>OZ014471.1:47685953-48358763 GCA_963965965.1 Trididemnum nubilum | reverse complement strand
GAGCATTGAGAAAAATTTCCCCAAAGTAGCAAGCAATGTTACAACCCCCAAGAGCTCTACACATTTTTAGATTTATCCTAATTTTTGGACTTTTTTATGCCTGGTCTAGGCTTCAAGTCACTTTTCGAGTTCGGGCTTATGCTTTCGGGTTGGGGCTCTTACTTGTCGAGCCGTTTACCCACCAATAATACTTTCAACTTTTAACTGCTTCTAACACATTAATAACACAAAACAACAAAACACAGTATCATCAAAATTAAAGCGCCAGGAGGATCTTAAAGTGGCATGAGTTTTTGAGTCGAGCGGTCAGCCTATCGGCCAAAAGAAGATTTATTATAATAATGCAAGCTGGCGTCAAAGGATTTCTAGTATAATTATGACTTACAAAGTTAAATTAAATTAGACTCAAAGGGGATTTTCGAAAAGACAATTTTTTTAACTCAGTGGTTGTGAATTCCACAAAGTAACACATTGACTTTGAAAAAAAAAAAAAACAGAGCCAAGATAAAATATAACATTCTCTATCAGTTTACACAAAATCGTGACGTCAGAATTGTTAAAAGAACATCAATATAAACCAAAACGATAAACCGGAGATAGTATTGTAGTTTATATCCTCGTCAAGGGTAAAATCTAACAGATAATAATACTAAAACTGAGTCAAAATAGAAAGAAAAAAAATATTAATAATAATTTGCCACCGATAACCCAAATTTATTGAATTTGGGCAAAACTAAAACCGTTTACCACGAGCGGTCAAAAAATTACGAAACTTACCTTGGGTATGAGAATTCTTTACTTGCAATTTTAATACCCGAGGTAAGGTTTGTAATTGTAATAATAGTTAAAACGCTGAACATATTTATCGGAAAAAGTTTTAGCTTCAAATGCCAGATCTCAGGCAGTTTGTAGCGGGTACTGATGGACTTGAAGCTTAAGTTTTATTGGTGCTACAAAATATTACAATATTATTTGCTCTTTCGCGACGGCAAAATACAGTGGCGATTTACCGTTTTATAAGGCGGTTTGCACAAATTTATCGCGTCACAATTGCTACCATGTATTTTAAGTGGGCAATAGCGTGCAGCAGCGGTCATCACCAACGGAATGTTTGCCGTATCGCTGCACCACAAATCATGCGCTATCACTCTCAATGATATCACTGAAAAGCAAATTTCAACAGAATGATAAAGCGACTTGAAGTTTGAAATTTGGTCAAATCCTACCGAATTTTATAATGCCAAATGTTAGGTACACTTTTTTGTTCTGAAAAAGCTCTGCAAAGTGCTTAAATGTTATCAGTTCTGCATAGAGTTCTACAACTGCTTTTCAAACAAATATTTTAGCAAAATGATGATCAACGTCTAAGCTTTTGTATAAAATTTAATGTTTCAGTTCAACAAAAAGTTTCGCTAGCGTAAAATGGCCTCAAATAGCAATGAAATTCTAATTTTTCAATAACCGCAAAGTGGCCATTTCTTGAACTTTTTTCTCTTTTCAAAGTGTTATGGCAATGTAGCAATCGAAGCATGACGGCCGTTGGCTAGACCAGTGGTTCCGAGCCTGTTGTATTGGCGGACCGGTAGAAATTAAACACATGTTCACGAACCGGCTCCAAAAAATCGTAATGGATAAATACCTGTGTAGTTATTATTTATAATCGCATTGGTTAACCAAAGCAAAATAATGGCACAACATAATCCATTATTTCGGCAAATGTTGCGCATTTACACACAAAAATTCAACAAAATGTCAGTCGCCTCAAACATTAAAATGTCAATTTATGGACCAGGAGCGCAAACAGGATTTTGTTAAGGAGGAGGGTTGAACCCAAAAGCAAAATGTCTTGCCTGAAAACTGCATCAACTGGAAAGCGAGCTTAGCAGACTGGTATCAAAGACTGGAGTCTGGGGACAAGGCCCCTAACCGCCCAGCCGCTGAGCAATGTCTTGGTTTTTTCTGCAAAAAATAGCCATTTTACCGTCATTCGGATCAAATTTTGTACCTTTTTGGTGCCATGTGAAAGAACGAAATTGCTATAAGATCAGAAAGTCAGTTGAAGATTTAAAATGCCCAGGCCCTTTAAGCCCCCTTACTCATAACTTTTGGGTTTAACATGTTTAACCGGTTGCATTTTTGGGTTAAACTTTGTAAATGAATTTACTAAAGGGGTGGCTAAAACTCCCTTAGCCCTGGTTTCCCAACTGTTTTGGACCGTAACAGTGGTAAAAAAATGGACACTTCTTTTTTCTTCATTGCCCGTTATGGACACATAGTACAAAATCACAGTTATTGAGAGATTTTTAGTGCTTTGATGATAATATGACAGACCAGAGAGGCAGCAAAGAAATTTTTGAAACGCATAGCTGTGCTTCAGCATCAAATCGATTACTTTTTTTTGTTTTGGTTCAACTTAAGTCAGAGCTGAAAAAATAGTCTCGCATAACTAGCTGGTTGAAAATGCCATTAACAAATTGATTGTTTTGAGACTTAAACGAGTATTCGCTTTTAAGAGGTCTTCAGAATTCAATTTTTCTCTCTCTTTTAATTGCCTGCTTTTTCGTGAGGGTTACAGGACAGCAGCTCGAGATTTAGCCGCCAAACACCACGGTCTTTCATCACCTCCGTCATTTCACCACTTGGGCGTAAGTCAAGTAATTCTATCCTAGATCTTCAATATAATTGATTCATCTAGTTCTAGTTTGTCGAACTGGTCTTTCCTCCTATGCTTTGACAGATAAAGCTTTTAATTCACTTAAATCAGTTTTTCTTTTTCCTTTGGATTACGGTTACATGTGCAGACATCTTCAAAGAGCGGTGATAAAGAAGTGGAGAAACGCCAGTTTTATTGACTAAAAATTAGAAGTGGGCAGAACTGCGGTACAAAAGTATCGCGGTACTGTAACGCTGTACTTTTCAAGTACCGTTATTGAAACCGTAGCTACTTTTTCAAAAAAGTACCGTTTTCGGTTCCCTCGTTACTACTTTAGCTCTGCTTAGTCGGTACTCAATACTTTTGCGTAGAACAAAATTAAAATCATTTAAAAGGAGTTAAAATAACGGAGAAGCACTTTCAAGCCTTGCCCACGTAATTAGGAGTGGTTTCACATAATGCTGTCTACTAGGTAGTAGGGTTGTCCGAAAAAACGTTTTTTTTTTGAAACGTGTTACTGTAAACGGCTTTCCCCGTTGTGTTTTTCCAAAAAAGGATATTGACCAAAAAAGGTGTGATTATTCCGATATTCAAGAAAGGAGAGCGCAAGCAATGTACAAACTACAGAGGGATATCACTCCTTAGTTTGCCAGAGAAAGTATAAGCTTAATGTCTTCAAAGGAAATGCCGAAAAGTAGTGGAATCAAAACTGGAAGATGGTCAGTGCAGTTTTCGTCCGTGTCGTAGCACCACGGACCAAATCTTCGCTCTGAAGCAAATCTTCGAGAAATCTTGGGAGTATGGCAAAGATCTCATTGCATGCTTTGTCAATCTTGAAAAAGCATATGACCGAGTTCCTCGGAATAAACTTTGGAAGATTTTGCAGGAGTATGGCGTTGATGGTCAATTGTTACGCGCTATTAAGTCATTACGCGCTATTAAGTCATTACGCGCTATTAAGTCATTACGCGCTATTAAGTCATTCTACTGCAGACCGGAGGTTTGTGTTCGGCTAAATGGCAAGCAGTGAAAGCCGTTCCATGTGGGCGTTGGACTCCGGCAAGGGTGCATTTTGTCACCTCTCCTTTTCATTGCTTACATGAATTTGATCGACAAATGCAGCCAAGCTGATGAGTGTGCCACGATTGGAAATTGCAAAATTAGTCGTCTGCTATTCGCTGATGATTTGGTTCTGCTTTCTTCCGCAGAATCTGGCCTCCAGCGCGCATTAAATAGCTTTGCAGATGCATGCAACACCGCCGGAATGAAAATAAGCTCGGCCAAAACTGAGGTACTTCATCTTTCAAGAAACCCTGATCAGTGCGTATTACAAGTGAATGGAGCGACACTGAAGCAGGTAGAGAAGTTCAGGTATCTTGGGGTTGCATTTACGAGTGACGGAAGGCAAGACGAAGAACTCGATACCCGAATAGGCAAGGCTAGTGCAGTAGTGCGAGCTTTGCACTACTCGGTTGTCATGAAACGCGAATTGTCGAAAAAAGCAAAGCTCTCAGTTTTCAAAGCAGTTTTTGTCCCCATTCTCACTTATGGTCATGAATCTTGGGTAATGACCGAAAGAATGCGATCACAAGTGCAGACGTCCGAAATGAGGTTTTTAGGAAGAATCGAAGGAGTTACATTGTTTAACAAGGTGTGTAGCTCTGAGATTTGAAAATCTCTCAACATTGACCCGTTACTTCTCCAATTTGAAAGATCTCAGCTTACATGGTTTGGCCGTGTAAGCAGAATGCCTCAAGAAAGACTCCCCAAACAAGCTTTACTTGTGAAAGCAAATGGGAGAAGACCAGTTGGACGACCTAGAACCAGATGGACCAATTACATTGAGGATCTTGGATGGAATCGCTTGGGACTTGGCCCAAGCGAAATGATGGATGTGATGGAAGATCGTGAGGTGTGGCGGCTTAATCTTGAGCTACTGCCCCCGCAACCCTCACGGAAAAGCGGGCAATAAAGAAAGCAGAAGAAGAAGAAGAAGGATGTTGACCAATTTTAGCATATTTCTGTCGATAATGGTATATTTTGGGGGGTGTGATTCAAAAAAGCTCTGGGGGTAGTAGGTAAATGGGATCCGATTTCAAAAAAATTTGGATTTCCAATTTTTTGGCCAAAGACAAAAATTTAACACCCAGGCAAGTTAAAATTCCAAAATTCGCCTAAAAGGGTTTTTCACTACTGTAGACCTTTTTTTTGGTTTTTGGAGAACACTTTTAAGTCCGGAAAAGATACTAAACTTCATTTTTTTGTTTTGTTTTTGGTGAACATTACAAAATCTGAAGGAGCCCAATGCTCAAGTTGTCCCAGGGCTCACGTTTGTGCCCCGGCACCTTTGATTTATGCGCCCGCGTGTTTCCGTGAATTTATATTAAACTTACAGTAAAGCAGCAGAAATTTGTCTTTAATTGTGAAAACTTAGTGCTAATTGTTTGCACTTATTTTCTGCAAACGATTTTTTTTAATATTTTTGAAATTATTTCCGAAAAATTTCTGAAAAGACAGCTTACCCACAAAATACAGAAGCCTAGTACTGCTGCTGTTTCAAGGAGTTTCACTTCTTTTTAGCAGCAGTCATTTGCGGGTTGATAATCCTACCAAGCTAGCATTGCTGACGAGAGATGAAAGTCTCCGAAACAGTAGCTGAACGAGGCTGCTGCTGGTATATTTTGTTCGTAAAGGCTATCATGACAGACATATGGTGTAACTCATGGGGTGGTTCTTTTTTTTACTTCTTTTCAGGACATTTTTTTCCTACATAATGGTAGTGTTGAAAGGCTTGCTGATCTTGAAAATACAGTATGTTAAATATTTTCAAAATCGATGTTATTTGATGTCCCAAAAGCGACGTCTTCAAATTAAAATTTTTGACAATTGACAAAAAAGTTGTTTCTTGTTAAAGTACTCAACCCAGCAACTCAGCTGATGCTCAGTCGAAACGGCATGCATGATTTTCTACCCGACTTCAACACATTATATTGTCCGAATGGTTTCATTGAGGTGCAATTATTTTCAATTTTTTTTTCTTTTTTGTTGGCCAATTTTTACCCTAATACTTTTTAGCATTAATATACTATTTCGATTTCATTGTACGTGATTCAGTTTGTTTTTCTGCTCAAAGTATTAAGTTTAGGGAGGTTTTAGAACAGGATTAGCCAATCCCAAACAATTTCTTTAAGTTTGTTTTAACTTCGATGTTGATTGAATATAACATTAAATCTCAAAACTTCACAAAAAATTATTGAGGGTAATTACGTTTGGAGTGGGAGGACTTTGAAAGATTATTTGTGGTTGAAAGAAGCATACAGTATATAAAGAGGCATAGATATTTTACGTAGATGCTTGTATTTATGTGAAGTATACTTTCACATGAAAGTACACTGTCTTCTACGCGGAAGCAAACAATATGTTTTACACATTTTTAGCCACGTAAAAAACGCTGTCGCTTATGTGCGTTTGATTGCACGCGACACAACCGCGCGGTTTTGCTCTCGGTCATCGATCATATCTGCAACTCTAGTGCAGCAACTATAAATGATGAAGAACAACACAATTTTATTTTATCCCTTAGTAGCAGCACAAAATAGAACTAATTAACATTTGTTTAAGAAGGCGACAGCGAGGGAAATTTCATGAGACCTTACGGTTATCGAATCAAGAAACAACTCTCTTATCAGAGAGGCAATTTTAATGTCAGTATCATAGTTCATATTAACTGCTTTGTCTAAATAACTTGCGACGCTTCGACAATTTTCAAAAAAATGACGACCCGTTATTAATATGATCTTCTTCGTGTCGCCAAAGCAGAGATCTGCTGATGTCATGAATAGAAACATGCAAACTGCGTTGACAAAAATCTTTGATGTTAATATTTGTACGAAGTTTATAAAAAGTTTTTGTGGCAAGATTTGAATTTTTTTGTCCGAGCAAACCCTAATATTTGCATGAAGGCATTTCCAAATCTCGAATCCCTGATAGTTATTGCACCTTTCGGGGCTGCAATTAGGGAGGAAAACAGTGGGGCATCGCCCCCTGAACAAAAATTCCCTAAATCCCTAAGCGAAAGTAGGAGAAAATATCGGTAAGCACTTTAAGGCTGTTGATTAATGATTTGAACTGGTGCGAAATATTGCGTTTCGCAAAACTTTTGTAATCGTACATTGATTGTGATGGCACCTGGTAAGCGTGTTGCACAATTGCAATTCTTGCTTGATTTAGCTGACAAGCTACAAATTGTTGGTGAAAAATCTTTGAAGGATATCTCAAAATTTGATTGTGACGCACTCGCAACTCTTTTACAAATGAAAATTTGACGTTGGGTGCGTCAGGCAAAAACCGACGCGATAGCAGATTCTCAAATCTTAAATGAATTAAGAAAGCAATAACCCAGAACAGCCTCAGGATGTGTCAGCAAAAATCGACAGGTATAAAATTTCAAACCCATACCCATACCAACCGGTGAATTAAACTCTGCTTCAGAGGTTGCTAATAGTTCTTATTCCAAAACCTTCCAGCATGCTCGTATTGCAGAAAAAAGCAGGAATTTTTTGGCCCTCACTGAAAAAAATTTCGCTTTCCTGAAACAACCCCTCTAGTTGCGGCACTGGCACCTCTAAAATTTATTTAACTTGCTACAATCAGCCGACTGCCGAATTTCAATTGAGAATAATACGGGTTCACTGAATCTCGAAAATGAGCACTAACAACGGCTCTTATTGCTCAATTTTGTAAGGATTTTAATTATTATATGTAAGTACTGTATGATTTGTTGCTTCCCATGTAATTATACCATAGAATAGTAAATGATGTACTAATGCATAGTAAATTTGTAACAAAAGGTTTTAAGGAAAAGTTTGTTTTTGTTTATTTAGTATTCCAACAGAGCGAGCTACTTTACCCTCCATGAGTTGAATTTGCTTATGAAAGTAATAACTTCGTTGTTAGTTATATTTCCCTTAGTTGATATTTGGCGCTACTGAAGATAAATATTGTAAGTGCTGTTGGGGTCTGAAAACCAAAAAAAAGATCGGGGCGTAAAAAAAAAGTGGTTGAGTCGCTTAATAATTGAAAGAAAAACAGAGCAAGATTTATTCACCAAATTAGTGCAAGAAGTATCATTCGAAGATAAATTATTTTCAAAGTATTTTGTAGCAATCACAAAGATTTTGCTCAAATTTTCTATATTGTTTAAGACATCACAAAGATTCACAATTTTGAAATGGTGATAAGGGCGCCTCTGGAACGTTAAGACTTGATTATTTTGAGAGTCTGAACACCTTTAGATTCGATCCTGCATTAAATGTTAAAACTTGCAGCTTATTTTTTGATTTTAACGATAAAACAAATCAAAACCCTTTAAATAATCTTTTACTGTGAAAGAAAAGTAGATTGCTTTGGTCAGTAACCAGAGTTTAACAAAATCAGATTGCAATGACACTATCGATTTCATTCTGCTTGAATAAATGACGATCGCGGTATTAATCAAAATATGTATTGTCAATAGATTATAATATACCGTGTCATGGACATTGTTTATTTGCAACACAGTTCAACACTTTAATAAATGATTCAATGAAACAGAAATTTCATGATCAATTACATTCTTTTGTCTTGTAAGAGCAATTTTGCTAAAACACTAGCTTATTTTTGCTCAAAATTTAAGAACAAATTAAAAACAATTCCAGTCACAGCATGGAAGAAATGATTACAACCACGTGCTAATTCTAAATTGAAAAACTCTGTTTATGTCGTACACAACTTCAACATAATCAATTAAGCAGATTTTAGCGACTATAGCCGATGGACTAATCTGTTTTGTACTTGCAGGTTTGGCAATCAGCAAAAATGGCTCTTCCAGCGCTTCCAGTTAGAAAAAATGAAATTGAAGTTTTGTAAAATTTTAAGAAAAGCTAGACTCAAGCGCGAATTTATTGGTTCCAAAAAAAAAAGTGTAAATTAATAAAATATAGAGAAAATACGAATAGAACTTTTGGTCTTCGTTGGTCACGTGGTAACGCGTGCGTCACTGGAACATGAGGACTGAGGTTCAAATCAGAAATGGAAATCGGTCGACCGGCACCGGTCGGGTCGAGATTCTTCGACCGGCCAGTCAGGCCGGTTGAAACACCGATAAAATTCTCCTTTCTTGCAACTAAAAGACATCTTAGCTCCAACCGAAATATACATACATATTTTATTACAAATAAATCCTTTTATAAAAAAACAGTATTAAAAAACCACACCTTCTGAAAACACTTGTAGAATGGTTTCAAGCTGTGATTAATATGCTGTGACCATTACGACATGACATCCGGGGGCGTATTTAAGGGAGGGCACTGTGCCATGCCCCCCTCTGGGCTACGGCACAAAGCAAAAGAGTGCATAATATACGTTAAAATTGCGTAATCAGATTATAATAAAGCATGCATGAGGAAGAGGCTTATGCTATCTGGCATTTTAGCATCATTTGAATCAGCTTGAGAGTAGAAGTGGCGCAGATTTCAGATTTTTTAGTGCATGCTAAAATCTTGCTGCTTTGAAAAGCTTTTTTCTACTTAAATTCACTACACTTTACTATGGGACAAGAAAAGCATAGCTCTTATTTTTTTATATCTTACTAGCCATGGCTTGTTCTGAAGTAGCATTTCTACAAAATGCTGGGGCACATTATATTTCGAGTATTTTCTAGCCAATGTCACAACAGATTAGTGTTTGCTGCTCGGCAAATTGCAAATAATCTGTCACCAACAGCTAAAAAATTTTTACTTCTTTTCTTGGCCTACGAATAATATCATTAGAAAGAACGTCTAATAATATAGCTTTTGCCCTACAGTTCTTTTTATGCTTATTTTGTGCACGTTTTGCACTACTCAAAACAGGTCTTTCAAACCGAAATTTAACCAAAAAACATCTAAAAATTGAGTTATTTTTGCAAAAAATGCAAAATTTTTTTGCGTTTTTTTTCTGATATTTTTCTTATTTTCAGATTTTTTGCTTATCTTTTTTTTCTGATTTTTTTTTTTGCGTCCGAAGTCACAAATTTTAACGCCTCACCCATGCCCCCTCTTTCGAAAATTTTTTGTTAGATGCATTGAACAGTGAACAAAAACCTTCTGAGAAAAATTGCTTGACCGGTCAACCGGAGTAAATTTTGAAATTAACCGGTCGGGTCGAGAAAATCCTGATCGGTTCCATTTTTGGTTCAAATCTCGGGCCAGTTTGATCAGACAAAGAGATTTGAACGGCTCGCCTCATTTGCAGCATTTCTTCAAAAGGAGCTGTGTTGCCCGTACGCAATGACATGGAGATGGCCCCGCCAACTCATTACACACTTCGACGTAATAGAGCAGATATAATGAAAGATTTGCCTTGATTAAGTCGAGCATCCACTCTAATATAAACTAAGAAATTTTAAAGAGCAGTTGTTTTACTGTTACTTTATTTCAGAAAATTGCGCAAGAACAGTAGCTGCAGTATAAGTATAATTTCTAATAGAAGAAATTAATTGTATTTATTCAAAAAGCATCTTTAAGAAAATTTATGATTTGTTTTACACGGCCAGTTGGATATCTAGATATGTGCATAGGGAGAAATTGTTATGTCGAGTATTCGTTTACTTTATTCTTTTCTTTTCACAGAACAGTATTTTTGCAAACCAATAAGTTTAACTGTATACTTGCACTTATAAGCTTTGTGAAGTTTTTTGCGAAATACAAAACACAGAAGTTTTGTATAATATCTGCATGTGAATACCAGGAAAAATAATAATCGATTTTTGCAGCAGTTGCTTTCAGAGAAACTGCCCGATCCTTTTGCGTAGTCATAAATAATCAACATCACCCTTCAAGGAAAATATTAGGCAAATTTTACCCAGGATTCAATTAAAATTTAGCATTTTTACCTTAACAACAGTCACTGGCGAAGTTCAAAAACTTTGAGAAAACGTTGCGTCGTAAATTTTTAGAAATAATAATATTGTTGCGGTCGCGTGCAAATAAACGGTTGTTTAAAACAATGGAAAGCTTTGATTTATCGATATTTTCACTGTCGTTTGCAGTCGCCTATCGCGTACCAATGAACGCCACTTTACTGACTCCCTAATTAGAACCATTGAAATAAAAAATGTGCTGATGATTATTTCTCATTTTCGTTTTGTTGTCTTTAGCTTGAAAATTGCTGTAAAAGCATCATTTCCTGGATTATTAGTCACTTATTAATTATTGTCCTCTAAATCACTGGTTCAATACAACGCACGTTTAAAAGCTGGCATGTTTGAATTTAATTTTATACTTTGCTTGGCTAAAGGGGCTACATTCTTGTTAAACCATCACTGGTTGCCCCACTGGGGACAACATATAATGCGTAAAGATATGCATTTGTTTTTGATGTAGTATACCAGCAAGCAGAATAAAAATATTCAAAGTTTTTATAACCTTGCCGCGTTGGGAGGAATCATAAAGCTATTTCTGTGCATCACAGGTGGTGGTTTAGACTAACACTTTTACAGCAAATAAAATGAACAATATTAATAAAAACGTTTGCTGACCAAGCAAATCAATTTTTACGGTGACTGTCGCTTTAAAGAAGCAATTTTCAAAACCACACTTTTTCTGTGATTGTGGCATAACTTAGTCAAGTGATACGCTATGTTCATCATAAAAAAAATTAATATTTTACCTTGAAATATTTGCATGAAAATGAAACTGCCTATGCATGAACGCAATAAGAGTAGAAAATAAAACTAATCTGTGATTTCATAACATTCCGTTTTTCAGATAGCAGGCGCGCAACAAAAATTTCTGCCTGATTTGATAAGCTGGTTAACTTTGGGCACTTGCTTATTCAAACATCCAAAAAATAAGCATTGGAAAACTTCAGCTTTAACTTTACATTGCCGTACCATTACATGATTTTCGAGCAAAATTTTTTCATGTACAATGTTCTCATCATAATTTTGTTTTCACGCGGGATTGTTGAAAACTTAATACATTTTGTTGGGAAAATCTGTATGCAAAATAAAACAAATGTTACATAGCAAGAGTTTGTATAAAAGAAATTATTTCAAGATATATTACGTATTAATCGTATGAGATCACAAATGTATTCACAGAGTAGTTCTTATCTGGGGTCAAAATTTAGATTGCACATTTTTATGTGTCTGACCCATTGTCCCAAAAACTGCACCATCGTTTTGTTGCAAAATTTTGAATTTTAGAGGCGGTGCAGTGATCTCAAATTTGGCTTAACAAACCTCATTTTATGCACATAGGAAGTTTTCTAGTCAGTACAATACTCATGTATACAGAAAAGTTAGAACTGCATAAGAGTAGATTTCTTCATATATAAAGCATTTGCCCGTTTATTTTTTCAACAATTCGTAAAGCAAACCACAGTTATTCTTCATTTCTGAGGTAGCCAGATTGAGTGGTGGTCCTACTGGGGGCATGGGTGGGGAGCATAAGAACTTCGCGGGGCCCCAACAGTCAAGTCATACCCCGAGATTCAAACCATAAAAAGAGCGCATTGAACTAAAGAAGGATTTGCATAAAGGGCAGACAGGAACGTCAATAAAGAGATGATTTAGATCTTATAGATGATGCCCACAGGCGCAGCAGGAAGAGTTCTCCTTCTGAATGATCCTGTGGTTATTTGAGGAAAGTAAAAAACTGTTAATTAGGCAGCAAAATCAGTAAAGCTCACAGCGTATGGGGTCTGAGAAGACCAATTTCTTCGAAAAAAAAAAAAAAAACTGTAGGAAATTGACAGCTGAGATGGGGTGGGAAACATTAAGTCTCTGTCAGTGGAACGGTGTGTAACGGGTTTTGGCGGAGGCAGGGAAAGGGTACAATGGACCTTTGCAGTATGGACTGGGAGGCTCCAGCTTTGGCAAGAGAATACCTATGCTCATTTCCAGGTATACTAGTATGACCGTAGACCAAGCATTCCAGAGGGGCATTTGCAGGAGATTTATGGGGGCCGTTGAAAATAGAGAATGGGCCGATTGGGAGTTCGTAATAGGACGAGAAGTGGCTGGTCGTATTGTGGTTGTTACACCAGACAAGTCCGTGCTCCGTTGCGTGGGTTTCAGCTGTGAAACTGGAAACAATCGGTCCAGCAAAAGAAAGAAATGGGATGGAAGTTTTTTATTTGGAGTTTATGGCATTCGGTCCTGTGCCACCGTCCAAAAAAGAAACGGATAGATCCATCGGTCCATGCATAGAGCTCTGAATAGGTGAAGAGAGAGAAAACAATTTAGGCAAATTCAAGCCATATTGAGGTGGGTACAGGACAATTAAGTATGGAGAATGACTCTTTGAACCGGCCAGTTGCTCAAGCGGTAACGCGTTCGTCTCTGGAGCGGGAGGTCTGAGGTTCAAATCTCGGGCCGGTCAAATCGGACACAGTGTTGCCAACGGCTCGCCACCGCTGCGACATTTCTTCGAAAGGACCTGTGTTGCCCGGGCGCAATGACGCGGAGATGGGCCCCGCCAACTCGTTACACGCTTCGGCGTAATCCAGCGAGTATAATAAAAGATTTAATTTGATTTTTAATGACTCTTTGATCTTGATTGAATTCCAGGCGGGATTGTGGACACACAATTTATGGTTCGAAAAGGAATGAAAGGGGTTCGTTTGTGGATAAACAATTTGGTCTCCAAGAGTGTTTCTTCTTAAATTGGATGATCACTGACTTTGAGACAAGGGCGTTGAGGCTAGATAATTCTGATAGAAGGCGTCGAGCACGTTCAAAACACGCTAAGGTTTTTTGGTGTTCCAAAGTTCAAGTAGGAAGTTGGGCCTCAACCTCAACAAGCAATGAGGTAGAAGTGGAAGTGAAGCATCCTATAACGACCATACATTCAGCTTTGTGAAGAGTTTCTAATTTGTTAGTTAGCGTGGTGAATAGGAAGGGGAACCCCTGGGAGAGACATGACAACATCGATGCCTGATTGAGACGTTAGCTGTATCAGCGACGCACCATTCTCTGCATGGTTTCTAGTGGTTACTGAGGAGGAAACAACTCCATAGGTAGTTGTTTTCTCCTTAGTAGCAGAATGATTGTTCTCTTTTTATTTTACATAATGCATTTGAACGATGTAATTCGTAAGAACCGACATAAAATTTTAATGTTTGCTGATACTTTATAAAATTTTAATACTTTTGCCTTTTTCCAAAATGTTAGGGAATCAGCTTGTTGTTTTGCAATTTT
Organism: Trididemnum nubilum; assembly: GCA_963965965.1. Lineage (NCBI taxonomy): Eukaryota > Metazoa > Chordata > Ascidiacea > Aplousobranchia > Didemnidae > Trididemnum > Trididemnum nubilum. The sequence continues at coordinate 48,344,889 of OZ014471.1, read as the reverse complement.
ACTTTAATTTATGTTGGCGAAATCGAATTTTAAAAGATTGAGAGATTTAAAAATCTTAACCAATCCTTCCACTCAGTGTTTCAAGTTTCAAGTTTATTATCGCATTGCAACAACATTACCGGTATATTTAAACTGAATAAAAAGTCAACAAGATAACAATTACAGTTTTGACTAGAGTAGAGACAGAGGAGCTACGTAGAGACCGTGAGGTTTTCGACACAGTACCCATGTTTGTTTATCTTGCAAAAGATGATTTTTAATTATTCTGTAAGTTAGTCGAATGTTGGTAAAAAACGAAAAAAAAATCCGACAACAAAAGAATCCAAGGTGCTAATGTTAGTTACCATGAATCAATCAGTATAAAGAGCAACAACATTCCTGCCGCAAGCTAAAGGTACAGGAGCCACAACGCAACACGAATCCACAGGTGCAGTATATTAAAAGCAGTTGAAATAATTATATAATTGTTTGACGGAGTTTAGGACGACAAATTTTTACTAATCGGATGAATGAAGGTTTGAACATTTTTTTTTTAATTTCAAAACGAAGATTTTCTTATGCTACTTGGAATTCCAAATATTAACACTGATAAATTTGATAAAGTTTTGAGTTCTTTGATAATAACGGTAGGCTTTCTTTGGTGGTAGACCTAACTGAACAAACTTTTTTGACAATGCAAAATAATTAAATAGTTTTGAACAAAGATTCTTGTTCATGTGTCAATGCACGAGTTTGGCCGTTTTATGTTGAAATAATAACGCTAAAATAATAAGGGTCAAGTATGAACATTCGATTTTCAAACAAAAGATGAGCACTTTCATTCCAGCCACCACCTGTCACTAAACTCATTGCTCTATTTTGCAATCTGTTGAGTTTAAAAAGATACAAGAGATAGATGTTTCCCCATGCTAATTTTCCATAATTAACGTGAGAGCGAATTAAAGCATAATAAAGTTTAAGAAGAGCATCTTAGGGTAGAAAATATTTCAATTTCCTTGGAATTCCCATAGATTAAGCAATCTTATTTTCAAGTACTTTGGTAAGGACTGACACATTTAGCTTAACGGCTAAAAGTACATGAGATACTTTGCTTTGTTAAGTGATATAATAATAGCGTCAGTACATTGAATATCAATATTGACGTAAAAATCGCATTATACTTTTTTATTATAAGTTACTTTATTATACTGTACATATAGGTTTAGCAAATCATTCACAGTCGAGTGCGTTTATGCAGTGTGATGGAAGAAAATTTGAGTCTAGTGGAAGAATACCAACAGGCCCTATATCTCAAAAAAGTTGCAAAAAGTGTCGTAACTAATTTATTTAATTAACTAAATAACATACAAAAACTTTACAAAAGTCTAATCCTGCAAAATGAGTAACTTTTTCGATTAAACTTCGCTTTTAAACCACGACTTTTTTTCTTTATTTAGATGTTTTACGTTATCATTTTGAATATTGATCATCTGATTCGCAAAACCATAATGACAAAATAGAAACTGTGATAAAGTGTATGGTTTAATTTGGTACTCTTGTATTACGTTAAAATGCCTGCAACGCTTTTTTGTTATTTCGTAATCTTAATTGCATTTTCATCTCTGCGTAAAACGCAAACATTTTGCTTGAAAAGTAGTTGCCACTGTGCAGTTTAACTGACAGTAGATTTGCAGTATAGCTAGAACAGTATTGCCTGTGTGTTAAGTTACAGTGTTTATCAACCGTACTATGAGTTTTACAATATGTTTTGCTATTTTGCTTATTGTAGATGTAGTTATGTTATAACTTGTTAAAGCCTATAAGTTTGTGAATTGTATATTAATAAATGTTACAGTATATTGATGATCGGCTTCATTACAGAAACACATTTGTATTACAACTGTGCTGATGTAATAATATATGCAGCAAAGCAATGCTGTAGTAATTGGAGCATTTTAAGATCAATTTTGAAAAAAAATTTAATCTTTGCATTTTTTCAAATATTTTGGTCAAGCATAAAGATTTGATGGTATATGGGACGCTAGGTTTTGAAAAAGATTATCAATGAAAAAGAACTAAAAAATGTCTAAGCTTTATAATTTCCCACAAAACGCTCACCTTTTATAATTTCTTTCCAAATGTCATTTGGATAAAACTTGTTTTTTCATAAGTCCATTTAAAACTTTTGAAAGTTTGTTTTCACAAACTAAAATTACTTGAAAACAAAAAATTAAACACAAACGTTTTGGGTATTACAGAGCCCAACATGAATAATAGCTGTGAAGAAAATTTTTTTTCTTGGAGATATTTTTTCTGTGTTTTATTTATGCTCGTATCCAATCAATAATGGCATTGCGTGCAGATAACATGCACGCCTTATTAATTTGCTAGTTTGAAATGGCTAAATAAGAGGTCCGGAAAAATTTAAAACGTATGAAAAAGCTCTGAAAATATACATTTTTTTTTCAGCTTCGAAAGTAATGTTATGCTCACGTTACAGTGGTATGCGGAAAACGATAATTTATTTCAACTTGCCTTTCATTAAAACTTTCTATTAACCATTGTAGCATTAGGCAACAGCATTTTGTCTGCCATTGGTAGTATAAAGTTTAAATTAGTTTTTTTATTTTTTTCCTAGCAATAATCTGTTTGCGACAGTTTGATATTATAAAAAGCAATAACGGATGACAACGTATTTAAGTCATTGTTTTGATGCCACTCGTTAAATGGCTGCCTTCAACTCTATTAGAATGAGCGAGTTTTGGCAATATTATTTTGTTTTGCAATTTTGGAAACCTTGTTGCAGACACAAATTTTGTTATGGTCGTTAGTTCAAAACTATAAATATAAAAAGGATATTTCAAAATGAATACATTTTTTATAACATGTTGACAAAAGGTTGAAATCCCAGTCTGGAATTTTTCTTGGTTTAATCGTTTGCGCGCTATCTGGCCTAAAGGCTACCAGCGCGGAAGCCTACCGAAGAGCCACCAGAACGGCGACTTACTTAAAACAAGCAAGGCGAAAAGATTGCCTTCCCACAGAAATCGAACCTGCAGCGATTCAATTACCAGTCCACTGCTCTCTACTCTAATCCAAAGACTGCAGGTTCGATTCCTTTGGAAAGACAATTTTTTCGCATTGCTTACAGTATTTTAAGTAGTCGCCGTTCTGGTGGCTCTTTGGTAGGCTTCCGCGCTGGTAGCCTTTAGGCCAGAAGCACACAAAACGATAAAACATTAAAACTCTGGCCAGCAAACGTCAAAAACATCATAATTGACTTATTATTAAAATCAATTTTTCTTGGTTTATCTTTGACTAAGCTTACTTCAAGATAGAATTATAAACAGTTTTTTCCTTGGCCGACATTTGACAATCACGCTTGAATCTAGTGTGTTTTATTCTTGATATTTGCAAGCAGATCAAACGTAGCAAATTATCCACAAAACATGTTTGTTTCTTACTTGTTTTTTTAACAAAGCCAATGTAGACAAATTTATCCTAGAATTATGATTTGGACAATGCATGATTCAACATTATTATTTATTCTTGTAACCAGGTCAGAACATAACTAGGGCCCGCAAAAGTCAATAAAGTAAAAAATTTTCCGGGGCTTTATTATATCATCAAACGTATACCAATATTAGTTTTGGGTGTTTTTTTGGAGCCGGTTTAAGGCAATTTTATAGGCCAAAATAAAGTCAAAAGTTTGGGTTAGATCAAAATTTGTTAAATTGGATGCGATCGAAAAATATTTTTTAAAAGCAAACCAAAGGTTTTTTTTTCTTTATTTTTCTGGATATTTGAGCACAAATGAAACTTTACTAGCATGTATATATACATGTTTGAATGAAGTTTTGCTACTCAAACTTATGCAAATGGTTGCGGTATGTCACAATACAATTGTCTGGGTTAACTTTTTTGTAAAAATGATTTTATAATGATAACGCGAAACTCTTTTTTTAGGTTAAAAACAAATAAAAAATGCCAGCCTCGACATGAATAAAATAATTAACAGCATTACATTTAAATTCAAAAATGAAAATGTCAATTTTATTATGCAGTACCGTACATCAAGCAAAATAACCAGATTTTTGAAATTTTTTGGAACTCTACTGTTTTGCTTTCACAGCTTTAGCAATTGTCAAAACTTTTACATAGCACAACTTTTTACCAAGCTTGAATCAAATTGTGTCAATTTATTTTTCAATAAAAACAAAATTAATGAGGCCAAAAATTCGTGAAAATTTAATAACAGCCAATTTCAATCAAAAATTTACTGGCTATAAAAAAAAGTGTAATTGACATGGAAATGACTGTTTGCAGATTCCTAGGAATTTGTTCTGCATCGCTTAGTGGTTTTAATTACCAGACTGACTGATATTTCTTTGTAAATGCTATTAATGAAAAGCGAAGAAGGTTACCTTCTTCAAACTTACGCGAATGCGAATTACAGCACATTTAAAAAAAATCAAAATTCGGAGCTCAATAAGGCAAAAACGGATTAAGTCAAAATAAATCAAAATTTATCTAAAACAAAATCAAAACTAAAATTGTTTAGGTAAGAATAAAAATAGCCCTACTTATAACTTATTCTTGTTTTATTAACTGGATGTAACAAAATATGCTACGGTATACCATAAAAATTGATAATGCAGTTTTATTATAAATGCACTCGTTTGGGAACTAGGAAAATTTTTCTTGTAGCGTAATCTGCTAGGTAGTTGACATTTTGCAACCAACAGTATGGCTAAGAAAGCTGGTTTCGTCAAGTCCAATATCGAACCTGCCAATTTAATATGAACAGTCTGGCGAGTATGATTAATGAGATCAGTAAACTCACCGACAGTTCCCGTGCTGCTTTCTGAAATCATTCATGCGTATCACCATCACAAACGCAGCCTAAGTTTATCAAAACCCTCAGCCTTGTACTTGATTTTAAACGTTACCATAATATTTATGGTTAGGCTGCAGCCGTTAACTGCTCAAAGAGTGAGAAGAGTGATGTTGAATTATTCTATCGTTAAGTTTTGAAAAGCAGTTGCTGACAAATTTACGATTTTTAGTTTTTTTGCGTGATGTGTTTTTTCCACTTTCTGCCCACCTTGGTTACAATCAAATGTCAAAAAATTGTTTTTTGTTGAGTTATTTTGTATACAAATGATTTTATTTTCACAAAAACAGTCTCATTCTCAATTTGAAGGTCATTACTGTGTTTCAAAAATGTATTTCAATTTCGATTAGAAAAAGTTCTCAGTTTAAATTACAATAATCGCCATTACTGCTTTTCTTAATTTAGGTTTGTTTGAGAAAAGCGGTAAAGCTACTTACTGTGTTTTCACCTGAAATCAACATTGCGCCGCAACACAAAAAAAAAAAAAAAAGGAAAAGCAGTAAAGCTACTTACTGTTTTTTCGAAGATTTTTTTTTATAAGTATTTCCCGACAAAATGAATGTTTGAAAACCCATAACTGCAAGTTATAGTGATGTAATGCCGACAAGACAATTAATATATTTTACTCAGGGGCGTATTTAGGAGAGGGGGCCATGGTGCCATGGCCCCCCCTTTGGATCGTCAGTATAGTATAATTAGCATAAAATAGTATGCAAAATTGCGGCATGGTCCCCCCGTTTGTAACTTGGGAAGAAAGTTTGAGCACAAAACTGGACTAAATCTGAGTGAAGATCTTTTTTTTAGTGGTCTTCATCTAATTTTGGGCCAAAAACGTGACTAAATCTAAGAGAAGAGTTTTTTTTGGTCTTCATTACACTCAACTTTTCTGCCCCCCCTTTTGAAAATCCTGCGTACGCTAGTAATTTTACTACGATTGCCAACCAGCGTATCATTACGTCATTAAGCAATGCTTTATGATTTACTATACTGTACTTACGCATATCGTTAATATGGTTATTTTTGTGAAACATAAACAAGACGCAAGAATTGAGGCAGCTTGACAAGTAGACTGCTGTTTCAGACAATTTTTTTTCCAAACATTGAAAGAATTTTTAGTCAGTAGCAAGCAAAAAATTTATCTGAAAAATAAAAAGAAATGGAATTTTTTCGGGGAAAAGTTATGCTGGAGTAAGCCAGAAGTAATATGAAGATAAAACCGGATAGCGGTAAGTAAATGACGTGTTTGGAATATTCTCTAGAATTAACAATTTCAAAAAACTAAGCTGCATTTAAAAATAAGGAATTGGTGTCCAAATACCCTTCCCCCAAAAAATGCGGTTGTTAGAGCTAGTACCTTAAAAGCCTCTCGTTCTTTGATTTACTTGCAATTCTGGTGTATAAAAGATTAAAGAAGTAGACGGGTTAGTTTTCCGTAGATGTTTAAAAATGAGATAACCGAGGCACACGCAAAATTACAATTTGCAGTTGGAATAATAATTTATCATAATGCTGTCTGCTTATGTCGCTTGAAACATAGTCACTAAATTAAGTGCATGTGGCATAAAGCTCGACAGCGCAATGCCGTGAGTTTGATTCTTCTATGCTCGACAATATTTTCGTAGAAAGAAACGGACTAGGTTAAGCTTCTAGAGGCGGACAAGCCAATAGCGTTGCGTAGCTAATTACAACTGCGATACGTATGTTTGCTGATTGTGTATCCGCGAAAACCTCAAAATAATCAAAAGGGAAATGTCTCATAATGATCTAAATTTGCATTCGAAAAAATCTTGTTACACCTTACACGCCATAATTTTAGGACTATGCTGCTTTGCTGCGGGACAGAAATAGAGTAGCTTCAAATCCGCTTCTTTTTTGCATTTTTTATTTGCTTTTAAGCGCTATTTGTGACCTGTGCAAGTGCTCAATAACGTCATTTGCCTCGGCTGATTTTTGCTTAACCCTGCCTCTATAAAATCGTTTGGTAATCTGTCTTGAATGCCAATACAATAATCGTCAAAATTAATTTGAATTTTCTAAAATTTGGTTTTCTGCTAACTAAATGATTAGTTTGAAATTTGGATGTAACTATGCTAGGCTCTACATAGCCTACCTCACTTTAAGTCATGTTTTTTAACCAGGAAACAATTTTTGTGTTGCAGACACTAAATTATATCTATCCGTATTGTTCTATGTGAGCCATTCAAATTCTTCATTTAATTTTAGGGGCGCAGAACAGAATGAATTTGTTGTTCCGCAACATTTATGATGATATGCTTCAGCTGTAGTGTCTTTGTCTTGCAGCTCATCCACTCCAAAACGCAATACTAATGAACAAGAAGTTCAATCGCGTTGTGCAGGACGCTGTTTCACAAACTTAAATGTTTCACACGAAGAATTTAATCTGCGGATTAACGCAACCGTGTGCTGCAAAAAGAAAACATCAAAAATTTTAGGTTTTTTTTTTATTTTCTTTTTTTGAAGACTTTTTCCTTCTCGGTCTTTTGCAAAAAAATTAGTTTTCCAGCTGGTGTAGTTTTTGAGATATTCGCGCTTGAACTTTTTCCATTGTTTTTTGCAAAAATGTGCTGCAAAAAGGAAACGTGTGAGAGGCATTGTCTGTGGCATTGTTAACAAAACAATTGAAATTCTTACAATCGAAAATTTAAAAATTATGTTTCAATCCATTGTTCAAGCTGACTGAACAAAAAAAGCGCATGTGCGTAGGTAAGTGCAAAGTTTGACCCTATATTTGCAAATTCGGCGGTTTATTTTTCAGTTTAGTTTAAAAAAAAACAAATAAAATATTTATCAGCAATTAGTACGATGGTAGTGCAAAGAGAACCCAGCGAAAACGTGCTTTTTTCAATTTTTTAACATAAACTGGGCTTTTGACCTAAATAGATATTTACTATAACCGCAAAAAATTTTGCATTCGAAAGGAATATAATTTGAAGCTTTTTTATGACCTTCGTTTCAGGCCGGAACTTGCACTTCCAGTTGCGGTTCGTACCAGTTGGTATCAAATGTATATAAGAGACATCATGGTTTACTGTTTCGATTTTGAGAAATGAACTTTTGATAAAATAATACAAATTAATAAAGAGTTTACTCATGGCCGTAAGGGAGAAAAAGTTTTTCGGGATGCAAACTAATTTTGCCCAAAGGTTATGAATTTTCAAATTTTGACTGAAGAAAGTCGATCACGTGAACAGGAATTCATAAACCTATTCTGTAAACATGTATTTAAATTTACCAAAATGCTTGGTTTAAATCGATACAAAGCGCACAAATTTGCATTAATCATGGATCAATGCAGATGCATAGCCAGAAATATTCAATCGGGGGGGAGGGGCGATCTCGAGGGTCTGGGGGCAGAGCGCTTAACACTTGGGAAATTTTGCAATCTTTTTTGGCAGAGATAACTTAATTTTAGTTCTATTGAGATAATAATTAATGCTCTTAAAACGTCCTGACATAACAATTAGCAGTGCAAAAGCATGATTAAACTGGCTACGTAATTGGGCTATGAGGGCGGTGGCTAATGGCAAAATTTCAGCCTTTTTTTAAAGCTGGTAAATCTGAAAAAACCAAAGGTTCTAACCTAATTCGTCTGCATTAAAAAAGGATTGGCGGAAAGGGCTGAGAGAACGATAATTTAAAGAAGTGATGGGTAATTAGCTCAATTCAATGCTGAATAGCCCCCTCCCCCCATTCTACACAACGTTTTTGAAGTCTACGTTAAGCATTTTGCGGAAGAGATCAAATCTGATTGCTTATTTTTTGCCATTTTAAAAAGTTTTTACTGATTTGTAAGCTTTGCTTTTGACAAATATTATCTTCTCTTAGTAAATGCTTCGAAAGCGGCTTTAAATTACTTTAGAGTTCATATTACAGAAATGATTGCCTTGGAAGTGCAAAAAACGCGATATTTTTTAGTGCATTTTGGTCGACAAATTAATGGGGGGGGGGGGGCTATAGCTTCTCCCCGCCCCCTTCTGGCTACGCTATACTGGATTAATTATTTTTGTTTTTTTGCTGTTAGGCTTTTGGTATGATTTTTCAAAAAAAAAACCGTAGTAATTTAAAGGCCATTTGGGTCACATTTTGCATGTTTTTAAAGCTATATGAAATAATTTAATTGCTAAGATTAGGAGACAATTTGAAAGAATTAGGCCCAGACACTTCTTTAGGTCCTCACTCTCTAATACAGGTCAAGTCCAAAAGCCCTCTTGACTGGAAGACCGTGAGGTCCTTCGAAGCTTCTTACTAAAGCTCAGATAAATTTTATGTGACGATGAGTTTGCAGCGCTTTTCATGCTACGACTTCCTTACATAACTTTGTAATGCTTTTCTATTCTAAATTACATGAAAAAATAAATTGTGTTGACCCACATGCTAAATATACCTCCCTGTCAAAGTGTAAATAACAGTGGTTGGGTTAAAGTAGCTGCAAATTTATCTATCACACTTTATATCTCAGATTTTTGTTGTAGACATACTGTATATATTTGATGTAACCAGTGTGCAACTGGCGGATGGCTAAAAGGACATCACCCTCTAAGCCAAGTCTCTAATAAAACTTGGCCCCCAAATACAAAATGCCTTTAAGCGTGTTTTTGGACTTGACCTATAAGTAAAGTCTAGGCGATTTGATTCTTTGAAATGACTTCAAAATTTTAGCAATTTAGTTCTTTTAAATGGCATCAAAAACGTGCAAAGTGATCCAACTAGCGTTAAAATGACTATTTTTTCCGAAAAATTAAAAATTGCCTCAGACTTTTGTATGCTTAAAGTTGCACCAGTTTGCTCAGCTTCTTCACCTAGCTAATGCACGTTTGAAACAAAATATTTTAAGCTTTGATTAAGCCATTCCTTATCAAAATCTTGGTTGCGGAACGAAATGTAAATTTAGTTGGAAGTTTGCGTGCTTAGAACCTTTGTTTTTACTCGGCCATTTTAATCAATGAACATCAAAATTTATTAATTTGCTTACAACGGTCAAACTTGGAAAATTGAATGTCGTACATATTGGGAATAACTAAAGCGACATAAATGTCGATTTGGGAGATATTGGGTCATGTGATCGTGATTCACGAAACTATAAACCGCGTGAAACGACAATTTTTGGGTCCAAAAATATTTAAGTCGCTAGTAATCCAAAAACCACTAGACCCGAAAAATGTAGTGGTTAAGGCGCCATCTCGGCGTCTGACATGTCTGAAGTTCGATTGGCGCTGCGTTCTTTAATTCTTTCTCTTCAAAACCTTGCAATGCCAGTCTGAGAGATTTTTAATCAATGTTCTCAAAGAAAGGGTACACTTCAAAAATATGCCGCGCCGTCATGTGGCCACAATTTCAGAAACTCAAATGCGGCAAAAGCGGATGCTAATCTCGATAAGTACTGATATTGATGAAAAATAATTCGTGTTTTTTGAACACACTATAGGCCCCTTTTCTTTTGTTTGTGTTTATTTAGACAACTTTTTTTTTCCTTTTTTCTCTTTTCATTATTTCTTTCGTTTTTGTTATTTCTTTACATCATCTTACTTTTAAACCGGAATCTCAGAGAGATCAAACTTCGATCGATAGTAGGGTAGATATCACAAAGAATTTGGTGACCACCTGAAATCGGGAGCGAAATGCTGGAGGATTCTCCTCAAACGGGCGTTCAGGAATTTTGAACTTTTGAACAGTTCAAGCTGTAGATGGCTTAAATTCTCGAAATAGGTAGGAATTAAAACTACGTAAAGCAAGGCAAAAACTGGGGTTGCCGCGGCAGGGGGTTTCTCTCAACCAGGTCCTCCATAATTCAAAAAATTTAACTGCTCAATATGAACAGATGATGAATTTTCAGGATAGGAAAATATAAAGAAAAGGTAAAATTTTCAAAATTTGGGGTTGCGCCATTATGAGAATGATCCCTTTTAAGCGGGTTCCACAATATTCAAAAAATTTTAAACTCCCAAGCTAGACAGATGAAACCTTTAGGATAGGTAAAAAATAAAAATGTGAAACATGAATAAATTTGTCGATGCCAGGTTAATAAGGATTCTCAAAATGTCCTCCTTCTAAACTTAAGACATTTTAAACCCTTGAGCGAAAAAGATAAAATTTTAGGGATATATAGTGAGTTAGATATACATGAAAATTTTTAGTGAATCCACGTTGGTAGGTTTCCGGCCAAAAATGCCTCCAAGATTGAAAAAAAACAATCACTCGATTTAAACAAGTTAAATTTCTAAGATAAAATCAATATAAAAAAAATGAAACTCGGCAAAGTTTATGGGTTGCCTTGTTTAGGAGGAGTCTCTCAAAAATTTTAACTTTTTACCTACTTGTGGTAAACAAATAAATTTCTAAGATAATTTGGTATATAACAAATACAAAAGAAGTCAAAATTTGATGCTCTGCTGCGTAGAGGGTGATTTCAGCTAGGCAAATTAAAGTATTGTAGGCTATTATACTGTACAAGAAAGATAATTTTTGACAAAACTCGGGAATATCAGGTTGAAAGATCTTTAATAGACCTACCCGAAACGCTGCCCTCGAAAAGGCTGTCCTTGGCCTTGGCCTCGGATTGTTTTTGTGTCCTTGGCCTTGGCCTCGAGCCTTGTGTCCTCGACTCCACCCCTGCTTACAATACATTAAGTAGAAGCTAGTCGTGCAAATGCTCACGCACGAGCCATTGCCTTTTTCTCATACATTTGGTTTAAATACGACATTTTGTCACTGCAATGCTGCAAGCTGGGTAGTGTAGAGGTTATGATACTCAGCTCTCAACTCTCTGCATCCTGGTTCGATTCGCGGATGGATTGAACATGGGTGGAAGGAGATGCACAAAGCTATGTTTTTTTTCCTTCAAAACCTTGCATTACAGTTAGGGTTGGTGCAGAAATGCCAGCCTGAGGGAATAGCAATTACATAGTAGCATGTTTTTTGCTTACGAAAGCGACGTACCATTACGCTCAAGTGCGGCTTCCTGCGTAAGTTTTGCACGACTAGCTCCTCGTAATACATTAACAATGAAACTTATAATAAAAAATTTCATGAATTGATTAATATTATCCAAAAAGTAATTAATCACCACGCTCCACTTGTTAAATTAAGTAGAAGCTAGTCATGCAAACGCTCACGCACGTGCCATTGTTTTTTCTCATACATTTGGTTTAAATATGACATTTTGTCACTGCATTGCTTCAAGGTGCACAGTGTAGTGGTTATGGCGCTGAGCTACCAACATCCACACCCGGGCTCGATTCGCGGTTGGGTTGTGAATGTGTGATGCAGTATGCAGGAACTGGGAAGGAAATGAACAAAGCTATGTTTTTTTTGCTTCAAAACCTTGCATTACAGTTAGGGTTGGGGTAGCGATGCCAGCCTGAGGAGATAGCAATTGCGTAGCAGCAGCTTTTTAGCTTACGAAAGCAACGTACTGTTACGCTTAAGTGTGGCTCTCTGCGTAAGTTTTGCACGACTAGCTCCTCGTGTTAAATTGTCCAGAAAACATTTACGAGTGTATAAAAAACCTTGGAATAACTTAGGTGTCTTAGTTTCTATAAAAAATAAACAAAGACTATATCAAAGTCATTTTTTGAATAGTGCTCCAGATACTATAAGTTTTTTTAAACAATATGCTAACAAGTTGAAGCGAGTTAAACAAATGTCAAAGGCCATTCGTAATAAAAACAAATTTGATGAAATTAAACACAACCCAAAAGAAATCTGGAAAACCGTAAATTCTGTACTGCATCCAAAAAGGAATAATGACTCTACAACTCATATTTCATTAAACTTAATTGATGTGCTGACAGATGATCCAAAAACAGTGACCAATAATTCAAATACTTATTTTTCAGAAATCGGACAAAAATTATCTGACTCAATTAAATCAAATAATAAAGAGGATTTTAGAAAATATCTAAAAAACAAAACTTCCAACTGTACAGTATTTGTTTGACTCCACCCAGCGCTATTGAAATTTTTAACAGGGATTCAGCTTTTTAACACAAATAATACCGTTGAACTCCAGTGGTAGGCCGTGACTAGTTACAATTGTAACTAGTTACTGTAACTAGTTACTTTCTTAGTAACTGTAACTATAACTTCGTTACTTTTTTTAGATGTAACGATATTTGCAACTAGTTACCAATTTAAAGCCCTATAAAAAGTTACATTTACAGTTACTTTTTGTACTACTTGCTTTGAAACAAATTACAGATTTTTTATAAATTCCACTCAAAATAATTGCATTACACTGACAACACAGGACGCGCAGTCGCAAGTCCACAACCTTTCATCCATATTTTCTTCACTGTGTTCACCGGACTATACATGTGGTTGCCTGTTATAAAGTGAAGGCAGTGATAGTTTTCCAACTTCGCTTTTTGGTGATTGAAACCGTTTAGGGATTCAGTGCTGAGTAGGCCTACTGCACAGCTGTACAAGTACTAGCAATCAGTGTTAGTTTGCAATTTCAGTGAAATGCATTTCTAATCAGTGCAACCTAGTTCAAGCGGCTGGAGCAAGAAGAATTGGAGGGGTTAGGGATTATCTCATCTGTTATGGTAAAATTGTGTTTGGGGTTCTGGATCAAGTTTCTGGGTCAATTTTAAGATTAACGTTTAATTTTTAGGTTTCGTATTTGGAGTTTGCATTTAAAGGCGGTGAATCATCCAGCCAATTCGGGTGGTTTACAATAGCTAAATATGAACTAAATTTTTGATATTTTTTGTTTTGACTTTGGGGTTGCAGTTGCAAAGATATTCAACAAATACAAAAAGATATCCCCCGAAAAAATGTCTCGAAACTCTGAGTTTTGTTCTTCTCGCCAAAACCACAGTAGGCCTAATAGTTTAGAGAACTGTGGTAGGCCTAATAGTTTAGAGATAATTTATTTCTATTAAATACTTTACTTCTAAATAGTTTAGACCTAATTAGTCCTAACTATCTCTAAACTATTATGCGTAGGTATTTAGGCCTAATAATTTAGAAATAGTTGGGCCTAATAGTTTAATAAGATTACAGTTGGCCTAATAGTTTAGAAAACTGAGGTTTTGGCGGAAAGAACAAAACTCGGAGTTTCCAAAAACTTTTTTCGGGGGACATCTTTTTGTATTTGTTGAATATCTTTGCAAACTCAGCACCAAAATCAAAACAAAAAATATCAAAAATTATAGTTTAACTTTAGCTATCGTAAACCACCGGAATTGGCTGGATGATTCACCGCCTATAAAGTTTTGGTCCAAATTTTTAATCACTAAAAGTAACTATAACTTGGAACTGTAACTAGTTACTTTTTCAAATTTGTAATTGTAACTTAGTTACTTTTTTTGCCAAGTAACTGTAACTTGTAACTAGTTGCTTTTAGAAAGTAACTTGCCCACCACTGTTGAACTCTGCAAAAGCTAGTGGACATGATAACATATCTACATATTTTTAAAGAATAAGCGCATCTGTTCTGACACCTATCTTGGAATTTTATTTTGCTAAAGCGTTTGAATATGGTAAGTTTCCCAGTTTGTTGAAAATTGCAAAAGTTATTCCATTATTTAAATCTGGGAGTAAACACGAAGCCCAAAATTATAGGCCTATTTCTCTTTTATCAAGCATATCAAAAGTTCTTGAAAAATTGATTAAATAGAGGCTTGTAAAATTTTTACACAAACATAAGATTATTTTTGAACGACAATATGGTTTTCGTGAAAACTACTCAACCACACATGCTCTAATTGACATCTTAACAGCGTACTATGATAATATCGAAAACAAACAATACACTATCCTAATGATAATGGATCTCAAAAAAGCATTCCATACAGTTAATCATGAAAAGTTACTACTCAAACTATATCACTACGGTATTGGGGGCCCTACTCATGAACTCCTTACATCTTATCTTTCAGAAAGAAAGCAATTTGTATGTGCAAACAATCTTCAATCTGAAGTTCAGCAAGTTACATTTGGAGTCCCCGCAAGGTTCCATTTTGGGGCCATTATTCTTTTTAATTTATATTAACGATCTTCAAAATGTTTTAAATTCAACTCCACGACTATTTGCAGATGACACTTGTCTAGTTTGTGGTAGTAATAATCTTGCAAAATGACTTGCAAATTATATCTAACAACACTCTTCATACATTAAATCGCTGGTCTGACAGTATTGAATTGACTATAAATACATCAAAATCTACATTTATACTAATTTGTCCCAATCCGAAACCAAAATTGGAAGAAGATGTCATAACATTATATTATAACAACACACAAATAATTAAAACTACTGAAGTTAAATACCTTGGTGTCACACTTGATGATTCGTTAAATTTCAAAAATCATTTAAGTTCACTTAAAAGTAAAATAGCTAGGTCTATTGGCATTCTGTTTAAGTTAAGACAATTTATGCAACGATCTGTATTGCTTATGCTCTCCCAATGAACAATTACATGTGGGGCCCAATTGGGGCCATAGTGAGCCAACATGTGGGGCCCATGTGGGCTTCCCTCATGGTGCCCACTTGATTTTGTCCGCGGGATAAAACTGGGTCCCATCTGGGCAGCCCATTAATTTACTGCGCAAACCCACCTACATCCCATGCTTTTACCACTGGAATTCAACTGGGTAGCCCATTAGTTTAATGGGCAAACCCACTCACATCCCAAGCTCTTAACACTGGGATTCAACAGGGCAGCCCATTAATTTACTGGGCAAACCCACCCACATCCCATACTCTTACCACTGGGATTCAACTGGGTAGCCCATTAATTTAATGGGCAAACCCACTCACATCCCATACACTTACCACTGGGATTCAACTGGGTAGCCTATTAATTTAATGGGCAAACCCACCCACATTCCATGCTCATACCTACTACTGGGATTTAACTGGGCAGCTCATTAATTCAGTGGGCAAACCCACCCGCCTCCAATGCTGTAGTACTCGACATCCCAAGTGGTATAAAACTGGTGCAACGTTAAGCACAATAATACAAAAGCACTACATTCATCAATACTTGAGGGTTTATTTTTACCAACTTACAGTGATTACCGAATTCACGCACAACAACAGTACACGGAAAAGCAAACACGTACAGATCATTTTAACTTAGAGCTGGCACGGGAGCGCTATCGAATCTCCTTCTTTTGGACCGGTTTCCGCCTCGATCTCGTGCAATGGTCAACCATTTGACCTCTTCGGTTTCCAAATCGACTTTGCTGAATTTACTGGTTGCTAGATTCTTTTTTACACCATCTGAAAAAACAACAATGGGCATTGAGAAGCAACTACACAAGTCGTTAGCATAGCGGAGAAGGTAAAAGCGTTGTTTTTACAACGACCTTGAAAGCATAATCTGAGCTCAACTTGCACCCTGGTCACGTTGTTGCGTCTTTGGATGAGACGGATTACGATGATTTATCTCTGCTTGGCAGTTTTAAACAAGCAGCAAATTCAGTGGACAAGAATTCGAAGAAATCCTCAGACTTAAGCATATAGGTTACAGTTTCCTCCAAGCAAGAAGTAGCTATGGCAAGGAAAGATTTGTGCATCATCAAACAGTTAGCTTCTGACGCTATTAGGTGACAAAAGATCAATACACTAAATATGCCAGGCGCGTAGCCAGGATTTCGAAAAGGGGGGGCTTTTTTTGAGAGATGAAAACAGCAGTAAACGAACTTGTCCTAAATTTTCATCAGTCTTGAACCAAATTGAGGCGGTTTTTCTGCCAAAATTAGGTGACCTCCAAAAAAAAAAAAGTCTTCACCAAAATTGAAACGGTTTTTCCAGCCAAATTTTGGTGATCTCCAAAAAAAAAAAAAAAAAAAGGTCTCAACCAAAATTCAGTCATTTTTGACCAATTAGGGTGCGCTCCAGAAAAAAAAAACTCCACTTTTCTGGTCCAAATAACAAGTAGTCCTTCACAACTTCTGCTCCACATTCCCGTTGGGGAGGCTGTTTTCATTTTTGGAGCAAAAATCGGCCTCAAAAGCACCAAAAACGTGCTATTTTGCATACTTTTTAGGCCAATGGAGGGGCGAATAGCCCCCCCGCTCCCTGGCTACGCTACTGAAATATGCACTGCAACAACAAAGACACTGTCACGTCATCTCTCGGACTGTTGGGGCTACATTTTGGTTTGAAGCATACAGCTTGCAATGACCAACTTGGCTACGAGCCAAAGACTAGCAGTCAGGGACGTTTAACAACGAAATCTCAGTTGTACCGTCAATAGTGACTAAAAATTTTATCATGAGTTAGAAACAGTACCGATAGTTCAAAAACACAAACATTTTGACAAAGAACGCACATTACCCAACAAATTCGAATTAAATCACTATTTAATATTTTGATGTTTAAGTCACACTGTGCTTTGCTTAAACAAGCTTAAAATATAAAGGTCAATGGTCGTTTTTTGTAATAAAGACACCGCATAGAATTACCATTTCTAGAGGAAATCGAAATAGGTTCAACATAAAATTAAACTGTTTTCGTTCAAACCTTAGCAGTTTCAAAGTCATTTGATCTAGTGAAAAAAAAAACAATTGGATATCAACATTCTGCTAGAACAAAAGCAAATAAGAAAAAAACTTACCATGCAACACAGATATTATCGACAACTCCTTGAATGATTCTTTGCCTTTGCGTCTCGTAAGATTGTAAAACAAAATAACTATCAAAAAGTTGAACTGCATAATGTAACAAAAACTTCCATTTACCAAAACGAAATAGCAAAATTTTGCATCATTAATCTGATATTTGTTGCCAGTCTGAGTTTTTGAGACTTATGCCGCTCCTTTTCGTAAGAAAACTTGAAACTAATTTCCTCAACCCTGCTTTTTGTGAACCAGAACACATATTTTAGTCACGATTAATTTAGCTAAATGAAACACACTACCAACCGCGATGACTTAATTTTTCATAATACTTGACCGCACTAAAAGAGTTTTGTGCTCTAACACAAACTCGCCTCGTGAAATCTTCTAAATTCACGCTTTAGCGCATGCGCAGTACCTGTCTCGCAACGCTTTTTTCTCGTGCACTATTTCAATAAAAAGAATAAAGTTTTACGAAAATATAAAGAAACTTCCAACATATATTTGCCGTCTGAAACCTTTTAACATTGCAAAATAGTTTTTCTATACTCAACAAATTTATATGAATAAATTTTCTAATACATTGACATTATTTTTCAATAAAAAAATGTTAAATAAGAGGTTAAATTTAAAATAATTAAAACAATTTTTTAGTCCCAAAATTTAAACTGTTATTGACATTTTTTATGTTCTGTAACAACTAAAACTCAATTCACAAAAATTAATACACGTTTAAGAATCAAAATTTTACACCATTCAACTACCACGGTGACAGAAAACATAAAGTTTTTATTGGGTTGAGAGTGTGAATAGCTTGGGCACCCATTATTCAAAACGTTTTAACTTTCTTCGTTTTATTTTGTTACGTCTAAAACTAAATGGTTATTTTTAGGCTTACAACAATCAATGGTTTTTATACTAAACGCTAAAAAAGATTTTGAAGGAGCCGATTTAGGCCCATGCGAAGCCTACTGGGGCCCCATCAAAATGGCCCACGACAGGGCTAAGAGTGGGAATAGCGTGGGCATCCCACAATCATAAAGATTCAGTTTTTTTCGTTTTGTTTTGTTGCAACAAAAAAAAAAATTATTTTTAGGTTTTATAACAACCAACGAAGCATATAGTAACCGCTAAAAAAAGATTTTGAAGGAGCCCATTTAGGCCCAAGCTAAGCCCATTCGGGCCCCATCAAAATGGCTCACGACTGGGCAAAGAGTGGAAATAGCGCGGGCACCCCAAATTCAAAAAAGTTTCGATTTTCTTTGTTTATTTGTTGCGGCAATAACTAAATAGTTATTTTTAGGTTTTAAACTACCTACGGAGCATATACGAAACGCTAAAAAAGATTTTGAAGGAGCCCATTTAGGCCCATTTGGGCCCCATCAAAATGGCCCACGACTGGGCTAAGACTGGGAATAGCGTGGACACCCCAAATTCAAAAAAAGCTTCAATTTTTTTTTATTTTGTTGTAGCAAAAATTAGAAAATTATTTTTAGGTTTTATGACAACCAACGGAGCTGATACTAAACGCCAAAAAAAGATTTTGAAGGAGCCCATTTAGGCCCAATTTAAGCCCACTTGGGCCCCATCAAAATGGCCCACGACTGGGCTAAGACTGGGAATAGCGTGGGCACCCCAAATTCAAAAAGTTTTGATTTTCATCGTTTGTTTTGTTGCAACAATAACTCTAAATAAAGTTATTTTTAGACTTTATTAACCGATGGTGTTTATAGTAAACGCTAAAACTAATTTTAACGGAGCACATTTAGGCCCAATCTAAGCCCACTTGGGCCCCAGCAAAATGGCCCACGACTGGGCAAAGAGTGGGAATAACGTGGGCACCCCCAATTCTAAAAGATTCAATTTTCATTGTTTATTTTGTAGTGGCAATAACTAAACAGTTATTTTTCGGCTAGTAACAATCAATGGTGTTTATACTAAACGCCAAAAAAAGAGCTCATTTAGGCCCAAGCTAAGCCCATTCGGGCCCCAATAAAATGGCCCAAAATTGGGCAAAGAGTGGGTTCAGCGTGGGCAACCCAAAATCAAAAAGTTTCAATTTTCATTGTTTATTTTGTTGCGACAATAACTAAATAGTAATTTTTAGATTTTTAACAACCAAAAGAGTATATACAGTACTAAAGGCTTAAAATAATTTTGAAAAAGCCCTCTTAGGCCCAAGCTAAGCCCACTTGGGCCCCTACAAAATGGCCCTAGATTAGGCTAAGAATGGAAATACCGTGGGCACCCCACAATCATACAGATTCAATTTTTTTGCTTTGTTTTGCTTCAACAAAAATGAGAAAATTATTTTTGGGCTTTTAACAATCAATGATGTTTTATACTAAACATATAAAATGATTTTAAAGGAGTTCATTTAGGACCAAGCTAAGTCCACTTGGGCCCCAGTAAATTGGCCCATGCAAATCCCAGTTGCCCAGCTGCCCACCAAAAACCCATGTGGTCCCCATATGGGCATGTTCACTGGGCTACTACTCATTTGTACATGCTCATCTTTTATATGCTTTACCTATTTGGGCTTCTACGTATCCGACATATTTAGAAAGACTGTGGGTACTTCAAAACAAGGCGATAAGAATAATCTCCGGAATTCAGCCACTAGAATCTATCACAAAACATTATTTTAACTTAAAAATTTTAAAAATTGAAGAACTGTATAATTTTGAAACTGCAAAGATACTGCACAAAGCTTCCAAAAAATCTTTACCGTCTCCACTTAATTTATATTTTAAAAATGTAGATAATGTTCACAATTGCGCTACCCGCAGTTCTTTTCACACAAAACTATTTTCTCCCCCGATTTTAAACAAAAAAAATTAACGCTCAATTAAGTTTCAAGATGTATCCATTTGGAATAAAATCGATCTTAAAATAAGAAAATTGCATCACAAAAAATTTTGTAATAAATACAAGACATTCTATTGCAAAAATATTGCTAAAATAGAAATATACGAACACATTCTTACTTCTGCTACAACTGGTTTTGTAACGGTTACCTTAAAAGTAGTGTCTGTAGCTTTTTCCTTGTTTTATTTTATTTTTCCTTTCTTGCGGCTGTTTTTTGGGCTCTAGATCTAATGAAGATATAAACTTTTTGTCATAGATGCAGGTGGCTGCTCGACTCGCAGACCCTCTTGGGTCACTTCGCAGTCTCCTTTGGCATTGTATATATCTGATATTTAAGTTTTTGTGTTTGAAATTTTGGGTAGAGCCATTAATAAATTATTCATTCATTCATTCATTTCATAGCAACTATGATAGTGGTGCTTTGCTTTACCGGCACGCTTTTTTTTTCTTCCTTGCTTTCTCCCAAAAAAAATTTGACCAAAATGTTTAGTTTATTATTTAAAATTTACAAATCTTTTCACATTGCCAAAGAATATGTAGCCTACGCAAACTTAGGAAAAAGTCAACAAGTGGAAATAAAATTTACAATAAAACTTGACAAAAATCAAAAAAGATAAAAACTCACAAATTTAATAGTGCTTAAGTGGCGCTAGTATCTTTGCAGATGCCAAATGTTGTTTCTGCTGTTAAAAAAAAACCTTTTTGTTGAAATGTTTTTGAAAGTTGAAATGTTTCTGCTGTTGAAAAATATTTTTCAGTGTGGTAGGAGTTCTTTAGCGTTCAGAAGCATAATTTTTGCTGTAAGTTATCTAGTACGGTATGTAGAGTGTCAAAGCCTAGAATTTTTGAAGGAGCTCCACTTCTTTGCAGAACTGTTGACAGCGGTTAGGCTAGATCATTAAATTCGTCAAAAGTTTGTTTTGTTACCGGTACTGTACATAGCCTTGGCTGAAAAAATTGGTTCTACCCTGAAATAGGCTTACACCAATCATTTAATTTATTAATTGTTTTGGTGAGGAGGTGAGTGATGTTTATGTTGATACAGAAAATCTATTGTGTTCGTAGAGTAAGATCTTGTAATTTGCATTTAGGCTTTCCTAGATAGACTCTAATAATTCTGTTTATACCATGGACAGTAATAAAGGTTTTAGCTACCGTCAGACTGCTGATTTGTGATAGAGAGCATAGTGAAATCTAACAAAGCACTTCAGAGAGAAACATATCAATGGAAAGTTTTTTAACAAACATGCTAAACACAAAGTAATTACAAGCAACCATTTCACAAAAGTAGTTTTAAAGTTAAGATTCTAGTATTAAAATTAGAGTGATGGAGCTGTAGCCAAGGAGCAGCACGTGTTTTGCTGGAGCTGGAGCCAAATTTTTGTCGAATAAGGAGTTGGAGTCACGCTATTTTAGAATTTCTTCAGCTGCATATTTGCTCCAAATTAAAAACTGACTGGCCTACTTTGCTCAGTTAGGTTTCTTGCTCGAATGTCAAACTGTTTCAGTACTATCATTGCATTGTTTGTTTTGCTGAGCAGTGAGTGTTCATAGGCACCCACTATAAATATGAGTACCGTAAGACATTGTGCTAAATGTAATCCTTTGATCTTGTTTTTAAAAAGTTACAAAGCAAATTTTAGCGGCATAAAATTCTTTACTTTAGTTAAACAAAGCTGAAAATATCCCCATGTTATTTTGTCATTAAAGGCAAAATAGCCCTAAATCTAACCCTAACTCAAACTCTTACCTGCACTTTAACCCTTATCCTAAATCTCTGGCCTGACCCCAACCCTAATTCTAATCCAAACAGATGCTGGAGCAGGAACTGGAGCAATGGCTCTGGACATAAAGCCATAGCTTAGTGGAAAAAAGCTCCAAAGCAGTTTTGCAAATTTTTTAACTCCAACACCTTGTTTAAAACAAAGCATCTTAATAAGTTTTAAGTTTTTGCTGATGTTGTTTTTTTTTTGTTTAATTTTAGTAAAGGAAAACTTAAATTTGTTGATATATTTGATATAGCAAATCAAGTACTATGACAGTGTGCACTAATTTCAGTGTGAAGACAGGGTTTGGCCTAGCAAAGCTGTATATCAACAGGTAGCAAGTTTTCATCTGATTCCAAGGCAAAAAAAAATTTAGAATTTAATGTTTTTGAAAAAGGTTTGTTGAAATTGAGTGGATGATGAGGTTATTGCTTGTGGGGTTGATATTGTGGTTCAAACATTTTAAAAATACGGCTCGAAAAGCTGATGCACATATCAGGTTAGCGGAAAAATGATAGGTTTTGTTTAGTAAGTTTCCGTGCTGTTTTGAGCCCAATATCCATACTGTTTGTGATGATAATATCATATCAACATTGGCAAGCAGTTTAGCATGATCGGTCAGTCAACTTCAAACAACTATTTCACAAAACAGATTTATTATGCACTGATGTAGCCTTCTCTAGGTAGATCTGACTATAGCAATACAAAAAAGTAGTGATGTGAAATGCTGTGCTGGAATGGACTGTAGTGAGTAAAGCTGGCATAGAATTAAACAGTTACAATATTCAAAGACAATTATGTTGAGATGTGGTGATTAAAAAAACAATGTGTTTTGCTTGTGAATTGCAAATTTAAAAACAAAGGTGATGACTTGGTCGGTTGTTCATCATTATGTTGGATTTAGACATCATCAGTCAAAGCTCTCTGCTCAATCAGCTTTTACTTTCAACTGTTTATTTCTTGAAATAGAACGATTTATTCCCAAAGAATTTAATAGGAAGCTACTACCAATATCAAAATTGTCACACTGGAATGCAGCAGAATTGAAATCGTTCCTTCTATATTTAGGGGTTGGTTTACTGAAACACCAGCATGAGTTAACTACAACCAGACATCAACATTTCTTAAAATTTGGTGTTGCTTTGAGAATTTTGCTTTCAACTAATACCTGTGATGTAGACAATAGACAACTAGACATGCCTTTGTGTTTCAAGTTGCTGAAGAAATTTTGCTATGATGTATTTGGAAGGGTATAGGATGTGTGGCGTTTTGTGGGCTTTCGTGAAAAAATTTTTTTTTATATTAAAGGATCTTTAAGAAAAGCTACTAAAATCTCTTTTGTGGTTTTTAAAAAAAATGGATAAAAATTGAGCATAGTATAAACCATTTTTGCGGTGATGTATATGCCAGTTAAGTATTATTTTATCAAATATCTCCTGTAGGTTAGCATCCTTATAAACTGTTTTAAGCGTTAAGATTTAGTGAATTGACTTGTATGCAAAATTTAAAAGGAATTAAAAGTCAAGAATGAATTAACCAGACACACTTGATAAACCACAATCTTACTTCACCTTGGGCAGCATATAGGAGTAGATTTCATTACAACTAAGATAAATGCACAGCTTAGCATGTTGTTAAACTACCAAATCTGATCGGTTTTGTATTTAGAAGCAATTGATCGTTGCGTGGAAAAACTATATAGCAGAGAAGACTCTTCATCCTCATCTAAAAGCCAACTTGGTGGTTGTAGTGAGTGTTCCTTTGATACTGCTTCAATGCAAGAAACTGCCCCTCCTCCTTTGGACAGAACATTTTAAATTCTGAAAGTAGTAGTTAATATGCAGAAAAGGTGAGATAGCTTTGTGATCGATAAGTTGTTTTAAATGCAAAATCGTTGCATTATTTAAAGATTTTTCAAGAAATTTTTCTGTTGTACTTTTTATCTGTTCTAGTTTTGATTAAGTTTGATAGCACTTTCATTAAAACTCATTGAAGTTTATTAGTACTTGTACACTGTGCAAGCTTGAATATTTTTTTTACAATTTAATTGTTTGAATTAAATTTAGTAGTTTGCAAGCACTGTACTTGAATTTTCAAGTGGAGTATATGAAAGCAAAATTGGCGTTCTAATAGCTATTACTACTATTCAGATTTGTTTATTTTTACCAAGTTTTAAGAACTTCACGGATAAACACAAAAAAGTTGGGAAACAACATAAAAGCCGTACGGTCATCAGTGTCAGGGCTCTGTCACCCTTCTTAGGTTATGAATTTAATAAAATACTACTGATGCCAATTAAATTAGTAAACTTGGAGATTTTTCTAGCAAAATTATTAGGTTTCAAGCAAATATTAAACATTGAGAATTACAAAAAACAAACATAGCACATAGAAAAATTGGCAGGACAAAAAAGTTACAAGAAAAAAGAAAATAAAAAAAGAATAATAATAAATAGATAAATGTAATTGTCACGAATACTAATTTTGAATGCCTGGTCTATGATTATTTGCTGTATGTTACTGCGTACGTGACTGATTTACTACTTTTGCCACTTTTTTGATTTAGAAGATTCGGGATATTCTGGATAATTCCTTTCTAGTATTTTCTACTGTCTTCTATTAGTCACCGGAATAATTAGTAGTTTAATGTCTTAATTGCTATATTTAGACTTGAAGTTTGTGACGTCATAACTATGTTGAAATCTTATCGTAAGCTCGTGTATTTTTTCTATTGTGACGTATCATGAATTGTTCTGGGGTATTCGATAGCTTTTGCCATGTTATAAATACGCGGGTCGTTTTTGATTCTATTATTCTAATATTCTAAAAGTGGATGATTTTTAGGTATTAGTTTCGAAGGCATTTAAGCCGAGTTCGTGTATCTGGGGTTGGCTCGTATAGCCATTTAGTAAAAATGTTAGTGGAGCGATTTTGCTCATTTAGTTGGTTTGTGTTTCAATCTTAAATAGAAGTTTTAATTTAAGATTGGTGTGCTGTTTCTGAGATTCAAGGAGCTAAAGGAACTGCCGACTGCCATTTTCGATTCATCAATTAACATCTCAGTCGTTCTCTAGTTTCAGCCGACGTGGGCAATTCTAGGGATTAAGGGTTGTACTCTAGCCAAGTATCAAAGATCGCGACATCTTACGCCCCACTCTAAGAATATTATTGCAAATGATATTCAAAACATCACAAATAATAATTGCCAGATAAATGCAAACCCCAATCTATGCTTCTATCCCACTTATGATCGTCCTTTCACAGAAAATTTAGAAAAATCACGGTTTAGCTCAGTAAAAACAAATTCTACTACCCAGTACAGAAAGAACAAGCAAAAGCACACAAAATATATACACCATCACATTTCAACCAATTATCCGACTTAAATAGTCGGCAACAACATTGTCTTTGCCTGGGATACTGTCAACCTTATAATCATATCCTTGTAATGCTAGGGCCCACCTCATAATTTAATCATTTTGGAAATTGGCCTGGTTTAAATACGATAACAGTTTATGGTCCGTTTGCAGGATAAAAGGCTTTCCTGCTAAAGACAATCGAAATTTAGTCATTTCCCACACAATCGCCAGGCATTCCCGTTTTAAAATTGAGTACTTGCACTCGACTGAAGACAAGTTTTTTGCTGGCATAAGCCACAGGGTACAGTTTATCATCGTGCTCTTGCATAAGCTATGCTCCGAGTCCACAATTTGAAGCGTCCGTCTGCAAGATAAACGGTTTTTGATGGTCTGGAAGTTTCAAAATGGGCTTCTTCAGTAGACGTTCTTGCAAAGTCAAAAAAGCTCTTTCTTGTGCTTCACCCTATTGAACTTTGTGTGGTTGCTCTTTCCGAGTAAGGTCGCTCAGTGGTGCCGAAATGGCAGCAAACAATGGAATATGAGCGCGGTAGTAATTCGCAAGTCCCAAAAATGATCTAACCTCTTTCTTTGTCGTCGGTCACTGTGCCATCCTGATTTTCTCAAGATTATTGTCGTTGACTGTGATCCAATCAAAACCAACCTGATGGCCAAGAAATTTAACTGATATGGCCCCGAACACGCACTTCGTCGGACGAGCGATCAGATTTGCTTGCTGAAGTCGATTCATCAGTTCACCCAACACTCGAATGTGGGTATTCCAGTTCTCCGTATAAACAATCAGGTCGTTGATGTAGCTGTCCACGTTCTCAAGGTTGGAAATTAGCATTCTCAGTTCCCGCACTAAGGTTGCACCTGAATTCTTCCTTCCAAATGGCATTCATATACACTCGTAAGTTCCGTCAGGAGTGACAAAAGTCGTCTTCTTCATGTCCCCTTCGGCCACAGGGATCTGCCAATATCCTTTACTCAAGTCAATCTTGGAGAAGTAGTTGCTCTTCCCCAAACTTTGGAACAGGTCCTCTGGAGTCTTCATTGGCTCTGGATCGGCAACAGTTACTTTATTCAACTTGCGGTAATCAACACAAATTCGATTTGATCCGTCTTTCTTCTTTACGATGACAATAATTGGAGAAGCGTACGGCGAAGCAGAAGTCCGAATTATTCCAAGATCAAGCATTTCTTGAACTTCAGTCTTCAGGTTCTCTCTAATAGCATAGGGCAAAGGATAGGGTTTACATCAAATTGGAGTGCTGTCAGTCAACGTGATTTGGTGTTGAATGACGTTGGACTTCTCCGGCACATTGGTGAACACACTGTCGTAGGCTCCCAAACTTGCCAGACATTTTCTTCCTGAGAGTTGGTTAACCCGAGACCCAGCTTCACATCCCTCAACGTCTCCTTTTGGCCGTGGCCCCCCAACTCTAACAGCTTTTCCTCATCAACACTGGGTTTATCGTCGTAGCTGTCGGATTCATGTACCTCAGCATTGCTCCCTTCCTGGTTCCCAGCAATACCAACGCTGACTTGGATGGTTTTGGTTTCTTGCAGTTCTGTGGCGGTATCGCCGAAAGATTTAACATCGGACTTCCTTTCAAAATACGGCTTGAGCATATTTACATGATAAGTCTTTATCCTTTTATTAACCTCTACCCCATAATTGTTTCCATTTCCACATCTCTCAACTACAAATGGACCGTGCCACTGCAGCAGCAACTTATTGTTGTCAGTGGGTAGTAGAATCAACACCTTGTCACCAACTTGAAACGCTCTTCTTTTGGCACCCCGATCATACGGTCTTTTATTCTTCGCCTGAATTCTCTTCAGTTCCTCTTGGGCAATTTTCATTGTATCATCCAGCCTCTCTCTAAGTTCAAGCACTACAGTTTCGGTGTCAATATTTTTAAGATGCACAGCTTCGGGATACCTCGTTGCATAATCCACCAAGGTAAGAATATATTTATGCCCTCTTTCGCTTGCTGGTGTTATCGGACCAACAAAATCCACGGCAACTCGTTTAAACGGTGTATTAATCAACGGCATTTCGCCGCGAGGAGCTCTGGCAGCAGTTCCCTTGTCAACGGTCTTTTGACATACATTGCAGAATCGGCAAAATCCACTGATGTCATTATGCATTCTGGGCCAGTAGAAGTTAGTTTGAATTCTGTCTTTAGTCTTCTGCACCCCTAAATGTCCGCCAAATATCGAATCATGAGCGACTTCCATAACGCAAATCCGAAGGCTTTTAGGAACCATGATTTGCTTCCACGTTTCTCCTAATCCATCAATCCTGCGGCGAGTCCGGTAAAGTATTCCTTGTTGTTTCTCAAATTTCACTTCGAACTCCCCATGCTTCGTAAGATCCCTTTTTTTTGGAAAAAGCCTTTAACTCGTTGTCTTCGCTTTGCAGCTTAAAAAGTTCCTCCTTTTACACGGAAAATCGAGAAGAGATTTCTTTTACATTCAGTGCTTTTACTTTATCTCCTTGACAAGCTCGCGCCCGAGTGATTGCTGCAGCAGCAAGTTTTTATTTTGGATCCGGATTGTCTGCCTCCCTGGCTCCTGTAATGTTGCCAATAATAAAGTCAGCAACTGGCTCCTGGACACACAATGCCTTCTACTTCTCCCACGTAATATGGAGTGTCCACCTCAATTTTGGCGATCGGCGCTCTTATTAGCAAGGTTTTGTCAAAGGTTGTAAGATAGCCTTTTTCGCCAGTCAGATCTCATTGATTCACCAAATCCCGTTTGATTAGTACTCCAGTACAGCCAGTATCACGAAGTACCTCGACATACCTTTCCCCTATTTTTCCATTAACTAATTGCAGCTTGTCTTTTGCATCAACATCCAAACATACTCCAGACTTCATCACTTCCATTTGCCCTCCAGGTTTTAACTCCAATAACTGAGTTTCTTTTTCTGAATTCATTCAAGGCAACTCTTAAATCTCAATTGCACATCCCGCACGATGCACCGATGGTGGAGGCTTGGATCCATTTCGTCCGGGACGCTGTGCATGGTGATTGCGTGGCGTAGAGCGACAATTTCTGGCTTCATGCCCATAACCGCCATACTTCTGGAATAAAAATCTCCTTTCGTATCTCTCCCCCTCTCTGCGACGCCCATCTGGCATCCTGGATTTGCATTCTGTGGCACTATGTCCTTCGCCACCACATCAGAAACACTGCAACGTGCTGCGGGGTCTTTCCGAGTTTCCCCCTCTGCTTCCATTCTTCACATCTTCTCGTCTTGATTGCAAACTAAAGAGCTTTTTATTATGAACCATTAAATACTGCTCTGCCCATGTCACTAGCTCATCTAAGGTTTTTGGACTCCTCTCATTCAGATACACTGAAAGCTCCATTGGACACGCGTTAGTAAATTGTTCTCGTACCATCAATTCCACCACTCCATCAAAAGACTCTTCAACTTTAGCCAACTTTACCCACTTGGTGAGGTAATTTTTCAATCATACTATAAATTGGCAGGGGAATTCTTGTCCTTCTGGCTTCGCATCACGAAATCTTCTATGGTATCTGAACTCCGTAAAGTCGTACCTCTTCAACAGCGCCAGTTTCAGACGTTCATAATCCATCACTTTGTCTTGTGACAACCTTGAATAAACTTCCAATGCCCAGCCCGATATTAGCGGGCTCAGCTGGGTAGCCCATGCCTCCTTTTCCTAGTCTTCAACTGTAGCATATCTCTCAAATCATAAGAGATAATTATCTAGATCATCTCTGCCATCAACAATGGCAGGTAACCCGGGCAATCGTGGAATTCTAGCACTTCGCCGTACCACTTCTTCAGTAATTCCCACGAGTTGAGCTGCAGTTTCCAGCCTCTTGGCTTCTAACTCCAGTTTCAGTCGTTCCAATTCCATGGCGGCCTTTCTCTCTTCTGCTTCACGTTTAGCGAGCAGTTTTCTTTCATCTGCTTCATGCTCGGCCCTCTTTTCTTCCTCCTCTCGCTCGGCAAGCAGCTTCCTTTCTTTCGCCGCAGCTTCTGCTTCGTGCATTTTGCGCCACTTCTCCATCAGGATTTGCTCTTGGACTTCTCATCTAAGCCCAAAGACTCCACTTGCTTCTTTAATTCTTCGAAAGCTTCTGAAACAAACTTCGCCATGATGATAATCAACCAACAATTGATCCCAAACGAGCCCCCAGATGTCGTGATTGTTGATACTTGGCTAGAGTACAACCCTTAATCCCTAGAATTGCCCACGTTGGCTGAAACTAGAGAACGACTGAGATGTTAATTGACGAATCGAAAATGGCAGTCGGCAGTTCCTTTAGCTCCTTGAATCTCAGAAACAGCACACCAATCTTAAATTAAAACTTCTATTTAAGATTGAAACACAAACCAACTAAATGAGCAAAATCGCTCCACTAACATTTTTACTAAATGGCTATACGAGCCAACCCCAGATACACGAACTCGGCTTAAATGCCTTCGAAACTAATACCTAAAAATCATCCACTTTTAGAATATTAGAATAATAGAATCAAAAACGACCCGCGTATTTATAACATGGCAAAAGCTATCGAATACCCCAGAACAATTCATGATACGTCACAATAGAAAAAATACACGAGCTTACGATAAGATTTCAACATAGTTATGACGTCACAAACTTCAAGTCTAAATATAGCAATTAAGACATTAAACAACTAATTATTCTGGTGACTAATAGAAGACAGTAGAAAATACTAGAAAGGAATTATCCAGAATATCCCGAATCTTCTAAATCAAAAAAGTGGCAAAAGTAGTAAATCAGTCACGTACGCAGTAACATACAGCAAATAATCATAGACCAGGCATTCAAAATTAGTATTCGTGACAGTAATGGAAAAGCAGAACAGAATATCACCTACTAGTATCAAGCCAAATTAATTTTTTCGTTAATAAATATTCAGTACAGCAGTTAAACAATTATCTTTTATATTGATCTATAGGAGTTATTAAGAAAGATTTTTAAAATCACTGGGTATTTCATGCCATATTTTTGAGCCTGAGAAAGAAATGGTTAATTTGCCTTTTTCGGTTATGGCAGGAGTTTGAAGCTCCGTAGTTTGACTTGGTAAAATCGTTAGCATACGAGCATACTTTTAGATTATTTCAATCAAACAGAAATGATGCGCTAGATGTACCGCCTTACAAACTGAAAAGTTGCCAGTCAATTGAACTAAAGTAAGGACGTGCTCATATTTTCACGATTCTGCGTGCCCAGTGTAGACCACGCCTAAAACAAAGTTTTGGTTGACTTTTATTTTGGCAAAAATGGAATGTTTTAGGAAATTTGTATTGCACAAGTACAGAAATTGCAATCGAAAAGCCCAAAACAAAATCTCATGAATTTCGTGTCGGTACATTCTGTATCAACTGGTAACTTTTTTTTTTGAAGGAAATCAACATAAGGGCCCAGCTTAAAGCCAAATTTCAAGCACTTGATATAACTGGATTTCAAACATGCGATAAAGTCATGTGTTTTTATGTTCCAAGTTCTTCGTGTAGCCACTGTTCCGCATATGACCTGTCCTGTTTCTCTATGACAACAAACAACTTTGAGGAATACTGTAGCACAATGTTAGGATGGCGTTGCGCATCACAACTGATTTTTTGTCGAGTAGATAAAGGGTCTGCATCTAAAACAAAGCTGTAAAACCAAACCAAAGACTATAAAAATTTGTATTTGTAACTTCCTTGCAGGACGTTGTGTATTGAAGGAACAGATTGAAAACCAACATAAGGGCTGCAGATATAAGCGCGCAGACATAAGGACGTAGGGACAAAAGTGCGCAGTGACATTAGACACAGCAACGTAAATATGCGCTTACATTTCCGTTTTTCGGAAAATAATTATCTAATCAAAGAAACGAACTCGATTAATTTTAATTAGTATTTTGCTTAAATATTAGAAGTTGAGTTTTGAGCATTTTGCTAAGTTAAGTTTGAGTTTTGTTAAATTGTAAGTTGGTTTTAAAATTTATTCTTTCAAAAAAGAACTCCAACAGGTCAGCAATTGTTTTCACAAGCAATCATTTTACGATTGCGCTTAATCTGCTAAGCAAACAATAGTAATTAGTCTTTTGTCCGCTGCGAAGCAAATGCACGTGTACTAGTAACAGTCATTATCCAGAATTTAGAATAATTGATAGTTTATTTTTTTTAATTTTCACATGTTGCAATTTATTTGAAAAATTGACCAGTTTTGTTTCTTTGATTGCATAATTATTTTCCAAAGCACAGAAGCGTTAGGGAGGATTGCGAAGTTTTGTCTCTGTGCCCTTATGTCCTGCACCGGCGCAACCAGGGGATGGGATTAAGGGGACCAGTCCCCTCCTTTTGAAAGTACACAATTTTACAAAAAAATTATAAAAAAAAGATTCTACGCCAAAAAATTTTAAACAATGCTCAACTTGAGTGTAATTCTACCCTGAGTTGCAAATAAGCAACGTCAAGACTTATGCCCTTTTTCAAAAATTTTTCCGAGGTGATTAGCTTCTCTGTCTTTAAAAAATTTCCGCTGGCTAGCTTGTATTGTTTCCCAGATATTTGGGTTGAAAATACGTTTGCAGCAAAAAGGCAAAGTGAATCATAGCCAACGTAACAATGAAAATGAGCTACAATCAAAAAATCAGTTTTGGTAAATATGATTGAAAAAAGTTATCTCTTACGTTGCAATAATGTAACAATTGCGCATAAAAACTTGATTTTATTAAAACGAAAATTTAGCCACGTTGGTTTTTTGCAACACAGAGTATAAAAAAAAAATTCAAAGAGTCGGAATGCTTTGCTTGTATAGTCGTCAGTGTTGATAGTTATTAAAAATGTTTGATCATTTATTTGTCTGTATCGCACTGTCTAGGAATGATAATGTCTCATCAGCAAACCACATTGCTTTTGCAGCAAAATACGCAATCTTGTTTCAAAACTCATCATTTTCCAAAAAGTAGTATCAGAATCAGATACCGATGAGAATTTGGGGCGACCTAGATCTGACGTCTATCAGATCACGAATTAAATGTCACATTGTCGAATCGTATTTCGACCCTAGTAGATTTCGAGACTATTTTAATTGAAAACATTTGGAAAAGAAAAACACTAATTGCTCAAGGAAAGCAAATCTCATCTAAGAGAATGACTCTCCAGTCTTTATATATCAAAATATTGAAATTGATTTTTTATTATACTCCATTGGGTCCTTTTTACCGATCACGCGTATAAATAAATATACGCATGTCATTTGATTGAATGCATTTTGCCTGTTTTTCTTTTTTTTTTGCGTTTACACCGAAAGTAATATCAAACGTTATTGGACTAAACTGCCTTATGTAGGCCTACGTTTAGACCAGCAGGCTAGAGAACTCGTTTGTGTGAAAAACGTCGAAATCATTTTAATATTGCTCAAAAAATTTTTGTAGTTTATCAAAAGCGTGGCTTCGATATAGATTTGATTTGTTAATTTTATTTTCAGCTGGAGTTGAGGGAACGGCTGGTTTCAATTAAGCTAACAACTTCAAACTGCACAATGTCAAATGTTTATTACCGTAAACAGTACGCTAATTCATTTTAAGGATATCTTTTTTGATCAATTTCTATGTCCACATTTTACACTGTATATGTGTAGAGCTGTGTCGATTTGAAGCATGTTTTGGCAAAAGTTGATAAGTGACATTTTTCAAAAAATGAGTTTTTCGTATTTTTCAAGTTGTTTACTAAAAATGTTTTACCTGAGAAAAAACTTATGTTTATTTTCAATTATTTTTTGGTAATATATAGCTTAGTGTCTTGCACTTGACAACAGAGCCAAATGAAAGTTTAAAACTTGAAACATGTTTTTCTCAAAACGGCGAAATGCGACTTATCAACTTTTGCCAAAACATGCTTCATTTGTAGTTGTGTTCTCGTTGTTTATCAGAGCAGGAGTCCGACGACGTAGTTCAAAGTGTGTCGAAGCCTAAACTGAGTGTACTGGTTGTGAGCAAAAAGTAGCGCAGATGTCGACCGCCAATTCCCGATTTACAAGTTGTACATCTCGTTTGTTCTTAATTTGTTACTTCTTCTTCTTCTTTCTTCATTGCCCGCTTTTCCGTGAGGGTTGCGGGGGCAGTAGCTCAAGATTGAGCCGCCACACCTCACGGTCTTCCATCACCTCCATCATTTCGCTTGGGCGAAGTCCCAAGCGATTCCATCCAAGATCCTCAATGTAATCGTTCCATCTAGTTCTAGGTCGTCCGACTGGTCTTCTCCCATTTGCTTTGGCATGTAAAGCTTGTTTGGGGAGTCTTTCCTGAGGCATTCTGCTTACATGGCCAAACTATCTAAGCTGAGATCTTTCAATTCGGAGAAGTAACGGCTCGATGTTAAGAGATTTTTGAATTTCAGAGCTACGCACCTTGTTAAACAGTGTAACTCCTTCGATTCTTCGTAAAAACCTCATTTCGGACGCTTGCACTTGTGATCGCATTCTTTTGGTCATTACCCAAGATTCATGACCATAAGTGAGAATGGGGACAAAAACTGCTTTGAAAATTGAGAGTTTTGCCTTTTTCGACAATTCTCGTTTCATGACAACCGAGTAGTGCAAAGCTCGCATTACTGCACTAGCCTTGCCTATTCGGGTATCGAGTTCTTTGTCTTGCTTTCCGTCACTCGTAAATGCAACCCCAAGATACTTGAACTTCTCTACCTGCTTCAGTGTCGCTCCATTCACTTGTAATACGCACTGATCAGGGTTTCTTGAAAGATGAAGTACCTCAGTTTTGGCCGTGCTTATTTTCATTCCGGCGGTGTTGCATGCATCTGCAAAGCTATTTAATGCGCGCAGGAGGCCAGATTCTGTGGAAGAAAGCAGAACCAAATCATCTGCGAATAGCAGACGACTAATTTTGCAATTTCCAATCGTGGCACACTCATCAGCTTGGCTGTATTTGTCGATCCAATTCATGTAAACAATGAAAAGGAGAGGTGACAAAACGCACCCTTGTTGGATTCCAACGCCCACATGGAACGGCTTTGATTGCTTGCCATTTACCCGAACACAAACCTCCGGTCTGCAGTAGAATGACTTAATAGCGCGTAACAATTGACCATCAACGCCATACTCCTGCAAAACCTTCCAAAGTTTATCCCGAGGAACTCGGTCATATGCTTTTTCAAGATCGACAAAGCATGCAAAGAGATGTTTGCCATACTCCCAAGATTTCTCGAAGATTTGCTTCAGAGTGAAGATTTGGTCCGTGGTGCTGCGACCCGGACGAAAACCGCACTGACCATCTTCCAGTTTTGATTCCACTATTTCTCGGCATTTCCTTTCAAGGCATTTGGCATATACTTTCCCTGGCAAACTAAGGAGTGATATCCCTCTGTAGTTTGTACATTGCTTGCGATCTCCTTTCTTGAATATCGGAATAATCACACCTGTTTGCCAATCTCTGGGAGTTTTGCCAAGCTTCCACGCAACTTGACACACTCGCGTTAACCAGAGAATTCCTTCTCCAGTCAGCGCTTTCAACATCTCGGGTCTGATTTCATCTTCACCAGCAGCTTTTCCAGATTTTATCCTATTAATTGCGGTTGCCACTTCTGCTGCAGTGAAAACTTCGTCCTCCCCTAGATGTGTCACTTCGTGTGTGTCACGAGTCGATGCCTTTACAGGATTCAAAAGATCTTCAAAGTATTCTCTCCATCGTGAAAGGATTTCATTCTCATCCGTTAGAATGTTACCGTCAGAATCCTTGATGGAGTACGTGATACTCGATTTTTTGCCACGTAAACGGCGGATGGTCTGCCAAAATACTTTGTTTGCCAAAAAATAGTTGGAATCCAACCGACGACCAAACTCTTCCCATGACTTCTCCTTGGATTTCTTTACTGCCGAAGTTGCCGCTTTTCGCGCCTCAGTGTAGCGGGATTGCAAATCAGATGACGATCTGTCCTGCAGCCAGGCCTTGAACGCATATTTCTTTGCTCGAATAGCTTCTTTAACCTCTTGGTTCCACCAAGGCGTTCTTTTCTCACTATCGCCCGCCATTCTAAGCCGTTTTCGCCCACAACTTTCAGCAGCTGATGAAATGATTGCTGATCTGAACAGCAGCCATTCCTTCTCGATGTCCTCGGATACATCAGGAAGTTGTCTGAACTTAGATGATATACTGGATGCAAACTGTTTTCTTACTTCTTTGTCCTCCAAAGCCTCCCATTTGATCCGGTAAGTCACAGATGACGGGTTGGATCTCTTGTTTGGCCAAGGTTTCGAAAGTCGTAAGGAACATACTACCAGATGGTGATCAGTTGACAATTCAGCACCTCGCTTCACTCGAACGTCCAGCACATCAGAAAACAAATCTGACGAAACTATGCAAAAATCTATCAAAGATTTTTGATCCATACTAGGTCGATACCATGTATACTTGTGAACCTCTCTGTGCTGGAAAAAGGTATTCATGATGCGGAGTCCGTTGCTACAACAGAGCTGCAATAAATACCTTCCGTTCTCATTCAGTCCAGTGACTCCATGTTTTCCGATCACACCCTTCCACGTATCTGTGTCTGTTCCAACATGTGCGTTAAAATCCCCCATAAGGACTGTAGATTCAGTAGCTGATACTCGTAGAAGAGCATCATTTACTTCATCCACAAAAGTCTGATATTCACTCGTGGCATTGGGGGCATATACCTGCAACAGGCACAATGACCGATCCAATACCTTAAGCTTCAACATACAGACCCGTGATCCCAAAGGAATCCAATCTGACACACAGTCTGACAAACGGGGGCTTGTGAGAATCCCCACACCCGCTTGTGCAGACATACTAGGATCAGCACCAGAATAGAAGAGTTTCCATCCGCCATCCAGATCCACAGTTCCAGAGCCACGTCGTTTGGTTGAAGAAACTCCGATAATATCGAGATGATACCGCTTTGCTTCCTCAACCAATTCTAGCTCTTTTCCTGTTAGGGTGAGGATATTCCAATTGCCCAACAACAGTTGGTGATGGTTGACCGGTGAGTGTGCGACATTATCTCGAGTACGAATACTCTGCGCTGCCTCCATTCGCCTCTCCAAACGTGTAGCGGGCACATTGGTGGAGCTGCCACTAGGGCTGGCTGGTGGAGATTGTCGCTTATTTTTCGAACGAGCCCCTCTGCCTAAGACTCGAACGCCATAGGGGTTTCGCTGAATGACGACCTGGGAGTCCCTAGGCGCTCCCCTGCCGGACGAGGTTCCACTTGTGAAGGTGGCCCCATTAACGTCGTTCGCGTAATTTTCATTATTTGTGCTCATCATGATTTGTTTTGCAGTTTAATCTAACTGCGGAGAGGTTTTATATCAGAGTTGTCCTTCTCCTAGGTTATATGCTTACCACAGCTGATGGGCATAACCAACCCAGGTTTTAAGTTTTCCAACTATATACTTTATTTTAAAGTTAAATTATAATTATGCCAGTTTGTCTGAATAATAATGGCAATCTGCGATTTTCTTGTTTGGCCTACGTTGAGAAAACGCGTTTTTTGCCTCCGCTGTTGCATCATCAAATAAAATAAAATTGTAAAACCAGAAGAAACCACTTTTATTCTCTTTCATTTGTGTAATTTTTTATGCGCCTGCTGCATGAACAACGGCAGAACTCCTGCCTGTTATTGATAAACCTTTGTAAGTTGTTACAATTGCCTAAATAAAAACTTCTTGCAATTTGCATATACTTAAATCATAACAAAAAAATTTAGTCTGCGCTTTTTTTTATTTCTGGCTGCGCCGGTGTGTCCCAGCGCCCATATGTCTGCACAGTTATGTCCTGCGCCCTTATGTTGTAGATCGGGGACAATGTGAAGCCTCCACTGCGTCTGGTTCATAGTGGGCACTGGTCAGGTGACACCTTCGTTTGAGATCGAAAGGTCCTTTTGTTGTTTCATAGCCAAGGCAACTAGGCAAATGAATATGTTACTGTAAATACAACTTCTCTTTAAAGTAAACTGCGCTTTGCTTCCACTTTCTTTTTCATGCAGCTGAACAGCGATTTCAGGCACCGAACTTGTACCGCGACAATCGGCATACACGAAGCCGAAACGTCGAAGAAGCAGTTTCCTGCAGACGTTGATCAATCAGCAGAGCTACACGAAGACTGGGAACATGTGGAAATCTTCGGTAGAGGTGGTGGCAGGCATGCAGGAGGAGAGGAGGAACTGCATCTTTTCACCATTTTTATTTCTTCCGACTCTTCCAAGAGCAAGTTGTCCCCTTCAAGCTCCTGACGTCGGAGTCGAGCCACTCCACTTCGATGAGCCACTCCGCTTCGATGAGCCACTCCGCTTCGATGAGCCACTCCGATCCAACCTTCCCGAAATCTTCGGTAGACTCAAAGGTAGGCGAGTATTTAAAAGTAAATTGCCGAATAAGCGTTGAGTAGTGATGTCCGACCTATGTGGTGGAGTTTTTGCCGAGCGCTAGAGAGAGTCGGACATTGATTAATATTCTCGTTTTTATACCAGGCAAAACTTGACACTTTTTTGGAATATCAAGTCACCAACACCTAGCTGCGACCCACAAAAGTCGGTCAAGGCCGGAATAGTTGGGTTTTGTTTTAGACGTGGAAAAATAAGAACCATAGATCTGACCAAAATTGATATGTCTCGTTTCAATTGTTTGCGTCCTCTCTAGATCAAATGGTACAGCTGCACAACAATAATCTACCACTGTAGGTTCAAATCCTGTGGAGACAATTTTTTCACATTGCTGGTTTTAAGTAGTCGCCGTTCTGGTAGCTCTTCCCTAGGCTTTATTTGGTAGCGTTTAGACCAGAAAGCATCAAAACGATTAAATGTTAAAAACTCTGGCCTGCAAACGTCAAAACATCACAATTACTGTAATTACCATTAGCATGTTGTCTTGTTTCAGACGCATTATGTTTCTTTGTTCCTACACCGTCATCCACAGAGCGGTCGAAGCCTTTCAAAAATAAGCAGTCTGCTGGTTCATTGAAAGCTTTTTTTTAGTGAATGGGTTTTCAAAAACTTGATTTGAAACAGCCGCATTTAAAACTTCCAGGCACAAAAGAAGTGCTAAGGATATTTTGAGATGTTTCTGTGCATTGAGTTGCTGATATTCGGCTCTTTTCTGTGAATAGTGCAGCTGAAACGCTGAACTGCTTAACCCAAACTACTGGAGCACCCCGGAGAGAAAGGTGCCATTTCTACACCACTCCAATGGCGGGTACACCATCGCCACATTTCGGCAACTAATTGTTACTCGTTGGTCTTTTCTTTCGACCCACTGGGTCGCCAGCTTTACGATTCTTCCCAAATAAAGCACAGGCAATGAATGCATTGAAGTCACGCAGCTTCTAGCACTTCTCAGCAATATCTGAAGAACCGGTAAAGCTAGAAACCTGGTTTTTGGCTTAAAATGTACAGAAACACCACTTTTACATCCAATTTAACAAAACTTTTCTTTTTAAACTGCTTCAAAAAAAAATTAATAGCAAAAAACAACCTTTTTTTGATGAAAAACATACATTTTTGCATATGGAATAAGAGCTTGCTTTAAAATTTTTTTTGTATGTTCTTTCTTGTTGCTAGTAACAAGAAATGTTTTTAATGAGGTTATAATATCACTTGAAAATGGAATTACTATGCATTTTTGGACGTGTCACATCATCTTTAAAATGCAAAGAACTAACTAAAGCTATTAAAATTATAATAAGTAAATAGGCATGCAATACAAAATGCTAGTCACAAATCTGTATTTAGATTGTAATTACGGCCACTTTACTTTGAAATTTTTGTAAGTGCTGTTATCCTAAAAACTACAAACACCAAATTTACCTTGGTCTTTGAGATATCCTGCTTATCCTATGGCAAATTAGAAAAGATATCATCACCAAAAAGATTTGTCCAAAGAAGATGATGTTAAGAATAAGGTAAATTTCGTGACTGTGTTTTTTTTTTTTTTCGAAGAATGGCACTAAAGAAATTTTCAATGTAAATAGTGGTGGCAATTGTAAAAAAAGGCTAAAAGATTGACTGCTGAAAGTCAGATGTAATTTCTACGTTACTTCAAAATTTTTTAATTAAATTTTAAAGTAATTTGGTGCTAAATTTAAAATAATGTGTAAATTCATTTTGTTTATGAGGTGAAAATATTACAGTAGTTTTAGCTGATTTATGTAACATTAGACTGTACAGTTGAGGCTCAAAAGAACTATGTTAACGAGAAAAGTAGCTCATTCTGTGCCGCCAGTAAAATTGCCAATAAAAAAGACAAGTAATTGAGTGAATCCTGAATTTTCCTGATTATGGAATATATAGTGCAACAAGTAATGTCGCTCGAGTAGTGCATTAAAGATGGGTATGGTGTAATGTCTACCAATGATGTGGGTAAGGTGTAATGTTTAGCTGTGCTGTGGATAAACGTTACACAATAGCGACCATATCCAGTTTTCATTCACTTCTTGTGTGACATTTCTTGCTGCACCATTTGTTTGATATTTAGGAAAGTTCAGCATTTGCTCAATTACTTGTCTTTTTGCTGGCAATTCCCCGAGGAAATGACGTAGCAGCTGCAAAAACTTATCCAACGTGCATTTTTTTTATGAAAATGAGCTCGTTCTTGTTAGCATAATTCTTTACAACCTCAGTTGGATTGTCTTATGTTACATAAATCAACTAAAACTAGTGTAGAACTTTCAACTGATAAATAAAATGAATTTACGCATCACTTAAGATTTAGCATCAAATTGTTTTAAAATTTAATTTACAAATTTTGAGGTTATGCGGTAGGGTGGAGTGAAAAATAAAAACTTTTGAATTTAAAAAAGTGGTCTGGATATATGGCCCTAAATACCATATGAAATACTTCTATCGCAATTTTGAGTTCTTGCACCCTCTAGTGGTCATGCAATTTGACCGAACAAGCTCAAAATAGCCAATTTTGCCATATCTCACTAACCACATGTGCAAGAAAGCTAGTTTTCAGCTTAAAAGTTGCAGAAATAGCACATTTATATCTCCATTCAAAACAACATATTTTCTGTACGTGTTTAAGGCAAAGATTTTTTTGAATGGAGTTATAAATGTGCTATTTCTGCAACGTTTAAGCTAAAAACTAGCTTTCTTGCACATGTGGTTAGTGAGATATGGCAAAATTGGCTATTTTGAGCTTGTTCGGTCAAATTGCATGACCACTAGAGGGTGTAAGAACTCAAAATTGCGATAGAAGTATTTCATATGGTATTTGGGGCCATATATCCAGACCACTTTTTTAAATTCAAAAAATTTTTATTTTTCACTCCACCCTATTGTGCAGAAATTAAAGCTGACTTTCAGCAGTCAATCTTCTGATCTTTTTTTGCAATTGCACCCACTATATACAGGTAGATTGAAAATTTCTTTAGTGCAATTCTCCTTAAAAACACAACCACAAAATAACGATCAGTGGTCGAGTGGATAGAGGGTCTGCTACAGAAGCGTTAGACTCAGATTTGATTCCCGTTCGAGTTCAACCAAGGACTATAGAAATTGGTGTTCACAGCTTCCCAGCTTGACGTTCAGCAATTAAAGGTGCAGTTTGAAGTCTCCGCCGTATGTGGTAGACAGGTGGGTAAGTGGCCGCTTGACTCGAAGACTAAAAGGTCCTTCTGCTGTCTCCTTCCAGGCAACTTGGTAAATAAAATGTAATTAGTAAAATGGGAGAATAACCTCGTCCATTTACA
Organism: Trididemnum nubilum; assembly: GCA_963965965.1. NCBI lineage: Eukaryota > Metazoa > Chordata > Ascidiacea > Aplousobranchia > Didemnidae > Trididemnum > Trididemnum nubilum. Next base: position 48,303,704 of record OZ014471.1, on the reverse strand, counting down.
AATATTTTTTGTAAATGGACGAGGTTATTCTCCCTTTTTTTCCTTTTTTTTTGTTCTGTTGCGTCATAAATAATATGTGTGATGTGATCAGTGCATACCTGTAAAAGTATAAATTAATGTTTAAATGCAAATAGCCAGGCAAGGAGATGCAGCAAAATAATTTTGTTCTGCTGTCCAATTTCATATTTTGCCTTGTTTGTCAAGTCCCGTCATTGTTTAGTGCAGTTGAGTTCGATAAGTTATGCGGAAAACTTCAATTCGTCTTTGCTTACGGTAAGTTTTGTTTAATGATGCTGTATTAATCAAAAAAAAAAAAAACTAGATTTTTACTCACTCTTACCGTTTAATTTTGAGCAGGGTTAGGGCTAATGGAAATAGGATGGGGATTGGGGGGATAGTACAAAAAAACTTTACGCTTTAATAAACATACGTGTTTTCCGCGTACCTATCCGGGCATCATGTATAGTACAGATCTTGTAATCACAAAATCCAATTTTATTCATTGAGTTTGCGATTTTTCCTTAAGAGTCAGCTGTGATTTTATTTCTATGTTCTAGATTGACAATGGTTTAAAGAAATTAACCTAAACGTCTCAATAAACATGTTTTACAGTATTTTGGCTGTATTGTTTTTGATTAAAATGTAATTACTATTACAAAATTTACTACAGCTTTAAAATCATCTTCTTTGCACATCTTTTTGGAGATGGTAACTTTTCTAGTTCGAAGAGACTATTTCAACAAAAATTTTTACGTTGTTTTTTATCAATTCTCACCCAAATCTAACTCAAACTCAAATTCTTACTCTTAAACTAACCCCAAATTTAGCCGAACTCCAAAACCTCAACCCAAACCCTTATCTTAACCCTTGAAAGAGCAAATGAAAAAGTGCTAATGATTATCTTTCATTTTCGTTTTGTTCTTCTTAACTTCAAAAAATTCGGCAAAATAGTCACTACCGTTCTAATTTGCGAAAGGGTGAGTTGGATGTACTGAAGACCAAGATAAATTTTGTGCAATGCCGTTTTCAGGTGATATATTAACCTTATTTATATAATTTCTTGTTATTAGCCAGAACGTAGAACATACAAAAAAATTCAAAGAAAGCTCTTGTAGGAGATCTTGTAGAAACGAAAATGTATGCTTGTCATCAAAAACGATGTTTTTTGCTTTCAAGTTTGTTTTTTTAAAAGTGGTTTTGAAAGAAAAGTTCTGTTAGAGTGGATATGAAAGTGGTGTTTTTGCATCTTTTAAGCTGAAAATCAGGTTTCTAGCTTAACGTGTTTTTGAGATATGGCCAAATTAGCTATTTTTTTCGAGTTTGGCAGATTTGCACATCCATTAGAGATTGCACCATTTCAAAATTGGTTTCAGTGACTTTTACCTCCCATTTGGGAATATATATGAACACCTCTTAAAATTTAAAAATTTTCTTGTTTCACTCCACCCTAGTGTGTTGTAGACAGTTGGACGAGTGATCAACTTGACTCGAACACCGCAAATTCTTTTCACTCTCTCCTGGCCATGGCAGGCATAATTTTATACATTGCGATCTCGACAGGAGATGCGAAATGTGCAGACCTTGGTGCATGAACCAATTGCTAGGTGTCTGATGAATTTCTCTTTGCCTCCGATCCCTTGGAAAAGCTTGTGTAATTCCAACCATGTTCCATTTGGGCAATGTAGGAATGCAGAAATTAACAGCTCTTCCAACTTGATCATCAAATATTTTTTGTTTCAGTCGATCAGTACATGCAATTGTTCGCTCTAAAAGAGTCCCAAATCCCTTCTCTGACTGATGTATATCGAAAATCGGTGAAGCGCTACCACGACAAAGGTCTCCCTTTTTCCACCTGGAGGCTCTCCCACACCGAACAGACCAGCCTCCCCTTCCACTCGCAAGCGTTCTGTAAAAGCTGCCAGATCGCTGACTCCTAGTTCACGAAGCGCTCGCAACGCTCCCACACAGTGAACACAAACATTGAGGCGGCGCCAATTAAGCGAGATCGGATCTTAATACTCAGGTAGGCGCCGAACTTCAACAAAGTGACTCGAAAACTTGAAATTTGTTGTTTGAAAAACGTCTTGCTTAAGCGATGTGCTGCGCAAAATTAGTGCAACTCAAGTGTATCACAGGCGGGGTTTGGGGGCGAATTTGTATTTTTTGGAAAAAAATAGCCGGTTTAATGCTATTTGGTACACGTTTCGCACGTCTTTGAAGCTATTTAAAAGAAATGAATTGCTAAAATTTAAAAGTAATTAAAAACAATTGGGTCATTCCACGCGTAATTCAAAATGGCTTGTCACCATATGTAACCAAACATGGATTTTTGTTCTTAAACTTAAAAGAGTATTATACAGAATAAATATATAAAACAAATCTTTTTTGAATACCTCAAGTGATTTTTAAGTTATCGCGATTTGAATTTTGGGCACCTAGAGGAAAATTTTGCTCCCGAGTTTTGAAAATAGTGTTGTAATTCCATTTCTGGAGCAATCTGATGTCTGAAAATTGCTACGTGGGAGTTTTTGAGGTCAAGAAATTTATTTTTGATGTCAAAATCGCAAAAATTCGACTGCTTCATGATGAAAACTTGAATTAAAATTTTGACAACAGCCCAACTTCCAAGGCAAATTCAGGGTGTAGGCGCGTCTCTGAAACAAAAAAAAATTTTTCATCTGTATCTATATTGATCATAGTTTTTGGAAATATAACAGTTTTTTGTTTACTTTTTATTGGCATTTAAACTGGAAAAGGTTTATGTTTGGATAGTTACTTGTAATAAACCTGCAGTTGTAATGGTTGTATGACTTTGAAAATTGTTGGGTATTTCTAATAAGAAGTTTGGAAAACTAGTTGACTTATTGTGTGAGGTAACTACAGAGTAATTCAGGTACTGTAAATAAAAAAATTGTCTTATCTATATATCTCCAATAGCTGAGCCAATCATGATACTGAGCTTGCAGTTTTGATAAAAAGTTTAGTACTGTATTAGTTCAGATGCAGTAATTTGTCAAAAAATCAAAGCGGTAGCTAGTTCAAGGGATAACCTACTAAAAGCATTTATTAACTTTCTAAACTATTAGGTTCCTAGTTTGCAGTAGCTGACTATCTTGTAATGCCATACAAGATTTATCGAAAGATGAAGCAAGTATAGCTTAGTAGTCTACTTATTATACCTGTATTCATAAGCAATAGCCTTGAGAGTAGCTTTTTACTGGTTCTCATGGAGAGTAGCGTTATAATAGTTCTAAACTGTATTTTAAAGTTTGTATTATCTTTTGGAAAATATCTTTAACAGCATTATGAAAATTTCTAGTTTTGGGGTGCCCAAAGTTGTTAAAAAGCAAGCCACATTACATTTTTTTCTGACCTTTAAGATGCGGCTTAATTCTTATAAAGTCTTTGGATAAATTTTATCTAAATACTGCTCATTTAAGTTTTGGTATTGTTGTTCTTATTCCAAATTAAATAATTTTTTTATCAAAGCTAACCTACAATAAAGTTAAAGTTTGGTCTATGTTCACCAAAAATTAAAGTTTGTTTAATTATATAGAAGAACTTTCTTACACAACAAACATAGTCCAATTTATTGCACAGCACCATCATGTTCAGATTTTGCTAAGGGAGGAGTTTGAACCAAAGCTAACATTTTTCTATGTCAAAGTTTTAACAGCATCTAGCACCCAGCGAGTTGAATAAACTGCTGTGCGTTTAAACTTCATCATGAGCAACATCATTTTTTTCTTCCAGATGCTAAATGTTTTGTATGATTTTATGAAAAAAACAGTCTTTTTAACAGTTCATTTTTAACGCCATCTTCAAGATTTTCTTTTTAGAGCCTTTTCAAAGAATAGAATCACTTTACCTAATCATCCTCCCACTTGTAGGTCAGATCCATCCAAAACATGTATAAAAGTTAGCACATTCGGGTAAACCTTCAAGTAACTTGGATGAAGATGATGGCTTCAGCCCACGCAAAGCGTGTTTCTCAATAGTTGCACTATCTAACGCATTTGTACGAACCACAAGGTATGCAGCTGTGACCCTTATTTTAGAAATACAAACTGTTTGGTTAAAATAAAACTTATTGAATCAAATGAAAATATTTGCGTACTCCGTAGCTAACGTAGTGACCGATGATATGCAAATTTGCTGCTGTCCAAAATATTCGTAGCACCATTATTGCTCAAAATTCACAGAAATATATTGCAACTAGTAATTGAAATTTGAAAAAAACAATTTTTTTGGTAAGTAGCGTCAACAAACTTGACAAAAACAATTTTTTTGGTAAAAAATTGTTGCATTGAAAGAAACTTAAGAGAAGTAAATCTGTAGACCAATTGCCAGCAGCAAAGATTGCGCGAGCCACTTATATGGCCTGTCAGCCACATTTTTAGGCAACCCTGCTCTTGACGGAACAGCCGTTGATAACACGAATTTATGTAGCCTGGAAAGTATTTTGTAAGACAGTTTTTGCAACAAAATCCCTTACAGCAGAAAAATTGAACTCAGTAAATTCATACACAATAATAATGTAAAAACAGCAACTACTCTTGAACCCTTGCCATACTTCATTTGTTTTACATGAACCACAATAAATGTTTCAATCTTTGGTTGATATCAGGGTTTCAAAAAGTTTTTAACGAAGTAGTGTACAAACTAAGAGTTGAAGTAAAGTAGATTACCACAGTACAAAACATTCACAACTAAAACCTATGAAATCCAAAAGTTTGTTTCATCTGCAAATAGGAACATCAGGGGTAAATGGAAACAATTGTTTAGAATGGTTTGAAAAATTGTAATTTTTAATGTTCGAATTTTGTGGTAATCTGCTGTGAAATGTTTTAATGTTATCACTTGCCTAATGATTAATGTAAGCTTTGTTTGTTGCCTACACACAAACACTATGTTTGTGTTGGTGTGACGTGCAAAACTGAAAGAATTTTACTTTGTGATGCACTTCAAGCGTGGTTGCTATTTTTTGGGTGTGACATAAAAATTTTCTTTTTCAAGATTAATCACAAACGCCTTAACTATTTACTAATCTGGCACCCATGAGAGTGTGTATACCAGTAACCAGAACTGGTAGCTACTATACACCATGCAAGTTGCATAAATGCGACAGTGTTGTTACTCATCTTCTTTCAGCTTTAAATGTTACTACGCCAAAAGACGGTAGAAATTAGTCTAAAGTGATATTGTCATGGAATGGGAAGTTCGGTTAAACACTAAACATAGTTAAAAATTAAAAAAAACGCTACAGGCTGTTTCTCCCTGTAGCGTTTTTTACATTTTTTTGTATCGTTAACAGGCTCTGGCCCATATTATTGAACACTTTAAAAATTGGGAAGACGGTATACAAGTTATGGTGATACTGTATGCATGTATATCATAGTTGAGTCACGCAACAATGATTTTTTTTTTCGAAGTTTCTGCTAATTTTCAAAGTAATACAATCATTAATATTGCAAGTTTATTCATGGTTTGTTAGAATTAACTATCCATACATAAACCTTTTCCAGTTTAGATGCCAATAAAAAGTAAACAAAAAACTACTATATTTATAAAAACTATGATCAATGTAGCCACAAATGAATAAAAAAAAATGTTTCAGCGACACGCCTACACCCTGAATTTGCCTTGGAAGTTGGGCTGTTGTCAAAATTTAAATTCAAGTTTTCATCATGAAGCAGTCGAATTTTTGCGATTTTGACATCAAAAATAAATTTCTTGACCTCAAAAACCCCCACGTAGCAATTTTCAGACATCAAATCGCTGCAGAAATGGAATTACAACACTATTTTCAAAACTCGGGAGCAAAATTTCCCTAGAGGCCCAAAATTCAAATCGCGATAACTTAAAAATCACTTGAGGTATTCGAAAAATTTTTTTTTATGCATTACCATTTTTTGACAAGTTTAGTCTTAAGCACAAATTTGTATTATACCAAAAACATGGTTACAAAAATTTGTTTAAATTTTGAATTAAGCATGGAATGACCTCATTATATTGCCCAACCCTTTCAGCTATCCTCTTTATCAGGTTAAATTAGAACACGTTTAAACGTCTGTATTTTTGCTAAATTTTTTAAAGTAACTTGGCTAAGGGTGGAATGGGAGACTGAAGCCCTCTTAGCTTCACCTGGTTTCACCACTGCCTGAAATGAGCTCTCTTGGAACTCCATACAAGAACCTTTCGACTTGATCTTCACGATAGTGGCATGAAAATGTGGTTCGCGTTCGGTGCTTTTGTCCTGATTACACTAACCCGGTATAGCTACCTGCTGCGTGACGTCCAGAATCTCGAAATGTTGGAGTGTTGAGTTGACATCTGCTGGAGTTGTTTATTTGCTGCCAATGCTGAGATTATAGTGCAGCCCGAATGCTACGTCACAAAACCCCAGCCGGGCTGGAGAATCTGGAAAAGAAACGTGACCATATTTTCCACTAAAACAGTGGGCTGTACGTGGATTTACGCAGTATCCGTTTTTTGCTTCTTCATAAAAAATGTGCGCCTTTTCGCCTCATTTTTGTAAGTCCATTTCTGCACTTCGTAGACTGTTGCATATTGATAAAAATGTTGTTAACAATTTTCGCGTATGAGTGATTAAGAGCTATATTTCAGCATATCACTGTATTCCTTTAGAAAAAATTTTTTTCGGTAAAATTTTGTTCAGAATGTGACGGTATGGTTAGTGCGGATATGAACATAAATATTGACTGCGGACGGAAAATGAACAATAGGATGTTTCATTTTTTCATCAATTTCGAGAAAAGCTTAGTTTGGGCGATTTTATGACGGGGTTTTGGGTACAAGTAACGAATCGAGCGTTTTTTTTCGATTATGACGTCATTCACCGGTGGCACCGGCCGTTTGAAGTTTATGACGTCATATGAGGCGCCGAAATTAGCATATCTCGCGAACGGGTCGGGTTAGGAACCTCATATTGGTGTCAAACGACGCAGAATAGCCGGTTTCCTATCTGCCCTTAATACATTTCATACGTCTATCTGCTACTACAAACCGATAAATGAAGAAAAACCGTGTTTTTTAGAAAAATTTGAAATTTTTAACACTACACAGCAATTGCTACAGTTTTTGGTTAGTTGTAAGGATCTAGAAGTTTTTTTTTTATATGGCTCAGAATCTTAGTTTTTGAGTTATGTTTCCGATCTTGTTTTGCAGACTTCTTTACTTACACCAGATTTTATTTAGCTCAAGTATCCAGCTCTTTCATGCTTAAGATACCGGTATTTTTAACATTTTTTATTACCGAAGTTCTAATTCACCTAAGAGATAATGGCTGACTAGCGTACCTCTTCCAAATCTTATAACAAACAATTAGTAAGAGAACAATTTTTAATAGTAGATAACATTAAAACATAAAGCATAACACATCAAATAAAGACGGCAATGTGATTTTTAAAACCGCATTATTTTTGCAAATATTTCATTGCACATAAATATGCTCTAATCTTCACATCGACTAAACCACTTGCAGCATTGTCACTAATTTTACTCTGTACAATTGATCTCAATTTACCAATTTTTCGTTCAGTGGAACGGTTGTTGTTATCAATTGTTTTCCAAAAATTGGGACTAACTGAAGTCATGGTGATGCAGGGTGCATTTTTACTTGCGGAAGTGAAAAAATGACGAAGACGGGAGGTCCGATCTTGCAAAAGAGCTCGAGTATTGACCACATCTGGAAACGAAGCAGTTTTTACAGCTTCCATGCAGTGTGGTGGCACTTCAGAGAACACACTGAGGGAAACGTTTTTAGGTGAAAGCCAATGAACAGCATGATCCAAAAAATACTTGAAAACAACATCAGCAATTTCTCTATCAATTTCTTGGTAGGAATTCAACAAATCTCTCTGAAAGAGAGTTAACTGTGGTCCTTCAGCAGCTTGTGGTTTCAAATGCGTCATTATGAAAGATGGAACATACACAGAAACAATGTAAGAAACCAATCGTTTCAGAGTCGTTTGATGGTGGCGGTTTAGTTTATCATAGTAAAACAGCAGAAGTCGCAAATAGCCATTTGCGGTTGTTATCCACCTTGAACGACTAATAGATTCTTGCCGATAAGCAAGACAATTGATAAGATTTTCCGGCACATCCATAATTAAATAGCTTGCCAGAGTCAGCATCACCATTTGGTCACTGCGAAACTTGTCATCTGTTTTATGATCGGATTTTAATTGGCTAAACCATTCCACTTTTGACTTTATATGAAGAGAAGCAATTTGAGTGGTTCGGATGTCAAGTCTTTGTCTTGAAAGAAGATCTTTCATGTTTGGCTTGCCAATATTATGTATCAGATTCATAAGTGCATCACCTTCTAGCGAAGATGGACCCTTTGTAATTCCCTCAAGAGATTGAATGACATGCGACAAATATATCTCGTTCACATGGAACAAACACTCGAGTGTGTGAATGCCATGTCCTACCTTTTCTTGAAAGTACTTTTCTAAACGGACATTTACCCCTGACTTCTTGCCAGTATTAACAGCTGTAGTATCTGCCATTACCGATACAATCTTGTTTATGTAACCGCCACAAATTTGATCTACAATGGTTGCAAATATAGCTTCTCCAGTAACAGACGATGTTTTTGGAAAAGATTTAACACCCATAACATGCTCCGACTTGATGGTTTGATTGGAACCTACACCTTGACCTAGAAAAACGTACCTATCAACTTTATTGACTACTCGACCATCATAGCAAAGCTGTAGAGCTTCAGCTCTGTTCAAGGCAGCTTCACACTCTTCAAGGGCAGTTAATCTGAATTTCTGGCGCTTGCGAAATACAGTAGAAGTTGAAGCAGCAACAGCATCTTTTCCTACAACAGAAAGAATAGCATCCGACTGTTGACGAACAGATAACATGCGCTTGTCTGCACGCACGCAACTCTCATCCTTTAAGTGCAACAATTTTCGTTTTATGGATTTTTTTTCACCAACCGGTATATCTACTGGCGAATACTCTTTAGCATCGCCCTTATCTTCAGTTGGATCAGCATCATCGGGATCAACTGTAATATTAAATGTTGTAGCCAAAGATGAGGAAGTACAAGGTTCATCATCCTCCGAGCTGTTCTTGGGTTTATGAGCTAACCGTTTTAAAAACTGCTTTGTGTGAGTTAAGTCTTTACTGGCAGAAATCATCATTCTACGTTCACCTCGTTGATCCTTCAAGAAAGATGCTTCCTTTTCAGGTACACGATCTTCGAATGGGCAAGGGCACAGCACTTTTGTTTGATGGATCTTTGAATGATCGCTAATTTTACATTTGCACCTGCTCAAATCAAACAACTCAAATAACCATTTTTCACCTGATAAATCCTTTTCTTTAGTCTTTCTAACTCTTTTTAGAGCAAGGGTATACTTTTTAATGAGTTCCTTTATTTTAGTTTCAACTCTTTTTGTGGAAATAATTGGAAGACTGGCTTTCCCCCACAACCCAATCACATCACTGATCAGTTGATTCTTGACGTCAGTAAAGTTTGGTAATTGCAGCAAAAATTTTGGATTGCTTTCGGATTCAGATCTCCTCAAAAAGTTATAATAACCTAAGACTTCTGCTGCTAACGGCAAACGGTCACCTTTCAAATCCTCGTCTAATTTTTGGGTACTGGCTGCTTCGTGCCTAGTAACTGGCATTTTGGAAACTTTAGCTCATATTATATGTCACTCGAAAACTGATTTAGCAATTGATTGCGACCGAAATAATGAAATGTTCTATAATTTTATTATGTCGTAGTAACTAACATATTGTCCGCTAACAAAACTTATTGGGCAAGCTAATTGAACAAGTTTCAGAGCTGCCAATTGCGATAAAAAGACCAATATTTTGCTAAAAAAACGGTTTTTCTTCATTTATCGGTTTGTAGTAGCAGATAGACGTATGAAATGTATTAAGGGCAGATAGGAAACCGGCTATTCTGCGTCGTTTGACACCAATATGAGGTTCCTAACCCGACCCGTTCGCGAGATATGCTAATTTCGGCGCCTCATATGACGTCATAAACTTCAAACGGCCGGTGCCACCGGTGAATGACGTCATAATCGAAAAAAAACGCTCGATTCGTTACTTGTACCCAAAACCCCGTCATAAAATCGCCCAAACTAAGCTTTTCTCGAAATTGATGAAAAAATGAAACATCCTAATGAACATACTTTTTGAGGGGAAGAAAAAACGAGCAAAAACGGGAAAAAGCGGATGTTGGCCAAATCGTCCTTAATTTCGCACCACCAAAAGAACCCCATCACCGCACATGCGGCCTCTCAAAAAGTTGGCCGCTCTTTACGAGTCGCCGAGCGAACGGTTGACGCTGTACCAAGAGATTACGATTCAAGAATTTGAATGGTTTCGATCGCTTAGTTATACGGTCTTGACTAGTGATTCAACGTGTGCTTCGATATTTACACTCACCTATAATGTTTCGAAATCAAAATTTTAAATACTTCAAACAGCGCATGACGGTCAATTCTTCAATATCATTTGAGTAGTGCATTGTAGCAGGTCTATTTCAGGGATGCCTTGTCTAAAGTCTGCCCCGCAGGCCATTTATTATCCGGGTTGAAATTTGGTCCGTCCACGCTCGTCTTCTTTTTTCGTGACCGAGTTTACTTTGCAGATACTATAAATCAACCTAAAGGCTTTTTTGTCTTCGCATGTTTTTATGACCAAAATTGCTTTAAAAGTTAGGTCAAAGACTTAATGGATTTATTTACCCATCGGTCAGTGGTTTTGGTGCGATCTGTCGTCCCTCGAGGTGAGTTTGCGAACTCTCATTTGGCGCTACTTCATAAGTTCGGAGCATACTCGTTGCGTTTCGACTATGCTACGGGTGGTGGTTGGCTACCGGACGAGATCGATCGAGATCTTTCCGATACTAGAGCATGTCGAAGCGGCAGTTTCCTGCATACGATTATCGATCAGCAGAGCTACACGAAGACTGGGGACGTGCGGAAGCCCTCCGCGGATGGGGGGGCAAGCATGCGGAGGAGAGGAAAAAGACGCGTTTCTCCATCACTTTAATTTCTTCCGACTCCTCCAAAAGCGAGCTGTCTTCCTTCTAGCTCCTGACGTCGGATTCATGCTCCTGACGTCGGATTCCTACCACGACAGAGGTCCCCTTTCTTTCACCGCGAAGCTCTCCCGCACCCAACAGATCAGCCTCCCCTATCACTCGCATGCGATCTGTAAAAGCCGCCAGATCGGCCACGCCGAGTCCACGGAGTGCTCGCAACGCTCCCACACAGTGAACACAAACGTTGAAGCGGCGCCAACCGAAGCAAAAGTGGAGCTCAATACTCAACACAATACTCAATAAAATGTCTCGAATAAGTTAAAATTTTTTTGTTTGATAATCTAAGCTACATTAGTTTAGCTCAAATGTATCACAGATTGGGTCTGGGGGCGATTTTGTAATTTTTCAGAAAAAATATTCATTTTAGTGCTATTTGGAACGCATTGTGCACGTTTTCAGAACTATTTGTAAGAACTAAATTGCTAGAATTTGAATATAATTTGAAAAAATTGCCCAGCCCTTTCAACACCTCCTCCCCGCTTACTTAACAGATTAAATTCAAAACACGTTCAAACGCTTGTATTTTGGGCTAAGTTTTTAAAATAACTTGCCAAAGAAGGGCTGAAGTCATCTTAGCTTACCCTAGTTGCGCTTCTGCCTAAAATGAGCTCTCTAGTACGCTCCATACAAGTGCCTTTCGACTTGATCTTTCCGATACTCGCATAAAAATGTGGTTCGCGTTCGGTGCTTCTATTCGGATTACACTAACCCGACACAGTTTCCGGTCAGGCGACATCCAGCATCTCGAAATGTCGGAGTGTTGAGTTGACATCCGCTGGTGTTGTTTTTTTTGCTGCGGATGCTGAGATTATGATGCAGCTCAAATGCTACGTTACAATAAAATCCCAGCCGGGCTGGAGAACCTGGGAGAGATACGTGGCCGTTCCTACACCACTAAAACAGCGCGCTGGTTGTGGATTTACACAGTATCCGTTTTTTGGCCGTATTTGTCCGTTTTTTTACGTTTTTGCTTGTCCTTGAAAAAGCATGCGCTTTTTCGTCGTCATTTTTGTAAGTCCATATTCGCACTAAGTAGACTATTGCATATCTCAATTGTTGTCACCAGGAATATAAATTAAACGAAGTTTATTAGTTCAACTGGTGGGGCAGAAAACTTTTTTGCCAACGTTTCGATAGGCTATGCTGAAGGCGTGTACTACCTATCTTCGTCAGGGCTAGAATGCAAAGTTGAAAAACAAGCATACGATAGATGCGAAAAATTACGTCACAAGTGAATCATACGTTAACGCAAAAATTATAACAAATTGGAAGCGAAAAACTGACAGATTGGCGGAGCGTGAAAAAACAATAATATTACGTCATGTGGTTTGAAGTAGAGTGGCCGAATAAATGCTAGGGAACTTGTCATTTTGCTTATCATTCATAGTGTTGGGAATTTGGTTAATGAAATACGACTCGATAAAACGGCGTTTTGTGAAGTCAAGTTCGAAATCTAGAATTTCAGCGTTGGTCCAATCCATGGAATGTTCGTTGTCAAAAACATGCTTAGTTAGTGCTGACTTGTCGAATCGTAGATGCCGAATGTCTGCTAAGTGTTCTTTTTTGCGGATGGAAAAACTGCGTTTTGTTTCACAATCAAATTCACAATCGAAAAAGAAGCCGACCACACACTTTCTTTTTTAGACACATTAGTCCGACGAAATCAACATGGCAAATTCTCCACATCAGTCTACCGAAAACCAACCAACAGCAACCGATATTTAAACTTTCGATCTAACCATCCTTTGGAACACAAACAATCCGTTGTACGATCACTAATTGACCGGGCCAATGCTCTTTGCTCCACCACGAAAAACCGTCAAGATGAAATCAAGCACGTAAAAGATACTTTAAAATTGAACTCGTACCCAAACACGACCCTCATCAAGAAACCTTCAAACCGCACAGAACAACAATTCAAAGGCTTTGCCATTATACCATACTACCCCGGATTGACAGAAAAAATACGGCGTTGTTTGTCTAACCATAATGTTAAAACCGTATTAAAACCGTGCAACACCATTGGCAAGAAACTCGCTCACCACAAAGACTCAGTGGACCCTAATATGCGACAAGGAGAAGTATATCAAATTCCCTGCCATGACTGCGACTTCTCATACATCGGCGAAACAAAACGCAGTTTTTCCATCCGCAAAAAAGAACACTTAGCAGACATTCGGCATCTACGATTCGACAAGTCAGCACTAACTAAGCATGTTTTTGACAACGAACATTCCATGGATTGGACCAACGCTGAAATTCTAGATTTCGAACTTGACTTCACAAAACGCCGTTTTATCGAGTCGTATTTCATTAACCAAATTCCCAACACTATGAATGATAAGCAAAATGACAAGTTCCCTAGCATTTATTCGGCCACTCTACTTTAAACCACATGACGTAATATTATTGTTTTTTCACGCTCCGCCAATCTGTCAGTTTTTCGCTTCCAATTTGTTATAATTTTTGCGTTAACGTATGATTCACTTGTGACGTAATTTTTCGCATCTATCGTATGCTTGTTTTTCAACTTTGCATTCTAGCCCTGACGAAGATAGGTAGTACACGCCTTGAGCATAGCCTATCGAAACGTTGGCAAAAAAGTTTTCTGCCCCACCAGTTGAACTAATAAACTTCGTTTAGACTATTGCATGTTGATAAATTTTTTTAAATTTCGTGTATGAGTGATAAAAGCGATATTTTAAAATATAGCTGTATTCCTTTGGATATAAGTTTTGGTCTTAGTGCGATCTGTCGGCCCTCGAGGCGCCTTTGCGAAGCCTCATTTGCGACTCCTTCATAAAATTCCGAGCATACTTGTTATATTTGCTGCGGGCGGTGATTGACTCATAGACGAGATTGAACGAGGATTAAAAAACCTGCTCGTTTGTTTTGGTTTCTTTTTGAACAAAAACTTGATCATTATCATGTGCCTTCTCCGAATCAAAGGATGGCAGTCAATTACCCCTCATGAATTTGTCTTAAGCTCTCCTTTGGACTTTCCTTACGTTGGAAGAATCCGACCATTGTTTACATAATCTCTGATAATGTCATGACAATGAAAGGACTGGCAATGCCACAGAATCTACGCAAGTAATTACTATCTTTGGTGTTGATGCCTGCCGTTGATCTTACGGTAGTGATTTATCCGCCTGCCTTATATTTTCGATTACCTTAACGTTGAAACGTTTTCTTGCTACTCTGAACAGTGTCATCATTCCTGGCTTTAACTCAGGCGGAAAAACTGTCAAGCTTTGTTCTTTTTTAGGTATAGTCCAAGGTTCACCTGGGTAGCGCAACCTGTTTTTCATCCGAGGCAGAATAGTCAAGCCCCCCCCCCCCAGCAGGTCGTGAGACGCGATCAGTGGGTGCCCATGATTGGTGACCACTGCCCATTTTTTAAATAGTGTGGACATGGTAACTTTTCCTACCCGGGTTTTGGTGTAACATTTCTGCTGCACCATGCTCTCACCCACAGGAAATGTCTAGGTAGTAACCAGGACAAACGATGTTGTTTGTCTCACAGCAAATACGCGTTTCAAAATTGCCAATGAACTTTGCACAATCTTTGATTGTTTCATTTATTGTACGTCACATTCATGCACCGCCTATGACGTCAAAAACTTGTGGCATTTTCGGGTTCGCTCGACACTTCCAGTTTAATCTCTTCTGGCTAGTCAACCTTATGATCGATGTACGCGTCCTAGAGCAGCTTGTCCTCCCAGGACGAAGGTGGCCACCCCAACCGTGCAGTCGGTGCCGGAGGACCCTTTGTTCCACAGCCGCCGTCCCTCCTCAGCCACCAGTGAGCAACGTAACAACCGATTTTAGAACAAATGCTCACAACACATCTATTTCTAACTCCACAAGACTATCAATTGTTTACGAAACAAGAAATTTTAAAAAGAGACCCCAGTCACAGTGACCTAGTTCTGACTAAGTAGTATTAAACTATGACACCACAGAAAGCATGGTGATAGTGAAGCAAAGTGGAAGTTTGAGAGTTGGTAGCCCCAAACGATAACCGTTTGCCATAGAAGTAATTTGTTTTTATTTTTAAAGATTTTACATTACCTTATTTCAAAATGCCAAATTACCCTTTTGGGGGGTAATTACCCGCAGGTTAAGAATCACTGATATAGAGAAAGAAATCAACTTTTAATTAAAACTAAGGCTTGAAGATTGAATGTGCTATCGTACGGTGTATTTTTATCTCAAATGGTAGCCGTATTTTTTATCTGGCAGCACTGAGTGTTGCATGGACTTAAAACTACATTAAAGCCATTTTTATGGGGGGTGAGCTTGATGATATCTTCTGAAATAGACATAAAAAAAGCTGTTTTAGAAGATATGTTGCTTAGTTCTTGAACGTTTGTTAATGAATGTTTAAGTGTTGAGACCATTCAAGATGTTAAGAATTATGGCCCGGTCGATACTTGGCGTAAAATTGTGAGCGTACGAGAATAATTTTAGATTTAAATAGAAATGGCGGGCGCGGCGTACCGCCTTATCAATTGAAAAGTTGCCGGTGAATTAAACTAAACTGAATTAATGGGCTCATGCGTTCGCGATTTTACGTCACTGTAGAACGGGCCCGAAACGTGAAGTTTTGGTTGACTTTTATTTGAGCAAAAATCGGATGCCTTAAGAAATATGTATTGCACAAGTACAGAAATTGAACTTGAAAAACCAAACAACAACAATATTTTAAGAGTTTTGTTTAGGTACATTGTGTATCAACTGGAACCTTTTTTTTTCCACTTTCAAACAAATCAATTGAGTGGTCCACCTTAGAAGTCAAATTTCAAGCGCTGAATATGACTGGATTTTCAAAAACGCAATAAATTCACGCGTTTCTATATCGAAGTTCTTCGTGTAGCCACGATTTCGCACATGAACTGTCCTGTTTCTCTTGAGCGACAAACAGCTTTGAAAAATAGCACAATGTTAGGATGGCGTTGCGCGTCACGACTGATTTTTTGTCACGTGGTAAAAGACTCTGAATCTGAAACAAAGATTATATAGCCAATACCAAAGACTATAAACATTTTTGTATTAATAACTTTCCTGCTTGACGTTCTACATTGAAGGTACAATATTAAGCCTCACCGTGTCTAGTAGATGTGTGGGCACAGGGCAGGTGCAGCTTGACTCTGACGAAGACCAAAAGGTTCTTTCGTTGTCTCTTGACTTATACAACTTAGCAAATAAACATGTAAAAACAAATTCAACTTCACTTCAGAGCACACCGCGTCCCGCTTCCAGCTTTTTTTGAAGAAGCCGAACGGCGGTTTCGTGGCACTGAACTTCTACAGCGACAATCGGCTCGCCCCTGGCGACTAGTTGCTGGCTCTTGATGATGATACGAAACCGAAACGTCGAAGCAGCAGTTTCCTGCTGACGATGATCGATCAGCAGAGCTACACGAAGACGTGGGATGTTAGCAAGCTTTCGGCGGGGGTGGTGGCACACATACCGGTGGAGAGGAGAAAAACGCGTCTTTTCACCACTTTTTTTCCTTCTGACTTCTCCTAGAGCAAGCCGTCCTCCTTCAAGCTTCTGAGGTCGGAGTCAAGCCGCTTCGCTCCAGTGAGCTACTTCACTCCAACCTCTTCGAAATTCTCAGTGGACTCAAAGGTAGGCGAATGTCCTAGAGTAAATTACCGAAAAAGCGTTGAGTAGTGGTGTTCAAAATATGTGGCAGAGTTTTGTCGAGGCTGGCTGATCTTAGTTTTTCACAAATATTCAGTCACAATATTTTGTTTTCTAAAATGTTATGTAGAATAAAGTAAGAGAAACCGATACTTGTGGTTAAAAGTAGTATTTTGTTGTAGATCATGATTACTGTTACGCAAATCAACAATGACAATACAGAAACCGACAAGAAACTTGGCTGATTAGTGATGAGGTACAAATACGTTGCTTAATTTTACTGCAATGTTAATTTTAAGCTATATTGTACCAAAAATTTAATGTCGATTTGGATGAGCTGAATTTTGTGCAGGTATGATGATGGCTGCAATGAGGAAGATGATGAGCTTCCGCTGCTGCCGATGAAAAAACAAATAAAAGTGAGCGAGTTTTTCCGCGTTGAATGTTTTGTAACCCCTTGTCACATGGGTGGTAGAAATAAGGTTGTTGGAAAAATCTGGCAATTTTATCATTCAAGCTTCATGAATTGGCCATTTGTAGTGGTTTGGGGATGCACTATGCAAGGATTGTGAGGGTCTAATTTTCAGGCGAATAATGTTTGGTTTCATTTGTGATGATGATGATCAAGATTTGTTTTTGTAATGAAAAGAAACACACGCAAAAACAACTACTGAACGGATTAACTGGCTCGGTAGTTGTGTGTGTTTTGAACCAGTTTGATTTCTGGTTGAATTCAACCAAAGACTATAAAAATTTGTATTCACAGCTTTCCTGCCTGACGTTCATGTACAATGTGCACTGTGCAGCCTCCACTGTGTGTGGAAGACAGTTGCACGAGTGAGCAACTTGAATCGAACACCGCAAGTTCTTTTGGCAAATAAACTGTAATTACAACTTTATAAATTGCGATCTCGGCGGGAGATGGTAACTGTTGCGGAGTCCTTGGGACGTGAACCGATTGCCGGGTCTCCACTGAATTTCTCTTTGTCTTTTATCCCTTTAAAAGCTCGGGTAATCCCAACCATGCTCACTTTCCGCAATGTAAGAGAGCAGAAATCAACGAACTTCTCCAACGTGATCATCAAATATTTCTTGTTTCAGTCAATCAGTACATGCAGTTGTTTGCTCAAGGAGGAGTTTCAAACCCTTCCCGTGACCAATATATATCGGGAAACTTTCAAGTGCTACCACGACAGAGGTTCCCCTTCTTCGGCCCGGAGACTCTTTCGCACCCAACATACCAACCTTCCGTACCGCTCGCAGGCCTTCTGTAAGAGCCACCAGATCGCCCTCGCTGAGTTCAATAAGCGCTCGCGACGCTCCCACACAGTGAGCACAAACGTTGAGGCGGCACCAACCGAAGCGATATCGGACCTCAGTACTTAAGTAGGCGCCGAGTTTCAACAAAGTGGCTCAAAAACTTTAAATTTTTGCTTGAAAATTTTTCTATTCAGCTGAAGTGCTCAGCAAAACTAGTGCTACTCAAACGTATCACAGACAATGTCTGGGGGCAATTTTGTAATTTTTCAAAAAAAATAACCAGTTTCAAGCTGTTTACAACACATATCGCACGTTTTCCGAGTAATTTGAAAAAACTAAATTGCTAAAATTCGAAAGTAATTAAAAAATTATAATGCCCAGCCTTTTCGGCTTTCTTCTTACTTAGCTTGTTATAAGTTTAAAACACGTTTAAACGCTTGTATCCTGAGCTAAATTTTGTAAGTAACTTGGTTAGTGGGAGGGGAAAGTCCTTTTAGTCTTTCTTGTTGGGTCACTGCCTAAAATGAGCTCTCTTGTCCGCTTGAACTCTCCATACAAGAGTATTTCGACTTGATCTTCACGATACTCGCATAAAAATATGGGCCGCGTTTGGTGCTTCTATCCGGATTACATTAACCCGGCATAGCTCCCTGCCTGGTGACGTCCTGCATCTCCAAATGTCGGAATGGTAAGTTGACACTCGCTGAAGTAATGTTGTTTTTTTGTTGCGAATGTAGCCAAATGCTACGCCACAAAACCACTTCCGGGCTAGAGAACATGGGAGAGAAACGTGGCCATTCCTACACCATTAAAACTGTGGGCTAAAGATGCGTTTACGCAGTATACGTTTTAATGAATTACTGTAAATATTCAATATTATACTATAATTAAATATAGAAAACTCAATTAAATCAACCTAAAAGACTTCGTTTTTGCATGTTTTTACGACCCAAAATGCTTTGAAATTTTGAACAAAGATCTATTCGTTGATTACATTTTTACTTAATTCATTTACACCTCGACCATTGGTCTTGGTGCAATTTGTCGGCCCGCGAGGCGCCTTTCCAAAGTCTCATTTGGCACTCTCATAAAATTCGGAGAGCATATACCTGTGGTATTTGCTATGGTCTGCGGTTGGCTATTGGACCAAATCGAATGAGGGTGAAATAGCCTGCTCGTTTTTTTTTAGTTTTTTAGCGATGCCGCAAAACAGACGCACTTTTTTATCATCATTGGCTTTGATACAAGTCGTTAATCTTGGGTTTGGGATTTGTTTTCTGGCCTACTATTTCCCACCCCGTTGCAGTTGAAACGTTCTCTTGCTACTCTGAAGACTGCATCATGCCAGGCCCTAACCCAAGGGGAGAGGATGTCCAGAATTGCATTTTGTCCAAAGTCCACCCGCGTAGCGTAACCTGTTCTTCACTCGGGGCAGAATAATGAAGCCGCCCGCCCAACAGGTCGTAAGAGGCGACCAGTGGGTACCCACTAGGGTCTTTCATTTTTTCACCATTTTTGAAATTGAAAATGCTTGGGGTCGTATCTGATTGGGTTTTTGACGCTAATTTCGAATATGTAATTTTTATTTCGCTATGACGTCATTTTGAGGTTGCAGCACGCGTTCGAAACTCTGGCAGAGCACGATTTCGGGAATTTCCCGTATCTCGCTAACGGTACGAGATAGCGCGTCGAGATTACTGTCAAAATGCGCAGAAGGGTCGATTTCCTATACCCTCTCAATACAACTTTTAAGTGTATCTTGAACAGAAAAAAAGTTATTAGCAAATAACACATTTATCATGCAATTTTGATTTTCAACACACAAAGGCATTATGGCATTCGCAATAATCATACGCAAAACGTAGTTTATAAGTTCACACAAGGAAAGAAAAGTCAATCAGCCTTGTCTAAACCCATATTACACAAAAATGCGCGCAAGCGCATGTCAGTTTTATTCATTTGTGATGGTTCATCTCCAATTTTGTCATTCACTATATTCTTCAGCCTACCAATTCTGCGTTCGTTTGATCTGTTGTTGTTGTGGATAGTTTTCCAAAACTGTAGAGGAATTCGGCTATACGAAATACATGGAGCTATTTTACTTTGAGTAGTGAAGAAATGTTTTAGTCGAGTAGTTCTGTCCATCAAGTGTGATTTGATGTCAACGGTATCAGGAAGCATGCAAACTTTGACGGCCTCCGCGCTATAAGGAGGAGTTTCTCCGTGCATACTTAAAGCAACATTTTTTGGGCTTAGCCAGCATGTAGCGTGTTTTAAAAAGTATTTCAGTGCTATATCCGCTATTTCTAGGTTAATGTCTTGATATGCCGAAAGGATATCTCTATGGAATAGCTTGAGAAAAGGCCCTTCGATGCTATTGGCTTTAAATGGATAAGCATAAAAGATGGCACCTAAACGCATATAATATACGAGGAAATTTTGAACAATTTTTTTTTTTGGTCAACTCCAAAATTACCTAATCCAAAACTTAGCAACCTAAGATAGCCACTAGCAGTTGTGATCCATCTGGAATGTGAAATTTCTTCTTGTCAGTACTCCAAAAGATATTTCAAATTATACGGCACATCCATAACCAAATACGAAACCAATATCAGCAAACACTAGTAATCATTTCTGAAACTGCCATCTTGAAAACCTTTGGCTTTTTGTTCCGAAAACCACTCCATCTTTGCTTTTAGCTGCGTAGAAGCAATATTGGTTGTCGGTACTGGAATACTCTTGACGAGCAAGAATGTTGTTAATATCGGGTTTGTTGATGCTTTTAATGCAGTTAAACAAGACACCGTCGTGCATTGCTCCTGGACCTTTTGTTTTTCCTTCGATAGTTAATATAACATGCGAAAAATAAATTTCGTTAACATGAAGCATGCACTCCAGCTCATGGATATCGTGACCAACGTTTTCATTGAGAAGATCAACTAGCCTCTTATTCACTCCGGACTTTTTACCTCTATTAAGGGATGTTGTGTCAGCCATTATCGAAAAAACATTGTTTATACATGGGCCGCAAACTTCATTTACAATTGCATTAAAAACTGTTTGGGCAGTGACTGATACACCTGCAGGAAACGATTTCACGGCCATAATTCGCTCAGAGAATGTTGATCGGGGTCATAATATTGTCCAATAAAAACATATCTATTAATTTTGTTAATGATTTTGCTATCATAGCAGAATTGTAGAGCATCTGCTTTGTTCAAGTCAGCTTCGCATCTCCGCAATGCTTTCAAACGACATTGTTCTCGTTTGCAAAAAATTGTTGATAGTGAAGCAGCAATTTTTTCTGAACGCACAACTGAGAGAAGCTGATCAGATTGCTGACGGATAGAGGTTAAACGTCGATTAGCTAAAATGCAACTATCTTCAGTAACTAAACAGGTTCGAGCTTTAGTATAATTTTTATCCCCAGTGGAAGTAGTTTTGCAATCGGTATACTCTGGATCATGAGATAATTTCGAGCTGTCTTCGCTGATGTCACAGACAGGCAAAAGATTAGATGAGTTACTTCTAAGTCTTTTCAATTACACTAATTGGTCTTCTTCTCTGCTTGTACATGGCTGATCCAAGTAGTCTATATCAGTTTGTCTCCGTTTCAGTTTCGCTTGTACTTGAAATCAATAGAGTAAGCATTGAAATCAATTAGTACAGAAGATCAAAGCTTTGCTAGAACACAATTTACCCTCATTCCTCAGTTTTACTACAGTAGTAACAACAGATCAAACGCTTATTTATTACGTAATATGGATTTAGACAAGGCTGATTGACTTTTCTTTCCTTGTGTGAACTTATAAACTACGTTTTGCGTATGATTACTGCGAATGCCATAATGCCTTTGTGTGTTGAAAATCAAAATTGCATGATAAATGTGTTATTTGCTAATAACTTTTTTTCTGTTCAAGATACACTTAAAAGTTGTATTGAGAGGGTATAGGAAATCGACCCTTCTGCGCATTTTGACAGTAATCTCGACGCGCTATCTCGTACCGTTAGCGAGATACGGGAAATTCCCGAAATCGTGCTCTGCCAGAGTTTCGAACGCGTGCTGCAACCTCAAAATGACGTCATAGCGAAATAAAAATTACATATTCGAAATCAGCGTCAAAAACCCAATCAGATACGACCCCAAGCATTTTCAATTTCAGAAATGGTGAAAAAATGAAAGACCCTAGTGGGTACCCATGAGGTGTGACCACTGCCCATCTTTTAAATAGTGAAGAAATGGTGACTTTTTCACCCGGGAAGTGACGTAGCATTTCTGCTGCACCATGCTCTCACTTACAGGAAAGAACTGGGTAATAGCCAAAATGACCCAGGAGGCTATTTGTCTCGCAGTAAATACGAGATTCAAAATAGCCAATCAATTTTGCACATTGTTATGTTTTGCGTTATATTCACGCACCGTCTATGACGTCAAAAACTTGTGTTTTTCCAGGGTTTGCGCGACGCTTCCAGTTTAACTTCTTCTGGCTACTCAACCTCATCATTGATGTACGCGTCCAAGAGCAGCCTGTCCTCCCAGAAACAGTCGGAGGTGGCCAACCCAATCTTGCAGTCGGTGCGGAGGACCCTCGTTCCACAGCCGCCGTCCCTCCTCAGCCACTGGTGAGCAACGTGACAACTAATTTTACCTGTTTATTTTTCAGGTTGGTTCTTTGTTTTGACCCTTGTTTATTGCTGAGTCAGGCAAAAAAAATTGTAACGTCACGAATACATAAGCTTAGACACCAGACTAAAACCACAAAACAACCATTTTATTCAGCGGCTCCGGACTCTGTTCTTACGTGATTTTGCAATTTTTTTTTAAATGATTCGGCATTTAGTGGTTACCTAAACCGGGCCTAGAAAAATGGACCTGTAGAAACACAACTGCAGCCGATTGAAATTGCTATAATTTTTGAGCTGTCATGGTTCAAAGTTTAGGCTCAATGATTGTCACCATCTCAGTTTTATCCGCGTTCTTCCCATCAACGGAGAAGGCCGGAGTTTGTGTGGTCGTTAACTTCACTACGCATCGCCATTTCGGTACTAACCGTATTTTTTAACTGGCAGCACTGAGTGCTGCATGGACTTAAAAGTTTATGAAAGCTACCTTTATGGGGTGTGAGCTTGACGATATCTGCTGCAGAAAACCATTGCAAAAGCTATCTTAAGAGAGATGTTTCTTAGTCGGTTAAATGAAAGTTTTTCAATGAACGTTTAGGTGCTGAGCTCATTCAAGATGTTAAGAATCAAGGCCCGGTCGATACTGTGCATTAAATTGTGAGCGTACGAGCATACTTTGAGAAATAGCGCAATGTTAGGAAAGCGTTGTGCACTTCGACTAATTTTTTGGCGAGTGGATAAAGGGTGTGCTTCTGAAAAAAGCCTAAAACGTACAAACCAAAGACTATAAAAATTGTATTCATAACTTCCTGCTTGACGTTCTACGTTAAAGGGACAGTATGAAGCCTTCACCATTAGGATGTTTCATAATTTCACCTTCTTTGAAATTAAAAATGCTTGGGGTCTCATCAGATCGGATTTAGGCCACAATGAAAAAATAAAAAAATTATTTTTCGATTACTCGTTGTTTCGAGGGTGTCCCGTCCCCCCAAAGTTCGATATTTTTGGACGTGGAAAAAAATTTTTAACAAGTGTGATATCTCCTTAACAAAACGAGATTTGAGAGTAATGTTTGGTATCAAAATTTACAGAATGGTCGACTTCCGATATGTAGTTTGGTCGACTTCCTCCCCTTTTGGTCCTGGTGGTGCTGGTGTATATGTCACATGCTATCCTTTCTTCAGCCCCCTCTTTTCTCCTGCCTGAGTCCCTCTGAAATGTTTGGTCCCGCGCCTCCTCTCCAACAATACCACGTTGAGCTTCAATGGGTCCCCAGACACGTAGGTCTCCCCGGTAATGAAAAAGCGGATTTACTTGCCAAAACTGGTGCCTCTCTGCCTACTGATGCGATCCTATGCCCTCTCCCCCCAGTCGCTGCCAAAGTCCGTTATTCCCATTACCACAATTGGAGACGTCACATCTCTCACTCCCATCTGAACTTCTAAGTCCCCGAAGTCTCTTCGGAGGAACTGCTCCTTTCTCGCCCCATTCGCTGTGAGCTTTCCCGTCTTCGCTGCCATGGCCACAGTCTTCTTTTATCTTCATATCTTCACAGGACCAGTCGGAAGGAGATTTCTGCTTGTAGTGCCTGTGTACAGTACACCCTCTACAGGACCTCAATCATCTCCTCCTCAACTGTCCTGCCTCTGAACCCCTTCGTAAATCTTTGGCTCCTCTCTCTCTATTCTCGATCTATGGTCCAGACCTTGGGGTGTGGCCCAACTGTTGGGTCTCCGCGGAGTTCCTCCACGCCCCCATCCCTCGGAAGGGGTCGGGTAGTACCACTACCACCACTCTGCCGTAAATTTTTGAAAAGCAGTACCTGCAAAATCACGTTTTCGAGAAAAACGAGTTTAAAGGTTTGAGTCTTTCCCGTTCTCACCAAGCTTGTTGTAGAGCGTTGAAATTTTTTCTGGTAATTCTTAGAGCTACTCTCACCATGCATGCCTAATTTCAGTTTTTTATGGTTATATTAAGTGCGTTAATTTTAGACTATTTTAGAAGGAAACACACTTTTTTGTGTAGTTACTGCTTTTTTCTGTTTATTCCGCAAGAAAAATTTCAGAAAAAAACTTTTGAAAAAGCAGTAGCTGCAGTTGCCTGTATAGAATTATAGTTTAGTTGATGCAACATTAATTTTGCTAAAGCATTTAGTGCACGAAACTAGCCAAATACGTTGATTTTTGATTAAACTTTCTTTAAATGAAGCAATCTAAATTTCAGGAATGGCAAAAAAGTGAGAAAATTTTTAAATGCTGTGTTTTTCTTATTTATACGTACTTGATTCAACTACACATTCTGCATTTTGGATAAACACATCAAGAACAATACGCGGCTAATTATTTTTTTGTTACAACTTTTTGGATAGCAGCAAAAAAATATGTGTAATTTTAATCTTGGCAATTTTTTCGGGCTTGTTTTTTATCACCATGATTTGTAATCTGGGCCTACTGTGATTTGCAAAAAAAAAAACAACATTATCGATGTTTCGCTTAGCTCTTATTGAATTTGTTTCGAGTTCGGGCCCATTGAAAACTCAATTTGATTTTGGTTTTATTCAGAGTCAGAGGTAGGTGGCGCTATTTTTAGAGACAAATATACCGAGTACCGGTAACCAGTAGCGTACCCAAAGGCAAGGGGGGGGGGGGGGCTATATAGCCCTCTTATTGGAATGTCAACCAAAATGTCGAACAAGAAAAATACCAAGTTTTTAGCTTTTCCGAGACAGTGCTTTGAAATGGAATGGACTAAAAGATGATTTAAAGCGTTTTTTGAAATATATAGGAGGGCAATTTGTCAAAAATATTACTCACAAATCCGAGAAAACTCTAAAAAATGGCCAAAAATTTGATCACTTGCAAAAAATGACAAACATAAGTTTCATTTAAAAAATATAAGCTCAGGAAAAAGGGAGGGGACTATTCAGAGTTAGTTAAATACCCATCATTTCTCTCAAATCTCGTTCCATTAGCACCCCCCCCCCCCCCAACAATTATCTTCATAAAGTTCAGACGCAGTAGATAACTCCTAATAATTTTTTTTTTTAACTATGGAATTTTGTGATTTACCAGCTTGTAAATGAGACCACTGAAATTTTATCATTAGCCACCTGCCACAAAACCCATTTATGCTACAAGTCTAATCATGCTTTTGTATAGCTGAATTCTATGCCACGTTTCAAAATAATTAATTTTTTTTTTATCATAATAGGCCCTAAAAATATCTTATTTTTGCAAAAAAAAACTCAAAATTGTCAAACTTTCCCACTGCAAACTTTCTGGCTCTGCGCCGGTAACCTTGTTACTTTTCAATACCTTGAAAAAAATGAAGCAGGCTACTATTTTGAAATGTTGAGTGTTTTGATCAAGAGTTCGCTCCTTGACATGTTGAGGCTTAAAGTCAAATTAAGTAATTATATTGCTGAAAGCTTGAAATCTATAGTTACCGACTCTCCCCTTTAAGCCTAATAAAAAAAATTATCAATACTATATATTTTTGAGAAAGAATGTTTAGAAGCATTGTTTTTACATGCGATAAGCGAGCGAAAAGCTGTAAACTTTACCATTGTATTGTTCTGTCAGCATTAGATCACAATTAGTATACGCAGTTACTGCTTTTCAAAAATTTTTTATGCTTGCGAATCAAACATAATCGAAGGTTTGAAAAGCAGTAAGTAGCTTTACTGCTTTTCAATTTTTTTTTTTTTTTTTTCTAAAAATAATGCAAAAATTTAAATAATCAAGAATAGCAGTAATGGCAGCTACTGTGTTTCACACTGAAAACTTGGGATTAAACGCGCTAAAAACGCATCTTTGAAACCTAGTAACGACCATTACTGCGATTTAAACTGAAAAAGCAGCTGTTTACGAAGAAATAACGTCATTTGTATATAAAATAACATCGTAAATAAACATTTTTACAACGCTTGGATGCGACTAACGAATGCAGAAATTGAAAAAAGCCCAAGTTATGCAAAAAACCGAAAATCGAAAATTTTCAGTTACTGCTTTTCAAAAATTTACGGCAACACTAGAAGCTGGTGAGGAACCTCTCAGTCAAAGGAGCACTGTTTAATGTAATTGAAATGGATAAACATTCCGCAAATGGCGATTAAATTGTATTCTAAAATTCAAACTTTCTCTGCGCACATGCGATTGTTGATCGAAAAAAAAACTGCACGCATCTGCTGGTGACGTCATTTTTGCTATAGTGACAGCATAAGTTGTGTTGGTGTCACAGCGACTTGTAAATTGAATGCGATTAGGACCGGGAGAGTTGGGGAGAGGTTGTTCGGAGGCCATTCAATCTTGGGCCCCTCTGCAACCTCCCCGCAATGATCTGGTGTTTCAATCCAAGAATTATGATTGAATAACACAATCAACTCTTCTTTCTTTTTCTGCACCTTGAAGTTCAAATCTAAAGTTTTTTTGGAACCACTACGAACAGCCGTTTTTGGCTCTCTCATCTTAATATTTGACCTCTGGTACAAACCTGGGGTTGTGGCTTGACTGCTGCGTTTTCTCCCTCATCATTGGAAGAAGTAGGGTAGCACTACCGCCACTTGGCCGCCTTCCCCAACAGCTGGGTTTACCTGTTTGCCCAAAAGCAATAGACTTGCATCGAAGTTGTTTTCTTTGGTTCCCCCAGGGTTCGTCACGTGGCTTCTTTTTTTTTTCTCATTTATATCAACGATCTAAATTATGTTTTAGAAAGCGAACCTAGATTTTTCGCCGACGACACCTGTTTGATTGCGAAAGGCTTGAATTCTGAACAATGACAACTCAAATTTAATGCGGAATTGCAAAATCTCCATCAACGTTGTTGCTTAAATAAACTTTTTATCAACCCTACCTAAGCCAACATCATAGTTATTTCCCCTAAACAAACAAAAGAACTTAATCTTTATTCTTACTTGACAAGCAATGGACTCCCAGTAAATACTGTTAATAGTTTTAAATATTTAGGAGTTGTGATTAATACCCAACTCGATGTTAAACAACACATTAAAATGGAAGAGAAGAAGGTGGCTTGCTCAGTTGGAACATTATCGAAATTAAGCAACTTTTTTCTTCGAAGCGAGATGCTACAACGTTACCATGCATTGGTGCATCCGTTTTTTGTCCTATGGTATAACAATTTGGGTAGCCACTTATCCCATTACACGTACATTTTTAAAAGATTAAAATCTTTACTGTATCGAGCTATAAGAGCGGTTGCTAAAGGTTATTACCGAGATGAAGTAAAAACATGTATTCATTTAACAATTTTGCAAGTTGATGATTTATTAAGTGAAATCGCTAAATTTGTTCATTGTTTTGTAACAAATGTTTTGATTGGTAATTGTTTTTGTAAAACTGTTGAACATTCCGGTACGCGACAACCTGACGCGACCGACCTGACGCGAGACAATTCACAGAGGGAGTCTTGACGCCAAGATATTTTGACGTCAAAAGCTCTTAACTTTCGCGATTTCCATTTTTTTTTTCCTTTTTCGAGATACGCTTTTTTTCAAAACAGTTAACACTCGGTTGTTGTGACATTAGCATTACAATTTTCGTTAATTGTCAAGTTGAGAGGAGAAGATTTTTTTTTTTTCAAAACGCTGAAAACACAAAAAGCTCAAAAGCGAATTGTATTTTTGATGTTTCGAAAATGTATTTGATACTAATCCAAATTCAAGTTTTAAATCGATTAAAATGCTGGCAATAAGTTTCAAACAATGACTGATCACCGCAATTGAAATTAATATCTTTTTTTGCTAATTACTGTCCCTTATGAATATATCTTCCAGGTCGTTTAATATTTAGCAAAATGTATTATTTCAACTGCTGCGTTCGGTCATCGCTGATAATTAACGGAAAATGTGATGCTTACGTCACAACATACGAGTGTTAATTGTTTGAAAAAAAGCGGAGTGCGGAAAAAAAAGAAGAAAAGCAGAACACGAAAATTTAGACCTTTTGGGGTTAGGATGTCCCTCGTGTCAGGATTCCCGGGGTGAATTGTCTGGCGGCAAGCCTGTCGCGTCAGAATGTCCTGCTTCGGATGACTCAAGCCGAGTTGCAAAACAATTCAGTGATAATTCTAGACGTAATATACCACCCTACCGAACAAATATACTGCTAAGGTGTATCAAGTATCAGGTCTGGAATTCCATTACTCGAAATGTTAACGAAATCATAAAAGATTTAAAAATTAGTATAATAAGCTTCTAAAAATCAATAGCGATTAGATTCGTTGCAATCTCAAACCATTTTGCTCTTGCGATTTATCCGGAGGCTTAAATGGTTTGGCTGATGACGTGTCATTAGTTAAGTAAATAAAATATAACAACGCTGCATTTCACTAAGAAATATTGAAACCTCTATGTTACTGGCTAAATCAATTGCATAAGTTCCCTTGGCAATTAAGGTGGTTGCTTGACTTGATGACGGAGAGTTTCTTTTGCAAGTTTCCTTTCGCAATTCTAGTCAATTTAATCGACTGTCATTATATTGTTACTGAGCGACAAAAATAAAGTTCGTCTTCGTGTGGGCGACAATACAGCAGTCGTCCGAGCTTTGTGAGTGGTTTATACATGACTGCCTTCTCTCCGAGGTTCTCCAGCTCGTCTGCGGTTTGTGGTTTTTCCCGTGTTCTCAAGTTTATTTGAAATTTTACTACATTAGCAAATTTTAAGATTTTAGTCTTGAGTCGCTTTTAAGGTTTGGACTTTTCGCGACATTAATTATTGTTCGTCAAACCGATTCTATATCTTCACCAACAAATTGTTGTTGCAGGGGTCTCATCCTACAGAATCTCACCTTCATCCACCTGGGAAACCAGGACGACCTCGCCCCGGGGATCATCAACTTCCGGAAGCGCTAGCAGCAATTTAACATTCTCAACACCATGCGCAGGTTCAAGCAGAAGTAGGCGACTTTCCAACCGGGATGCAAACTCCATCGGTTTTTGTTCAAGTTCGCAGCCATATTTTCAACTGGGTCCAACTCTGCCTGCCATAGGCATTTTTTAAATGTTCCTTTTTGTGGAAATTCAGGCTGAGAAGAGAACAAACTCTTTCAAAACTTTTTAAGGGGATATCTTTTTGCATTTGTTACCGGTAAATATTTTTGCTACAGCAGCGACAACATGAGAGCAAATAATATTTTTCAATTTCAGCTATTGTAAGCTTCCGGAATTGGCTGAATTCTTCACTCCTTTTAAGATATACCGCTTAAACGTTGGTTTTTTTGTATTGGGTTTTTGGTCTCTAGAATGATGATTTGGCATCCCAAAGTTAGGATTTGTTAATTACGTTATTCAAAATTTCAACTTTTCACGCCCAGTTGTTTTTTAATATTTTAAGCGAATCAATAAATTATCGGTACAGCAATGATCTTTTTTACCCAATTTTTGGTTTCTTAAATCACGATGAAGTGACCTAAGACTCCCCAAATTGGCATACATGATGCTTTTTTATCCCCACGTATCCAAATTCCCATTTAGCTATTTGGATTATCACGTCTACCAAAACGGCTAAGTAAAAACAAAGATTAATTTGCTATGGAGATTGGAGGTGCATGTCGCAAAGTTTCAGTAAGATTGTAACCATTTTGATAGAGGAAAATGTGTTAAATTGAAAGATCATCGAATGTTTTGACGTTTGCGGGGCAATAGCTTTAATGTTTAATTGTTTACGTGCTATCTGGCCTTATGGCTACCAGCGCGGAAGGGCAGGGAAGAGCCACCAGAATGGCGACTACCGGTACTTACAACTAGCAATGCGAAAAAATTGTTTTCCCACAGTACTTGAAACTGCAGTCTTCTTAATATTAATACCTTTGCTGGACCGGTAATCCGAAGGCTGCAGACTGGAAAGACAACTTTTTGGCAATGCTTGTTTCAAGTATAGTCGCCATTCTGGTGGCTCTTCCCTAAGCTTACGCGTTGGTAGCTTTTAAGCCAAATAGCAGGTAAACAATTTAGCGGGTCATTAAATGTTATGGAATTTGGTTTTGAAAATTATGTGGAAGCCTTATAGGCTTAAATGCCTTTTCAAAGCTTGACTGGTTCATTTCTCTCATCAAAAACAATTTCCATGCGATGTGGATCGTGGAAGTTGTTGGTGGTGGTTGCGTCGTATGCGCTAGATTACGTCATTGCGTTAACACAAGCTCCTTTGTTTGCAGCCAGTATCCATGTGAGCGTGAAAATGACGTCATGCGCTTCCTGGACAGGTTCCACCGTCATTTTCAGGAGGAGGAGCTGTGGGAGCGCTCCCTCTCGATTAAACCACGGGTGTGCGGCCGAAAATTCTTCCCTTCATTCCTCCAGTAAGTAATTGCCGCTGTTTGCCTGATCCAGAGTAGAGGTCCGCCATTTCGGTTAGGGCAAGCCGAGATTGTAGCTACTTTATTGAAGTGTCGATGCGTTTGGGTTGACAACCCAGTTTGCTTTAAACCCCTGCAACTGCATTCCGCAATATATTGTGGTGATTTTCATATACAACTGGAGCTGAGTGCTTTTTTGCTTGCTGTTTTTCAGAAAATAAATCTTGGTTTGTCAAAACTGTTCTGTTGGCTCAGTCATGAGTTTCGGCTGCAAGTAGCGCGATACAATTGTATAAGTTGTTGCTTAGTCTATATTACTGGATCTATCAACTGGAAATGGAGAATTCGTGGTTTGAATACATTGTCAGAAAAATATGCTACGGCGATCGCTAGAAACTGAATTGAACGAGCTGTTCTTCTTTGAATTAAAAAACATGATTTTCAATCCAAGTTGACAGCCCATCGACGGTAACAATCGCCGACCAATCAGGTAGCAGCGTGACTTCAAGCAATTCTACGTCACCAAAATGAAGTCAACTCATCGTTAATTTTTTGATTACGATTTGTATTTTGTGAAGTTTCCTTATCTGTTAAGATTGCGCTTGCGCCAAGTTTTGCCGAATCATCGACTAATTGCCCATCCCTCGCATAGCAATGGCTCTAGTATTGACTGTAATTTTATTTAGCACTTAGAGCCTTAAAAATCTCTGCAGCAATGTTTTGACGTTTTATTGTATGACGATTTGTGTCCTTGCCAAACCAATGAGGATGCTCTTTGAAATTATTTCAGCTGCTAACCGCAAAACAGCGAAACAATAAGTTTTTAATCGCATTTTTCCAGCCATTTTTTGATGTAATTTTGCTTATTGTTCTGCCCAGCTACCTCATCCCATCGAGTCGATCGGAGTTCGTATTATTCCGCGTTATTTTTTGAGCTTACCAATTTGTGTCACTGTTAAGTCCCGCCTTTCTGCTTAATTGCTGAATAATTTTATTGCAGTTTATTTCTGATGTCATAAGGTACAAATCTTACTTTTGTTGCAGACTTTTTCAGTTTCCTTTGCAGTTTGTTGCGAATTTTCAGTGCTTGTTTGTCACTGAAATAATCTTTATTCTTTTGTTCTACAAATCTGCTGCCTTTCTGTGCATTCAGACATTTCATTAGTCGAACAAAGATCGTAAAAATCTGTAACTTCCAAGGAAGTTAAGAAAAAAACTGATGTTAATAACACTTAATTCCTGAATATTTTAATACTTTTTCATTTTGTAAACTAAATCTACGATGTCGCGAGAATCTTTCAACCAATGACAGACGTTTGTAGCCTGGGTCACTTTGCAATTGTCTACGTGTTGAATTTGTTGATGCTGGCTAGGAACGGTAAACTTGTGTAGATGTTGTATTTTGTTTAACGCCAAATCTGTTATTTCATTTTGCCTTTCAGCGAGCAAGAAAGCACATATTGTAGGTAAAGTAGACACAAATCGCTCCACGTAGATTGTAAGCCAACGAGTTCTGTTTATTGGTGCCCCACGTAGTGAACTTCAGAACCAGACTGCTGCAGTGCTGCTATTTGATTTCTAATCTCATCTAAGCAATGTTCTTTAAAATTTCTATTCATCCCAGTGTGTAAATTTTTGTGTGGCGATTTGGAAATTATACTCCAAAACTTAATAGAAACTCTCCAAACTTGTTTCAGATCATAACAACCTATTTTCATCAGCAACCAACGACGAAGCCACGTCAAACGATGTGAAACACAAGCAAAGGCAACTTAACCTAACCTACAGGTCTACGATATCGGGAACCACTACATCGCAACGAACCGCCTTTTCAGCGGTTTCGAAATTAGAACAATTTTATTGAACTTAATCGTTACTTTCTGTATTTGCAAATAACAAATGGGGAAAAATAAAGTTGTGCATTCAATTGCACAAACAATATAATTACGTAGCGACCAATTGTCGCAGCTTTCAATCGTATTAACGTAATAGATGTTTTTTATGTTTTACTTTGAAATGAAGAAATTTGTGAGCTATTTACTCCTTGATATTCAACCCTATTTTACACGGGAGTGGAGGGGGGCAGGGCTGCGAACTTCATTGATTTTGAATCGAATTCAAGTATGCGTTTAGCCTATAAACAAGTGCAACTGCAAGTTCTTTAATTTTTTCGAGTTCAAGTTGGCAAATATGTCAAGTTCTTCGAGTTCAGGCTGACAAAAGTACCAATCTACTATGCGACTTAATTGCTCTTTTTTTTAAAACGCTATTTTTCTATATCTTTACTCCATAAACAATTAAGTGAGCGACAATCTCGGTTTAAATGGCATGGTCAATAAAAAATATTTCTCTCGAACAATTTTATTCGGGTTCCAAAAAAAATTTTATTTTAGTTCGAGTTCTGCAAAATAACCGAGCCTTTGTGAATTCGCGTACGCAGCTCTGGTTGGGAGAAGCATTTTTGTTACTTCTCCCGGTTTTTTCAGAAATAAGCGTTTTTTTTTTAAGTCAAATTTCATTATAAATAACTCCTGAATATTCGAAGTTGCAATGGTTAGGGGAAGTTTTCCAATTTTGAGATTTGCCGAAGTCACTCTCTGAAATGTCAGCCTTTTGAGGCCAATACTTAAATGATGTCAGAAAAGTTTTTGAGACGTAACTACTTTGACTTAAACATGTTATAATTTAGCATCAAAAAACAAATCTATGTCTCAAATTTGAATCGCTTATGATGTCATCGCAAAGATGAAATTATTTTTCAAAAATGTGGCCGTGACGTCACATTTATGACTTCAACTTAAAACTATTTTTTCTAAAAATTTGGTGAACATCAACCCGCATGCCAAATTTGGTGTTTTCATGACGTTTAGTTCAGAAGTTAGATAAGGAGGCATTTTTTGTCCCCCCAGTGTAAAATGCCTTTGTCGAATTACCATGTAAATAAGGATTAAATTTGTTTGGTATCTTCTATTTTCAATTCTTAAATGAGCAAACATTTTTCATTGATGCCAGTCTCGTTGAACTTGGGCATTTTTTCATGACTCAGCAAAACCAAGCCGCTAGAATCAAGAACTGAACTTGAAATGTGGACATGCATGAAAGCTGAGGTTGAATGATGTGCTGTAAATTAATAACGGAATACCGTCGTGAACTTGACTGGCATCGACAAAATCATTCGTCAGTGCTGATAGATTTTTCTGACAGCAAAATTATTCGTCCATACCAGGTCCGAGTGCTCATTACGTGTTTCAATTGAGAGCCAAATTAGACGCAGCAAAATTGAGCGCATGTTACATGGCTTCTGCCTATCACGCCTATTTACGCTCGGAAATACGTGTGTATTTCTGCGTGTACATACGCGTGATCGGTAAAATAACTTTTGTTCAGGTTCACGAATACCCAAATGAAAAGTAAAGAATAGATTTTATTAATTTTACTACGATATTAAGTTTTGGTTCAACCCGCAACCTGGTCACATTGTTGCGTTCGTGGATAAGGGTGCGTTTAGACTGGACGCGAAGCAACGCGAAGCGACGCAAAGCAACCAAAATTTGACGTCATCGACAGCTCGCGAAAGGTTGCGACCGCTCGCAACCTTCGCGAGCAGTTGCGCAACAGCGCTTGCTTGCAGGCTGTAGTAAGGATAACCAACTAATTCACTGAGTTGATTTTTACGATCGCAGTTTGCTAGAAGATAATATAAATAGATCATTTGTATGGTTTAGCGCCTATTTATCAGTCCAAAGAGTAGGCCTAGGTTGTTGGCAAAGTTAGATTCGCGATAGCCCTAGGCTAGCCAAGTTAATTTGGATCTAGACAGCTAAGGCTGTAAATCCTTGAGTGATTTTTCATAGCTATGCTGGATCTCAAAGCTTCATTATAATGAATGCAGCAAAGCAGTAGGCCTAGCCCCACGACATCTAGCTTTTAAAACAAAACTTTTTATTCTGTGCAGCATAGCAGAAGACCAGTCCAGTAGTTCTTTTGGCTGAGCAGCTTTTGCTTTTTTGTCTTAAAGTAAACTTAAACTAACGTGATGTTTTTTTTTTTTCAGAATTTAAAATAACCCACCAACAGGCTAGTTTTGAGTGTGTTGATAGTGTTTTTACCCATTGTTTGTTAGCTTGTTGTTTTAAAAGTAACCACAATTGAACAATTCCTTGAATACTGGAAAACTCGCAAAACTTTTTTCACTGCCTTTTTGACCACGCCAACTTGGTGAAAAAAACTGTATTTAGAATTGGTTTCAAGCTACACTGCTACATACTAGAGCTAGATAGATACAAAAAATCGAAAAATTCCTATGAACTTTTGGATTGGCCTAATTAGTAGTCACTTCTTTGAATAGCTACAAACATGGAATTTTTTCTTCTGAATGTCCTCTTAAAAGTCTTCTTGTTTCTGAAGGTTTGAGACCGTGATCAAGTTGAACTGGAAGCAATGGTTTTGGACTACCCCAAGTTTTATAATTATGAATATTGTAGTCTGGTAGTGATTTTTCACTCCAGTCCTAATTGATGAAAATAGAAATGTCAAGTGTGTTAAATATTCATTTACTGTGTCCTTGTGTAATATCTGAATTTAGTTGTTTGTGAATTTCAAAACATTTTTACTGTCTCTTAAAATTTTTACTGCTTTACATGGTTAAAAAAGTGACAATGTAAACAATTTTAAGTCTGAGGTTCAATCATTGCAATTGCAGTCAGTGTATTTAGATGAACTAGAAAGCCAATATATATCTAACCAGTAGAAAGTGAGTTCTGTTTTTTTGCTGAGGTTACTATTATTGGTAGAGAAGTACCCGCCAAGCAAGTTCATTACTATTGTTCCATTCTCTAAACTAAACAAAAAACTTGATACAGCATTTATAATAAAAATAATTGGACTGGGGAAGGAAGCGTCAGTTACATAAAAATGTGAGAACTAACAACACTTTTATTCAGATGCTTGAGTAACAATTTTCAAATGAAAAAATCTAAACGTTTTTTTTTTTATCAGGGGCATAACCAAAAACATGCTAAGAGGGGGCTTGACCTTACTGCTATAAATTTGTCTGTATCTTACAAACGGTGGATTAAAGCGAAGCTCTTTGAGGTAAACGCAACGTAGCCTACTGGTACCGCAAGAAAATGCAAACTAATAAAATGCTCTCGATAGCATTTAACTTCGCACTAAACATCGATAAGCGCTCCGCTAGCGAATAAAACACCAAACTTAGTTTTAGAGGCTGACTTTTCCTCAAAGCAACTGCTGGTATCAGGTATCACTGTGCTAAATTCTTGTCCTTCGATGATAGTGTCAAATCATGCAAAAACTGCTATGTTTTTTTGCTTTCTCCAGCAAATCAACACAGCAATCCATTGCACAATAAGCAAAAAATCCACTACATAACTGATGACAAATCCAGCTTTCAGTTTCACTCATAGAGTTAACATTGGGAGTCTTCATAAACAGCACTAAATAACACATACAAACAACTGTTTAAGCTTACTACAGGTATCATAACATGCTTGCCTGAAAAAGAAAAATCACATCAAAAAAACAACATAGTTAATGATTTAAATGAGCCTGTAGACTAGCCTATTGGTTTACACTCTACAAGATACCGGTAGATCTACCACTACCATAATGAGACATGGATGGTGAAAGCGTTTAAGGATTTGTTAACTGAGTAAACACCTAAAGAGAACTTTTGACATCTGCTTCCAGCTTTTTGCGTTTCTGCATTAAAACCCAGAACTGTCATCGTCAAAACAGATTAGGGCAAGTTTTCAGTGGAAGGATCTAAACAAATCATTGATAGCTAGTAAATAGGCCAAGTACTACTACGTTTTTGAAGAAATGACTTGTCTTTTCATTTCCAAATTCGATCTACTGTACTTCGTTTTTCACTTAAACTTTACAAATTTTTTTCTTAAGATTGTTTTGTTACCTGAGCTATTACTCTAGACTCTTCTTCACGGTTATTGCGTGATAACATAATATAAACTCAATCTTTGTTTTACCGGTAATTCCAGCGCGCTATGACGAAATAGAACCTGTGATTACTATAATAGCGCTACAATAATAAAGTACACAAAGCTTTCTGCTCATTGAATACATTTTAAAAGTAACTTGTTAAAATTAGCCTATGAAGCGACCAGTCGCGAAGATTAGCAACCACTCGCGAAGGTTGGCAACCTTCGCGAGTGACGTAATCGACCACTCGCGAAGGTCGCCAACCTTCGCTTCGCGTTGCTTCGCGTCCAGTCTAAACGCACCTTAAGACGCAATTAAGATGATTATTTGTGCTGGGTGGCTTCAAACAAGCAGCAAATTTACGTGGGAAGAAGTCAAACGTAAACCGGAAAAGTCATTTGCAAAGTCAAGACTTTTTTGATGTTACGAAAGTTCAAAATGCATTGTTGCCAATGGTACCTAGTGGAACAATTTAAATCTATTTTCGCAAAGAAGGATAATAGTGGAACAAGGTTTGGAGCACCTCTCTATTACCTCATATACAGTAGTTCCAATTTCTTCCATAAAACTGATCTCGAGCAGTATCTT
This sequence comes from Trididemnum nubilum, assembly GCA_963965965.1. NCBI lineage: Eukaryota > Metazoa > Chordata > Ascidiacea > Aplousobranchia > Didemnidae > Trididemnum > Trididemnum nubilum. The sequence continues at coordinate 48,266,207 of OZ014471.1, read as the reverse complement.
TCTAAGCACAACTGTATCAACTAAATATGGAGCAAATTGGGTGGAAAGATTGCAAACTTTTTGTGAAGTTTATAAATAGCTAAGCCGCGTTCTTTGCTCCTTGCTCTCAGTTCTAAAATTTAAATTAGCTGAAACACTCTTTTCTATCTTTGACGCTAAAGTTGAAACAAGCAATATTTAAACAACCTAACTTACTTACAGTTTCCGTTGGCACAAACACTTGTATTACGGACCTTCCACATGCAAAACCAAGTTAGTTGGATCTTTAGTAGATAAGAATTTAATTAGCTGTTCTAATAAACTTCAACAAAAACCGAACTCCATTTCTTAAAGAGCTTGTTTGGCTACTTGAAGCAACAGTGACTAATTTTTTTACCTACTGCTCAACTAATAGAATCCCGAAATGAACGTTTAATCTACTCCTCAATTTTTTTCACACGAGATTCTACTTTCAATTCACAAAAAAAGCTGTGCCGCCCCGAAACAAGTTTGGTCGTCTACAAGTATGTGTGCCTCCGCGATTATCAGTGTGTCGGTCCGGGCCGTATCAGTAGAACACATAGGAAGCATTTACTCGGGGAGCCCTTGCAAAAAAAGCAGCATCAAAGGCTCTTTTATTATGAAACAAAATCATTGTTAAAAGAAACCTTTTTTTTTTCAGCAAAAGAAATGCCAACGTTTTTGTCAAAGCTTCGCACCTGAATCTTCACTTAAAATAATTTATTTGGTTCAAGGTTGGGGGATACTAAAGCAAATATCATCATGCTGTAGAATGGCGTGTATTACTAGTCTACGCAATTTGTCAAGTTATAATAAATTTCAAAAAATTTTCCTGATGGGTTGTAGCCCCAATCTTCAGCCAACCTACAGATATTGTTAAAACAAAAAAATATCGAAATATTTTGAAAACTTTGAGGAATACCGTAAACCAGGGTTACTTTGAACGCCAGGGCAACTTTGAACATTTTTTATTATTTTGTTTGTTTATTTTATGTTAAGCTAAAATCGTATCTTCGTTTGCTTTTTCGTCTGCGCAGCAGTCAATTTGTAAATATTATGTTGTAAACTATTTCTGAAAACCTTTTCCGTTAAAAAAAAGAATATTGCTGCTTTGAGGCTATTCATCTTCCAGCGGTGGTTTTGCGGGAAAAAATCAGTTTTAGAAAGGTGAAACTACTTTACTTGGTACCTGAGTGGTTTTAAGTCTTTTGGACAAGAACTTCATATTTATCTGCGAAGTAAGTCATAAGCAAGTAATATCAATATGCACATCGAAACTTTTTGTAGTATTTTTTGAAAACTTAGGCTATATACTTGATGGGGCTACTTCGAACAGTAATTTGGGGTTACTTTGAACAGTGTTGGAAAAGGATGCATCCCCCCATTTCCCCCTTGGATCGGCACCCCTGACACTGCTGATGAAAATAATATTTTTGCAGGCACATCTAAAAGCGCAACTGCAGTTTCCGGTGTGGATAGTGAAGATGAATCAGAAAATGATCTGTCATATGAGGATGAAAGGCATAGAAGATTGTGCTTCATCAGAAGATGATGCGGTTTCAGATGATTATATTAAAGAACAGAGGTGGAGTCCTCGAGGACAGATTTTGAAGTCCTTGGCCTCGAAGGTCAAGTCCTTGGCCTCGAGGCATCAAGTCCTCAAAAATTGGCCTGTCCTCGGCTCGAGGACAGCACTATTTTTTGAATTGTTAAAACTTTGTGGAGCGCTTGAAAAATTTTTTTGAAAACGTTTTTTTGTGATCGCCAGAAAAATTTTTGTGAAGACCTTTTTTTTTTCTTTTTTTTTTTTTGAGATCGCCTGAAAAATTTTTGTGAAGACCTTTTTTTTTTTTTGAAGAGCACTTGCGCTTGTGTCCTTGGTCCTTGGCCTCGAGCATTCCTGTCCTTGGCCTCGAGAGTGTCTGTCCTCGGAAAGGCTGTCCTTGGCCTTGGATTTTTTTTGTGTCCTTGGTCTTGGCCTCGAGCCTTGTGTCCTCGACTCCACCTCTGTTAAAGAAAATAATGCCGAAGGATCTAACAAGAAGAATGTTGCTGCTGGAGAGTACATAATTGTTGAATATAAAGCGCAACAGTTCCCTGGTAAACTGACAAGTGTTGAAAGCGAAGGTGCAGTATCAACATTGACAAAGTGTAAGAGAAACGGATGGAGGTGTCCCCAAACCAAGGATGAAATTCTCTATGAGTGGGATAATATTGTAAAAGCTCGGCCTCAAGCTATTCCTCTAAATAACAGAAACATTCTTCGATTTCCTGTCCTAGAGGACATGTGGGGAATGTAGACTAGTTGTAGAATCGCTGTTGAAATAACCTGTTTTGAGCCATGTTTCTGGTTATTTTGTAGCATCGTTGTCGTGCCAATTCGTGTAAATATGTTTTATGCAGTGAAACATGGTACTTATTGTCAAAATATTATTGTACTGTTATCGAAAAAAATGTTTTAGAAACTTTAAATGTGTTCAAAGTAACCTCATATACAGCCAAGTTTGAACAAACTTGAAAATTAACCATTGTTCAAAGTAACCCCGAAATCGGGGTTACATTAAACGTCGACAATTTATGAAAAAAGGCGGTAAAGATCGAGACTAAAACTTAATGCTGTCTGTGCTATTTAGAGACCTGGTTGGTCCCCCTAACATATAGCAATCTAGTGAGGATTGATTAAGAAACCACTGATGCACTTTATTTTAAAGCAGAGTGTCGAACCGAACCTGAATCCGAACCGTAAACCCGAATGAACCGTTTCATTTTGGTGAACCCGAACCGAACCTGAACTAGCAAAATATTAACTCAGTGTACCTGAACCCTCAAAATTGTGCTTAAGTGAACCCAAACCGAACCTAAACCCCTAACAAAAGTAAGAATATATTTTTCCATATCCGGATGCCGCTGGCGTTGCTAGACGCACAATAAGAGCAGTGGTGAACTTCAACAGGATCAGCAATTTCTCCTTTTTTCTGACGAAACGAGTAACGACAGTTAAATTTTAAGTCAATGAACCCGAACCGAACCTGAACCAGTAATATTTTATTTGAGTGAACCCGAACCAAACCTGAACCGCTAAAATATTTTGAGACGGAACTAAACCTGAACCCGAACCGTTATTTGAAACGGTTCGACACCCTGTTTTAAAGTAAAAAAGCGTTCAAAGTAGCCCCGGTTTACGGTACCTCGTATGTTGAACACGTGATCAGCCTTGCGGGTTTGAGTCATTACAGTCTTTGAACATTAGGCTGAACAACATTAGAAACTTGGCATGAAAAAAATACAAAAAAAATTGATCTATAACAAAAATCAAAAATGCAAATTTTCGTCAAGTTAAATTATTCCTGAAGTGAAATAGGCAGAACTAATTTAATAGTTAACACAGACATCACGTCTTCCAATCCTACTTCATTTGACAACACCTTAATGCTGTCTCCGCGTCGAAATGGGTAATCATTTCAACCCCTAGTGACGCAGGTGAGGCGGAGCTCGCTATCTCGGGAGCATTCCCGTGTTTGGAAGTCAACTGGCTTCATCATCAGTGTGAAGAGGAGTCGACACAATGCAAAGAATTTTGATCCCTGAATTAGGCTAACTCAACCGGTAAATTTCAATAACCAAGCTATCGGTATAGGCTATCGTCTTCATCTCGTTACTTCAGCTGCTAAAAAGGCAGACCCAATTTTTCTATTCCCCACGTACTGCTCTGGACTCGAGTTTCGCGTAATACCAACGCTCATCGGCAGAGCTGACGTTCAAACCGAAATTCAAAAACTAAACTAAGCTGGCCTGCAAACCGAAATTCGAAAACTAAACTAAGCTTGCCTGCAAACCGAAATTCAAAATCTGAGTAAACTAGCCCATAAAGTTAAAATCAAAATAGGGTTGTGAAACAAAATCGCAATTGTGACCATGGTTTTTTGTTTTCATTATTAACTAATCTGTCATATTTTCTAACTTACAACTATTTTTTATTTTGGAGGTTCGTGCCCCCTCCTCCCTTCCAAATTTTTTTTAGCTTAACACACTTTTTAGATCTACAGTGGCATTAAACCACAGAAAAATATTTTTCAAGCAACAGCAACAATGTCTGGTTAATAGAGGGTTTAATTTTTACAGTTACAGTATTTATACACTTGAGTATTTTGTTTAATTTTGATGATAGCTTGGAATCTCTCTTTGAAGTTGTAATCTTGAGCATTGGAGCAAAAAGTTTTTCTATGGTTTTTAAATTTCAATAGCATTAGAGCTACAAAATGACATACTAAAAGCCTACAAAAATCTGACCACGCAAAAGGTGTTTTTTCTTTGTTGACGTCATTTCCCACATTCGGTCGGATTAATGTCTTGAAGAAAAGTATAATATGCCTAAAAATAGAATAATTATTACATATCAACATAATAAATTTAAAAAAAGTTAAAGATGAAATAAAAATCATTCCATAATATTACCACCATCTTCCTTTATCTAAGGATACCTATAATATAATTGTGATAGCTTTTTTATTGTAAAGGTAAAAAAAAAATACACGCAATATATGATACGCGTATTCACTCACTGCATGCTTGGCTGAATAAAAGGTATCAAAAATACTATTGTTGTCTGGTATCAAATGAAGCAAAACTGAGAGTATTGAGTATACGTATTGCTATCGATTAACTCAAAAAAAGAACATAGCGCCCATCTCTGCGCATATAATATTGCATGATTTTTTAATTTGCTTAACAATTTACCTTATCGAATCAAGTCTTTTCTTATACTCGCTGTATTACGCTGAAACATGTAGCGAGTTTGCGGGGCCCATCAACGTGTCATTGCGCTCGGGCAACACTGATCCTTTCAAAGAAATATTGCAACGGCGGCGGTAACACTGTGTTCAATTTGAACGAGTCAAAATTTGATCCTTAGACCTCCCGCTTTAGAGGCAAATGCGTTAAGGCTCGACCAAATAATGATGATTTTAATCGTGTAATAATTTATGTGCTAGCAAATCTAACAAAAACAAATCTTACTGAAATTTTTGAATCTCTGATTGTATGAGCAAAAAATATTAAAAAATCTTAGCGCTGTGTTTGAACCGGCGACTCTTTATGACTATGTCTTTCATTTGATTGCGCCCAATAGCTAAATCAAAATTTTACAAGTAAATTTTCTTATTTTTAGCAATGATTAGGAATTGTGATTGAATTCTGAATGTAAGGTTTTTGCTGGAAAATGTGGTTGCATGTTGCAACGTATTTAGTGCTGGATAAAATTTCTATAGAATTCGAATGCTTGGTCATCTTTCAGCGCTACAATAAGCAGGTCATGTGCTTTTTAGATTCTTCTCTTGCGAAATGCGCTGCTGCTGCGGCACGTTATTGAATCCAGCGAAAAATGGAACTGGAAAAAACACAAACCATACTGCGACGAAGAACACAATGTAAGAGTCTTCCAAACAATCAAATGCATCTGTTCGCCAAAATGACATTTGACCAGTGATCGCAAGATTGCTGACCCCTGATTCGATCCTTAAACTGGCGATGCGTCGTTGTGTCCTTATGAAAAGCTCGTAATGCTTATTTTCGATTGGGACCAAGCAGTCTATAACCGTTGTGGAGGCGCAGCCAGACAAAAGACTTGCAAACAGAACCCAAAAAAGTGCTCTGCGCTGGTGCGGTTACACAAACACAAAATGACTGGTTCATACGAACGAACGGACATTTGACAATTTAGCAAAACATAGTTCTTTTCTTCTTTCTTTAAAGCCCACTTTTCCGTGATGGTTGCGCGGACAGCAGCTCGAAATTAAGCTGCCACACTTCACGATCATTCAACACCTTCATCATTTTGCTCGGAAAAACACCCAAGCGATTTTATGTAAAACCCTTACTGTAATTGGTCCAACTAATTCGAATTTGATTATGTTCGTTTAATAGAAAACAATAAACGTTTTCCTGCAAATTGCTAAACACCCTAGGCGTAGCCAGGATTTTTAATTCGGGGGGGGGGGGGGGGGGGGGGGGCTTAAACCACAAACCACATGCAATGAGGTCATCAGAAACTTTGAAAGAGTAATTTTTTGTGGGGGCAAAGATATCGTAGATTGGAGGATCAGAAGCCGTGGCCTGGAGTTGGCACGTAACTAGGAACTTGTACAACAAGAGAGCTTAAGCCAATAATTAAGATGCAAAAATGTCTAAATCGGAAGACGTGTTGGAGTAAAAAAGTGCACTGTAATTCAAGCGTATCGCAGACGGGGATGTGGCGGGCGATTTTTTGTAATTTTTTGGAAAAAAGCTATTTTAATACTATTGGATCACATTTCGCACGTATTAGCAGCCATCTGAAACTACTAGATTTTTAACATTTGAAAGCCAATTGAAGAAATTAAGTTGTTCAGTCCTCTTTTTGCTTGCAATTTAAGACCAAAATACTTTAAAAATCTTGCATTTTGGGGTTAAATTTTGTAAGTGATTTGGCCCAGGTAAAGAGTAGTAAAGTATGTTGCTCCCTGCAATACTTCAGCCGTTAAAAACAATCCAGTCAAATATTTTTCTTAGAGAGTATTGTTTTGTCATGAAAACAACCAGTTGTAGGAATACATATACGGCCAGAGGCCCAGGCCCTCTCAATTCAAAAATCTGTTCAGTGAGCATTCCCCTTACTGCAGCTAATTTTTTTCAAAAGTATTTTGTTGCATAAAAACTAGCGAGGTAAAGGAGAATTGTTATTGAAAAATGTACAATAGATAGTTAGACCTACAAACCATGTTATTGCCCGGACCGGATTTACATTGAAATGGGCCTCTGGCACTTTGGGATTTTTTCAATATTTTCTTGCCAAATACTGGTGAAGACCAAAAAAAGTCTTACCATTTGAGCGCAGGGCCCCTGGCACTGCCATATGTTAAATCCGTCCCTGATTATTGCATTACGTTTATAAAAAGATTAGATGAGGGCCTCAGTGAGCAACTTTTAGGATAAAAACCCTTAATTCCACTCGGGTTATTCGTTTAAATTGGTTGGCAAACATTAAATTAAAGGGGCCCATGCCCCCTGGAACAATATTATTGTTGGGGGCCCATTTGAATTGGGAGCAATATAAATATTATTGTAGGAACATTTTTGAATTGGTTGGCAAAAATTAAATTGAGAGGACCTGGGCCCCCTGGTCAATACAATTGTTGGGGGCCGATTTAAATATTATTGTAGGGGCATTTTTGAATTGGTTGGCAAAAATTAAATTGAAACGGCCCTGACCCCCTGGATCAGTATTGTTGTTAATTACTGCTGTGCGCGTGTACTGTTGTACGCGAAGATGCTAAAAAAATATGAAACTGAAGAAAGAATAGTCTTTTTTGCGACATTTTTATTCTTGGTAGCATTTCAATTGGGGGGGGCGGGCCCCCTGCCCCCCTCTGGCTAAGCCTATGCTTAACAATGTAGAAAAAGGTCAACAACAAACAGTGAAGCATCAATAATCTAAAATGAAGTAGCTAATAGTAATACCCATACAGTGAGCAGTGATCCTGTGCTATAAATCTGCAACTGCTACATCTGATAAGCAGGGTGTTCAAACACTTTGGTTCACAAATAAAGAACTTATTAGGTCGGGAGACAGCGAATAAGGATCTCAATGTTCGAGTCAAGCTGTCACCTGCCTACTTGTTTGCTATGCACGTGGAGGCTTCACACAGTCCGATTATTGGACTAAGGCCCGGTTTGCACTGAGGGTGAAATCATGAGCACACGAGCGCATTTTTAGTTTATTTTACAAGAAAAGCATAAGCACTGTCACGAATAATAATTTTGAATGCCTGAGTTACGATTATTTGCTGTATTTTAACGTGTATGTGACTGATTTACAGTTTTTTTTGATTTAGAATATTCGGGATAATTCCTTTCTAGTACATTCTACTATTTTTTGCAGTTATCGATGTTTAGATTGTTTACGACTTTAAATTGCTATATTAAGACTTGAAGTTGTGACGTCATAATTAGGTCGAAATCTGTTATTGTAAGCTCGTATAATTTTTTCTATTGTGATGTATCAAGGATTTTTCTGGGATATGCGATAGCTTTTGTCGTAGTATAAATAGGCGGGTCGTTTTTCATTCATTATTCTAATATTCTAATATTCTAAGAGTGCGTGATTTTAGGTATTAGTTTCGTAGGCAGTTAAGCCGAGTTTGTGTATCTGGGGTTGGCTCGTATAGCCGTTTAGTAAGAGGTGTGATTGGAGCGATTTTGCTCAGTGAGTTGGTTTGTGTTTCAATCTTAAATAGAAGCTTTAATTTAAGATTGGCGTGCTGCTTTCTGAGATTCAAGAAGCTAAAGGAACTATCAATTATCATTTTCGATTCGTCAATTAACATCTCAGTCGTTCTCTGGTTTCAGCCGACGTGTGCAATTCTAGAGATTAAAGGTTGTACTCTAGCCAAGTATCAACGATCGCGACAAGCACATTACGCCAAGTGTACAATACCATCGAGTATAAGAAAAACAATACCACCGTACAAGCTGCCAACTGCACTGCAACGATTTGAGATCCTACGCCATCTCGTGCAAGAAGCTTTCAAAATAAATTTGATTCAGCATCAGAATTGAGAGTGTTTCTTCGCATTTGTTGTATTAGAACCATTTTGTTTCAAAAACCGTGATTTATAGACAGTTTATTTTGATCTTGTCAAAAATGTATCTATTCAAGCGATGATAGTAATTTTTAATTGGTTGCAATAGTTTTACCACGGTTACCACTAGAAATGAAATGACAAATTTTAGCGCATATTCTTTATTCCAAACAAATGTAAATGTGTGAGGAATGTTGTCAAAACAAATGCAGAAAAGCAGATTTTCTGTAAAGATATGCTCAACTTTCTAACCATTTTGTACCCTACAATATTTATAAAATGGCTATAACAAAGGAAAATTATTAATTTTGAAATGCAAAAAACGACAGAAAGCTGATATTTAGTGAGAATGCGTTTTGTTAACAACGAAAAGCTTTACCTAAAAGCCGTTTTGCGTGGTTTGACAATAGATGAAAGTAGCTAACCAGGCGGTATAAAATATCCAAATTAACAACTTTTTGTTAATTTTGCAGTTTCGTGTTCAAGCCAGTTTAACCCTATGTTCCTCAACCTTTTTCAAGGCATTGACTCCTCAACGGCAGGGCTTTTGAAGCCCACAATGGTTTTTCGATAATAACTTGAAAACTACCCAAGCTAGAAATTTCAAAATTTCACTACATGGTAGAGCATTTATTCATCTTTCAATATAGCAAAAACAGCTTTGGATTTTATTCCCTAAAGTTAATGAAATATGCATTTTATTTAAGGTCGTCAAGTTTCTGATTTTAAGCGCTTACTTAATAAGCGTTAAAAGGGATTATAATGGTTGTGCGCAATTATAGTTGAGCGTAAAATGAGATTATAATTGCTTCGCTGTGAGAAGCGGTAATGTTAGTATGTAAGATAATGACGTACACATAACGCTTATTGCAGATCGACAAAATTGTTCAAGCATCACAAAAATTTTGGACAATTTTAATTATTTGAACTGATCTAATGATGTGACATAGTTAGATGACATATGATAAGCTCTATTCATGCGTTGTATGAATTGATATACTTTGCAAAATTGCATTAATTTCTTCATGATTGTGGACAAAACTGTACCGTAAATTAAAAGCCCTCAGTATAATAAATTAATTGAATTATTTTTGGGGTAAAATACTGCACATGCAATAATAGCCCCGTAAACTTGAAGACAATGTACGTCAGAGTTGAAATCGGCCCGGGATTTTTGAGTCGGGTTTGGGACCTAAAGTTGACAAAAATTTCGGGCTTAAGTCCGGCCTTAGGCGTATTGTTTTTTTGTTGTTTTTTTTCGGTGTACCAAAATATAATCAAAATAACCTGGCAACATTGCTAAATTTATCAGACCTAATTAAACTTTCGGGTTTTTTGGGCATGATTCGGACTTCAAGTCAGTTTTTGGGTTCGGGCTTATATTTTCGGGTTCGGGCCGGGTTCGGGCCTGAATTAGTCTGCCCGTTTACAACTCTGACGTACCTACAAAAGAGTTGTTGCAAAATCAAATGCACTACTTTTTCATAAAATACAACGATAAGCTGCAAGCTGACCTCGTTTATTTCAATTTTGGCGTGTTGTCATATTGCATTTAATTCAAATCAAATCTTTCCTCACACTTGCTGCATTACGCCGAAGCGTGTTACGAGTTGACGGGGCCCATCTTCGCGTCATTGCGCCCAGACAACACAGCTTCATTCGAAGAAATGCTGCAACGGTTGTGAGCCGTTGGCAGCATTGTGTCCAATTTGACCGGCCCAAGATTTAAACTTCAGTCCTACCGTTCCAGAAATGAACGCGATTTGTTAAAATTTGAAACTTTTGGAGCAAAATGTTTCCAACAACAAACTAACATATTATTTGAATAATAACGGCTATTGCGGTTTAATTTACATTATTTTTCTGTGCTTTTACTCAGAAAAAAAATTAATACAGTTAATGCGGTTAAAGTTTTTTTTACTATAAGTTGAAAAAATCAATTCATACAAATAAAGGATTTATTCTATCATTCATTCCGATTAAATGTTGCGGAATTGCTCATATTATATTAAAGAATGATTGTTTTGGATCCTAAAATCGTAAATTTATTGAGATCTCCGTTTTTGGAATCAACCACGAAATTACTACCAAACGTAGTCAAACAAATAAAATCATTTTCATGCGAAACAAGTAGTAATCGTTGACAAAGTTCTCAGATAATGATTTTAACAATAGAGATACTAATCAATGTCAAACCACAGACAAGAACAATAATTAGAATAAGCGCTAAATAAACAATACGGCATAGCAATCAGGCGTTGGTTTTTACACTCAAGTGAGTATTTTCCAGTATTGCTTATCTATCTGTATAAACAGCATTACACTAATGAATAATATTGTCTTGTTAACGATTTCTAATTTGTCTTACAAAATTGCAATATAACAACAATTACGTAATATACAGTATTTGCTATAGCTTGCAAAAAAAAACTGGGTGTTTGGTCAATAAAAAGTAGAATGCGTTACAAAATTATCGGCATTCCTATTATTTTTTATGATTTTCTAATGATGAGAAGCACTTTCTGTACAATGTCAAAATACGCCAAAAACGCAAAAAACTTTTGATCATTCTTGGAGCTTAGTTTTCAAATATTCTAAGGTATGGGGGGGGGCACCCAGCAAGGTCTGCGAGAGGGTCTCGGGGATACATTGTACCCAGGCCCGGGTTTAGGAATCTCGGGAGGGTCTATAGGTTCACGCGCACTAAATTAGTAGCAGTTCGGTGAGCATGCATGTGAAAGCCGGCCGGATTTCCGGTAGAGATCTTTTTCTTGGTCTTCACGCAATTTTTAACAAAGGCTGGCCGAGTTTGCGATGAAAAGCTTTTTTTTGTCTTTTCCCAAATAAAAAGCTGTTGTTCTTCCCTTTTAGTTCCCGCCTTGGTCTTGGCAAAAGAGCTCAATATCAGTTTTCGTACCCTGATAAAATTTCTCTCTGAGGATCTGGTCACCTGGCAATGCCTAATAAAAGCAAGTTTCGAAGCAGTTTAGAAGCTTTATAGGTATTACTGCAATGCGAAATGCAAAAATTTAGAAACTGAAAACTTCTCTGATGAATATTCACGCTTGAGTAGCAATATTCTTTGATTATTATTATCAAGTAGCAATAACGTTTTGGTCTCTAGAGAGGGAGGTCTGAGGTTCAAATCTTTGGTCGGTCAAATTGGGCATAGTTTTGTGAACGGTTCGCCACCGCTGCAACATTTTTTTGGAAAAAACTGTGATGCCCGGGCGCAATGACGAGAAGATGGGCCCCACAAACTCGCTTCACCCTTCGACGTAATACAGCAAGTTTAATGAAGTTTTAATTGATTTAATTTGAACTATTTGTCATCTAAAACTAATTACAGAAACGTTGTATTTGTAAAAATCAATAAATAATGAAAAAAACATCAACTTAGGGGCGTGTGATTAAACTAGTTGACGGCTTTACATGCAGGTAAAATTAAAAACAAAGCTTTTCATTTTCAATTTTGTAAATCGGCCGTAGGGCATTAAAAATAAAGCTAGACTATATTGAGCATTAATTTATATTTTGCATTGGCCAGTTGGTTGAACGGTTACGCAATTGCTAATGAAACGGAAAGTTAAAAGTCAATTCCCGGGCAGGTCAAATCCGAAACAATTTGGTTACGGCTCGCAACCACTGCTTCATTTAGTCAAAAAAACTGTGCTGTCCAGTGGCTATGACTCGAAGCTGGGCACCGCAAATCATGTCACGCGTTTCGACATGATGTTGCTAGTATTGCCCAATGAGGAATTGGTTTTGATATTTTGCATTGGGGTATAGCTAACACAACCTGTGACTGCATTGAATCATGATTCGTTTTCTGCTGTAATATATTGTTTTGCTCGATTGTAGTTTGCAAGGAATCATTGCATTGCAAGCCAATTGTAACTCTATTCAATCGAAATTAGTGTAAAAACAAAAACAAAGGAACCTAATTTTCGTTTATTGCCTCGGACGTAGTAGCTTTTCGTTCGCAACTCAGTCACACTAATTATTGTAATCCATCTAATCTGGGACACCACTTTACTCTAATCCTCTTAATCTCTACCAGAAATATTATGCGTAAAATCAAAATTTTACACCGAAAGCTAGAAATTGGCAAAATTTTAAAAAATTTGTCAAAAACCTTCATTTAACACTTGAACCCCTTATGTTGTATAAACAAAAACAGTTTCATCGTAATTGGAAAAAACAAACAGGAAAAGTCAGGAAACTTCAAGTTTTTATAGCGAACCAAATTTAAGTAATTACTGTTTGTAACAAGTGTGGGCTTCAGAAGCCCTACCGTTGAGTAATAAAGGGTTAAACTCAATGTTTCTTTTTCAGTGGGTTTAATGCCCGAAAGCCTAAATTGCGTTACCGGTACCGATTGATTTCATTAGTTTCAATAAACTCTACGTTATCCATCTCAGTTTCAAGTATGAGGTGTCTGTTTTTAACGGTGTTAGCGTTCTCGCATTTCACTTTCTAGTTGCGCAAAAAAAAAAAAAAACATACATTTTCCTCTGAAGCAAGCACAAATACTTCCAACCTGATGAACCGCTCTAGCCTTAAAAATGAAGTAATGCAATAAAATGTATCAATTTACAGTAGAACAAAAAAATATGAGTGACAGAACTCAATTTTGTAGAAGTTTTTAATTCGTAGATTTAACATGGTTTACCTTCGCTACAACAACAAAAAAAAATTCAAAAAATCAAACTTTACCTGATTGAAAAAATAGAAAAGGAAAAAAAAGAGGTGGTAAGAAAGAAAGAGAATGATTTCATTTTTTCAACTAAAAGGTTTACGCTATTTCATGCAACCAAATTAATCATTGTGGGTACATCTCAATGGGCTAAAAGTCAATAATTGCTGCACTTTTAATAGGTTGTTGATGTCGCTTTTGCTTTAACAGATGAAAACATTAGCTCAGAATCACATGCGTAAGTGATACAAAGAAAGAGAATAAATTTCTGTCAATGTGTTTAAATTGCTTGCTAACCGGGATATGACAAAGGAAATGCTAGCAATGTTTTGTTATTTGTGTATCTTTCCCAGTCGGAAAAAGTTTGCTGGTTCGAGGATAAAATATCCACGAACCATCCATCTGTCACGGAGAAAATCAAGGCTATTGCAAGAATGTTTACTTGATTTATGTACCGATATTTGACAGGCCAGACATACAATCGAGAAAAAAATCAGAGGATATTGCTTAGAATAAATCGATGATGCATCCATGGTAATCTACAATAATTCGAGGAACTATCCCTGGTAAAAATAAAATCTTCATTGATTTACACATATTTTTTCCGCAATTTTAGCATAATACACCCTTGATTTGTATTTGAATCCTAGAATACAGCCACGGATAAATCAATTTCTATAACGGGTGTATTCTGGTAATTCAACTAAGATGCGAGATTAACTGAATTTGTTTTGTTGTTTGAAACGAAGTTTATTAAAAAATTTATTTACAGTACCAAACGCAGCACCCTATCACAGTCACGTTAGGGCCGTCAACACTTGGCGCACAACCGTAAGCGTAACTTTTGCTTATTTCAACCAAAAACTATGCACGCCGGTAAGCTAGCTGATAATGCAAAACCTACGGCGTACCGTATTTTTGCTTAAGCTAAACACAGAGTACACTCGATTGCTTACGGTTGCATGCCAAATGCAAACCAAACCGCAAAAGCATCATGTGCATTAATAGCATAATTACAATTCAAGCCCACAAAAATGAATTGCAAATGCAAAATAAAAATGTGCAATGTGCATGCATAACTAAATACATTTCAAGTCCACAAAAGAGCCTTTTTTTTTCAGAAAAAGGAATGTTAGCATTTTTGTTTGGGCTTTGCACCTGCATCTTCACGTGAAATAAATTTTTTGTCCTGGATTGGAGGGGATGCTAAAATAACTATCTTCATTGCATGGTATGTTTTACTGGTCTACACAATTTGTCATTCTTCAAGCTATAACAAAAGTCTATTTTCAAAATGTTTTCCAGATGGGTTGTAAAGCCAATCTTGATCCAACCTGTAAATACTCTTAAAACAAAAATAAATCAAAGTAATTAAAAAATTTCGTGAAATTTATTGAACACGTGATCACCCTTGCGGGTTTGTGTCATTAGAGTCTTTGAGCATTAGGCTGTACAACGATAAAGACATTTTACTACATTCGATTGGAATATTTTAACTGACTTTCGAATGGCTTACCCATACATTATTTAGTTTAAAATTGCTACTAAGAATACTCGTATTCACTCACGATTTTATGCCCATTGTAGATCGGGTCTAATTAGTGCTGTCAAACATTGATGTCTACTGCAATTCTTTTTGGCACGAGCGTCTTAATTCAAAATCTTTTATAGAAATATCAAAAAAGAGTATTTCGCTTTTCACACATTTGAGTCGTAGCTGCAACAAATTTTGTTAGTACAAAATTCTCAAAACTTGCTAAAAAGTCGTTGGCGTATGATTGTCTTAGGCGGTGGGCGAGCCTAGTTTGCCGATCCTTACTTTAAATAAACTATACTAACAACGTAAATGATCAGCATTGTCTCACTCGTTTGCTCAAGAATAACGAAAACAAAAAGATTTTGTTTTGTATTTTGTTTTGAGTATAAATTTTTACTCTAAAATTATTTCTAGAGCTTTAAGCTGGATTTCTCATAAAAAAATTTGATGAATATGAAGAAAAGTGTAAAACAAGACGTTTTGATCATTTTCTTGACACAATCATTATTCGTGCTTTGCTCGTAGAACTCATGGGGTATCAGTTTTATAAATAAGAGTAGAACTACTAACTACGAGATCAATGGGGATGAAACGGCACGTTTGTTACTTTCGTTTTAGGCGAATCGCTTAACGGCCTGCCGTTTTGGGGTTTGTCTCTTTATCAGCAGCGAACAGAGAGTGCACTGGTTGGCTGAAAGACAGGGTCTTAAAGCTTGTACAAAAATTATCACTTGTGGTAACTTTCGTACCCACATTATTGTAAATTGATTATATATATAAATTTTTTTGTATATTTATGAAAAGATAGGAAAATGCATAAGAATACAAAGTTGCTCAAGATGCCTTAAAATTTTGATGATTTTCAGTTCTGATTGTGTGTTGGTCAACAAAATCGCTAAATGCAATTTTTTTTTTGCCTAGCGAACGTTCGCTCTACAGAAAATCAAATCAACTGTAAGACAACATAAATTTGTGAATAACGCAGTACCGCACTTCTCTTCAAATACGTCTTTGCCTTACCATAACTATATAATAACTTTTTTTTATTAATTGTTTTTTTTTCACATGCAAACGAACCACGCACTCTGCGTCTATTTAGCCACAAAAACGCCTAGCATCTTTTTGTTTTGTATGGCAATCTTGTCTTTGGGCAGGTCCGGTAATACAAGATACTTTGGCCCGATCAAACCTGTCATTGTAACCTACAAGATTTAAAAAAATCCTTGATATAGTATTGGAAGAGAAAATCCGTAACCTCAACTACAAGAGAAAATCCGTAACTGCATTACAAAATGCCTACGCATTGGTTTGGAGGCTTCAAAGCAAGTTTAGTGGATAAAGTGTTTTGAAGCAAAAGCCACTACAATAGAGTTTGTATCAAACTTGGTAGTGCAATAAAAATGAGATTTTAATTTATTGGTTAAATAATGGCCGTTAGCCTAAAAGCTTAAAAAATTTTTTTCCAACAATATTATGAAAAATTCTTTTCACTTATAGCAGAAACGAGAAAACTTTTTTTTAATTTTTGTCGCCAGCAAAAAAAACAACAAAAACTGGCAACTGACGAACAAATAATTGAAACAAATTTTTATTTCAGTTGTTTTTGAAACTTTACATATCTTTTTTTTGTTTTTTTCATGCTACAAAAAATAGTTTCGTTACAGAGCGTCACTATACTGAAGGAGGAGGGTAAAAAATTGCAGTGCTCTTTATTTTTAGGCTTGTCTAAACTCTATACTTTACTAAGAGTGTAGTGCATTTGCGCAGTGACAAATAACATTTAATTCCTTATCTGAAATCACATTCAAACTTAAAATTTCACTTATTATTATTTTTTTTTTACAAGCAGAGCACAATAGTATTGATTGATTGATCCATATTTATCCTCCACTGACGAAGAAGCGAAGGCGGCGCTATATTTTGGACGAATCGTCCCCCGCTTAGGAGTTGACCATTTTCCAAGTTTTCCGGTTGACGCTTGGCTTCCTCCCACGTAAATTTGCTGCTTGTTCGAAGCCACCAATTATCGTAAAGCCCTTATCCAAGGACGCAACAACGTGACCAGGGTGCGGGTTGAGCACAAATCCTGCCATCGGGATCGTCATAAAAACGGCGCCTTTGCCCTTTAGACCACGCTGCCGACGATATTGTGACTCAAGTTGCATGTTATAGATTGTCGCACACATTTTATTTTGTTCTTCATTTTTTTATCCATAACAGTATGTATATACAATTTCTGATACAATTTCAAACTCTTTTTATACAGTCACTTCTCAAATAATATTAACCAGGTTGGTTTCATTTTAATCAGTGCTGCTGAAAGTTTTTATATAAAATAGAAATTTGTTTTTCAAATATGATTTTTATGTGTTTTATGAGTGTGTTAAATAACCCTTATTAAACGGTCACTCCTCAAGAGAAGGCACAATGTGTGTGCTGGTTTTATAAAACAAAATCGTGTGTTCTGATTCAGCGAAGGTACAGTACTAAGCACGGAAAAGATCCACCGTCACGTTCTTCAATTCGTCGATGGCACAAGAAATTTATGGAGACAGGGTCAGTTTTGGATTGAGTGAGAAGTTCTTCATCCTCAGAAAATTAATTCTTCAACTTCAGAAATTCGTTGCAGCATGTTTTCTGCGAACGCTTTTGGTTTTTGGCTTACCATTTGGCTGAAGTCTCTGTAACATTTGCACTTTGTTAGCGTACAATCGTAACCTTTTGTGTAGAACCTTGCGCACTGTTGTAGGTGGTAATTCCAATTCTTTGTCAACATTACGGATGGGCTTCATTGGAAAACGACTAAACGCTTGTCTTACACTCTCAATATTTTCCTCATATGTTCTTGATCGGCCACTTCCACTGCATCCAACACTGGCCCTGTCTCCATAAATTTCTTGTGCCATCGACGAATTGAAGAACGTGGTGGTGGATCTTTTCCATGCTTAATCTTGCACCTTCGCTGAGTCTGAACGTGCGATTTTGTTTCAATGAACCAGAACACTATCGTGCCTAATCTTGAGTAGTAACCATTTAATAAGGGTTTATTTAACACATTCATAAAACACATAAAAATCATATTTGAAACATAAAATTTTATTTTAAATAAAAACTTAAAACAGCACTGATTAAAATAAAATCAACGTTGTTAAGATTATTTGAGAATTGACTACATAAAAAATTTTGAAATTGTGTCAGGACTTATTATGAACACCTTGCGGTATAAGCCGCTACATTTTAAAAGCTAATGCGCAATGCAATAATTTGAGAGCTCGATTTCTAAGGACTTAGCCAAAATCCAAAGGGAAAAAGATTATTTAAGTTCTTTCAGCAACCCCCAAAAAAACTACATTAAAAACGGGAAATTTTTTCCAAAGTCATTTCCTTTGTACTCATAATTACGCCGGTTTAGTCACTTATTTTGCTGTTATCAAACGTTTTCTACCAAAATAAGGCAAAAATTTGTTACCAACGGCGGGGGCTAGTTGTGATGGTTGTTACATTCATCAGCGGCGGCGGAACATGCCTGATTCTAAACAGACGTCATTGTTAAATTTAGTAACGTTTGTATACAAAACGTATATCGTACTAAAAAAAAAACTGATTCAAATAAAAATTTTTGCACTATATCAGCAACCATGAAAATTAATTTTAATGAGTAAAACCTTTTTAATTTCAGAGCACCAATTGTTTTGCGTTACGTACAAATGTACACATAAGTGCTGGGCTGTGTTTGGAAGCTGCATGTTTGTAGAATGTTTAGCAAAAGCAACGATTACTAAAATTTAAGCGTTTTTGAAATTACTTGACTAAAAATGAAACCCTTCTAAACAAATTACGTAGGTGAACACACTGCTATTGGCCTTAAATCTTCAATAGGATATTATCAGAGGTGGGCACTTGCGCCAGAATAATTTCGGCGCAACTATTATACTTGTGATAGCGCGTACGCCGCAATTATTTTTGAGCGGTTGCGCTGACGCTTGCGCCGCAAGTATTTCAGCAATTTTAAGCGCAATTGGGCTAGCGCAATTCAAATACGATTAGGAATGATTGTTTTTAAATTAATTGTGACTAACGTTAAGAAAAAAACTTTGACGAGGTGCGTAGGCGTAGCCAGGATTTTTGGTTGCGGGGAGGGCCAAACTGCAAATCACACGCAATGATGTCATTAAAAGTTTTCAAAAAAAGTGATTTTATGGGATAAAGATACCGTAGAACAGAGAATCACAAGCTGCGGCTTTGGTTGGCTTGTAACCTGGATTTTGCTACAGAGATAGAACTTGAACCAAAAGTTAAAAAATTTTCAAAAATTGTCGAAATTGTGCAACGTGGTAAGCAAACTGTAGTTTAATCCAAACATCCCAAACGTATCACAGACGGGGATCTGGAGGCCGGCCGCTAGGGAATTTTTTGTAATTTTTTTGGAAAAAATAGTTATTTTACTGCCATTTCTATCACATTTCCCACGTTTTTAGAGCCATTTGGAATGACTAATTTTTTTAGATTTGAAGGCCAATTGAAAAAAATCAAAGTTGTAGTCTTTCCTTTACTTACAGATCAAGTCCAAAACAAGTTTAAAAGCTTGAATTTCGAGGTTAAATTTTGTATGTGACTTGGCTCAGGTGAGAGAAGCAAAGCACATTGCCTCCAGGAATATTTTTAGCAGTAAACAATCACTTGAGTATTTGTCTTGGAGATTTTTGTTTTGTCATGAAAATAACCAGTTTTAGAAGTACATGTACGACTAGGAAACCTGTCCCCTCAATTCAAATTTAGCAGTATATTCAATAAGCATTTTCTCATGCTAATTTTCTTTTTCTGTCAGAAGTATTTTGTCGCATAAAGCTGCCGAGATGGAGGTGGTTTGTTATTTGACATTGCGCAATGAATGGTTACTAAGTAGACACATTATTGCATTAAGTTCACAAATTGATTAG
The DNA here is from genome assembly GCA_963965965.1 of Trididemnum nubilum. Taxonomy (NCBI): domain Eukaryota; kingdom Metazoa; phylum Chordata; class Ascidiacea; order Aplousobranchia; family Didemnidae; genus Trididemnum; species Trididemnum nubilum. The sequence continues at coordinate 48,246,419 of OZ014471.1, read as the reverse complement.
ATGAGGGCTTGAGGATAAAAATTTTAGAACAAAAAATTTGAATTTCTCCCGGATTATACATTTAATTGGATGGCTAAAATTTAATTTGAGCGGCCCAGGCCACTTGGTCCTCTATATTAATTATAGTTTGTTGTACACGAATACTGTTGTACGGGAAATTGCTAAAAAAAGGAAACTAAAAAGACAGAAAGCTTTGTTGTTTTTGTTTTAATTATTGGTGACATTTCAATTGAAAGGGAGCGGGCCTCTTGCCCTCCCCCCTTCCCCTTGGCTACGCCTATGACGAGGTAGGTTGATAAAAGCCTCGTCATGGGAAATTCCATTCCCCCATTACTAGCAAAACTTTTATTGGATTTGCAGCAGGGGTCTTCTTTTGCTGAAACGTTTCTCTCGTTTGCCGTTTTTTCAAAAAAAAAAAACAATTGAGCAATATAAAGAATGGCTTTAAAATCAAATTTTGAACAGAAAAATTATTTTTGTAATTGTCTTTCTAGAAATACGCTACTTGTTTCTAATTGTTTTTTATAATTCTTGTTTCTAATAAAAACTATTCATTACAACTTTTTTGCTAGTCTCGAAAAATTTAAAAGATATTGCAAGCAGAAGTGACAGCATTGGTATGGCTCTCACAAGCAATACTTAGATGATTCATTTTCTTTAAACAAAAAACACGATTTTTTAGCGTCGTTCTTTCGTTAGAGAATGATTCTAATTACTCCAGAAGCACAAAATATGTATCAAAGTCCGAAATGAACCCGAAGTCGTTCACCACAACATGAAGACTTTATTAGTGGAATTTTTTAACATCCCGGTTCCTTCAAGTCTGGGTGTTGAGAGTATAGTTGGATTGAATTCGCTCACGAGTTATTGATGAAATTGAATTTGATTTTGCAAAGTCAACGAATTTGAAATTAGTTTTTTCAAAGTCAATGAATTTGAATTTAGTTTTTTTAAGTCATTAAATTTGAATTTTAAAATTAAAAACAAAGTGAATGGAACCAATCCTAGTTAAAAGTATTTTTGCGTTAGGTATAATGACATTTTTTGCTCGAGTGAAGCTATACGCATTTCAAGTTGCTTTTACTTTTTAAAGAAAATCGATAATTTTTTTTTACTAATTTGGTAACGGGTGTAATTTGTTTTGAATATTAGTTTCGTACCGTAACCTGTAGTGAGGTTTGAGCAGTGAGTCAATCAGAATTATACTTTTCAAAACGTCACACTTGCGCTTGTGGAGCAATTATTTTTTTGGGCTTGCGGAAACGCTTGCGGCGCAAGATTTTCGGAATAGTTGCGCGGGCGTTTGCTGCAATGTAGCATTGCAATAATTATATAGGTTTAGATAACTTGCCATGTCGTAAATCTAAACGTATAATTACCAGAGGTGGAGTTGAAAACATAAGGCTCGAGGCCAAGGCCAAGGACACAAAAAAAAATCCGAGGCCAAGGCCAGCCTTTCCGAGGACAGACACTCTCGAGGCCAAGGACAGGAATGCTCGAGGCCAAGGCCAAGGCCAGCCTTTCCGAGGACAAACACTCTCGAGGCCAAGGACAGGAATGCTCGAGGCCAAGGCCAAGGACCAAGGACAGAAGCGCAAGAGCTATCCAAAAAAAAAATGTCTTCACAAAAATTTTTTAGGCGATCTCCACAAAAAAACGTTTTCCAAAAAATTTTTCAACCGCTCCACAAAATTTTAACAATTCAAAAATTAGTGCTGTCCTCGAGCCGAGGACAGGCCAATTTTCGAGGACTTGAGGCCTCGAGGCCAAGGCCAAGGACTTCAAAATGTGTTCTCGAGGACTCCACCTCTGACAATTACAATACTGAATAAATATTGAAAAATTATAAATTGATTAGTTCATTTGCAAAATTTATGCGAGAATAACGTTCATTTGCAAACTTTAGCCGCAATTATTGTTCATGAATGATGTAAAATTGCTAATTGTGAATGAACAGTCGGAATAAATTGGATTAAGCTGAATTGCTGAAATTCTTGCTAAAAACAGCGAGCTGACATTGAAAATCTTTTAATAACTCAGAATATATTTGTCATAAAGCAATTTTTGCAAATAATAGTTGAAGTAACAAATTTTACGAAAAGTTAGAAAACCTCATGATGGTAGCTCAACTGCTTCATAACGAAATGGCAAAATATTTGAAGGGATGGATCGTTTTGATCAGAGATATCTGGTTTCGATCCTTCTATGGGCTTTATAAGATTAAAATACTTAGCTGGCCTATTTTTTCTAGCGCAACTTTTGTGCTTTTACAATAATTCGGTTTATTATTACGCGGCGAAAACATTGGAAAATTATGGCTAACAAACTTTTGAGATTTTTCAAACTTGGCAACTTTGTGACTAATGCAACTCTCTTAAAAGCTTTTAAAAATTTATTTGAAATTTCGAAGACTTGTCGTAAATTGGATGTCGATAACGCAGTTGGCCGAGGCCACTTAAAAGTTAGTTGGAATTAGAATCATTTAATATTAGCCACGACCTGTTAAAGAGTATGCTGTGCATGTAGCCAACATAAAAAGATCAAGCAATTAATTATTGTCGATTCAGCAGGCCTATTTGAGTGCTGGTACGACATTACGCGAACAAAGTTGGGCCAATTTTTCTTTTTCTTTAGGTCTTGAACGTACTGCAGTATTTTTCCGTTATTCTGGTTTAGTTGACAAAGCTCTACTACTAAATTGACAAAACCAAGTTCGATTCCGATTAAGGTGGAACAAAAAAACACAAATTTTTGAGTTTACAGATACTTGCTTCATGCTTAGCCACAATGAAACAGGGTGCAGAATTATCTGAGTGGCAGCAGGTGGCAGTTGTTTTGAAGATCAAAAGTTTCCTTCGCTGTCTCTTAGTCAAAACAGCTGGTGAATAAAGATGCAACTACAACGCTTTTGGTGTCCGCTTTTGATCCCAGTCAGGGTTCCGGCCGCGTGGAAACCAAACGAAATTATTCGCTTTTTCATACATTTTTGCGCGACACTCATACAAAAGACTCATTAACATTTAACCAAAATCAAACTCCTGATTAAACCGCTCAACATCATGCTTAAATCTGAAACTGGGCAAAGTGTAATATAACTCTCGAAGTGGAATGAAGCCGAATGCAAATTCCTGGCCTTGCTTTGAGACCCCAGCGCAATGCAAATTGGCTAATTTAGTGTAGCTTCCCAATATGTAAGTTCACTCAATTTTGACATTGGTTTAGCGGAGCGACATTTGCACCTGTTAGTAGCAGATCTTCGCTTTGCAACTATTACACCGCAAGTCGTGTAAACAAAACAAATTCGTGAGAGCTGATTTTACTCAAAATTATCAGGTGATATTGAACTCAAAAGTGGGTTTGATATCCCTCTAGAAAGTTGAACGGCTTTTTGAAAGCCATTTTATTTTACAATTTAGTGGCTGTGCATGATCCAAACCAATAAGCGCTATTGGCCGTCTATTGACGGTATAAAATTCTTCAAAATGTTGCTTCACCTAGCAATACAGATGACCGATAAGCAAAATACTTTGCAAGTTGTGCAAATTATTGCACATTTTGCGTTGTGCACTATGCCGTTATTCCAGCCCTTACGCAGTTTGCGTTGAGGAATTCCAATTTTTTTTGCTGTTACGCAACTTGCATTTGCAAATTCGAAATTTTAATATTCGTAGCGCTTTATTTGCACATTTTTTTTTGAAGATGCGCAATCGCAAAAATGGTTTTAAAAGTATCGTTTTGCATGTTTTTTTTTCAGTCTACAAGTTGTGGCGGCTCACCTTGACAAAAGCCTTGCAAACAAAACCCAAAAAGTACACTTCGTTGATGTAGATATAGACAGACGCAGAATGTCTAGCTCATACGAACGAACCAACTCATACTGAGTAACGTAAACCCCTATTCCCTTAAAAAATTCCTAGAACTTGAGCGAATTGAAAACATAGCTCTAAAAGTAATTGAGGAACACATGCCCATGCTAGTCCTTTTGGTTTAGTTGAAATATTTCTGGTCTTTTTTTATGCCGCCGCCTCCGGGTCAAGCTTAAAAAGTTGGAACATGTCTCGGTATTTTGTTTTTTGTGTTGATCCCTATTTTATCTAATAAGTTTAACGATAGCCGTAGCTGCACTAATCGCAAAAAAAGAAAACCTACTGTAAGCAATGTGTTCAACAATTTAGTTTTGATGTTAAAAATAATTCAGATATTTCTGAATTCTTTAACTTTTTTAAATAGAACTATAATTTTTTGCAGCAAAAGTTGATGATAATTTGCTTGAATGATTGATGTACGCTTGTTGTTGGAAATCAAACCGACGCAATGGCGGCATTAATTTGATGTGATACGACCAAAAGTTAGTTTTTTTAGTTGCAGGAGAACCATTAACTCGGACACGTAAAAATTAAATACTTTGGTGCAGTGTTGCTAATTATAATTTTTGCATTTTGAATCCATTATCATTGTTTCGTAAAAATTTAAGGCGGTTCGTTTCTGGTTGCAGTATTAACATGACATCATAGCACAATGTAATCTCAGGAAAGCATCGGAGACATTATGACGGCTTTCTTGATGACTTCCTCCCTTCATTTGTTTTCGTGGTGGTGAATCGAGACAAATGCGAGATTAAAAAAAATTTGATTCAATTAAATTACAGCGTTTTAAAAATTATCCGATATCCAAAAAATGAGTCTGACATTTTAGCTATTTCCAACATTCATTAATATGATTAGAGACTGTAAAAGATAATGCTGATGTTGCAGAATACAGGCAAAAGCTGCGAGGATGAGAGAGTAAAGGCGTCGCTTTTCACGACGGCCCTGATCACATGATCTGGGTTCAAACTGCATCCTGGCCACGTTGTTCTTGGGTAAGACGCTTTACGGTGATTGTCTCTGCTTGGTGGATTCGAACAAGTAGCAAATTCAGTGGACAAGAATGTGAAAAAAATCACTGGTTCAACAGAAACTCAAATAAGCAGGTGCGGGTTCTTCAAACATGAAGTTCTTCTTGCAATGAAAAGTATGAAGATCAATTAAAAGTTATCGTTTAAACTATCCAGTGACAAAAGAGTTAATACGCAATTACCACCACAAAAATGGATATACAAGACTTGAAAAACAATATGTGAAAGTATCTAAATTTCGGAAAAATCAAATCTCCTTTCAGACGAATACAGCAATATTTTTCTAAACACCTTATAATTTCATGCAATATCCCTTGAAATATTTTGTTTAAGATACAAAAAGCCTATACGGTATTTAATATTAAAAGAATTAAAATAAGAAAACTTAATGCTATGAAAAGTAAGCGGTTGGTTATTAGTTAGCGTCTGATGCTCTCCGATTACAGGAGGATAAATGCAATACAACAACACCAATATACTGCAACAACAAAAAGAAAGGTGAAATTACTCAAGCGTGACTTTTCTCTGAGCTCACAAGCATTATTGCGTTGTTGGGTTACTGAAAAGTGAAATTTTTGCAATAAGTTGTTGCTTTCCGGCACTTTTTGTCTGTGCTGGTTCACCCCTCATTAACCCCTCTTCGTTGGTTTACCCTTGCAAAATTTTTACGCTCCCTGGCGTGCACCATTGATCTTTTTAAGAAACAATCATAAGACTATCGTGTGGGCAATTAAACAAACTGGTGCTGATGTACACCTCAGATTTAAAAAATACTACACTTTTATGGGAGGAAAAATATGATGCACCTGCTGCACAAGAGGATAGCGTATACGTGCTGAAAAACAAACTTATCGTACGTCCTTTTGGGTCAAATTTGTAATCTCATTTCAAAGTCATTTTGAAGTAATTGCAATAATTTAGTATGCTCTAATACCAGCATATTTTAACAATGCGGCTTCATAAGTTTGCATTAGAACTCAATAAAAGCTGCCGAAACTTGATTAAGGCTATAAAATAAACCGAACAAAAAACAGTCGTCTAACAATGAACCAAATGCAGTACCTGTTGATACCTTATCTATACATTAAACAGTGATCTGATAAACGCACGGTTCCAAAATATATAAATGCTTTTGTTTACCAAGTTATCATGATCAAGAGGCAGAAGACAATGACTGAAGCGTTTTTTAGGAAAGCTGTCACCTGCCCAGTTGTCTGTTTTCACGTGGAAACTTCACATTGCTCTTTTATATAAAAAATATCTTTAGTCTTTATTTGAGCTGATTAAAAATCGAATTCGATTCTATCGTTTCAATAGCAAGTTCAGTTTCCACTCGAAACTGATTGTGGAAATTCTACGCATGAAAATTGTTTTGTTGTTGTACTACACTGTTTTTACGTTAAGGGTCCTCAGCCATTGTTGATTTTAGCAAATTAGAAGCGGTTTGTTTTTGGTTGCGTCATAGAATGACGTCATTGCACAATGATATCTCAGGAAAGCATCGGAGACATTATAATGGATTCCATGATGACTTCCTTCTTTCATTCGTTTTCCCAGTGATGAATCTTGACAAGTGCGAAATAAAATCGGTCGAATTTAATCAAATTACTGCATTAATAGGTTATCCAATACTCAACATACGAGTCTGACGTTTTAGCTATTTCCAATTTCCATTGATATGATTAGAGACTGTAAAAGATAATGCTGATGTTGCAGAATGCAGACAAAAGCTGCGAGGATGAGAGAGTAAAAGCGTCGCTTTTTACGACGACCCAGATTACGTGATCTGGGTTCAAACCGCATCCTGGTCACGTTGTTACGTTCTTGGGTAAGACGCTTCACGGGGATGATCTCTACTTGGTGGCATCGAACAAGTAGCAAATTCAGTGGACCAGAAGAATGTAAAAAAATTCATTGGAATACTGGTTCAGCAGTCTTTCAAGCATGTGCGGATTTCTCCAAACAAAAAGTTCTTTTTGCGATAAAAATTAAGCAGATCATGTCAAAAGTTAGTGTCTGACGCTGTCCAGTGAGATGAGAATTAATATGCAATTAAACCATAAAAACAGGTTTAAAAGATTTAAAAAACACAATAAGAAGTATTGAAATTTTGGAAAAATCAAATCCCCTTCTTGGCGTCATACAAAATATTTTTCTAATCACCATATATTTTCATGCAAAACCCGTTGAAATTTTATATTTCAGATACAAAAACTCTATTTAATATGTAAAGGAAAAATATTCAGAAATTCTTTTTCAAGAGTAGTTTTTTAACATAAAATATGTGTTTTACTTTTCAGTTGTTCAATTTGTAGCTTCTTTTGTTTCCACTCAGTCAGTTTTTTTTATTTATTGCAGATTTATTAAGTGTGTTTTAACAACATGAAATTAATTTTGCTTCTTGCATTAGCGATTTTGCGATTCTATGCATCGACCGAACAAAGTAAGTAAAATCAATGTGCATTGAATCATATTTTACAAGCATTTAAAAAAACAAAACCATAATCCAAAATAATAGAAATTGTTTAGCCAAAGAATTGACACTATAAATGCATTTTGAGGGCTTAGAGCAAATAGCCTATGCTGAACTAGCTATTGTGCGTGAGTTTTGCTCCACCTGTACCAAGATGCAGTAGATTATACAGTACACCGATTATACACGTCCACAGTGTTTTTACTTTTTGGCATAGTAATTTAAAAATGACAGTGAATAACTATTTGAGCAAAGATGTTATGAAATGATTCCATGTAAATTCTGCGCGGCATGATTTTTAAATCTCGAACTCTTGCTGTTGTTGTTCTTTTTAGTTGATTGTCTTGAACATAATAACAAAAAATCCAAACAATTAATAATTCATGGCGTCTTGAGATAGTGAGGGGTTAGTAGACAAAGCGCTTGTGGCAGTGATGTGAAGGTAGTCGACCAGTTGTCACCCTCTATGTCGATTGAATAGTTTATTTTGCTTGAATACTTTCAGAAATACTTCTACTTGAGTACTTTTAAAATGACTCCTTTTTTACTTTTACTCAAGTACCTTTTTTGCTCAGTGCTTTGTACTTTACTTCAAGTAGGTTTTTGTCAGTAACGAAACTTTTACTTGATTACAATTTTCGAATACTTTTTACACCACTGTCGCAGACAAATACCGTAATATAGCTTAACCCAAAAACAGTAAAAACTTGTACCTGTTAGTATTTTACCGAAAAATTTAAAGTTTTAGAGTACGGTATGTTTTTTTTTCCGATTACTCAAAAAACTTGGTTTTGTTAGTTTGATCGTTTTTCTCCTGTAGTCGTCATTAGTAACTTTGATCTCACCTTAGATTTCACGGCTACACCTGCAACACCAACTGCTGGGGAGAGTGTAGCTCGACCAGTAACTGCAGCAGCTACAAGATCGGCAGCTTCATTCATTCATTCATTATTTTTTTATTCTTGACCACCACAACAATAGCAAATGCAGGGTAACACAATAATAACACGTAGAGTCAGGAAAAGGAAGTAGCGACACAACGTCAGACGTTAAGACATGCAAAGGATACGGAACACAAAAAGGGATTTTTATTTGCATGGTTGCTACACTTGTCACACCAGCTCAAAGTACATTGTAGGCCTAATCAATCACAATCATCAACATACACGCAGGCACACATGATGGAAGTAAAACTAACGGCTGGAGTAGTTGTTCGAATGATTGATAAAGAGAAAAGAGAGGGACAGTGACCAGTGCAAGGCCAGGCACGGTTACGTAGGTGGTCAACGGGTGGCGCAACCGGCCCAAAACTACGTTTAGCTCAACGAAGCATGGTGAGAAAAGAAAAACCACCTTGAAAATGAAACCTCACCGGGTCCGGAAACCCTTTCAAGTAGCAGCTGGTCATAGCATCAAGACAATAACAATTTTGCAATCGATACATATGCATCAAAACAATTATACACAACATATAGCAATATGAGTCACACCATCCACATTGCGTCTAAATAATTAGCTGGTACAAAGTACCAAACTTGTGATCTTTCCGATATCTTAGTCAGAACGAAGGTATACCCACGAGAGGAACTAAATTTGTGTCAATGCAATGTTGATAATGTATCTCACACCAGTTAAGGTAGAGTCCGGTGATACTCAACTTAAACGGCAATGGCTTTAGACACCTTGCTGTGCGATGTACTGGAATTCACCGGCAAGCAGTTAAGTGCCTATTTATCATGAAAGCAGTTTTAAGTTTTGAAGCAGTTTTAAATTTTCTTCCATATTCCATTCCATACTTCCATACAACAAGTATCGAAGGTACTGCTAGTAAAATCAAAATTGCTTTTTTTGTTCTGCAAGCTACCGTAATCCTTTTTTTTTTTTTGAAAACCTAAACTTGAAATCACCAAGCGATATGATCGTGGTAGAGTTTGTTTTTACAATTGCTGAATTGCTCTTTGCAAAATGCTAGGTATCAGTGAAAAGACTGTAGGTCAGCCAGCACAACTTGCTGCAGTGCAAAATCCATAACAATATACACCTACTTGTCGCAGACTGCACGCTTTCGCTGTTGTAGCTACCAGGGCATGGTATGGAATGGAATGGAAGACGATTTTTCCATATTCCATACTGGCAATTTTCTTCCATTCCATTTCCATTCCATACCCAAAATCTTCCATTCCATACAAAAATTTTCTTCCATATTCCATTCCATACTTCCATACCATAGAAATTTTAGACTGAAAGCAATGCAACGTAAATTTTGCTGCTTTGCAGTGTTGTAAGCAACCGCTCGTGAAGGTCTGTTAACAATACTAAGATAAAACAAACGGTATTTGGTATGCATATTGCACATGATTTAATGTATAGGCGTAGCCAGGATTTTGGATTGCGGGGGTGGGATAAACCGTAAATCACTTAAAATGACGTCATCAGAAACTTTCGAAATGAGAGACTTTTTATGGGACGAAGAATGAAAGATCAAAAGCAAAGATCTGATTTAGCACGTAACCAGGATTTGCTGAAGGGAGAAGACTAAAACCACAAGTTAAAAAGTTTTACTAACATATCAAAATTGGGAGACGCCGTGAGCAAATCAATGCAACTCAAACGTGTCACAGATGGGGTCTGGGGGTGGAGCCACCAGCCGTCGGGAGCTATGGAAGTCTAGGGGCAAAGCACCCAGCCGCTGGGCGATTTTTTGTAAGTTTTTGGAAAAAATGGCCATTTAAATGCCATTTAGATCACATTTCGCACGTTTTCAGAGCCATTTGAATAAGCAAAATTTTTGAGATTTGAAAGCCAATTCAGCAAATCCCTCCCTTTACTTCAGGTCAAGTCAAAAACACGTTTATAATCTTGCATTTTGGGGTTTAATTTTGTGACTTGGCCTGGTCAGGGAAATCAAGGTATATTGCTTTCTGCAACATTTTTAGCATTACTCAAAGATTTGCCTTTGAAAGTTTTTTTTTGTCATGAAAATACCCAGTTTTAGGAATATGAACGACCAGGAGCCCAGACCCCCTCGATTCAACTTCAATAATTTGTTCAATAAGCATTTCCCTCAAGCTAAGTTTCTTTCAAAAGCATATTGTCCCGTGAAAGCTGACAAGATGGAGGTGCATTATTATTTAAAGTTGGTAGGTGGTGAAGGTGGAATTTAAAGTTATTTCAAGTAGGCACTTTAGATGCAATAAATGGTTACCAATTATGTTAATACAATATGAAAGTTAGCCGGGCGCCTAAAACATATTATTGCATAACAAAGTTAGATGAGGGCCTGAGATTGCACCTTTTTAACAAAAACACTGAATTTTTCCCAGCTTGGACAATTAAATTGGTTGGCAAAAATTTAAATTGAGAGGGCCCGGGCTCCTGGTCTTCTATATTAAGTTATTACTAATTGCTATTGTACGCATGTGCTGCTGCGCCCAAAAAATGCTAAAAAAAAATGAATAAATAGGCTTTGTGTCATCATTTTTCTCATTGGTAGCATTTCAATTTGGGGGGGAGGCAAAGGGCCTGGGCCCCCTGGTTAGGCCTATGGTTTAATGATTACCGTACAAGATCTCTGGCTCTTATATCAACTATAAAATTTGTCATAACCAAACTGCTAAGAAACATTTACCGTAATAGAAACACCAAGCTTTAACACCAAAAAGAATTATGAAAACTGAAAAACGAAAAATTTAAATAAAATTAAGCTGAAACGGGAATGAAATAGCAAATACTAGTTTTTGTGAAGATGTAAGAAAACAAAATTTAGGGCTTGGCAAATTGTCAATCTCAAAAAAAAAAAACAAAAAAACAAGTCAAACCTATCAAAGCCGTCAACTATAACATCAATGCTCTAAATTGCAGTGTACTTACAATGATGCAGTACGTACACTGTTTGCGCAGTTTAAACAACCAAAGTACCGCGATTCGTCGACAAACAATACGCGTAGATAATGAAGTTGAATAATTCTGTGGCAATATTGGTTATCACCACTCGGCATCGGTATGTATTTTTCTTTAAATACAATGCACAAAATCTAGTGTGGAATTGGTATGGAAGTATGGAAGATTGTCTTCCATTCCATTCCTGAAATCTTCCGATTCATTCCATTCTGGCATCTTCCATATTCCATACCGAAATTTCCGTTCCATTTCATTCCATTTTCGATTCCATACCATGCCCTGGTAGCTACCACAGTTACAGCGACATGTCTTATGATCGACAAAAAGCAAAAAAACAAAACCACCGTTACCTCTTTACCTGCATGCTAAAACATTTTGTTGTTGTTTTAATGTTTTTTAATACTTGTTGGCAGAAAAAAATGTTCCATTCATTCTTTATTAGGGTGGTAACAGTTAAGGGCTATTTTCAAAAACAACAGCTTTTTCACTTCAGGGAGAAATGATGATAGCAAATTTTCGAAATGCACGGTGCATTGCAAGCATTAACATTATGTCAACAGTAAGCACAAACCTCAAAAATAAAAGTTTAATACGAAATGTTACACCATAGACTCTTTATTAAGTACACGAGAAACAGACGCGCGAAGAAAAAGAGAAGAGCATTGAAAAAAAAAGTTTGCTGTTGTGGCAAAGATTTTGCGGTCACGCGTGTTCGACTGATTTGATTAGACGCGAGTGAACCAAGAAGGAAAAAGTCACGCTCATTCGACAAATCGGCATATTCTGAAAAAACGAACCGTGAAGAAAAAAGACGAATACTGTTAGTTTCTAGTCGACTAATAAAGAGTCTATGATTACGCCTTTTGTTGGCACCAAGCTCATTCCAGTTTTACGAGCATACCCACAATTGCATCAGACATGACGTCACAATACAACAAATATTGAATGCTTAAAAGAGATTATGCTTGAGACCACATGAAACCATATCGAGCGCCGCAACAGAAGGCTTCGCGGGCCGCATGCGGCCTGCAGGCCGTATGTTATGCAGGTCTGATGTAGCTGTTGATTTGTTGAAAGAAAATGAAAACTATTAGCATTTGGGAAACGTTTGTTCCAGGATTTGACGCTGCGAATTCTTCCACAGTCACACATGCAGATTTTACGGAAACTACAGTTTTCCCATTCCAAGCAACAACTTTGAAAACAACTTCACGAGGTTTGATTATGGCATTTAAAACAATGATCAACCTACAGTAAATCTATCGTAATTTACAAAATTTTCAAAAATATCATATTTTGAAAAGTTGCGTAGATTATCAGTTTTTGGTACCAGCTTGATCTTGATCCACTTGCAATATAAACCAATATACCTACTAGGGTGTCTTTTATTTTGGCATTTCAAATGTTTTACTTCTAAACCTTTCAAATGGTTTCATTTCATGAAAAAATGATACGTATAAAATTTTAAACTTATAAGATTAAGTTTAGAGGTGGCGCCAGGATGGTGTGACTGGGGGGGGGCATAAACAAAATTTGGAATTTTGGGAGGGCACGAAAACTTTATTCCTTTGTGAAATTCAACGAAATCTGGGGCAAAGACCAAAAAAATGGTCTTTGTCTCAAAAATTACGCGATTTTCCAAGAAGTTTGGTCTTCTTCTCCAAAAATCAGCAAAATTCCTCGAAACCTGAGATGAAGACCAAAAAAAAAAGGTCTTCATCTCAAAATATACGCGAATTTTCATGAATTCTTGGGTGCAACCACACAAACAAACGATTTTTATTGCAAAATCTACAAAAAAACAGTTCTTGCTCACAAATTCTGGGGTAACAACCAGTATTTTGGGAGTCTCAGGCCTCAAATTGCACTCCAGTAGCACCGAGCCAGTTAATTTCTTTGAGGCACAATCCTCGCTTGGGAGGGCACAATTCTTGTTTGTGGGGGCACAAGAAGTGATTTGGGTGGGCACGGCCCCGAATGCCCCCTCGTGGCGCCAGGCCTGGGTGGCGCAAAGCCTTTCAAGTTTGGATGGGTATTTTTGATTCCTATGCAGTAATACCACCATTACGAACAGCAAAGTTTTATTATTTCATTGTGACCTTAACACGCATAACAATAGCGTTTATTATAATCTTCTGAGAGCTGACTTAGGAACTGCAGTGCCGTATCGGTCATGACATACAGTAATTATGTGCAGTTTTAAGTGCTTGTATCATCAACCACTTTTTCAAAAAAAGCAGCTTCTTTACCTAAGATGGCTATTGGCTAGTTTTCTGTGGTATCTTACAGATGATTTAAATTAGCTTGGCCTGTTTGATCGGAAAGTAGGTTTGACTACAAAAATACCATGGTGAAAGTTTCAGAGAATGTCATAAAAGAAGAACCTTCGTCACAAACTCGAGTGGATATGACCAACACAAAAAACCAAGCACTCGTTGAATGTGTCAACAAAAACAGTAGAAGGTTGATATGTCTGACCAACCAATTACAAATTCTCCACAGAGCTGCAAACAAGATCTTTAGTTGATGGCTCTCTTCCACACCTATTCCACTGCTTCTCATCGACACCCAACTTCCCCTGTTGAAAATTACTTTGAATTTGTTTGAATACCAATTTTTTGAGCTTTAAATATCAAGCACTTTTATGCTTTTGGCGTGCTCTGCGCCTCCTCCAAGAATCCCTTTACCTCAGCACCGTTGGCTTAAAATCAGCAATCAGCCGGTTAAACAATATACCCTCCTGTTAACAATACACTCTACCTATCTTTGGATCTGCCGTCTGCATCCTGGCATGTGGCTCATCTGTTGGGTTTCTGCAAAGTTCCGCTGCTTCTTCATGCCTTGGAAGGAGTTGAGTAGCACCAGTACTTAAACTGTAAAATTTTGCATGGAGGGACGCTTTTGCACCTTGACCAAACGCATTCGGAATGCAAAAGTACTTTAGTGGAAATTATGTCTTTCCGTCCCCAAAATCGAGTGAAGACCAAAAAAACGGCTTCTCCGAAAATTGAAGAGTTTTTGTTTCCGAAATCAAGTAAAGACCAAAAAAAAGGTCATCAACGCAATTTGGGACTAAATTTGGCCGGAATTTGTGAGATTTATTCGGGCTGCCAGGCTCTTTTTTGTGAGTTCAATCAGCACTCAAACTTCGATGGGGGAACGCTGAATCTCAATGTGGGGACACTAACTCTCGATGGGGGGACGTGTCCCCCCAACAATTTGAGTACTGGGTAGCACCACCCTTCTTTCAAGCCGCTTCAGAAAAATAATAATATTAATGCAATATGCCTTGCAGATTGTTGAAATTAACCAGGTCATTGTTTCGAATATGAAGAAGTCTACTCTTACGCAGCAGTAACTTTCTGTAAACATGATTATTGTACTGATTAAAAAACTTCCTATATGCATAAATCAGTGTTTGTTAAGCCAACTTTGAGATCACTGCGCAACATCTAAACATCAAAATTTTGCAACAAAACTTTGCATGAGGCAGTTTTTGGTACAGTGAAAACTTTTGAAAGGGTCAGACTCACAAAATGTGTGTTTTGAAATTTGACCCCAAATAAGGGACACCGTAATACCAACCCCTGTAACAAACTTGTGATGTCATGCATGTAACAATACAAACTTGCCTACAAATTGCATCTAGCCAAGTAAACTGCAAATTAACCATGTGACCAGATACATAAACGTGATTTTACATACCATGCGGATGAAATTATGTTTCAGATATCACCGCTAATTCTGCAACATCAACAACTGTTCCAGACAGTGCAACACGATCGGTAACTACTCCAGACACCGGATCAGCAGCTACCTCACAACAAACAACGAGGATCGATGGTAAACGCCGATCTGCAACATCAGGGCGCACACAGAAATGCGCAGGACATAAGGACGCAGACATAAGAGCACAGGGACATAAGGGCGCAGAGACATAAATCTGCAATCTGTGCTAACATTTTCGTACTTCGAAAACAATTATGTAATCAAAGAAACAAACTTGATTAATGAGTATTTTATTTAATTTTTGAAAGTTAAGTTTTTTTAATTCGCTACCTGCCTTCAGTTTTCAATTATTGCACAAAGCACTACCCCTAAACTGCTTTTAGGTCGCCGTGCACTAATCTTGAGTAAACATTAAAAAAAAATTTTTAGAGAGTTTACTTGCTTTACGTAACCACGTCAGCGGTTGTTTTCAAACGCAATCATTTAACTGTTCTCTACCGGGGGTTGTACTTAATCCGTTAAGCAAACAATTATAATTTGTCTTTGGTCTCACTGCAAAGCAAAATTAAATCAAATCTTTCATTTTCTCACTCTATTACGCCGAAGGCGTGTAAGAACAAAAATACTAGCGCAGATTGCAAATTTACATTTCTGTGTCCTTATGTCCAGTGCCCTTTTGTCTGCGCCCTTATGTCGGGTTTCTGGTAAACGCTGCTAGTAAATTTGCCGTCAGTTGGTCGAACGGTAACGCGTTCGTCTCTGAAGCGAGAATCTGAGGTTCAAGTCTCGGGGTGATGAAATCGGAATCAGTGTTGCCAACGGCTTTCCACCGCTGCGATGTTTCTTCGAAAGGTCGGAGCCGTGTTGCTCGGGCGCAATGACGCGGAGATGGGCCCCTCAAGCTCGTTACACGCTTTGGCGTAACCCAACGATTATAATAAAAGATTTGATTTCCTTGTAAAGCGGGAGGTTCGAAGTTGAAATATCGGGCCTGTGAAATCAAATGCAATTGTGCCAACGGCTCGCCTTCGCTGTCACATTTCTCCAAAAGTGTTGCTCTAATGAGTAATGACGCAAATATGGGCCTCTCAAACTGGTTAAACGGTTTGGCGTATCAAAGCAAGTATGCGAACATTTAAGTCTTGATTCTACAGAAAACTTTATTTGAAGCTGACGTTTCATTTGGCACCATAGTAGAAATGTTAAAATTATGCGCTGGAAAGAGCGTTGTCGTGATTAGCACAAAAAAAAGAAAAACTTTAAAATCATCAATTTGATTCAGCCAAAGTTTCAAAAGTTCAAACCAAAATTTGAAACATTTGTAACAGCATTGTTTTGTTAAACTTTTTCTCAAAGATCGCAGGCACATCGCTACATAACTTACTGCAGCAATTCCGACGAACCAGATCACCAAATGATCATTCATAAAAAAAATTATCGGTAATAATTTTGTAAAGAGTTCTGAAACAAATTAACGTTATAGATACTTCACTTAAAACAAATTAACGTTATACGTGCATCTCTTTAAAAACACAATTACCCAGTTTTTGAAAAATTATAATACCTTTTGATTTTGATGACGCAAAAAATTTTGATGACGCAATAAATTAAATCAAGTTTAATTTATTGTTATCAAACTATCAGCAATAGCACCCTTATTGGTCTGTCATCCAAAACCAAACCTAAAAAATACATTTTTCGCATTTCTAAGGCTGTTGCTTGCAGAAATATGGTGTTTAAAGTGGTTCAAAGCTACTTTTGAAACCTTTATTTAAAACAAAGGGGGAGAAAATATTTGTCAAAGAAAAAGTTTAAAAATCAGTAAAAAATTAAAAAATAGCTGAAAATATAGGCTACAATCAAATTTGCACGTTATGTAGAATCAAACTGCACTTGAAGAGTTTAATTCCAAAACGCGATAAACGCCAAATCCGAAAATTTTGAAAAACCATAAAGAAATGCGAGCATTCGGATCGTATACTACAGGTGTGAATTCGTTTTCCTCCAAAACGCGATAAATCCTTTGCTACGTAGCCATTGCATTAATGCTTTTGTTCCAAAATGCGATATGCGCCACTCCACGTTTTTTTCAACCCGCGATAAATCTGTTCAACCAATCAGCGTCCGTAAATAATAAGTCTATTCAGCAGCTGTATTGCAGCATTGGCAGGTGGCAGTTCTTGAACCAATAATTGGTTTAAATTCGTGCAATATTGCCCGCTTTGAATCATTCATCTTCTTTTCAATATCTTAAAATTTTTTAACAGCTACATTTAAAATAAAGTTAGAACAACAATATTCTTGCCGCTTCTTCGTAGCCGTAGGGTGCACGTAGCCGTAGTCGGTTTGATGATTCACGTACTCACGTGGTCTTGTGAGTCGCATGTTTTTTTTTAGTTTTAGCGCCTAAAAATGAAGTTAGATGCTTTATTGCTCTGCTATTAGCTTTGTTGCTAGTTTTAGCGAAGAGTAGGCCTACCTAATAAACTTTTTTTGCAGTGTAAATCAGTGGAATACCGGTTAGGTTACAAGACAGTTTAACTTCAGAGCCTGCTGCAGTTAATGACTCTTAGTGACATACAGTACTGAAAGGGGTAATACTTTAAAGGGAACAGAGTCTGTTTGGAAATTTCATACCATTTCCAGCAATGTAGAGAGGTATTAGGCAGTACCGCAATACACAGGGGCGCAGGGTGCATTTGATTATTGGGAGGCGTCCAGGGCCGTATCTAGAAAAACATTTCGGGGGGAGTTTTGGGGACAGCCATAATCAGGGGCGTAGCCAACGAAAAATTCAGGGGGGCCAAATTTTAATAGGCCTAAACAGGGGTACCAAGAGCCATTTGTGGGGGGAGGGATAAGGGGGATTTAAAGTGTGGGGACGATCACGGCAAGGGGGTGCAGGGGCGAAGCCCCCGCCGCTGAGAAAATTTTACGATTTTAAAAGCCATAATATGCGATTTTAAAAGCCATAATATGCATTTTCAGTTTTTCAATTATTGGGGGTGGCATGTCCGCCCCCGTACCCCACCAACTGCGCCCCTGACTCTACATCAATGGTACCAGTACCGCTGTTAGGGTACTTTTTCAATACCAGTATTGGTAGGCTACCGCTAATACTTTCTTAAAAAGTACCGGTACCCCGGACTATACTTAAAAAGTACCGGTAAGCAGCAATGTTAATAGTTTAATCCAAAATCACGAAAATATTTTTGCACAATTGCACTAAAAAGTACTCCGGTACTACCTGAGTAACCTGACTACCATAGGCCTAGCAATTTTGGTGTGAAAGTACCACGGTTGTTCCACAGCACTTTTGACGAGAAAGTACCAGTTTCTCCGGTACTTTTAGGAAGTGCTGAGTCCACCACCATCGGCATAGTATAAACAAGTGGGGGTTACTACTAACTTGTGCTCTTTCTGATTTAGTAACTAGGCTATAGCTTATACAGTTCGCCGAAATCTCCATTTAACAAGAGTGTTCCTTAGATAGAAATGAATGATTTTGATGGTTTAGACGAGCCAGTGTTGGTTGCACCTATTGGGAAGAAGAGAAAGCCTTCTAAGAGTAATCACAACCGTGAGATTGTGAAGAAAATGCGACATTCTGGTGGAGGTAAAGTTTCTGTTGTAGTGTGCACACATACTGCAGCACAAAACCATGGCTTTTGTCACGCTAATAAACTTTCTCCAGACGATATTGCAATGAACTTTGCAAAATTTTATCAAGGAGGAAACAAAGTTCAACAGGATGAACAACTACTTCTGTTAATGTCAGTGGGAAAGACGCAACGGCGGCGAAAAAAGGTTGATGATGAAAATTCCAGAAAGGACAGGAATGTATCTGTAAAGTACAGCCTTCTGACACACGATCATCCAAACAAGTTACCAGTTTGTAAGGCCACCTTCCTAAGCATTTTAGGTGAGTGTTTCTACACACAATCAAATGAGTTCATGTAAACCCGCATCATTTTTCATTTTTCTTTATACTAGGCCAAGGTAGGCCTACTGTACTTAAGTTTCACATAGATGGCCAACTGCCGTGTGGATAAGACTTGGAATCTGTCAAGATGGCCGAGTGGATAGAGCATCTGCCTTTGAAGCAGTATATCTGGGTATGATTCCGGGTTGGGGCAAACCAAAGACTTCAACACTGGTATTCACAGCTTCCCAGCTTGACGCTCAGCATAGCGTGGAGTTTTCACCTTGCGTGGTATACAGGTGGAATCTCGACTAGAAAATCGCAGAGGTCATTTTGCTGTCACCAAGCCAAGTCAAATTGGTTAATAAATAGCAAAATTTTCAAATTTCGTTCAGTGAGCAATAGACTTCAGTACATTGCCATGAAATTATGCTGTTTTTCAGGTGTGAGCAAGGATCGTGTTTCTCGGGTAGCCAAGTACTATGCACAGAAAACCACAGTACGTCCAGAGAGAAGAGGTGGAGCACGGAAAGTTGAAGAAAATGAAGAAAAGAAACGACACATTCAGGCACATATCCAAACATTCAAGTGCCGAGCCAGTCATTATGGGCGTAGAGGAGCACCAGGTCGAAAGTATTTGCCATGTGATATGAATGTTAAGAAAATGCATGAACTTTTCAAATCACAAAGTCATGCAGATGTGAGCTATTCCCTTTATTATTCGGTGTTTCGTACAAAGTTTAATCTTGGGTTTGGTCATCCGCTAACTGACGCTTGTGCTGATTGTATGAATTATCGCATATCCACTAAAGATCCCAACTTGACAGAGGAGGAAAAGAGAACCAAGGCTGCGAGTTTTATTTTGCACAGACGGCGTGCTCGGGCCTTTTATGATCTTCTTGGGAGCATTGAGGAGGACACTATTACCGTGTGTTTTGATATGATGCAAAACCTTGTACTGCCCAAAACCCCCATTGGCCAGGCCTATTACTCCAGACAACTCTACTTGTATGTGTTTGGTGTAGTTGTGCATCATGGAAAGGACAGTCATCAGACAAAGAATGACATTCATCTCTACACCTGGATGGAGCAACAAAACAAGAAAGACAGTAATTTAATCGCTTCTGCTTTGGACCATTTTTTCCGTTGTGTAGTCAATGGACAAGTCCAGAAAAGTAACACACTGCGCTTGTTCAGTGACTCATGTTTTGGACAGAATAAAAACATGAATGTCCTTGCCATGCTTTTTGCGCTGAGGAAAACTGTGTATTCCAATCTTCGGATAGTATTCACATTCCCCATCAGAGGACATAGTTTCTTGCCAGCTGATCGAGTCTTCGGTCGTATTGAGCAGGCGGTTCGTAAAAAGGATACTATTCTGCATCCCAAGGAGTACGTGGAAATTCTGCAGAATTACGGGAATGTTTACCGGTATGGCAGAGACTGGAAGGCTTTTGACTATAAGAAGGCAACACTGGAACTTGTTAAGGGACAGAGGTCATTCAAAATCAGTGAAGCGCGTCAGCTGGAGATCAACGGGGATAAACTCGGCTTCAAACCGGTGTACAATGGCACGTTTTGCCGGCACAGTGTGTTGAAGCGTGGCAAAAGGTGGTCCGATTTCAAATTAAATGAACTGGCAGACCAATCCACCGTTACGATGGCAAAAAAAAAGGATGTACAAAACCTCCTTGAAGCGATTGGCGTTTCTGACGAAGTTGCTACGTTCTACGAAGAAGCTCTGAACAGCATCGAAGGCACCGAAAGAAACGATAGTGATGATGATGAGTTTTAGTTTTGTTATTGATTTTACCAAGTTGCCTTCACCATGGACTGATGCTGTAGCTTCCTAACTGAAGTAGTGAGATGGTTATTAAAATAGTGTCATAACGACATTATGTCAATTCTAAACCCATGTTAAAACTGTGTATATAGGGGTTTCATTCTACGGCCGCATACAGTTGCGTACTAATACGCAACTGTCCGCGGCCTTTTTTTTGGCGTACAGTTACGTACTGTTGCGTGCTGATGTGAACTTTTGCTCTTCAAGGCAAAGTTTCGCAATAACAGTAATTAATTTTCTTTGTAAAAAAAATGCTTGTAACATCATTGTTGCATCAGAGAAAACATTAGATTTTGTTTTCAAAAAAATTTGCATGTGCCGTGTACAGTTACGGACAGTTGTGGACAGCTACGTACAGTTGCGTAATCGCAGTAGGCCTACGCGGTTCGATACGTAAAAGTTATGAAAAAGTTTTCCAAAATTTCGCGTACAGTTGCGTACTGGCCGCGTACAGTTGCGGACTGGCCGCGTACAGTTTCGTACTCAGTACGCAACTGTACGCGGCCTCAGTGTGAAAGCCCCATAAGCCATGAAATAATTAAGAAGAAAGAATAGTACAAAACAATGGGCCAGACTAGTCATATTTTGTAGGGATATGTAGCATTTTGACAAAAAAGATGAAGTGGACTTATAGCATTTTGGAAAAAATATTATTAAATTGACCAGTTTCTCTTAAATACAAAAAGAATAATTTTGATTGTTAATGGCAACTTATTTTATGCGTGTTTGACTAAATAGTGATTGTCATTCAATTACTTTTTCATCATCAGTTTTCCACGCACAAAAAAGTGTCTTTTTCTCAAATGTTCTAAAATGGATTTATCGCGTTTTGGAACCATACTCTTCACTTGTTTATACAGCAAATTGCTGAAATTGTTTCCAACAAAAACTAACACACTTATTTCATGTTCTATTTTACCTAGCAGGCAAATACACTTTAATAGCTTAACCCAAAAACAGTTAAAACTTGTACCTGTAAATATT
The DNA here is from genome assembly GCA_963965965.1 of Trididemnum nubilum. Taxonomy (NCBI): domain Eukaryota; kingdom Metazoa; phylum Chordata; class Ascidiacea; order Aplousobranchia; family Didemnidae; genus Trididemnum; species Trididemnum nubilum. The sequence continues at coordinate 48,224,671 of OZ014471.1, read as the reverse complement.
TTACTGAACAATTTAGAGTTTCAGAGTACGGTATGTTTTTCCAATTACTCAAAAAACTTGATTTTGTTTGTTTGATCGTCTTTCCCCTTTAGTCGCTATTAGTAACTCTGATCTCATCTTAGATTTCACCGCTACACCTGCAACACCAACTGCTGCGGAGAGTGTAACTCGACCGGTAACTGCTACAGCTAAAAGATCAGCAGCTACCCAAACAACGAGGATCGAAGGTACACATTGCTTGTAAAATCGAAATCGCTTTCTTTGTTCTGTAGGCTACTGCAATGCCACGGTTTTTTTGAAAACCTAAACTTGAAATCATGAAGCGGTAAACTCATAGTAGATTTTGTCCTTATGTTGCTGAATTGCTCTTTGCAAACTGCAAAGTATCAGTGAAATGACATTAGGTCAGTCTGCACAACTTGCTGCATTACAAAGGCCATAACAATATAAACCTACTTGTCGCGGGCCGCACGCTTTCGCTATTGTACTGTAGCTACCACCATTACAGCGACACGTCTTGTGATTGGCGAAAAATAATAAAAAACAATCGTTACCCCTTACCTGAATGCTAAAACATCTAGTTGTTGTTTTTTAATACTTGTTGGCAAAAAAAATTATCATTGCTGTTCCATTCACTCTTTATTAGGGTGGTAACAGTCATCGGCTATTTTCAGAAATAGCAGCTTTTTTACGTCAGGGAGAAGTGGTGATAGCAAGTTATTGAAATGTACGGCGCATTGCTAGCATTGACAATATGTCAACAGTAAACACAAACCTCAAAAATAAAGTTTAATGTGAAATGTTACACCGTAGACTCTCTATTAAATACACCAGAAACAGACGCGCAAAGAAAAAGAGAAGAGCATTGAAAAAAAAAGTTTGCTGTTGTAGCAAAGTTTTTTGCGGTCAGGCGTACGACTGATTTGATTAGACATATTCTTAGCGCGAGTGAACCAAGAAGAAAAAAGTCACGCTGAAAATACTAATCGGCATATTCTAGAAAAATGAACCGTGAAGAAAAAAAGACGATTACTGTTAGTTTCCAGTCGACAAGTAAAGAGTCTACAATTACACCTTTTGTTAGCACCTAGCTCATTCTAGTTTTACGCACATACACACAATTGCATCAGAGATGACGTCACAATACGACAAAAACAGAATGCTTAAAAGAGATTTTGCTGAAGACCACATGAAACCACTTAACACATCTGCAGATTCTACGGAAACTACAGTTACCAATTCCAACCAACAAGTTTAAAAACAACTTCACGAGGTTTGATAGTGAAATTTAAAACAATGGTCAACTTACAATAAACCTATCCTAATTTACAAAATTTTTGAAAATAACATGTTTTGAAAAGTTGCATAGATTATCAGTTTTTGCATACCAGCTTGATTTTGATCCCCTTACGGTATAAACCAATATACCTGCTATAGGGTGTCCCTTATTTTGACATTTCGAAAAGTTTCATCTCTAAACCTTTCAAATGGTTCCATTTCAAGAAAAAATGACATGTATGAAATTCTAAACTTTTAAAATGAAGTTTAGAGGTGGCGCCAGGCCCGCGCCAGGATGGGGTGAGTGGAGGCATAAACAACATTTGGAAGAGCACGAAAACTTCATTTATTTGTAAAATTTGACAAAATCTGGGGCAAAGACCAAAAAATGGTCTTCATCTCAAAAACTATGCAATTTTCCAAAAATTCTGGTCTTCTCCAAAAATGAGCAAAATTCGGCAAAATCTGAGGTGAAGACCAAAAACAAAGGTCTTCATCTCGAAATACACGCAAATTTTGATGAATTCTTGGGTGCAACCACACAAACAAACAATCTTTATTGCAAAATCTACAAAAAACAGTTCTTGCTCACAAATTCTGGTTTGATAAACAGTATTTTGGGAGTCTCTGGCCTCGAATTGCACTTCAGTAGAACCGAGCCAGTTAATTTTTTTGAGGCACAATCCTCGCTTAGGGAGGCTCAATTTTCGTTTTGGGATGCACAAGCCAGATTTGGAGGGGAGGCACGGCCTCCGAATTCCCCCTCGTGGCGCCAGGCCTAGGTGGCGCAAAGCCTTTCAAGTCTGGATGGGCGGTATTTTTGATTTCTATGCAGAAATACCACCATTATGAACAGCAAAGTTTTATTATTTCATTGTGACCTTAACACGCATAACAATAGCGTTTATTATAATCTTCTGAGAGCTAACTTAGGAACTGCAGTGCCGTATCGGTCATGACATACAGTAATTATGTGCAGTTTTAAGTGCTTGTATCATCAACTAGTTTTTCAAAAAAAGCAGCTTCTTCACCTGAAATGGCTATTGGCTAGTTTTCTGTGGTATCTTACAGAAGATTTAAATTAGCTTGTCCTGTTTGATCGTAACGTAGGTTTGACTACAAAATTACCATGGTGAAAGTTTCAAAAAAATGTCGTAGAAGATGAACCTTCGTCACAAACTGGAGTAAATATGACCAACACTAAAAACAAAGCACTCGTTGAGTGTGTCAACAAAAACAGTAGAAGGTTGATATGTCTGACCAACCAACTAGAAATTCTCCACAGAGCTGCAAACAAGGTCTTTAATTGATGGCTCTCTTCCACCCCTATTCCACTGCTTCTCATTGACACCCAACTTCCCCTGGAGAAAATTACTTTAAAGTTTTTTGAATACCAATTTTTTGAGCTTTGAATATTAAGCACTTTCATGCTTTGGACGTGCTCTGCGCCTCCTCCAAGAATCACTTAACCTCAGCACCATTGGCACAAAATCAGCGGTCAGCCGGTTAAACAATAAACCCTCCTGGTGATCATATTGCATATTCCTAAAAGAAACCCTTCTATCATTGCGCGAACCATTAATTATATGTCTCCCAATCCCATCTAAACTCCAATCAAGTTTACTGCACCATCTTCCATACCTAACTGCAGTTGACCTTGCTCATCTCCGCACCATGAATACGCCAAGAATCGATTACTCTACCTATCTTTGGCTCTGCAGGCTGTATTCTGGCGTGAGGTTCAACTGTTGGGTTTCTGCAAAGTTCCACTGCTTCTTCATCTTTCGAAAGGGGTTGGGTAGCACCAGTACTTAAACTGTAAAATTTTGCACGGTGGGACGCTTTTGCAGCCTTGACCAAACGCATTCGGAATGCGAAAGTACTTTAGTGGAAATTATGTCTTTCCGTCCCCGAAATCGAGTGAAGACCAAAAAAAAAGGTCTTTTCCGAAAATTGAAGAGTTTTTGGCCCCGAAATCAAGTAAAGACCAAAAAAAGGTCTTTAATGCAAAATGGGAATCTCGATGGGGGGACGCTAAATCTCGATGGGGGGACCCTAAATGTCAATGGGGGGACGCTAACTCTTGATGGGGGACGCGTTTCCCCGCGTCCCCCCAACAATTTAAGTACTGGGTAGCACCACCCCTCAATCAAGCAGCTGTAAAAAAAAAAGATAATGCAATACGCTATACAGATTGTTGAAAATAACCAGGCCATTGTTCAGAATATAAAGAAATCTTCTCTTATGTTGCAAAAACTTTTCATAAGCATGATTATTGTACATTTGTATTGATTAGAAAACTTCTTATATGCATAAATTGGTGTTTGTTAAGCCAACTTTGAAATTACTGCGCCACCTCTAAACATCAAAATTTTGCTACAAAACTTTGCATGAGGCAGTTTTAGGTACAATAGAAACTTTTAAAAGGGTCAGACTCACAAAAATGTGTGTTTTAAAATTTGACCCCAAATAAGGACACCCTAACACCTATCCATGTAACAAACTTGTGATGCCAGGCATGTAACAATACAAACTTGCCTACAAATTGCATCTAGCCAAGTAAACTGCAAATCAACCATGTGACAAGATAAACGTGATTTTACATACTATGTCAATGGAATTATGTTTCAGATATCACCGCTAATTCTGCAACACCAACAACTGTTCCAAAGAGTGCAACGCGATCGGTAACTACTCCAGACACCGGATCAGCAGCTACCTCACAACAAACAACGAGGAGCGATGGTAAACGCCGATCTACAACATAAGGGCGCGGACAAAAGGACGCAGGACGTTAGGGCGCAGACATAAGGGCGCAGGGACATAAGGGCGCAGGGACATAAGGGCGCAGAGATGTAAATGTGCAATCTGTGCTAACATTTTTGTACTTCGGAAATAATTATGTAATCAAAGAAACAAACTTGATTAATAAGTATTTTATTTAATTTTTGAAAGTTAAGTTTTTTGAATTCGTTACCTGCTTTCAGTTCTCAATTATCGCACTAAGCACTACCCTTAAAGTGTTTTTAGGTCGTCGTGCACTAATCTTGAACAAACATTTAAAAAAAATTTTTTAATGAGTTTACTTGCTTTACGTAACCACGTCAGCGGTTGTTTTCAAACGCAATCGTTTACCTGTTCTCAAACGGGAGTTGGAGTTGTACTTAATCCGTTAAACGAACAATTATAATTAGTCTTTGGTCCCACTGCGAAGCAAAATTAAATCCAATCTTTCATTTTCTCGCTCTTTTACGCTGAAGGCGTGTAAGAACGAAAATGCCAGCGCAGATTGCAAATTTACCTCTCTGCGCCCTTATGTCCTGCGCTCTTTTGTCTGTGTCCTTATCTCGGGTTTCGGGTGAACGCTGCTAGTAAATTTGCCGTCAGTTGATCGAGCGGTAACGCGTTCGTCCTGGAACTGGAATCTGAGGTTCAAGTCTCGGGGTGATGAAATCAGACACAGTGTTGCCAACGGCTTTACACCGCTGCGATGTTTCTTCGAAAGGTCGGAGCCGTGTTGCCCGGGAGCAATGACGCGGAGATAGGACCCCAAAGCTCGTTACACGCTTTGGCATAATACAACGATTATGATTTAAGATTTGATTTCCTTGTAAAGCGGGAGGTTTGAGGTTCAAATATCGGGCTGGTCAAATCAATTGTAATTGTGCCAACGGCTTGCCATCGCTGTCACATTTCTCCGAAAGTGTTGCTCTAATGAGTAATGACGCAAATATGGGCCCAGCAAACTGTTACACTCTTCGGCGTATCAAAGCGAGTATGTAAACATTTAAGTCTTGATTCTACAATAAACCTTACTTCATGCTGACGTTTCATTTGCCACCATAGTAGAAATGTCAAAATTATGCATTGAAAAGAGCGTTGCCGTGAATACCACAAAAAGCTTTACAACCATCAGTTTGATTCAGCCAAAGTTTCAATTCAATTAAAAAGAAAGCAGAAAGTTCAAACCAAAATTTGAAACATTTGTAACAGCATTGTTTTGTTAAACTTTTTCTCAAAGATCGCAGGCACATCGCTGCATAGCTAACTGTAGCAATTCCGACGAACCAGATCACCAAATGACCCTTCATAAAAAAATTATCGGTAATAGTTTTGTAAAGCGTTCTGAAACAAATTAACGTTATAACATCACTTAAAACAAATTAACGTTATAACATCACTTAAAACAAATTAACGTTATACGTACATCTCTTAAAACACAATTACCAGTTTTTGAAAACTTATAGCACCTTTTGAACGTAAAAATCAAAATAAACGGAATTGAACGTTCAAGATTATCATTTACTACCATTGTATTACACATATCTAACTCTTTCAATACGATGTGTCACTATATTACCAAAGTGGCTTCCCGCCGGCGTGGCAATATATTAAAACAAAAATCTGAATTTTTAGCAAACCTTGCTTTGTACGTTTTTAGGCCTTATTAAACATTTTGCTCTCCGTTAGGCATCATCAACACCTTGCAGAATAAACAATTTGTTTTCCAATTTTAAAAATTTAAAGTTTGTCGAATAGCATAGTAAATTGTCTCCCCAACGGCCGTCATGCTTTGATTGCTACATGGTCATAAAGTTAAAAAAAGCAAAAAATTCAAACATCGTAATTTTGCGGCTCTTAAAATACCGCGCAAATTGAGGTCATTTAATGCCAACGAAACTTTTTGTTAATTTGAAAAAAGAAACTTTATACTAAAGCTTGGCCCTTGATGATCATTTTTCTGGAAATTTTATTTGAAAAGCTGTTGTTGAACTTAATTTAAAACTAATAACATTTGGGCACTTGGCTGAGTTTTTTTAGAACAAAAAAGCGCCCCTAACGTTTGGCATCAAAAAATTTGTTATGACTAAGCAAACTTCAAACTTGAACTCGTTTTTTCTTTCTGTTAAAATTTGGTTTTCCGTGATATAACATTGAAAGTGATTGCGCAAGATTTGTGGTACTGCGAAACCGCAAACATTTTCTAGGTGATGACTGTGGCTGCACGCTATTGTTTATCAAAAATGAATGGTAGCATTGTAACGCGGCAGTATGGAACGGTAAATTTTGCACTTGCGAACTCCGCTAGCCTTACCCAAGCAAGATTCATTGCTATAGGTGAGAATGGGGACAAAAAGTGTTTTGAAAGCGAGAGCTTTGCCTTTTTCGACAATTCTAATCTGCGACACCCGATTTAGTGCAAAGCTCACCTGCACAACATTGCCAATTCTGGTATCCAGTTTTTTGTCTTGCCTTCCGTCATTCGTGAATGGAACACCAAGATACTTGATTTTCTCTATCTGCTTCAGTGTCGCTCCATTCACTTGCAACAAGCACTGATCAGGGTTTCTTGAAAAATGTACTACCTTAGTTTGGCCGTGTTTGTTTTCATTTTTTATTTCGGCGGTGTCATATGCATCTGAAAAGCTATTTAATGCTCGCTGGAGGCCAGCTTCTGTGGATGAAAGCAGAACCAAACTAACGTGAATAGCAGACGAATGATACTGTAAATTCCAATTTAGGCACACGTAGTAGCTTGACTGCAATTTTTACCTTTCTTTCCTCGAATAGCTTCTCTAATCTCTTAGTTACTCTGAGGTGTTTTTTTCTCACTATCGCCCGCCACTTTAAGCCGTTTTCGCGCACAACATTCAGCAGCTGATGAAATAATTTCTGATTTGAACAGCTGCCACCCCTTTCCAACATGCTCGAATGCATCAGCAAGTTGTCTGAAGTTATTTGATACATTGGATGCAAGCTGTTTTCTTACTTCTCTGTCCTCCAAAGCCTCCCATTTGATCCTGTAAGCTACAGACAACCTATTGGATTTCCTGTTTAGCCAAAGTTTCCAAAATTACAATGAACATACTACTTGATGGTAATCTGTTGACGATTCAGCACCTCGCTTCACTCTGACGTCCAGCACATCAGAAAACAAATCTGACAAAACTATGCTAAAATCGATCAGGTTTTTGATCCATTCTAGTATTACTAGATCAATAGTAAGTAAGTAAGTAAGTAAATTTTATTTTTGGACTCAGTTACATACGATCAAAATAAATAAAATAAGAGAGTACAAATAATATATCAAAAATCATATAAATAAACGTATCGTATACAATTACTGAGTCCAAGGAGCGCCGAACAACCATGAGGTACACTAGTCAAGGCGCTCCTTGTTCTCGTCATTTCTATGGCAACCTAAAGGCATTAATTATTGAGCAAAAAGTTATGTATATAAAAAAATAAACAGAAAAGCAAAACAAATTAAAAAACCAACATGAAATAATCACAAAGTATTTGAAGTGCACATTAAGACTTAAAAAAAAAAAGAATGCACGCGCATCAAAATTCTCGTATTTGAAAAGGATTCAATTAATTTGATTTCAGTACCAGAAGAATTAAAACCAAGTCAATAATGTGATACAATTTTTTCTTTAAAACATTTTTTTAAGGAATTAAACGTTTTATGTTTAATGTCTTCATCGATTTCATTCCAAAGTTTGGCGCCTCAAAATTCTAATTTTTTTTGACCTGCAGTTTTGGAAACGCGAGGTAAAAAATAGTTCAAGTTAGTAACTTTTCTTGTTTGATGAGAGTGTACTAATTCAATTTTATTAAATCGTTGTTGAAACAAAAGTGGCAATTTATTACAACAAATTTTATGCATAAACTTAGCAAGTTCCAAATGGTAAATGTCATTCAATTTCAGATAATTTAATTTTTTATACAAATGAGTAACATGAGAAAACTTTTTGTTCCAATTTATAGTGCGCACAATGTTGTTCATTCTTACGTTTATTTCATGCAATTGGTTTTGAGTTGCTGTGCCCCAGACAATGATACTATAATTTAGAATACTGTATACAAAACTATAGTACAGCATGTTCAAAGTATGTTCAGTTGCATAGTCAATACCATGTACGTCGTATACTGGTGAACATCTCTGTGCTGGAAAAAGTTATTCATGATACGGAGTCTGTTGCTACAAGAGAGCTGTAGTAAATACATTCCATTCTCATCCAGTCCAGTGACTCCATATTTTCCGATCACACCCTTCCACGTATCTGTGTTTGTTCCAACATGTGCGTTAAAATCCCCCATTAGGACTGTAGATTCAGCAGGAGATACTCGGAAAAGAGCATCATTTTCTTCATCCACAAAAGCTTGATATTTACTTGTAGCATTGGGGGCATTGATATTTACCTGCAATAGACACAATAACCAATCCATAACCTTGAGCTTCAACATGCAAACCCGTGATCGCAAAGAAGTCCAATCTGACATGCAGTCTGACAACCGGGCTTGTGAGATCTTCGCACTCGCTTTAGCAGACAAACTATTAGGATCAGCACCAGCATATTGAGTTTCCATCTGCCATCCAGATTAGGGTGGATCGAATATACATTTTTCTTCAGAATTTTTTGCAACCCCCAGCTAGATGTGTCAAATGATGAAATAACACATGTGTAAAAATTTGAGCGTCCTAAAACATAAGGATTACTTCGCGCAGTGAGCTTAAACTTTGGACATTTGGTAAAAATGCATGTATTTTGACATTTTTTCTAATCGCATAATTACCCTTTAATATCATAATAGTCGATCACAACCCCAATTAAAATGAAGTTAGAAGCAAAAGGCCTGTATAAAAATTTATTTGTGCTAGGACAGGTATAAAGCTTCGCGCAAGAGGCGTGAATTTCGTTGACTTTCAGCAAAAATTGTTGCACGTGCGGCAAAGCTTCCTTTGATGTGGTGCAAGCATGTAATTAATAGGTTTTGTAACGTCATAAAACTTGTTTACAAAAGCATATTTGTTTAGAAATTGTTTGATGCAAAAATAGGAAAATAATGATCAGCAGTGGCTGTTGCACTAAGGGCAAAGTTTGTTTGCCACTGTTTAAAACACTTCAAACTTATTCCGCTATAAATGCAGCTTATAAACAGATGCAGTTGAAAAGCTGTTAGGTTTGCGTTTTGCAATAAAACACCAGCAACCAAATTTGACCGCGGCAGAACGAGTATAATATTGCTTGAGTAGCTTCTGCAAGTTTTGATTATTGTAGCAAATATTTTATGCCTGCCATTAAAATATTTTTCGAAATTTCAACAATCAACTTTGATATTGGAACCCCGAAATAATATCTACTTCGACAAGCCGGCTTTCAGCATATTTTGTGATCACACCATATTCGCACTTGTACTAATATCCCAAACTCTGCCACATAAGGACGGCCAATATCGATTCTTGCTTCAATCCAGACTAACAATCCAAACAGAAATGGGAAACAATTTGTAGTAAACTGCGGCCCCATGTGTTTAAAACAGCTTTTATGGTACTTTGAAATTAAACCTAGAGGTTTCGGGGGTATTTGATTTTGCTGCTAAATGCACGTAGTATTTCAAAAAATTTTCGACTGTTGGGAGAATATAGGTTTTTAAATCCTCTAGGGTTTCCAAAACCGGACAAAATGCTCTTGATCTTGATGCTGATGGTTTTCCTGAGGAAACTTTACTTCGTGCTAAAATAATTTATTGATTAAAACCAAAGTCGTCCGTAAGACCTATTCTCAAATACAGTAGCTACTTTCTTACATCAAAATCCAATAAAGCACTGTACAATTTAAAACTTAGTAGTAACTAAAAAAAGAATGTCAATATTCCCAATTGAAATTATAAACTTTTATCTAAACAATTATGTCACTCAAACTTTTTTTCCTCCATGTAACCACACTATCAAATATCTAAACTAAAAAAAAAATTGATTGTTATCTGTACAGTTATAAACCATTGGCTCAACCAGTGAGGAGATAAGAAGGTTTCAGCTGCCTTAGCCTAGTCACTTAGAACATTTAAAAGAGCATTCACGTCATGTTTTTCACTGTTGACCAAAATGTTGGGATAAGCCTAAAATGCATTCTCACCAAATTTGAACTTTCTATATCTTGCCGTTTTCAAGGTATTCCAATTCAAAGTCGTTTATTTTTCTCTTAGTTTAGTGTTGCCGTTTTGCCAGTATCATTACAGAAGGTTAACTTTTTGAAAATTGGTTTGAATTTACTTGAAAAGCAGCTAATTTGAAATTCTTACCCTTTGTTTCGAGAATAACACTACCAAAAACACTTTTTGAAAGCTACAAACATGCAATAATTTTTTGAAATTTTGTTTGTAGTTGAAACTTTGGCAAAATTTCTAAGGGAAAAAAGCCTTTCTAAGGGAAATCTGAACTGTCATATCTCGAAAACGGAAGGTTGTAGAAAGGTCAAATTTGGTAAAGTTAATCTTCAGATTTGTCAAAATTTTTTGCGAAAAAACCTAGCAAATTTTTTTTTTTCTTTGATTGCTCTGTAACTCAAAAATACAAGCGTTTAAAGTTGTTTTTGACGTGGTCTGTAAGCAAGAAGGGCTGAAGGGGATGGACAATTTAATTCTTTCAAGTTAATTCAGAATTTAACGATTAGGTTTTTAAAATGGCTCCAAAACTTTAGAAATACGATTCAAATGATGTTATCATGGTAAATTTTTTCTCGAAAAATCACAAAAATTGCCCAACGGCTGGAGTCTTCGCTCCATACCCACGTCTGTGATACGCCTGAGTTGCACTAGTTTCCACAATACGCCGCCTAAATGAGACTTTTCCAAACAAAAAAGTTTAACGTTTGATTCAAGACCCCAGTCTTTTTTCAGCAAAATTCTGTTTGCGCGCATTGTATAACCAAAAAATACTAATCTGGTACACTTTATTAAAAGTTTTTCACATTTTTCTGGATCTGTTAAAAGTTTAGCTAAATCTGCTTTCAAGTTCAAGTTTATTTACTGACGCCACTAAATAAACAAAAACAAAAGCAGCTAAAAGAGAGTACGTACAGACTATAGAGGTATTATTAAAAAAGGAGCAAGCAGCGCCTGAACGACAGCGAAGGAAACGTAAGGTCTTCGAGTCTGCAGCCACTCTGGAATGTGGCGTCTTTATTCGAGCTGCAAGGAACTGACGTAAAAAAAAAAACAAAGCTACTAATCATCCCTCATAGTACCGTTTATTGTTCAACAGGAATACTTTAGTGACAACTAAACGTTGAGCAAATATGCTTGCACAAACAAAAATCTTATGACGTTACAAAACCTATTAATTACATGCTTGCACCTCATCAAAGGAAGCTTTGCCGCATGTGCAACAATTTTCGCTGAAAATCACCGAAATTCACGCCTTTTACGCGAAGCTTTATACCTGTCCTAGCACAAATACTTTTTTTGCAGGCCTTTCACAACTTTTAACTTCATTTTAATTGGGGTTGTGAACGACTATTATGATATTAAAGGGTAATTATGCGATTAGAAAAAATGTCAAAATACATGCATTTTTACTAAATTTCCAAAGTTTAAGCTCACTGTGCGAAGTATTCCTAATGTTCTAAGACGCTCAAATTTTTACACAAGTGTTATTTCATCATTTGGCACATTTTGCCAGAGGTTGCAAAAAATTCTGAAGAAAAATGTACGTATATTCGATCCACCCTAATCCAGATGCCCAATGTCAGAGCTACATTTCTTAGTTGAAGAAACTCCGACAATATCGAAATGATACCGCTTTGTTTTCTCACCCAATTCTAGCTCTTTTCCTGTGAGGGTGAGGATATTCTAATTGCCCAATGCCGAACAGCAGTTGGTGATGGTTCACCCGTGATTGTGCAATCGCGTTAGTGTACTGAATGCAGTGATGTAAAGTAAAGAAACAGTTTTATTTGCTTTGATTAAAAACAGTAGAGCCTTATTCAAAATAGTAAAACATTTAAACGTTTCGGACTTGGCTAGTCCAACATCAGTAAAAAGTAAAATCTTATTCAAATAGTATACTTTTTACTGATAATGGACATAGCCAAGTCCGAAACGTTTAAATATTTTACTATTTTAAATATGGCTTTACTGTTTTTAATCAAAGTGCATAAAACTGCCGTGCAATCAATACCGATAATTTTTATTTGAGTAGATTATTCAAGTAGTTTTTTTCAGGAACGAGTAGTTTTTGGTAGTTTTTTGTGTGGCTACTTTTACTTGATTACATTTAAAGTAAAGCAACGCTACTTAAATAGTATTTTGAATCAAAAAAGTACAATATACTGGAATTTTAAATTTGGACCACGAATTTGTCAGAACGATCGAATTTTCTTCCTGCAATTGTTCGATTCAGTTTAGTGTTGTCTTTTCCTTCTTCTATGGCTGGCAACTCTTGCGTCAGAAGTCAGACCACTACAGCGACTACAGCAATGCCTTTTTTTTATATGTGCGCGTACATATTAGATCCAGTCTGGCGTAAAGCAGTTCAAGATGGTTTTAGTTTCACATTCGTTGTTTGGTGTCTGCCCTTCACGGCATAGTGACATAGATGTTTACTCTATTAAAAGTAAGTCATGAAAGAAGCAATCAGAGATATGAATTTGACAAAAATGCATCCTATAATTACTCAACGTTTCTATTGCAAAATTTTAGTAAATGAGCAAAAAATTACGCACCATATATACAATAAGCATTCCTGTACGGTACTGTAATATATTGTGCCATGTAATTACAAAATGTTTTCAATATGACAATCAATTGCGACCCAGTAGAGACCCAGACTAGCTAAATGGGCAATCTACATTATTTTGTGTGATTTAGTGACGTAATGTTTATCAGGCTTCCGCCCGCCTTCACATGTTGCAAAATAAATCAAATTTCAAAATTTCACAAGAATTTTAATTAACCTTAGAAAGCCCAGATTTTTTTTCTTCAAGAAATGCCAACGGGGTCAATTGACCCCTAGCACGTAATATTGCATTTCTTGGGCACTTCGCTGATGAAATAATCCTAGTTTATGTTTTTTCTGAAAACAAACTAATTCAAACATTATTTGATTAACACTCTTTTCAGTCTTTTGCATGTCTAGTGTGGCTTAAGTTCCACAACAAAGCTGTAATTCAAGGGTTATATTTTGTTTGTAATATAGGCATAGCAGGCAAAGTCTGTAGGCAAAGCAGCCAAAGAAGGCAAGGTAGGCATAATTGACACAGTAAGCTAAGCTTATTAGACTAAGCAGATTAGTAGGCTTAGTGAGCATAATACCGGTAGTAGGTTAGTAGGCCCGAAGCCAGTGTAGCGCGCTTGGGAGGCATAAATAATTTTTCGAAGGGCTCAAAGTAATTTTGCTCTCGAAGTCAGATTATAGACAAAAAAAAATCTTCATTGCAAATCCTCCCGTGGGTTGGTTACTTTCTTTTGGGACACAGGTCTCGCCAGGGAGCTCTTCTTTTGCCTGGAGTGGGGGGGGGGGGGCACAACGGGGTCCTTTGGTGTGGAACTAGGTTCTTGCTCTCAAATTTGGTATCAAAGGCCTAAAATAAAACGAAAATACTTCGTCGCAAAAATTTCGGCTACTACATGGCGTTCACTCGATTTGACCTGCTTTTTTGTCCTAGAAAGAAACTTTACTCACTTTTGGGGGATTCAAGCACCGAATTAGGAGAGGCACAGCTTCAAAATGCTAGCCCGTGGCACTGGCCTGTTATTTTTTTGGGGGGGGCACAATCCTCGCTTGGGGGGCACAAGCAATGATTTTTGGGAGGCACAGCCCCGAAATGCCATCAGTGGTGCCGGGCCTGCATAGTAGTCTTAGTAACTATAGTAGGCTTGGTAGGCATGGTAGAAGTAGTGGAAGTAGTAGGAGGGGGGGCAACTGCCCTCCCCTCCCAAATTTCTTCTTTGCTCCCACCAAATAATTTCAGTTGAAAGTCATTTTTAGCAAAATTTCAAACATTTCTTGTCTAAATACGTTACTTTGCTCCCCCAAAATTTTCTTTGCCCCTAAATTTTTGCTTGCTCCCTAAAACTACAGTATTCTGGATACGTGCCTGTAAGCAAATACAGTAGGCATATTCCGTAACGTTTACTAAAACAACCGGTATTTCATTTTATTTACTATGCTTTCACCATGAAGTAAGCAATGTTTGATGATAGATTTTGCACTTGGCTGCTGGAAGTGGTACCAGAAGCTTATTACACGCACATTGACAAATTTTTGTCTAAATAATGCCATGTAGCAGTGAGCAAGAAATAGCAGTCTTTAGTGCATCATCATTAAAAATTGCTATGTATTGAAAACGCGTTTTGCAAAGTGGTTAGAAAGCCAGCTTAAAAGACTCCGATGCTGCGGAATTCAGAAAACGTTTCTGGTTACTGTATTGATAGGTCACTGGTCTGGAAGTTGTTCTCACTATACTTGTGGCATATGTTCAACACCAATCTGCAAAAAAATGCGTCAAATTGGAGTAGAACTGCTGAATGTTTTAGAACTTTTATTCAAACAAGTGGATTAGGGGTCAATTGACCCCTTTGGGCTTTGGCGTATAACTGCAAAACATTGCACAAAGTTTTCGTCGAATTTTTTGTTACTTATTTGGGGTGTTTAACAACCAAAATAAATAAAAGTCAAAAAATCTCAACCTGTTATGTTCAGTACGCTTTGCTATTAAAAAAAAAGCAAAAAGGGTTAATTGACCCCTTTGGGCCTTTTAGGATTAATTAATCCAAAAAAAGGTTATTGCAAAATTACCTGAAAAGCTATGATGCAAACTTTTGACCCACCCTACAGATATAATAGACTACTATAATCTGATTAGCATGTCCATAGGGATTTTCAATCGTAAGAATAATTTAAAAATGACAATGAATTTAAGCAAAGAGTTTGAAAAATGATTTCGTGTAAATTCTGCATGGCATGATTTTCAAATTTCGAAGTTTTGTTGTTGTTGTTCTTTTTGATTTATTGTCTTGAATATAATGACAAAAAACTTGCAAAAACTAATAATTCATGACATCTTGAGAGAATGAGGGTTAGAAGACCCAGCGCCATGTAGCAGTGATGTGAAGGTAGTTGGCCAGTTGTCATATATTGATTGAATAGTTTGTTTATTTTTCTTGAACACTTTTAGAAATAGTTATACTCAGTACTTAAATTGTAAAATTTTGCATGGAGGGACGCTTTTGCAGCCTTGATCAAAAGCATTTGGCATGCGAAAGTACTTTAGTAAAGATTACGTAACTCTGTCGCCGAAATTGAAGTGTGTTTTTTGCCAAAATTAGGTGATGACAGGCGTGTAGCCAAAAATTCGCAAGGGGGGCTATAGTGGGGGCGAAGCTCCCAGCGCTCGAAAATTTAGCGTTTTTTTGCAAACATAACTTAATTTTAGGGCTATTTTATTAAAGAATAATAATTTTAAAACGTGGCATAGAAATTGGCAGTGCAAACATGATTAAACTGATTGCATTAAAGGTCTATGTGGAGGTGGCTAATGATAGCATTGTAGTTCTCTTGTTTACTTGGTGGTAAATCATAAAATTCTATCATTCAATAAAACTCAAACAGAGTAATCTATTTCGTCATATTTTATAGAAAAAAATAATTTGGGGGGGGCTAATGGAAAGATATTAATGAGAAGTGATTGGTAAGTAACTAATACTGAAAGTCCCCCCCCCCCCCCCCCTTATTTCTGAGTTTATAATATATTTGTAGATAAAATCTATGTTTGGCCTTTTTACTGCAGCGATCAAATCTGATTGCTTAGTTTTGGGCATTTTTTAAAATTTTCATTGATTTGTGACTTTTATTTTGACAAATTAGCCGTATACTGTTTGATTATATGTTATTTGTTTAATTAGCTGTAGTATACGTCCTCCCTGCATATATATTTCAAAAAATGCTTAAAATTACTTTTTGTCCATTCCAGCGTAAAAAAAATTATAGCCATGGGGCTATAGCCCCCCCCCCCCCATGGCTACGCTACTTGGTGAAGACCAAAAAGCTGGAAATTGAAGTGTTTTTTTGTCAAATTTAGGTGAAGATATAAGTCTTTTTCGTCTGATCATCCAGCGCTTAAATCTTGATGGGGGACGCTAAATCTCGATGGGGGGACGCGTCCCCCTGCGTCCCTTCTACAATTTAAGTACTGGTTGTACTTAAGTACTTTTAAAACGACTACTTTTTTACTTTTACTCAAATACTTTTTTGTTCAGAATTTGTACTTTACTTCAAGTAGTTTTTTTGTCATAACGAAACTTTTTCTTGGCTACAATTTTTGAGTGCATTTTACACCACTGACTAAATGCATTTATTTCATTCCGACTGGGTAATTGTGCTACAGGCTGTTGACTGGAGAAGTATTTTGTTTCAGCACAAAATACAGTACGTTTGATGTTTTAAAATGAATTATAAGAATTAAGTCATTTTTTTCCATTTTTCATAAAGCAATTCACCTTCTTTTAAGATTTCATTGTCTTATTCGACATTCTAATTCATTAACTTGTAACATATAAAAACTTTATGCTGCACTTTATGGGTGAGTTTATGACGTCAATCGAACAAGGTATTGAATGTATTTCAAGTTCAAACTCCTCAGCATATAAAACAATTGAGCATCGTCACGAACAACAGCATGCAAATTTTGATAACGGTTAATTGTGCTGCACTGTTCTAAGTAGTCGCTGATGTACTTCATTGGTGTTTATTGGTAAAATTATGGGTAAAATTAATTGTTACCGAGACCGTTTCCACTTCACGCTTATTTTGTTAAACAGCAGCTTCCACTTGCAGACAGATTTTACCACTTCCGGGATCTGCTTTTACGTCGAAATTACAGTACTTGCATGCATTTATATCGTTTGAATGTTCATTAATTGCTCAGTATGAAGCAGAAAACTAGCGTAAAGAAAAGAGAACAATTTTACTGGTTAGGGTGACACTGCATAAAATTCTTTTAGCAACCAACTTCACTTTTTTATTGCTTCATACCATGAAGCTAATCATTTTTTTCTTTAAATGGATTTTTTTTAATTTAATTTCTTGAAAGTATCTGAAATAAAAAACCTAGCAAGCTAATTAATTAACTTTAAAAGTTATTACCAACTGTGAAGTGTAAATTGTTAAACGCGAATTCTAAATATTTGGCAGATACATTAGTAATGGTGATATGTAATCGTGACATTTTGAAGCTGCAGCAACGCACCACTGACCTTTCACCAAAGCAACGCGTCCTCATAGCTTTCAATCAGTCAGTGTTATCAGAGGTTCAGCTCCTTAAACGTTTTGGTTACCTTAGTAACTTTTGGTTATCTTAGAAAAGTAACTAACGACACGCAAGGAGTTAGAAAAAATTTAAAACATCTTAATGCAAACGTTACTTTACTCTATTATCTCGTAGCGCAAAATCGGATGGTTTGTAGCCATTTTTAACTAGAAATTTTAAATCGAATCAATATAAAAATTACAGCCATTCATAAACACTATCATAAACACTATTATCATTCATAAACACTATCATCATTATTACCGATCAGTGGTCGAGTGGATTACCGATCAGTGGTCGAGTGGATAGAGCGTCTGCTACTGAAGCGGTAGACATGGGTTCGATTCCCGGTCGAGTCAAACCAAAGACTATAAAAATTGGTATTCACAGCTTCTCTGCTTGACGTTCAGCAATTAAAGGGACAGTGTGAAGCCTCCATCGTGTGTGGTAGACAGATGGGCAGGTGGCAGCTTGACTCGAAGACCGAAAGGTCCCTTCGCTGTCTCCTGGCCAAGGCAACTTGGTGAATAAAATGTAATTACAATTACAATTACAATTTAATATTATAGTAGCAAAAAAAAAAAAAAACGCCGTTTCGAAAGTAGCTTTAAGAAGATGCCTGAGCGAAAAAGTGATCGATTTGAATACAATTCTATCAAACCGTTTTCAAACGTTTTTTTCTAAGTCAAAAATGCGGTTTTGAATTTTATTTTGAGGTAATTATGTCCGCTCTTGCTTGAGATTGCTATAGTAGCTCTTGTAAAAATGCAGTTATTTTCTTTTACTGAAAACTATTTCAGAAAGTGATTTTTTAACGATAATCCATGGGATTGCAGTTTGGGGACTAACAATCATGCACGTGTGTCTTTTTGATAAAATTTGGAGTAAAGTTGTCAAGGAAATTCAGACTGGCGTGGCAAGTGTGAAATGGTAAATTAATTGTCTTTTTAAAACGCAATTTTGCTGAAAAACATTATTGTCATTTTATTTGGTAACAATTTCCATTGCATTAAGTAAATGTTCAAATCAAATCTTTCATTATACTCGCTGGATTACGCCGAAGCGTGTTACGAGTTGGCGGGGCCCATCTCCGCATCATTGCGCCCGGGCAACACAGCTCCTTTCGAAAAAATGTCGCAGCGGTGGCGAACCGTTGGCAACACTGTGTCCGATTTGACTGGCCCGAGATTTGAACCTCAGACCTCCTGCTCCAGAGACGAACGCGTTACCGCTCGACCAACTGGCTGGTAAGTAAATGTTTCATTCAATAATTTGATGCAACGCTCGAAGTTAGCCTTAGATACAGTTTGCGTCACTAACTAATAGGTGTTAAAGTTGCCATTCCAACTGACTCCCGCCGAAACAATTATATCTTTTTTGAGAAGCGAGAGGATTGATAATAAAGGCGAGTGATAGAAGCTATCCTTCTTATGCACACAATTGATCCTGCTGTTTTGTCTGTTGCCAGCAGTTTCTATAGTGTAATCAATCAACCAATCATACATAATTTGACACAAAATTAAAACAATGATAAACGAGGTCAGTTATTTTGTTTTAAGTGGAGTCTAGGAGGGCTGCGAAGTGACCTGCCGATCTTCGAGTCAAGCTGCCACCAAGGATGCAACACAAACTTTTTCTCATTTTCTGTCAAATATTGATCTTCAAGATTTCTGCATCGTGTTTTGTGTTTTGCACGAATGTTTAGATTACGTCATAAAACTGTGATCCGTGGTTTAACCCAGTGATTTTCAACCTGAGATCGAGACCTTGTTGGGCCATTTGCTGCCTTGCAAGAAACAACAAAACATTCTAATTGACCCAAAATTAAATATTCAAGAGCAAAGTCAATTTCAGTTGATTGGTTTTAGAAAAAGAGCTCTGAGCACTCTCGGTTTGGAAATCTCCTAATTATGATCCTTGTCTTAGCCTTTCTTAAAATAAGAATAAAATGCAATATTTTACTGTTCTAAACTCGTAATAAACATAACATATCCTCAACAAACAAAGTTTAACTTACTTTAAACTTCACCTAAACATAAAAGAGACAAAACATTGTTAACCTATAACATCTGCAATACCGTACTGTAACCAGGGATGTGGAAGTGGAAGCGGAAGCTGGAAGTGGAAGCGGAGAAAGCGGTTAATTTTTTGTGGAAGCGGAAGCACTTTGATGGAACAGGTTGGAAGCGAAAGCGAACTCGGAAGCGAAAGTTTTGAAAAGGAGCTGGAAGCGAAGCAATTTTTTCAAAATCAGGCGCTTTCGGATTTTCAACTTGGCTACAACCGTTGGGGTAAAATGTAACAATAATAGTAATAATAATAATATAGAATCGACAACCAGGGCATGGTATGGAATGGAAAATGGATTGGAATGAAACGGAAATTTCGGTATGGACTATGGAAGATGCCACAAAGGACTGGAATGAAAGATTTCAAGAATGGAATGGAATACAATCTTCCATATTTCCATACCAATTCCATACTAGATTTTTTGAATTGTATTTGCAAAAAAATACAGTGATAAATAATATTGTCACACAAGTATTCAACTTCAATATCTACGCGTATTATTTGTCAACAAATCGCGGTACTTTGGTTGTTTATATTGCGCAAAAAGTGTACGTATTCCATCATTGTAAGTACATTGCAATTTGCAGCATTGATGTTATAGTTGACGACTTTGACAGGTTTGACGTGTTTTTTGTCTTTTTTTGAGATTGACAATTTGCCAAGTCCTAAATTTTGTCTTCTTACATCGTCACGAAAACTCGCATTTGCTATTTCATTCCCGTTTCAACTTAATTTTATTTATATTTTCTGTTTTCCCGCTTACAATTTGGTGTTAAAGCTTGGTATTTTTATTACGGTAAATGTTATTTAGCAGTTTGGTTATGACAAATTTTATAGTTTATATGAAAACAAACTTGTATGATAATCATTAAACCATAGGCGTAACCAGAAGGCCCAGGCCCTCTGCCTCCCCCCCAATTGAAATGCTACCAAAAATGATGACACAAAGCCTATTTATTCAGTTTTTTTTTAGCATTTTTTGGGCGTAGCAGTACATGCGTACAACAGCAATTAGCATTAACTTAATATTGTCGACCAGGGGGCCCAGGACATAGACGTAGGCCGCCCCCCTCCAATTGAAACTCTACAAATAATAAAAATGTCACAAGAAAGACTATTGTTTCCTCAGTTTCAGTTTTTTTTTAGCATCTTCGCGTACAACAGTACAAGCAAACAGCAGTAATTAACAATAATGTTGATCCAGGGGGCCTGGGTCTCTCGATCAATTTAATTTTTGCCAACCAATTTAAATGGGCCCCCTACTATAATATTTAAATGGCCCAAATTTAAATGGGCTCCTAACAAGTCACAAAATTTAACCCCAAAATGCAAGATTTTAATCGTATTTTGAACTTGACCTAAAGTAAAAAGAGGGATTTGTTCAATTGGCTTTCAAATCTCAAAAATTTTGTTCTTTCAAGTGGCTCTAAAAACGTGCGAAGTGTGATCCAAATGGCATTAAAATGGCCATTTTTTTTTCCAAACACTTACAAAATTTTGCCCCGCGGATGGGTGCTTTGCCTAAGGACTCCCATAGCTTCCGGCGGCTTGTGGCTCTGCCCCCAGGCCCTATCTGTGACACGTTTGAGTTACACTAATTTGCTCACCACGTCTCCCAATTTTGATATGTTAGTAATACTTTTTAACTTGCATTCCTTGTCCCATAAAAAGTCTCTTTTTTCGAAAATTTCTGATGACGTCATTGCATGTGATTTACGGTTTAGCCCTCCCCCCAATCCAAAATCCTGGCTACAGTTATGCATTAAACCATGTGCTATATTCATACCAGATACCGGTTGTTGCATCTTGGTTTTGTTGACGGAACTTCACGAGCAGTAGCTTACAACATTACAAAGATGCAAAGCACTACAATATACGTTGCATTGCTTTTAGTATAAAGTTTCTTTGGTATGGAACTATGGAATGGAATATGGAAGGAAATTTTAGTATGGAATGGAACATAGAATGGAAGATTTTTAGTGAGGAATGGAAATGGAATGAAAGAAAACTGCCATTATGGAACATGGAAAAATCGTCTTCCATTCCATACCATGCCCAGTCGACAACACAAGTCAAATAAAATAGCTTACAAAGTAAACTTGCCTGCTTTTTTTACACTAGATACAATTAGCTGTTTCATACTGAACAGGGATGTGGAAGCGGAAGCGGTTAATTTTTTGTGGAAGCGGAAGTACTTTGATGGAACAGGTTGGAAGCGAAAGCGAACTCGGAAGCAAAAGTTTTGAAAAGGAGCCGGAAGCGGAAGCAAAAATTTCCAATGGTAAGGAAGCGGAAGCGAACTCGAAAGCATAAAAGTTCAAGAGGAGCTGGAAGCGGAAGCATTAAAAATTTGACTGCTTCCGCATCCCTGACTGTAACATGATTTCTTTCAACTGTGTAGCTTCAAAGTTGTGTAAAATTAGAAATACAAAGCAGCAGTTACGCTTCAATAAACATAACGTAGAATAATCACACACACAGAATAATATCACGATAGGATTCTGCTCGAGCCCAGGTCAGGTCATTGACTACCACAAAATCAATGATATTACTTAAGTCGGTCGAGTGGTCTACGCGTACGGCTTGAACGTCTTAACACAGTTTGATTATCTGGATTGTTTACGCAGGGGTCATGGTGAGCCATAGGCATAGCCAGGGCAAGGACCAGGTCTCCCGCCTCCCCCCCAATCAAAATGCCACCAATAATAAAAATGTGATAAAATAGCCTTGCTTCTTCGGTTTCAGTTTCTTTTAGCATCTTAAGTGACAATCAGGAAGCCTGGGCATTCTCAATTCAATTTTTGCCAATTAATTTAAATGTGCAGTAGTTTAGGATGAGTCAATTTTATTGAATTTTTTGAAATTGAAATGACGGGTGTTAAAGAGTTATAATCTCGCTAGAAACTTCCTAAATCCTCATTTTTATCGGAAAATTTTAATATTTAGCTTGGTAAATTAATTGATGAAAATTCACATTTTTTTAAAATTTTAGCGATTTTTCACGTTATTATATAGACCATAAAGCTTTTTCAAAAGACGTTTAGCTACAAAGATGATGTTGCTTTAGGATGATGTAATTGTATTCTATTACAAATTTTGAAATACATTGGTAATTTTTTAATAATTTTGTGTAAGTTTGACACTAAAACGTCGATGTTTTTGCATATTTTTGGTGTTTTCAATAACCTTTTTCCAAGAGTTTGATCCGAGTTCAAGACAATTTAACAACATGAAAAGTGTGAAAGGAAAAATGGCAGAAATCTAGCTCTTTCAATAGTATATGCAATCCTACACCATTATCACGGCCTCACTCCCCAAACATCCAATTATAAGAAATGGCCCAAGCTTTATTTCCCACTTTCTTTAAAAATTTTTTGACATGCGAAAATGGTTTCTTCAAAACATGTATCTAGACTTGACAGTAAACACAAAACATTATATAAGTTGTACCTCAGAAAAGTTACACGCTTCTTCACATGTTAGTTTCAAGGCAATACTCATAGGATATTCTCTAGACATATTCTGCTTGAAGACAGTTTTAGAAATTATGTAATCTTTTCATGGATTAAATATGGTTGACTTCATTGCAAATTACTCCAGAAAATCATATTATAGCTGTTTTTTCTTTTCGTTTAGGGATTGAGACACGAAAATTTCAGATGTTGGCTCAAATTTTTGATGGTGTTTTTAAGCAGTGGCTTCAGTTCACTTACTATTTTTAAGGTCAATGTATTGGACATTGGGTTACGCGTATGACCTAGAGTACGTTGTTTAGCACCATATTAACTTGCAGGCCGTTCGTAGCTGTTGTCAGCTGCCATTTTTGCAACAAAGATCCAAGCTGCCCTAAGCTAGTTTGAAAAAGATTGTCTGACTGAGCCAGCGACATCTGAATTAGTATGTTTGCTAAAACCGGTTTGCGCGAACGATTTCAACGCGGCTTCTTTAGTGCTACAGCTAGAATATAGAGTTTCGCGCCAAAAAGTCTCATAACTGTTGGTGCAAGGTTTCGGTGTTCCAAAAGCTTTTAGTCCATAATGGTCAATAAAATACATCTCTTTTCACCGATTTGCCTCGGCCAGGAGACTGTGAATAGACATTTCGGTCTTTGAGCATGCGGCTCCTTTTGTACTAAAACTCGGTAGTGGCTTCACACTGTCTTTTAATTTGCTGAACGTTGTGCACGAAATATCAATTTTTATAGTAATTGGTGAGACCCGAACGAAAGTTGTACCGGGTCCTCCATTTCAATACCAGATCCTCTATCTGTTCGATCAAAGTACACTCTGTCAAGCAAATCAGTTGCCTAAAAATCTTTTGCTTCAAACTAATTGCGTCAAAAAGTCGCATACCGGCAACTGCTTTGGTATCAATCATTGGAAACGAGCGAAGTCTTAAAGTTTTTGTAGTCTGTTGTTTTTTGTTTTTTTTACATGCGAGTGGATTCATGCTGAATCGTTGGTTTTGTACGCCAGGAGGTCTCGCGTTTCAGTAACTTCATGACTTTAACGCCCCTTCTCCTGAAGTCTGTGCTTGTAAATTATATAGCCAGGCTTCGACATCTTCTTCTTTCGCATTGTTGCTTCATGACATCTGTTGATCAGCAAGTGCTCTGTATTGGGTTCTAAAGAAACTAGTCTCTCTATTCCTTGGTGTGGTTTATATTTAAGAAAATTTTGGATGATATGACTTGCAGTTTGAGTCTTTTAGCATACTCTTATTGCAGTTACCCCTTAAGCAGCTGCGAGAAAGTGAAACTTTGCACCAAAGCTCATCAAGAAAAATCCGAATAGGACTGGGTGGTATTCCAAAAGTATTTGGATTTTGGATAATATCAAACAGATGAGATCGAATTTCGCATTTGAAAGCATAATATGTTTTAAAGGCAAGGATCTAAAAAATCCAAAATTGACTGCGCAACACAGTTGATACTTTCCAAGTCTGCTAAAAATTAAAGTAAAGAATCAATGGATTAAAGGGTCATGGTTTATTTATCTCCAGTTATATCTGCTTTGCCTATGAAGCAACACTGCTGTCAATAAAAGTTTTGGGGGAGGGGTGGGTTTGCAAAAGCTACGCCTGTTCCTTCTGCATAATTAGTTTTTCCAAAAAAAAATACCGTTATAATTGTAAGAATTGTTGTGAAGTAGTGCGTGACGCGTAAAATGAATATTATACTTGTAATATTTATTCGAAGCACAAATTTATTCATACTGCGTTGGCTATAGCAAGAGAATGAGATTGTCCTGGTGTTTTACTCTACTGTATGTTAAAAGAACTGTGAAGAAATAGGGCGTCAATACTATGTTTGTCATTTTCCTAGAGGACTTTGCATTTTTCTTCATAAAAGCAAAAATGTGTGAAATAGGGTGGCCACTGGCCATGACTCAGTGAGCGCTTCGCTCTTTATTGTTTTTCCTATGTACCGTACTTTATTTACACGCAAAAGTATATTCCAAAAGTGGAATTTTTTTGGTTTGCGTGTACTGGTACGTGAATAAACTGACACTGACTGACTGACTGTCAATAAAGCAACACTGCTATTAAGCAGGCTGTATTGCTGAAAATTTGTGTAGTTAAGTACGTGATGGTGAGAAGAGTGCAGTGTGGGCTAAATCAGGTGTCGGCAACCTTTTTTATACTGCGAACCGATTAAAAGCTGAAACTTTTTTAGCGAATCGACTTTTAAAAATAAGCACAAATGTTTAGCAATGTGCTAGTTCCTGCAAACTGAAGTAAAAGGCTCGCACCAGTAAAGGCAACATTCAAAAATGGATAGATAGGTCAGTAAGTTAAGGATAATAAAAGCAGCAAAATGACTATTTACTTATGCATTGTTTGTGTTCTTCCCAGACTACTAAAAAATTTTGGGCAGAACACAAATAACAAATAGTTTTGACACAAATCAAGTTTTGCATCAAAACTCTTTAAATTGCATACACATGCGATTTAAAGTGTTTTGACGCAAAAATACAAGTAAAAAGCACATAAATGAATTAATCATTTCAAAGTTGATCTCGCTACCCGGAAATTATCGCTTTTCAAAAAATGCGTTTACACTTTAATACGCAGGACGTAGAATAACCACACACAGTATAATCTCACGATAGGGTTCTACTTGAGCCCAGGTCAAGTCACTTTCGTCAGCATCTTCCAGCACATCTAAACCAAGAGTATTCCCCAGCCGCCTTTTATTCAATTGGGCAAACACTAATGTTTTGCGCAGCCGTAGAGGTTTTACAAAAATTAACGCATTTTTTATGGGATTTTGTGCTACGGGAAATTGTTTCACTCTTGTTGGAGACGAACAAAATTTCAAAGAGGCAATACTGAAATGCAATCATTTATTGCTTTAGCGATGATAACACTTATTCTCCGTACATTCGTCCAGTTACATCTGTTTGCCTTATGCGCCTTTCAGCCCAGTTTAACCGCACGTGATTCTCCAAACCAAGGACGACTTGTCAGCCTGTAATATAAATAACTTCACAATAATAACCTATACTCCTAAGAATTATACAATTAAAAAATATTGTTTGTTTGTTGATGTATAAATGATACACTTTAATTTACGTCCTCCCAAAAAGCTTCTCTGAGAAATAGTTGTCACTAAAGCTGATTTTCATGAAAAATATTTGTTTTGAAATGCTTGGAAATAGCGAGTTACGTTACATTTTCTGCGTTTTAGAATGTGAACAGAAAATGACCTTTTCGTGATATTGTTTTTAAAAGGGAAGTTCAGAAGCTTTATAATAGGACGGTCATATTATCATTGATAACAAAATTTTGTATAAATTTTTTTAAAACGAGTTTTTTGTATACCTTAAAATTTTTTAATGGTGAACAAATTTTTGAAGAATGATTTGGGAAATTATTTAGAGGGTTTCTATTAGGAATCCATTTTTGTGTTAGGATTTTTTTCGTACCGGTACGTCATCTATTCTGTTCTTTTTTAAATAGTTATTTTCGTAATTGAGAAAACCTGGACGAAAAGCGAACAAAAAAGGTCTAAACTCCATACATCATAAAACTTACCAAAAAAAAAAAGTAAAAAAATCATTAAAGACACGCAAAGAGTTATATACGAAATTTGAATCATTTATACAAACGTTCCTTTCCCCATATTATCGCGTATTACAAAAAATGATTAGACTTTGAATTTCCAGAATTTTCAAATCACAAACCCAAATTCTTTTTGCAATTTATAACTCTAAAAATTTTGACGCCAAATAATATGAAAAGTCTAGCCATTCATAAACACTATCAAAAATCGATTCCGATATTAGTAGCAAAAAAAAACACCGTTCCGAAAGTAGTTTTAATCAGACGCTTAAGTGAAAAATGATCGATTTGATTACGATTCAATGCAAACCGCTATCAAACGTTTTGTCTAAGACAAATTTTTTTTAAACTCCATTCTGAGGTATTTCTGTCCTCTTGCTTGAGATTGCTAGAAGCTCTTCTTAAAACCGAATTTACACGGGAGAATTTTTTGCAACGCGGTTCGAAGAGTTTTTACGCGTAAAAATCTCTCTCGCAGAGTGGTTACTCACACGAGGCGAGACTCGCTTGCCGCGATCGAGGTTGGCAAGAATTACCACCGAGTAAGTAATACCTCCGATTTGCGATGCCGATTATATTTTGCGCGACTCAATGCAAGAATCGTTGTTGCTTGTGATCACTTACTTACACAAAGTCGATTTCAACGTCTCGAGAATCCCTGGGCAAAGTCGTATGTGCAAACAGCTAATAGTATGCGATTTACAAGTCGCCCAGGTATAGCGCAATGCACAAATGCTTTGTGAGTCGCTGGCTGCGATTATCCTAAATTTACTTCATAAAATATTGTGTTCTTAGTACAAAACAGTCTGCAGTGCTTTTATCGAAATTAATTGTGATGTCGATACTAAATTTACCTCATTAGTTTGAAATGTAGAAAAAATAATTTTTTGTTAATGCTGGTACTGGTTTACTGCAAATACGGCAGTCAATGAACTGACAATTGTGGAGCCAATCAAGGAAAACTTTGACCCTTTGTAAAATGTGTGATAAATTAACCATTGATAACAGTACCTTAATTGTATTTGGATTTTTTTATATCGCAGGTACAACACTTCTATTTATAAGAGCCAGTTGGTAGAAAACCACAAGAGCCCGGCGGAGCGCCCAAGCCTTGCTATGCTTTCTTGCAAGACTGCACTCTTCGGTATGCTTGAATTAAACAGTTCTCCAGGAGGCAGTCATCTAGGATTTATTTTGTAGAATTAAGTTGCAATAGTAGTAAATAGTAACACAGATAAAACTCCATCTGTGAATAAAACTTCCTGTGCATTTCTTTTTTTAATTTAAAAAAAAAACACCGCTCAAAATCAAAGAGATACTGCTCGAGATCGGTTTTATTGAAGAAATGAAAACTACTTGAGGTAATTAAGAGCTGCCCCAAACCTTGTTCTATCATTCCCGTTATCCACGGAAAAAAATTTAATCCTTTTTACTTCGGTCCTTGGCAATCCTGCGTTTCGAACTTACGTGATCTCAGAAAAGAATGATTTTTGAAAACTTTCTTGCAAAATAAGGAACACGTTGTTTGCTAGTCAAACATCGCGTTGCTAATTTGCAAATTTTTTCAGAATAAGAAACGCTATGCTCGATATTCTGCAAGAAATTTTGCAAAGTCAGCCTTTTCTGATGTTACGAAAATTTGAAACGCATCGTTGCCAATGGTATAAATTCAAACGGAATTAATCTATTTCCGCAGATAAGGGTAATAGTGGAAAAACGTTTGGGCAGCTCTTTCTTGCCTTACGTAATTCTCATTTCTTGAATACAACTTTACCAACAAGTATTGAGGGAATTAGAAGCAAAGTTTTTATAAAATTTATAAATAGCTCAAATGCGTTCTTAGCTTTTTGCTCTCAGGTCTAAAATTTAAGGTAACATCAAAAAAAACTAGTTACTTTCTTTAACGTTAAAATTGAAAAATATGACAACCTAACTTACTTTTAGTTTCCGGTGGCACAATACTTGCATTCGCAGAAAATAAATTCCCAGGTTACGTACGGACCTTCCAAACACAAAACCAAATTAATTGGAGCTTCAGTAGAATTAATAAGAATTGATAAGTTATTCCGAAAAATTTCAACAAAAACCAAACTCCTTTTTCATATCTTGAGGAGAGCTTATTTGACTACTTGAAGAAACGATAAATAATTGGAATATTACCAACTGCTCAACAATAGATCTCCAAAATGTTCCGTTTACTCTATTCCTCAGTTTCTACGCACGTCATTCTACTTTAAATACAAAAAAGCTGTTTCTACCAGGCAACAAGTATGGTCGTCCACCAGCACGTGTGCCATTGTGATTATCAGTATGTGACTTCTGGCCATATTAGTGGAGCACATTGGAAGGATTTACACTAAAGCCATCGCTAAAGAAGCAGCATCAACGAGTCTTTATCATAAAACAACAGAATAATTATTAAACGGAATCCTTTTTCAGAAAAAAGAATGCTAACATTTTTGTTAGGGCTTTGCACCTGCATCTTCACGTGAAATAAATCAATTTGGTTCAGGGTTGGAGTGGATACTAAAGCAGGTATCTTTGTGGAATCGTGTGTAGTACTTACTAAACTACGCAATTTGCAATTTTTCAAGTTATAATAAAAGTTTATCGTTGACTTTTTCCGGCTGGGCTGAAGCGCCAATCTTCAGCCAACCTACAAAAATTGTTAAAACAAAAATAAATCAAAATAATTTTAAAATTTCGAGGAATATGTTGAACACGTGATCAACCTTTCGGGTTTAAGTCATTGGAGTCTTTGAACATTAAGTTGTACAACGTTAGAAACTTTTGCGAATATCCGATTGGAATACTTTAATTGACTTGGGAAGGCTCACCCACAAATCGTACAAAACAAATTCGTATTTGAGCTGTAGTAGCTGTAAGATGTCAAATTTTGACACCGTAGGTTGAGAGTTCAATTCACACCGTTGTTGGCGGTTCTTGGTGTAGATACTTGTGTTGCAATTGCGCTTTCAATAACTTCTTGAGTTTGTGTGAACTTTCTGTTGATTCTTTTTTTAGCTCCTTTTTTGAATGTAATTTTTGACGTCGTGAAAAATATAAAAGGCTGCATTCTTTCTCCTTTCTTTCATTCGCCCGCTAAAACTTGAGAAGTGCCAGATGAAAGCAGCTGTTTTAGAGCTGTATGATGTTCGACAAAATTGAAAATAAATTAAGTTTTTGAAAGCTGTTTTCAAAGTTTGTGAATATGCAAAAACTAAAATAATTTCTTCTTTATGACGTCGTTACGCTATAATAAACTCTTTAACCTCTTCATTGAAAAACATCTTGACATTTGTTGTTCTAGATATGTTACAAATTCAATAATTAAACAAAAATGTAGAAAACGTTTTTAAGAAATAACATAATGTCTCAAGACTGGCCACGAATGGGAAACGATGACCGCAACATCTAGAGACATCGACTGGTTTCGAAGTCGCGGCATCCTTCGACACAGGACAGTCGTTAGACCACTCTGCCAACGTAGTTTGATTATATTGGAACAAATTTTGAACAGGACGACCATAAATTGACAAGTAACACAAGACAACTTTGAAATATAAATATTTACACGCACTTGCCGAATTTGCAACGGCAAGGAATCGAGTCTATACCCTAGAGAGTTTGATTCTGATTCCTTATCGCTGCGCCCGAGCATGCTAACATAGATAAATGCTAAACTGTTCACCGCCACCGCGTCATTTTGGCTGACTTCTGCGAGATTTCAAACGACGAAGACTAGAACTTAACTAAGATTTTAATTTTTTTCATGGTATCTGTTTGGATGTTGGTCGTTTTTTTTTTTCAGAACTTTGGTTTATTGTTTGTTTGTTGCCGGCTTCAACCTTATTTTATTCCATTCCAGATTCATTTAGTGTGTTAATAATTATCGACCAAAATGAAATTAATGTTGTTTCTAGCATTTGCAATTTTTTATTCTTTTGTATCTATTAACCAAAGTAACTCAAGTACTATTTGATGTGTGTTGAAACACAGCATGTTTCACATCCATTTGGAAAACTCTAGAATTTTAGCAGCACAGTACCAATTATGTGATCTACTGCAGTTAAACCTGACTGTACTACTGTTAGTTCAAAATTAAACTTATTAAATTTAGCTATTAAATGGGGTCGATAGTTGAAAGATTAGCTCAGTGCCGGATTGATATAGTGGAGTGTTCTAAGGCCCAAGTTCAGGTGTTCTCGATTTTTGATGAATGCAAGAATTAAACCATGTTTAATTTAATGTAAAGCCTATCAAAGTATGGGCTAGAGTCTCTCTTAGTGGTCTGTCAACTAAAGCAGTGCACAATAAAAAAAATACGTTTTTTGGATTTCCGAGGCAGTGTTTTTCAAAGATATGGACTCTAAAGTGGTTCGAAGCCACTAATAAAACATTTATTTAAAGGGCAGAGAAGATTTGATATTTGTCAAAAACAAAGCTTGAAAGCCAGTAAAAAAATTGAACATGACCGAAAGCAGACACTAAAATTTAATCATTTGATACAAAATGCATAACATAAGCTTCATCACAAGAAGGGTTGGGGGAGTAAGGAAGAATCCTATTGATAGCATTTAATTTAGCTGATTACAAATCACTTCTTTCAAATCTTGTTTCATTTAGACCTTCCCCCAAACTCTCTTTCTTAATAAAATTCAGACGAATTAGATTTATACTTCTGGGTGTTTTCCAATTTTAGGATTTTGTGAATTACCGGCTTGTAATAAGAGGATTGAAATTTTATTATTAAGTTTCCCACTGGCCACATAGCCCCTTTACGCAGCCAGTTTAATCATGGTTTTGCAGGAAGTGTTATTTCTATGCCATATTCAAACAGCATTGAGTTTTACCTAAATAGGTCTAAATAATTTAAGCTAATCGGCCACTTGGTAGAGCGGTTACGCGTTCCTCTTAGGAGCGGGAGGTCGGAGGTTTAAATCTTGGGCCGGTCAAATTGGACATAGTGTTGCCAACGACTTGCCACCGCTGCGACATTTCTTCGAAAGAAGATGTGTTGCCCGCAGGCGCACGCCGCAGTGACGTGGAGATAGGCCCCGCAAACTCGTTACACGCTTCGGCGTAATACAGCGAGCATAATGAAAGATTTTATTTCATTTTATTTGATAAATTAAGTCATTTTGAAAAAAAATTAAAAAAAATTCAAAATCTATGAGCGCTGAGGGCTCCGCATAGACCACCTTCACTCCGGCGGCAGGGCCGTTGCCTCCAGAATCCTCAAGTTTGGGCAGTTGGGAGCTTTGCCCCTTCACTCCCTAAACAGTCCTCAGTTGCAGATTTGTGATTACGCACCATAATTTAATATAATTTTACACTAAGTCAATTTTACTGTGTGGGCTTCGCTAACGCAGCACCGACTTTTCTCCAACTTTTGGGGAAATCCTTCGACATTTCAGTACTTGATGCAAAGTTTTATTTTTTCTGCATCTCATGAACGGCAGAGAAATGCAGAGGTGTAAGTCTGGATGGGCATTTCGATCGGGCTCGGGCCGGGTTCTGGTCGAAAATTGGTAAAAAATTTCGGGCCTAAGACGTGCTTTTGTTTTAAGCGCACAAAATATGATCAAAATTACTTGGCAACATCACTAAATTTTTCAGATCTAACTTAACTTTCTTTTTTCGGAGCATGATTCGAGCTTCAAATTAGTTTTCGAGATCAGGCCGGGTTCGGGCCTGAACTAGTCGGCCCATTTACAACTCTAGAGAAATGGACATAAAAAATGCTGTACTTTGGACATCTTGTGGAAATAGACAAATGCAGCTAAACTTCGGGAAGCTACATCACGTAACTACTAGGATTTCACAGAACAAATTAGTATAAGCTATGGACCTTAAAGTGCGTAAATTTTACAATTAAAAATTAATGGAATATGGAAGTAACATGGAACATTGAAGTAACTCATTATTTCTTCGGCGCTGATAACGATACCAAATCTAGTAGTGCAAAAATTGTGGGCAGCGCAATAAAACTTTTGACTCATGTTTTTGCAGTGCTAATTTCTATGCCACGTTTTAAAAGCAATAATCTTGACTAAACTAGACCTAAAATTAAGTTAAATTTGCAAAAAATTGCAAAATCTTCAAACGCTGAGGGCTTTGCCCCCAGACCCTCAATGGCTTTTGGTGTCTGGGAGTTCCGCCCTTATTCCAAAAAGCTTAATCCTCCCGTTGCAAATTTCTAGCTTTGCACCTGGCTGGTGGTCAGTACTAGGAATGCAAATGCGTTACATCAAAATCTTTTGTCAATCACAAGTGCAAAAGAGTAGGTGCATGAAAGAGTAATAGTCAAAATCAAATTTTAAGTCCTTAAAAAAAAAAAACTTAAACAGTCCTGGAAAATGACCTAAAAAAGTCCTGGAATTTGATTTTGCAGTTTCTGTGGCAACCCTGTTATTTGTAAGTAGGTTACTGTTATGAAACGGTGGCCACTAATGTGCGATAATTAGCCACTGAATGTAAACAGGCTGCTGTTGGCGCCGACGAATTCTGAAAATGTATGATAGGTTGGTGGAGCGTTTGGTTTTCCTGGTTCTGATAGCTTAAAAGACAAATATAAGTCTTTAAAACATTATTACACTCGAAAATTTGAGGTGTGGTCTCTAGTCGCTTCAAGATAAAACTTTTTAAATATTACCACACACTTGCAAGTTGGTCGAGCGGTGACGCGTTCGTCTCTGGAGCGGGAGGTCTGAGTTTGGATATCTCGGGCCAGTCAAATCGAACACAGTGTTTCCGCCGCCATGACATTTCTTCGAAAACAGATTTGCTGCCCGGGCGTAATGACGCGTAGGTGGGCCTCGCAAACTCGTTACACGCAAATTGTACTTCTTTATTGACAGATTGTTGTTGTAAGGGCCTCATCCTACAGGACCTCACCTTCATCCAGCTGGGCAACCAGGACAAGCTTGCCCCGGGCATCACCATCTTCCGGAAGCGATGGCAGCAGTTCAGCATCCTCGACACCATTCACAGGTTCAAGCAGAAGTAGGCGACCATTCAACCGGGCTGCAATTTTCATCAGTTTTTGTTCAAGATCGCAACCCTGCTTCCAACTGGGTCCAACTCTGCCTGCCAGAGGCATTTTTACAAAGTCCCTTTCTGTTGAAATTCAGGCAAAGAAAAGAACAAACTCAGGGTTTCTAAAAACTTTTTAGAGATGTCTTTTCGTATATGTTGAATATCTTTACAACCGCAGCCCCAAAATGAGAGCAAAAAATTCAAAAATTATGTTTCTATTTAGCTATTGTAAACTACCAAAATTGGCTGGATGCTTCATCCTCACGTAAGATATAGGCTACTGCTTAAACGTTGGTCACTTTCTATTGCTTTTTGGCCCTTAAAATGATGACTTTGCTCCCCCAAAATTGGTACCTGTTGATTGCGTTGTTCCAAACTTCTGCTTTTCGCGTACAGCTGTTTTTTAAATATTAACGAATCAATAAATTTTCGGTACAGAAATATATTGCCGTTTTTACCCGGTTTTCTTTTCCCGAGTTACGATCACGTGACCTTATAGACTCCCCAAATTTGCCAACTTGATGTCTTTTTTATCTCCACATACCAATGCAGGTGACAGAAATTAACAACCATTCGAACTTGATCATCAAGTGTTTCTTGTTTTAGTCGATCAATACATGCAGCTATTCGCTCATGAGAGTTCCAACTCCCTCCTATGAAAACACCCGTTTAAATGCTATTTAGAACACATATTGCTCGCTTTTTGGAGCTATTTGAAAGAAAGAAATTGCTGAAATTTGAAAGCAATTTAAAAAAAAATTAACTTTTGCATCCCTTTCTGCTCTTACTTCTTAACTGGTTAGGTTAAAACACCTTTAACCGTTGTATTTCGGGTAAATTTTTTAAAGTAACTCGGCTAAGATTGGAAGAGGAGACTGAAGCCCATTTAGCTCCCCCTGGTTTCGCCACTGCGTAAAACTAGCTCTCTTGTTCTCTTAGACACTCCATGCAAGAATCTTTCGATTTGATCTTCACGATACTGGCATGAAAATGTGAGTCGCTTCGCTGGTTTTGTCCTGATCACATGAACCCCGGCATAGCTGCTCATCACCGGGCGACGTCCAGCATCTCGAAATGCCGGAGTATTGAGTCGACATCCGCTGAAGTTGATTTTTTTTTTTGCTGCGGATGCTGAGGTTGTGGTGATGCCCAAATGCTACGTCACAAATCTTAGCTGTACTGGAGAACCCGGGAGAGAAACGTGGACGTTCTCACTTTGCTAAAACAGTCGGCTAAAGGTAGATTTACTCAGTATCCATTTTTGAACGTTTTTGTCCGTTGTTTTGCCTTGCAGATACTCAATTAAATCAACTTAAAAAGTTAAAAGACTTCTCATGTTTTTATGACCCAAAATGCTTTGAAATTTAGGCAAAGACCTATTTATTCTTCACTTTTTACTGGATTCATTAAACACCTCGACCATTGTTCTTATCCGTCGGGCCGAGAATCGCCTTTGCAAAGTCTCATTTGGCACTCGTTCATGAAAATCGTAGAATACCTGTTGTATTTGCTGCGGGCGGTGGTTGGCAACCGGACGAGATCGAACAAGGGTCAAATAACTTGCTCGTTTTTTAGCAATGCTGCAGAGAGGACGCACTTAATTACCACCTTTGGCGTTGATGCCAGCCGTTGATTTTACGTTAGGGATTTATCTTTCGGCCTCTATTTCCCACCCCGTTGCGGTCGAAACGTTCTCTTGCTATTCTAAATATTATGATCATGCCAGGCCTTAACCCAGGCGGAGATGTGCATTTTGTCCAAGGTCCACCCGGGTAGCGTAACCTGTTCTTTGTTCGGTGCGTATAAATGCAGCCGCGCACCGATAGGTGGTAAGAGTCTACCAGTGGGTACCCGTGAGCGGTGACCACGGCCCATTTTTTAAATAATTTGGAAATGGTAACTTTTCTTACCCGCGTTTTCACGTGGCATTTCTGCTGCTCTATGCTCTCACATAAAAAAACTTGGTAGAAACCAGGACCCAGGACGCTGTTAGTCTCGCAGCAAATAAACGTTTCAAAATTGCCACTCAATTTTGAGCTGAGCTTGATTGTTTCGTTTGTCCTACATTATATTTACGCACCGTCTAAAGCGTCATAAACTGGTGTTCCAGAGTTCGCGCGACACTTCCAGTTTAACACCTTCTGGCTACTTGACCTCGTCATCGATGTACGCGTCCAAGAGCAGCCTGTCCTCCCAGGACCAGTCGGAGGTGGCCACCCAACCTTGCAGTCTGTGCCGGAGGACCCTCGTTTCACAGCTTCCGTTCCTCCTCAGCCACCATGAGAAACGTGACAACCAATTTTACTCGTCCATTTTTCGCACCGGTTCTTTGTTTTGAGGCTTGTTTATTGCTGAGTCATGCAAAAAGACTGCCACCCACGAATACATTTGTGACGTGTCAGTTTTGTGCATAACTCAGCAATAACACTTTCATGCACCTGACTGAAGCGCAAAAGCACCATCAATTTTGGTGGCTCCGGACTCAGTTCCGTCATGATTTTGCAGTTTTTTTTGCACAATTCGGCAATAAGAGGTCACAAAAACCGGACCTGAAAAAATGGACTTGTAGGAACGCAATGGCAGCCAATTAAAATTGCTACAATTTTTGCGCTATCATGATTTAACGTTAAGGTTTAATGATTGTCACGATCTCAGTTTTGCTTTGTGTTCTTATTGTCAGCGGAGAAGGTCGGAGTTTGTGTGGTCGTTAACTTTACTTTGCCTTGGCTTCTCCGTACTTTTTGAAAATCTAGAAAAAGAAATCAATAACTTTTAAAACTAAGTCTTGAAGGATGAATGTGGTAGCAATACAACAGACTTTAAAAGTTTAATGAAGCCACCTTTATGGGAGTGAGCTTGACAATATCTGCTAACAAAAACATTAATACACGCTATTCTAAGAGAGATGTTGCATAGTTCGTGTTGAGACCATTCAAGATGATAAAAATTAAAGCCCGGTTTGTTTGTTGGGCGTTAAATTGTGTGCGTACGAGCAGACTTTGAGGAATAGCACAATCACGACTTATTTTTGGTTGCGTTGATAAAGAGTCTGCACCCGAAACAAAAAGTGTTAATAAAAGGGCCCTCTAAAGCTTGTGGCTTTAAATGATCATCATAAAAGACGGAACGTAGAAGGATACGATAAAGGAAGCGACTCTTTCAAGGTTGTGCAATTGAGAGTCGAGCTGCTTTTGATGAAACAAAAACAACCTCAAGTATCCTTTAGCTGTGGGTATATTAATTTTAGTTTGCAAGCTGTTTCGTTATGGACATTCCGAGCAATCTGCAACGTTTTCTTAGTTACCAGCAGAAAACCATCAGCCACACTAGATGGATAATCCAGAAATGGAACCGACTCGACCACTAAATTTCAAAATCTACTCCGGTTGACCGGCCGGTCAAACCGGTTTCTGACCACCCCGGTCCTCTGTTTTTTTTACCAAACGTTTTTGCTCACAGTTCAAAGTATCATATAAAAAATTTTCAGAAAGGGGGGGCATGGGTGAGGTTTTAAAGTTTGTGACTTTGGACGGGGTCTTAGAAAAAAACGTAAAAAAATGTTCGCGTTTTTTGAAAAATGAATCAATTTTGGCTTTTTTAGGTTAAATTTCGGTTTAAAAGGCCT
Source organism: Trididemnum nubilum (assembly GCA_963965965.1). NCBI lineage: Eukaryota > Metazoa > Chordata > Ascidiacea > Aplousobranchia > Didemnidae > Trididemnum > Trididemnum nubilum. The sequence continues at coordinate 48,187,504 of OZ014471.1, read as the reverse complement.
GTTTTGAGCAGAGCAAAACCTGCACAAAATGAGCATAAAAAGAACTGGGGGGCACAAGCTAAATTATTAGACGTTTTTTCCATGGGTGGGCAAGTTATTGCAAAACGTTAGCTTTGTTAACCACTAGTCCGTAAACAAACTTCACACCTCCGTTAACGTTAATCCTTTAATTTCAGCTTTAAATAATAGAAGTTAATAAAGTGTGATAATTCGTTAATATATTGCGTGTAACTTATTTATTTTTTTATTCACTCTCTTCTAGAACATGTATTAACGCTGTTGAGCTGTAAGGAAAAATTTACTACTATGGCGATTTTTTTGTGTTTTGAAAGTTACATTTTACAGTCTAATCTAATTTCAAGATAAAAATTAGTTGAAATACACTAACGAAGCTGCGATCGGAAAATCTTTGGAAATTGCAAACAGCGATAATAGACCAATGAAGCTACAGCTTATTATTTGCCACAAAAAGGAGATCCTTTCTTTGCTTTCTTCTATAAAACTCGTGCTAATACGCTACAAGTGTTACCGGTGTAAACTAGTTAGTTCCGGTACGATGAATGAATGGTGCAAGATATTAACAATAAAAACCGTAACGGAAGTAAACAGAACTTAACGAAAATTAATTTAGTCCGTTAACATGAAAAAACTTTTTAACGGATTAACGAGTAAATGAAAAAGTTAGGTTCGTCACGAACGGATTTACGGTTAACAGACTTGTGCTCATCGATGGTTCTTTCTATTGATATTGTGCGAAAGGCCAAAAAAAGAAGTTGCAAATTTTGAGATATTGGTGACAAATTCTTTGCAATTTGCCTTGAAGCAAACACTAAACTGTTATGACGTTGGCTAGAAAACATTCCAATCATAATGTGCCCCAGCAGTATGTAGAAATGCTGCTACTTCAGAACAAGCTATGTCTAGTTAAAAAAAAAAAGATTTACGTCTTTCTCGCTCAGTGTAGAGTGTGGTAAATTTAAGTTGAAAAAAGCTTTTTAAAGCGGCAAGATTTAAGCATACTAAAAAATTTGAAATCTGCGCCACTTCTACTCTTAAGCTGATTAAAATGATGCTATAGAATGACAGGTAGCGCAAGCCTCTTCCACATGCATGCTTTATTAGAATCTGATTACGCGTTTTTAACGTATATTTTGCACTTATTTGTTTTGTGCCGAGGCCCAAAAGGAGAAAGCATGGCATAATGCCCCATCCCCTAAATGCGACCCTAGATGTGCATGTCTTAACCCATTACTTTCCAGATATCGATTACATCAAAATATTTTTACAAAAATTACAATTTAAGCTTAAAATACTAGCTAAAAAGTAAAGGCATCTTTAGTGTTTGTAAGCAAAAATCACAGATATTTTCATAATTGCATTTGAAGCATGTTTTGGCAAAAGTTGATAAGTCGCTTTTTGCTGTTTTGAGTAAATCACGATTAAAGTTTTAAATTTCCATTTGGCCCGTTGTCAAGTGCGACATATTCAGCTATTCATTACCGAAAATTAATTGAAAATTAAAACAATTGTTTTCTCAAGGAAATTAGTTTTAGTAAATAAATTAAAATCTATGAAAAACTAATTTTTTGAAAAATGTCATTTATCAACTTTTGCAACAACGTGCTTCATTTCAAGCTAAAAAATAACTGGCAATGCTGCAGTTATGATATTTTTTTTTCTACCTGCAAACACACAGCAGATGCCTAATTTTTTTGAAGGTGAGATATATCTGCTTACAATATTCTTGCTGATTAATGCTCCGTCTTGAGACTTATAGGTAATTTTAGACGTAGAGCGGCAATTTAAGAATTTGCTGCATTGGGTGTAAGCAATGCTTATTTAACTTTGTACAATCATAAATTTTTTCGTTTTTTTTTTTTTTTTTTTGTTCTAACTGCTAAATATTTCATTTTGTTTTTGCATTAAGAGGTATGGTTTCACACTTTGAGGCTTTTATCAGTTGATGAATTTTGTGTCTTTGTTGTTTTAACCAGAGGTATGAAATGCTACTTATTTTCAAAGAAAAGATCTTTGTTCAAATCATTTGCGTGATGATTATTTTATTAGAAATCTGTGACTAGCTGCTTTTTCATGCATTTCGAAAGGTAGATCGTTGGTTTTCATTATAAAGATTGTTTGAGAGCTCAGTTTTGATATCTTGTTATTGTTTTTCGAAGAAATCATTGTGCTATATGTGTGATGTAACAACATGTTTGCACGCACCGTTAGCAACATTGCAAATATAACTCGCTAGATTGAAAGTACGTTCAGTAAGAATAAGACGAATTTAGTTACTTTTTTTTTCACTAAAAGTAAACTATAATTGAAACGTTGAAAGACAAAATTGTTATGATAGCAAACTTGGCTTTGGAAAAAATATATTAGATTGAATTTTAATTAAAAATCAGAAAAAGTATCAATCTCACATATTCGTTGATATTTGTTGATAGTTTTGATCATTTTTGCTTAGCAAAAATTTGCTTAGCAAAAATTTAAATCCAAAACTATAAAAAAAAATTTTTCCTAAACATGAGCGCTACGTAAGAAAACGTGTTGCAATCAGACATTTTTTTTCTCAAAATTGAAAGCATTTATGTATTTTTTGTCTTTATAAAAAAACATTCAACGCAACAATTGTCAAAAAAAAAATCATAATAGTAGTTTGGATATCTGTGGCTATATTGCAACTTTATCTCAAATTTAAACAATGAACCGCAAATACAAGCGCTAAACGCAAAAAGTTTTGCTCATAGTAACTTTTTCCTAAAAATGCATAAAGAAACATTTTGCACAAATTCTGGTAGCTGCGTCACAACTTAATAGCTCAGTTGTTGAAAGTAGGATTTATTTCGTTACACCTAGAAAATTCTTGTGGAATGTGAATGGTATTTGTGCAAAATTACGATTACTCTTTGACCATCAATTCAAGTGACTTTTAGTTAGCGCTCAATCCCGAATTAAATCTTATTCCCAACTGTCTTTGTGTTCCATATGAATTTTTTAGAGATAAGTTAAGTTTGCTTCCAGTAGTTCAAAATAGAGATTGACAGCATTGACTTAAAAGTGCTCGACTGCTTTATATGTGACGTTCTCATTGTTAACTTTATTTTCAACGGGACATTTTGACTAACCCATTTTACACGGAAGTGGCAAAGAACTCCTCGCCCAATTTAACTTATAACCCAAAAATCATGGAACACCAAATTTGGCACGCGGTTAAGAGCTAACTAAAAGTTTTTAGGAAAAGTAGTTGACGACTTCATCATAGTGACATCAGAGCAAGCGTTTAGATAAGTTACGTCAATTTTAATGACATTATTATCAGCTATAACTTTACACATTCTGTAGGTTTTCTTTTAGAAAGTGATTCATGAAACGCCTCAGTTAATATGGTTTGTCACAAAAACGTTTTGAGTCGTTATTTATGATAAATTTTTACCAAAAAATTTTTAGATTTCAAGAATTGACTTTGGTTGAACACAAATTTGAAAACCTTTTTTTTTGTCTTGGAAATTTTAAGTATTCAGCCGGATTGTTCAAAAAAACATTTTTTTGAAAAGTGATGCTGCAAACGAATTTTTCCGTTGTATTACCCCAAAAATGATATTGACCAATTATCACAAAAAAATTTTGATGTTTAGGGAGTGCACAACTCGATTTTAGTTTATGACGTGATTGAAAAAGTAAAAAAAAAATTTTCGAAAGACACTGGCAAGTGACATATCAACAGACGCAGAATGACCCCATGAGTCGTAATTTGTTAATTGCTTTGGTTAATTAGCATTAGGTAAAAATTTATTTCAAAATTTTAAATTGATGGCGTCATCATTTTAAGTTAAAATTGCATCTTTGCACCCTTTATTAAATAGAAAATGGTCACCTAGTTGCCTCTTGTCGATACAAAATCGCTTCAGTACAAATAATAGCAGTCATGTATATTGTCGTTTTAGGCAATATGCTAAATAGAAAGTGCTTAAATACTTATTGCTGATATATCATTCTTGTAACTACCTATTTAGATTTAATATTAGCCTTTCAATCGTACTGCAAACATAAATTATTTTACTGTACAATTTTATTGGATTGAGTAAATAGAAATGACTACCACAAGAAGCGTAACAGAAATTTGGTTCATCGGCAATCCAAATTCTGATCTTAATAACAGCTGCTTACTAACCAATGGTGAATTGGCGATGTCATGCGTTACTTTTTTACGTTACATGTGTTACATGCGTCATGTCCTTCCAAACATCAAAATCCCACACAACCAATGATGCTGTAAAGCAAACGATTGAAGCAATAACATAATTTTGGTTAAAATTGAGAATTTTTTTAAAAACTAGTTGGCGGCATTCAAAACAACGTCTGAAAATTTTTGAAGCGTGAAAAAAATTTTAATAAAGCAAATAGCGCGATAATAACACCAAAAGAAACAACAGATAAAGATTTTGTAAAAGTTTGAAAACATTATTTTGATCTTGCTGCTAATATTGCTGAGCAACAAATTTTTGGTGATCGTCTAAGAACCGATAATGCTAAAAAGGAAAATGTGACTTTTTTACATGGCCAAAGAAACGCTTGCAAGATGCCAATGTCCACTTTGGATTATGAATCAAAAAAATGGCAAAGAAAACGTAAAAGAGTCGAAACTAAAAATCTCAAAATAACACGTGCCATATCGAGCAAAGCAAATAAGCTCGCCGCTAACTCAATTTATTTGCAAGACACCTGCTCTCATTCTGAATCTAAAATCTTTAATGAAAATTTCAGCCCGTGTTTTAGCAAACGCATTCATACATCTAACCAAACCGTATCGGTGTAACTTCTAAGAAAAGTTTTGCAATCAAAAACTCTAATCCAAGTACCTGACAGGGAAGGCTTGTCATGTCCACAAATCATTATTATTTCTCTGTGGTTGCTTTCATGATTGTTACTTATTCGGGAAGCATCAATGATAGACTTTTCCACTATTCAAAAATTTTCAGAAATTGTTTAGAATGCAGCCAACTACTTTTCATAAGGATTCCCAATTTCAACCAAATTTCAGTCAGTGCTTCATTAAACTTTTTGGCTGACCGGCGAAAGCCCAAATTCCCTTGCAGCAATTGCGCTCAAAGCTGTAAAAAATGTTTATGTGTCCTAAATTTTAAACCAATCCGGTATTAAAGTACACTAAATGTCATATTTTCACTAATTTTTGACTTTTTTAAAACTATGATCATCATTAGGTCAAAAGTTATTAGCCCTTGTCCCTACAAATTCCTAATTTGCTGACAATAACCAACTTAGTGGAAGCACTGATTTCAGTTACAGCTTCAATCGTTCGCTTTATAGAATCATTTGTTGTGGTATTTTGATTTTTTATAATGTGAAAGAAAGGAATGCATGACATCACCATGGGTCGGTAAACAGCTGTTATTTAGATCAGATTTAGAATTGTTAATCAACCAAATTCCAATTGCACTTCTTGTGGTAGTCATTACTGTTTACTCAATCTAATGAAATTCTGCTGTAAAGTAATTTATCTTTTCAGTACAATTTGAAAGGGCATTCAAATCAAGCATTTTATTCTCGACCAAAATGTTGGGATAAGCCTAAAACGCATTCTCACTGAATTTGAAGTTTCTACGTCTTGCCGTTTTCAAGATATTGCACTTCAAAATTAGCCGTTTTCCTTTTACTTCAGTGTTGCCGTTTTGTCAGTTCTGTGACAGAAGCTAAACTTTTGGAAAGTTGGCTTACATTTACTGGAAAGCAGCTATTTTTCAAGGTTTGAGTTCATTTGCTTTGTTATACAGTAACTCTGACGTAAAACATTTATTGAGAATCAAAAACGTGCAGTCACTTTCGATTTGCTTTTACCTCTTCTTTAAAAATTCTAAAAACAATGAAGAGCAAAAAAATGTTTAACTTGATTATTTTGGGGCAACACTAGCAAAACAATAATAGAACCCTTACAAAAGCAACAAAACAAAATCTTAAAACTCATGCCTGGTAATAAATGGTACGAAGGTACGGTAGCATAATTGTGATGTCACAAACTTCAAGTCAAAATATAGCAATTAAGACAAGTAAACAACTAATAATTCCGGTGACTAATAGAAGACAGTAGAAAATACTAGAAAGGAATTATCCAGAATATCCCGAATATTCTAAATAAAAAAAAGGCGTCAAAAGCAGTAAATCAGTCACGTACGCATTAAAATACAGCAAATAATCACATATCAGGCATTCAAAATTATTGTTCGTGACATACGCCCCACCTTAAGAATATTATTGCAAATGATATTCAAAAACATCACAAATAATAATTGCAGAATAAAAACAAATCCCAATCTACGCTTCTATCCCATTTATGATCGTAATTTCTCAAAAAATCTAGCAAAATCACATTTAAACTCAGCAAAAACAGATTCTTCTAACCAGTACACAAAGAACAAGCAAAAGCACACAAAATATATACACCATCACATTTCAACCAATTATCCGACTTAAGTAGTTGGCAACAACATTGTCTTTGCCTGGGATACTCTCAACCTTATAATCATATCCTTGTAATGCTAGGGCCCACCTCATAATTCGATTGTTTTGAAACTTGGCCTGATTTAAATGTGATAATGGTTTATGGTCTATTTGCAGTATAAAAGGCTTTTCTGCTAAAGACAATCGAAATTTAGTCATTCTCCACACAATCGCCAGGCATTCCCGTTCTAAAGTTGAGTACTTGCACTTGGCTGAAGACAGTTTCTTGCTGGCATAAGCCACAGGGTACAGTTTATCATCGTGCTCTTGCATAAGTGATGCTCCGAGTCCACAATTATTTGAAGCGTCCGTCCGCAAGATAAAAGGTTTTTGATGATTTGGAAGTTGCAAAATGGGATTTTTTAGGAGAAGTTCTTGCAAAGTCAAAAAAGCTCTTTCTTGTGCTTCGCCCCATTGAACTTTGTTCGGTTGCCCCTTCCGAGTATGGTCGCTCAGTGGTGCCGAAATGGCAGCACACAATAGAATATGAGCGCGGTAGTAATTCACAAGTCCCAAAAATGACCTAACCTCTTTCTTTGTTGTCGGTCGCTGTGCCATCCTAATTTTCTCAAGATTATCGTCGTTGACTGTGATCCAATCAAAACCAACTTGATGGCCAAAAAATTCAACTGATTTGGCCGCGAACACGCACTTAGTCGGAGGAGCGGTCAAATTTGCTTGCTGAAGTCGATTCATCAGTTCATCCAACACTCGAATGTGGGTATCCCAGTCCTCCGTAAAAACAATCAGGTCGTCGATGTAGCTATCCACGTTTTCAAGGTCGGAAATTAGCATTCTCTGTCCCCGCATTAAGGTTGCCCCTGAATTCTTCATTCCAAACGGCATTTGTATAAACTCGTAATTTTCGTCGGGAGTGACAAAAGCCGTCTTCTTCACGTCTTTTTCCGCCACAGGGATCTGCCAATATCCTTTACTCAAATCAATCTTGGAGAAGTAGTTGCTCTTCCCCAAATGTTGGAACAGGTCCTCGGGAGTCTTCATTGGCTCCGGATCGGCAGCAGTTACTTTATTAAACTTGCGGTAATCAACGCAAATTCGGTTTGATCCGTCTTTCTTCTTTACGATGACAATTGGAGAAGCGTACGGCGAAGCAAAGGCCCGAATTATTCCAAGATCGAGCATTTCTTGAATTTCAGTCTTCAGGTTCTCTCTGATAGCATAGAACAAAGGATAGGGTTTAGATCGAATTGGAGTGCTGTCAGTCAACGTGATTTTGTGTTGAAAGACATTGAACTTCCCCGGCACATCGGTGAACACACTGTCATAGGCCAACAGAACTTGCCATACATTCTCTTTCTGAGATTTGGTTAACCCGAGACCCAGCTTCACATCCCTTAACGTCTCCTTTTGGCTGTTGCCCCCAACTCTAACAGCTGTTTCTCATCAACACTGGGTTTATCGTCGTAGCTGTCACATTCATGTAACTTCGAATGGCTCCCTGCATGGTTCCCAGCAAAACCAACGCTGGCTTGGGTGGTTTTGGTTTCTTCCAGTTTCGTGGTGGTATCGCCAAAAGATTTAACATCGGACTTCCTTTCAAAATACGGCTTGAGCATATTTACATGATAAGTCTTTATCCTTTTATTAACCTCTACCCCATAATTGTTTCCATTTCCACATCTCTCAACTACAAATGGACCACGCCACTGCAGCAGCAACATATTGTTGTCAGTGGGTAGTAGAATCAACACCTTGTCACCAACTTGAAATACTCTTCTTTTGGCCCCCGGATCATCTTGAAATACTCTTCTTTTGGCCCCCCAGTCTTTTATTCTTCGACTGACTTTTCTTCAGTTCTTCTAGGGCAATTTTCTTAGTATCATCCAGCCTCTCTTTAAGTTCAAGCACATATTGGTAGCTGGTCTTCACTTCCGGGACATCAGTTTCCTTAGTCCACAATTCCTTCAGAATCTGGACCGGCCCCCTCACTGTTCTTCCGTAGAGCAGTTCAAATGGAGAAAATCCAGTGGCTTCCTGAGGAGCCTCTCTATAAGCAAACAAAAGTGGGTTTATGAAACGATACCATTGTCGAGGCTGCTCGCTGCAGAGTCTTCATAGCATCTTCTTTAGAGTACCATTAAACCTTTCGACTAATCCGCTACAGATAGGATGGTATGGCGTCGCGGTCAGTCGATTGATGGACAGCAGTCGTGACACTTCCTGCATACAACTTGACACAAATTGAGTTCCTTGATCGCATAGGACCTCTTCTGGAATTCCTAGGCGACTATACATGTCCAGCAAAGCTTCAGCTACAGTTTCGGTGTCGATATTTTTGAGAGGCACAGCTTCAGGATACCTCGTCGCGTAATCCACCAAGGTAAGAAAATATCTTTGCCCTCTTTCGCTTGCTGGTGTTATCGGATCAACTAAATCCACGGCAACTCGTTTAAACGGTGTATCAATCAACGGCATTTCGCCGAGAGGAGCTCTTGCAACAGTTCCCTTGTCAACAGTCTTTTGACATACATCGCAGGATAGGCAAAATCTACTGACGTTATTATGCATTCTAGGCCAGTAGAAGTTAGTTTGATTTTTGTCTTTAGTCTTCTTCACCCCCAAATGTCCGCCAAATATCGAATCATGGACGACTTCCATAACACGAATCCGAAGGTTTTTAGGAACCATGATTTGCTTCCACGTTTCTCCTAATCCATCAATCCTGCGGCGAATCCGGTAAAGAATTCCTTGACGTTTTTCAAATTTTACTTGAAACTCCCCACGCTTTGTAAGATCCCTTTTTTTTTTTTTGGAAAAAGCCTTTAACTCGTCGTCTTCGCTTTGCAGCTTATAAAGTTCCTCCCTTGACACAGAAAATCGAGAAGAGATTTCTTTTACATTCAGTGTCTTTACATTATCTCCTTGTCTAGCTCGTGCCCGAGTGATCGCTGCAGAAGCCAGTTTTCATTCCGGGTCCAAAATGTCTGCCTCCCTGGCTTTTGTAATATGGCCAATAATCAAGTCAGCAACTGGTTCCTGGACACACAATGCTTCTACTTCTCCCACGTAATACGGAGTGTCCACCTCAATTTTGGCGATCGGTGCTCTTATTAGCAAGGTTTTGTCAAAGGTTGTAACATAACCTTTTTCGTCAGTTAGCTCTCCTTGATTTACCAAAGCCCGTTTGATTAGTACTCCAGTACAGCCGGTATCGCGAAGTACCTCGACACACCTTTTGCCTATTTTTTCATTGACTAATTGCAGCTTATCTTTTGCATCAACATCCAAACACACTCCAGATTTCATCACTTCCATTTGCCCTCCAGGTTTTAACTCCAATAGCTGAGTTTCTTCATTTGAATTGATTCGAGGCAACTCTGGAATCTCAACAAACATTCCACACGGTGCACCGATGGTGGAGGCTTGGCTCCGTTTGGTCCGGGACGCTGTGCATGGTGATTGCGTGGCATAGAGCAACAATCTCTGGCTTCATGCCCATAACCGCCACACTTTTGGCATGAAAATCTCCTTTCGTATCTCTCTTCCTCTCTGCGACGCCCATCTGCCATCCTGGGTACGCATTCTGTAGCACGATGTCCTTTGCCACCATATCAGAAACACTGCAACGCGCTGCGGGGTCTTTCCGAGTTTCCCCCTCTGCTTCCATTCTTCACATCTTTTCGTCTTGATTGCGAACTAGAGAGCTTTTTACTATGAGCCATTAAATACTGCTCTGCCTATGTCACTAGCTCATCTAAAGTTTTTGGACTCCTCTCATTCAAATACACTGAATGCTCTTTTGGATAGGCTTTAGCAAATTGTTCTCGTACCATCAATTCCACCACTCCATCAAAAGACTCTTCAACTTTAGTCAACTTTACCCACTTGGTGAGGTAATTTTTCAATCGTACAATAAATTGGCCAGGGCTTTCTTGTCCTTCTGGCTTTGCATCACGAAATCTTCTACGCAGAGTTGTAAACGAGCCGACTAGTTCAAGCCCAAACCCGGCCCAAACCCAAAAAGTATAAGCCCGAACCTGAAAACTAATTTGAAGCCCAAATCATGCCCGAAAAAACCCGAAAGTTAAGTTAGGTCTGAAAAATTTAGCAATGTTGCCAAGTTATTTTGATTATATTTTTGTGCACCTTAAACAAAAAGTACATCTTGGGCCCAAATTAATCCCGAAATTTTTGTCAACTTTAGGCCCGAACCCGGCCCGAACCCGACTCAAAAAGCCCGGCTCGACTTACAACTCTGCTTCTACGATATCCTAACTCCGTAAAGTCGTACCTCTTCAATAACGCCAATTTCAGACGTTCATAATTCATCGCTTCGTCTTGTGGCAAATTTGAATAAACTTCCAACGCCCGGCCTGATAACAACGGGCTCAGCTGGGTAGCCCACGCCTCCTTTTCCCAGCCTGCAACTGTAGCATATCTCTCAAATCGTAAGAGATAATTATCTAAATCATCTTTGCCATCAACAAACGCAGGTAACTCGTAAGTAGTTTATATTGGTCGATTTCATGTTCCTTTGCGACGTGCGGTGTGAGGTATGCGGCGTGCAGCGTTCTCTAACTGTGGTGTTCCCCCAAGTGCGGCATCCCCAAGTGTGGCGTTTACCAAATGCGGCGTCCCCCCAAGCATAGTATTATCTAATCGCAGGTTTGTCTAAATGCGGCGTTGTAGTCTTAGCTCTAACCCTAATCTTAACTCTAAGTTTAGTGTAGTTGTAAGAATCGAAACGTAGTCTTGACCTGAGTACCGAACCACCGCAGGTGGTTTGTCTGGCTTCAAGTGTAAAGACCCTTATTGTCTTGCTTGAATTCCGAACCACCGCAGGTGGTTTGTCTGGCTTCAAATCCAAAGTAGTAGCTAGTTAAAAGTGAATAACCTTAACCTTAAAATAAATAAACTTCTTCTTTCTTCATTGCCCGCTTTTCCGTGAGGGTTGCGGGGGCAGTAGCTCAAGATTGAGTCACCACACCTCACGGTCTTCCATCACCTCCATCATTTCGCTTGGGCGAAGTCCCAAGCGATTCCATCCAAGATTCTCAATGTCATCGGTCCATCTAGTTCTAGGTCGTCCGACTGGTCTTCTCCCATTTGCTTTGGAATGTAAAGCTTGTTTGGGGAGTCTTTCCTGAGGCATTCTGCTTACATGGCCAAACCATCTAAGCTGAGATCTTTCAATTCGGAGAAGTAACGGCTCGATGTTAAGAGATATTCGAATTTCAGAGCTACGCACCTTGTTAAACAATGTAACTCCTTCGATTCTTCGTAAAAACCTCATTTCGGATGCTTGCACTTGTGATCGCATTCTTTCGGTCATTACCCAAGATTCATGACCATAAGTGAGAATGGGGACAAAAACTGCTTTGAAAATTGAGAGTTTTGCCTTTTTCGACAATTCTCGTTTCATGACAACCGAGTAGTGCAAAGCTCGCATTACTGCACTAGCCTTGCCTATTCGGGTATTGAGTTCTTCGTCTTGCCTTCCTTCACTTGTAAATGCAACCCCAAGATACTTGAACTTCTCTACCTGCTTCAGTGTCGCTCCATTCACTTGTAATACGCACTGATCAGGGTTTCTTGAAAGATGAAGTACCTCAGTTTTGGCCGTGCTTATTTTCATTCCGGCGGTGTTGCATGCATCTGCAAAGATATTTAATGCGCGCTGGAGGCCAGATTCTGTGGAAGAAAGCAGAACCAAATCATCTGCAAATAGCAGACGACTAATTTTGCAATTTCCAATCGTGGCATACTCATCAGCTTGGCTGTATTTGTCGATCCAATTCATGTAAACAATGAAAGGGAGAGGTGACAAAACGCACCCTTGCTGGATTCCAACGCCCACATGGAACGGCTTTGATTGCTTGCCATTTACCCGATCACAAACCTCCGGTCTGCAGTAGAATGACTTAAGAGCGGGTAACAATTGACCATCAATGCCATACTCCTGCAAAACCTTCCAAAGTTTATCCCGAGGAACTCGGTCATATGCTTTTTCAAGATCGACAAAGCATGCAAAGAGATGTTTGCCATACTCCCAAGATTTCTCAAAGATTTGCTTCAGAGTGAAGATTTGGTCCGTGGTGCTGCGACCCGGACGAAAACCGCACTGACCATCTCCCAGTTTTGATTCCACTATTTCTCGGCATTTCCTTTCAAGGCATTTGGTATATGCTTTCCCTGGCAAACTAAGGAGTGATATCCCTTTGTAGTTTGTACATTGCTTGAGATTTCCTTTCTTGAAAATCGGAATAATCACACCTGTTTGCCAATCTCTGGGAGTTTTGCCAAGCTTCCACGCAACTTGACACACTCGCGTTAACCAGAGAATTCCTTCTCCAGTCAGCGCTTTCAACATCTCGGGTCTGATTTCATCTTCACCCGCAGCTTTTCCAGATTTTATCCCTTTGATTGCAGTTGCCACTTCTGCTGCAGTGAAAACTTCGTCCTCCCCTAGATGTGTCACTTCGTGTGTGTCACGAGTCAATGCCTTTACAGGATTCAAATTCAAAAGATCTTCAAAGTATTCTCTCCATCGTGAAAGGAGTTCATTCTCATCCGTTAGAATGTTACCGTTAGAATCCTTGATGGAGTACGTGATACTCGATCTTTTGCCACGTAAACGGCGGATGGTCTGCCAAAATACTTTGTTTGCCGAAAAACAGTTGGAATCCAACCGACGACCAAACTCTTCCCATGATTTCTCCTTGGTTTTCTTTACTGCCGAAGTTGCCGCTTTTCGCGCCTCAGTGTAGCGGGATTGCAAATCAGATGACGATCTGTCCTGCAGCCAGGCCTTAAACGCATCTTTCTTTGCTCGAATAGCTTCTTTAACCTCTTGGTTAACCTCACCTTTAACCTCTTTCCACCAAGGTGTTCTTTTCTCACTATCGCCCGCCATTCTAAGCCGTTTTCGCCCACAACTTTCAGCAGCTGATGAAATGATTGCTGATCTGAACAGCAGCCATTCCCTCTCAATGTCCTCGGATACATCAGGAAGTTGTCTGAACTTAGATGATATACTGGATGCAAACTGTTTTCTTACTTCTTTGTCCTCCAAAGCCTCCCATTTGATCCGGTAAATGACAGACGACCTGTTGGATCTCTTGTTTGGCCAAGGTTTCGAAAGTCGTAAGGAACATACTACCAGATGGTGATCAGTTGACAATTCAGCACCTCGCTTCACTCGAACGTCCAGCACATCAGAAAACAAATCTGACGAAACTATGCAAAAATCTATCAAAGATTTTTGATCCATACTAGGTCGATACCATGTATACTTGTGAACCTCTCTGTGCTGGAAAAAGGTATTCATGATGCGGAGTCCGTTGCTACAACAGAGCTGCAATAAATACCTTCCGTTCTCATTCAGTCCAGTGACTCCATGTTTTCCGATTACACCCTTCCACATATCTGTGTCTGTTCCAACATGTGCGTTAAAATCCCCCATAAGGACTGTAGATTCAGTAGCTGATTCTCGTAGAAGAGCATCATTTACTTCATCCACAAAAGTCTGATATTCACTGGTGGCATTGGGGGCATATACCTGCAATAGGCACAATGACCGATCCAATACCTTAAGCTTCAACATACAGACCCGTGATCCCAAAGGAATCCAATCTGACACACAGTCTGACAAACGGGGGCTTGTGAGAATCCCCACACTCGCTTGTGCAGACAGACTAGGATCAGCACCAGAATAGAAGAGTTTCCATCCGCCATCCAGATCCACAGTTCCAGAGCCACGTCGTTTGGTTGAAGAAACTCCGATAATATTGAGATGATACCGCTTTGCTTCCTCAACCAATTCTAGCTCTTTTCCTGTGAGGGTGAGGATATTCCAATTGCCCAACAGCAGTTGGTGATGGTTGACCCGTGAGTGTGCGACATTATCTCCAGTACGAATAATCTGCGCTGCTTCCATTCGCCTCTCCAAATGTGTAGCGAGCACATTGATGGAGCTGCCACTAGGGCTGGCTGGTGGAGATTGTCGCTTATTTTTCGAACAAGCCGCTCTGCCTAAGACTCGAACGCCATAGGGGTTTCGCTGAATGACGACCTGGGAGTCCCTAGGCGCTCCCCTGCCGTACGAGGTTCCACTTGTAAAGGTGGCCCCATTAACGTCGTTCACGTAATTTTCATTATTTGTGCTCATCATGATTTGTTTTGCAGTTTAATCTAACTGCGGAGAGGTTTTATATCAGAGTTGTCCTTCTCCTAGGTTATATGCTTACCACAGCTGATGGGCATAACCAACCCAGGATTTAAGTTTTCCAACTATTTTGATTTGAACTATACTTCGTCTCGCTTCTACCATTAGACCTATCTGGCATGGTAACCCTTTGAGGAGAATTGAATCTCCAACCTGTAGAGCTTTGCAGGTCATTGAGGCACATAGACTTTTCCACCTCGTTACGGTGATAGTTCATGGAAAAGCTATGCATTGTAGGTCTAATTGCCAAGCTATGTTATTCTATGCCTACTGTGCCATAATAAGCCAATTATATGTCATACTATGCCTACTAAGCTACGGTGCCCACTTTGGCCTACTATGCCTGTTGTTCCATAATAAGCCTACTGTATGCCATACTATGCCTACCAGGGTGCCATGTTATGCCTACAATGTCATACTAAAGCTGCAGCACCTACTGTGGCACACTATGCTTACTAATACTATGCCTATTTTCCATAACAAGCCTCCTGTATGTCATAATCTACCTACTAAGGTGTAATGCTATCCCTACTATAATACACTACGCTGCAGAGCCTACTGTGGGATACTGTGCAATAATAAGTCAACTATGCCTACTGTGTCATAGTAAGCTACAGCGCCTACTGTGACATGCTATGCTTACTAGGGTGCCATAACAAGTCTGCTTCATGTTACACTATGCCTACAATGCCACACTAAGCCTACTATGACATAGTACTCCTACTAACCTATGGTGCCAAAAGCCCACTACAGTATATTGTTGTAGCGCATATTTATCCTCCAGTCACCATACAGCATCAGACGCTAACTTATTGGACGATCCGCACATTTTTTTATTGCAGTGACTACTTCGTAATTGGAGAAATCCGCACCTGCTTAAAAAGTTTTCGATGATCCAACGTTCCTGTATATTTCAATAAATAACCTAAAAAAAAATTTAAATAACCTAAAAAAGAAATTAAACAAAAAACTTAACCTAAAAAAGAAATTAAAAAAAAAAAAAACCTTAACCTGAATAACCTAAAAAAGAAATCAAAGATCTAACCCTAATCTTAACTCTAAGTTTAGCGTAGTTAGTTGTAAGAATGGAAACTTAGTGTTGACCTGAAGAGTGACTGAGTATCAAACCATCGCAGGTGGTTTGCTTGGCTTCAAGTCAAAAGACCCTTAGTGTCTTGCTCGAGTACCGAACCACCGCAGGTGGATTGTCAAACCACTGCAGGTGGTTTGCCTGGCTTCAAGTTCAAAGTAGTAGCCGGTTAAAAGTGAATAACTGAGAACCTGGTAGTTTCTGAATCTAAAAAAAATTATCTAGTTAATGCTATGAAGTCTATTTTGTACGTTTGGGAATAAGCTTCGTGTAACTTGAAACGTTTCCTGTCGCGCTGAATTTTCGCTGCCGTGTCGAAATCGTAACAGCTGTTAACCTATCAAAGGTTTAGCTGTGAATCACTACCTTTTGTTACTTTTTTAACTCTTCGAATATGGAACGAGCATGGCGCAACAGAACTTGTACTCGTTTAACCCCAACGGTGCAAGGGTCAGTCCTTTGGCATACGATGTTTAGTAGTCTTAGCTCTAACTCTAAGTTTAGTCTAGTCCTAATCCTAGCTAGTTGTAAGAATCGAACACAAAACTTAATCTTGACCTGAATAGTGTCTTGCCTGAGTACTGAACCGCCTAAGGTGGTGAGTCTAAAATTTACCTAAGGACCGAACCACCGAAGGTGGTGAGTATAAAGTTTAAAATACTTGCCTGAAAACCGAACCACCGAAGGTGGTGAGTCTAAAGTTCGCCAAACCACCAAATTAAAGTGGTGTGTCTTAAACTTAAAACACTTATCTAAGAACCGAACCACTAAAGGTGGTGAGTCTTAAACTTAAAATACTCGCCTGGGAACCGAACCACCGAAAGTGTTGAGTCTAAAATTTACCTGGGAACCAAACCACCGAAGGTGGTGAGTCTAAAGTTTGCCTGGGAACCGAACCACCGAAGGTGTAAAACTTAAAATAAACGAGAAATGAACCACCGAAGGTTGAAAGTTAAAGTTTAAAGTTTGTAAAACTTGCCTGAGAACCGAACCACCGAAGGTGTAAAACTTAAAATAAACGAGAAATGAGCCACCGAAGGTTGAAAGTTAAAGTTTAAAGTTTGTAAAACTTGCCTGAGAACCGAACCGTAAGTCTGAAGTGTAGAATTTGTAAGGCTTGCCTGGAAATCGAAGCATCGCTGTTGGTTATTCAAAGTTTAAAGTTTGAAATTAGTAAGGCTTACCTTAGAACCGAACCATCAAAGGTGGTGAGTCTAAAGTTTAAAGTACCTAAGTCGCCGAAGGTGGTGAGTCTAAAATTTGTAAGGTTTGTCTAAGAACCGAACCACCAAAGGTGGTGAGTCTAAAGTGTAAAATTGGTAAGACTTTTTGGAAACCAAACCACCGCAGGTGGTGAGTCTAAAGTTTACAATTTGTAACACTTCCTGGGAACCGAACCACCGAAGGTAGTGTATCCAAAGTTTAAAATTTGTAAGACTTGCCTGGAAATCAAACTACCGCAGGCGGTTAGTTAAAGTCTCAAATTTGTAAGGCTTCCCTGGAAATCAAACTACCGCTGGTGATTAGTTAAAGTCTAAAATTTGTAAGGCTTTCCCGGGAATCAAACTACCGAAAGCAGTTAGTCAAAGTCTGAAGTTTAAACTTTGGACTAAACTTTAGCTGTCATGGACCGTTCTTTGAACTGGCGGCTAGCTGTCGCACAATCGCTTTGAAGTTTGCAGGTTCCAACAATTCGTTACTTTCAATCTAAAAAAAATTAAACATTATAAAAAACAAAATAAATTTTTAAGGTATTTATTCGATAACGTAGAAATATGTCTGAAATATGGTTGTATATTACTGTAATCCTGGAGTTTGAATAACTACGGTATTAGGTTTCAACAAGACGATGGCGAACTTGAATACAAGTTGGTCGATAGTGTACTTTGACTTTTGCATTAAAATATTGCTACAGCAACCGCTAGAATATATGTGAGTCGATTTGGAATGGTGGTATTATCCTTCGACTTTTGCATTAAAATAGCGAGGGGCTGGTCGTTAGCTGTTGCAGCCACATCTGTAAACCTCAGATGGCCTGTCACAAATTCACTTTTAGAAAACCTTTTCAACCGTTTTCACCCGCCAGATTCAAATTTGTTAACGCTGTTTTGCTTGCATGACGTAATATAATCCAATTTGTTTAATTTCTGATTGTTTTGGCACCACAAGGACTAGCAAGTTTGTTAGCTGCAATACTTAGTCGAGGGTTTTAACGATCTAGTCATTCTATCAAAATGAACGTGTGTACCTATAATTGTCAGAAAACCTTTACTCGAAATGGTGCTATGCTACATCACAAAAGAGAAGTACATGAACGGTTTTGAAATTGAGTGCGAAAAACGTAACAGAAAATTTAAAAGAGCCCCTTACCGATATAACGCACCCGCCGCTGTTACCACCAGCGTCATGTTCAATTTCATAAAAACACCTGAAATTTAAGTTTGAACTGACACGTCGTATCACAGCAAAACATTGAAATCGAATTGCGAGCACTACAATCTGGTGCAAGTCTGACAGTACGTGCTTTGTTCAACCTCAATCATTCGAATCATATTCTAGTTATTTTGATGAGAGACTTGTAATATCTCGATTTTTAAGAATTTTTGTTCTTCAAAGAACATTTACGTTGGCAAACTCAGACATTGGTGTAAGAAATAAAAAGTTTATCCTCAAGTTAACTAATTTTTTAATTTGTGGTACTTAGTTTAAATTCGGCTTGGTTATTAATTTTATTTTTATTCGTTACATTTTATTTGTGCCAAAATACAATTTTAATAAAATGAGCAATAATTCAATAAAAACAGTACAATTGTAGCCAATTCAATAAAAAACAAACAATATTTTTACACAAATAGAAGCAGCTAAATGAATAACGTTATAACACGCATCAAGTCAAGGTAGTATGGTCGGAGTTATCAATACTATGCACGGCTTTGAAACATTATGTTATACGCATGGTTTTGAAAAAAAAAAGCAGTTATCAATGCTATGCATGGCTTTAAAGCAATATGTCTTGTACATAAAATGTAAAACCAAGATATAGACTAAAGAGAGGACGAAGCATTACATAATCGATTAAAAATACTCAACTATTAAATTTGAACTAACGCTTGAAATCACTACATAAATAGAGAATGAATCAATAGCACTACCTAGCGGTGAGAGGAAAATTTTAACCTTCCCTGGTTTTTGCATAATTCGAATAATAAACAATGAACTTAAAATAGAATGATAAACTCAAAATCCAAAACACACTACAGACCAGAAAGGAAGCAGATGAGTCCAAAACACTACGTAAGAAATACATTTTGCCTCACGCTTTTGTCTGAACTAACATTCCAAGTCAAAATACAGAAAAAAAATCAATCAAGAGCACTATCTAGTGATGAGAGGTAAACTTCTAAACCTTGCTTGTTTTAGCTTCTACAAATCAAGACAATTTGAATACTAATAAAGTATTGAGAAACGGTTTGGTCACAAGCTATTGATTTTTGACCTTGTTGAGGATATGACGTCATATCTTTGACGCCAGTAAGGTTCATCTTTGTGTCCATTTTTGTATCCACTTAAAACGCCAAAAGCGGGAGTTCAACAAAAATCATGCAATTTTAGTCACCGTGAAAACGACGCAGTCCAAATTCAACCAATTTTAACCAATGATAAAAGCGGTATTCAGATTAAACAGACGATTTTCAATATTTTGATCAAATCACTTTTACATAAAGACAAAGTTTATAAAAAGTTAAAGTATCAAACGAGTTTTTTGGATTAGTTTTTGTTGTACATTATAAAAAAAATAAGAATTTTTAGTTAAAAGTTATCAAGTTT
This sequence comes from Trididemnum nubilum, assembly GCA_963965965.1. Lineage (NCBI taxonomy): Eukaryota > Metazoa > Chordata > Ascidiacea > Aplousobranchia > Didemnidae > Trididemnum > Trididemnum nubilum. The sequence goes on along the minus strand of OZ014471.1, from coordinate 48,167,879 downwards.
TTGATTTGTTTGTATGAACCACGCACTGCATCTGTCTAACCACACCAACGTAGAGAACCGCTTTTGAGTTCTTATCGCAAGATCAGGATGGGCCACCGCAACGGGTAGACTGGCCTGGTCGCAATGTAAATTTGCGTAAAGTGTCTTTCCCAAGAACACAACAGCGCATCATCAGTTCGAGCCAGGGGTCAGCAACCTTTTGATCACTAGCCCGACGCTCTACCACTGAGCTATTGCCGTTGCCTTATCGCAAATAATGCGGTAAAAATCATCGTTGTAATACGGTAAAAAATTGTAATACTTCAATTATTTACACAAAACTGTAAGCATATTTCAAACTTTTAAGATTTTAAGTAAGTTTTCGGCTTTTTTAGATAAAATTTTTATTCAAGTCAAAGAAATTGAACTTTGAATGTCTTTTTTGATCAAACTATTCTTATGTAAACAAGAAACTTATAAAAATTTAAGATTTTAGACCAACACTTTTCATTGTTAAGTTACAGTATTTGCTCACGACAGAGAAATTACAAGGACTGAAGAGAATTCATTGAATTTGTTCCCATAAAAAAAAAACAATGTTAATTGATAAAAAACAAAATTTTAGAGAATTATTAATCAATTGAATCATATTCATTTTTTAAAATTACTTTTTCACAAATTTACCTCTATGTAAACACGATTACTCAAAAAACTCGCAAAATGTTGTTAAAAACAAATTGTATAACGTTGAAATATCTTTTAAATAAATTACCACAAACAAGAAAATCGTCACAATATTTAACAATTTAGAAAATATTTGATTCAAAGTACATGTTTTAGGTAAATTTATAACCGAAATTATGAAAAGAGGTTTAATTTTGAACGATTCTCCGTAATAACTATAAAAAATATTGGTTTCAAGTAAGACTTCAAGGTAAATTTTTTGAAATGTTTTACAAGATTGTCAACATGCTAAATATTCCAATAAAATATATGATGAGTGGAGTTTGAATTCAAACGATTCCAAAAGTCTTTGACAGCGTAGCTCAGAGTGAATATCATAACATAGTACTTGTCAAAAATTAAAGATTTAAGACCCTACAGTCTGTTCCACTCGTAATTGTGATCATCAGGATGTCTTAATTTCAGCAAATTTTTATTTTTTTTGATTAAAACTCTTATTTAAATCAAGAAAATGCAAGTATTTGAATGTCTTTGATCAAACATTTCTCATAAAAACATGAAAACAGTTAAAACTTTTACGATATTAGGTAAAAAGTAATAACCATCATGAAGAAACCCAAGATTTCGATCAAATTATTGGCACACAATGAAAAAAAATTAATCGAAAGTTTAGGTTTTAGGCAAGCTTTTCAATTATGTCTGTTAAAATTTAAACTTACGACAAATAAAGCGTTAAGTTTTAAAATATTTTAATGAATTTATTTCTGTAAAACAAGATTAAGTAATAAAAAACTCAACTTTGTGTAGACGTTTAGATTAAAAATTCGTCCAACAGTATTCGTTTTAAGATTGAATTGTTGCTTGAAAAAAAAAATTGTAAGATTTTGATTTCTGCAAAAAAAAAAACAACATTTTGACGCAAACAAGAAAATTGCAAAAACTGACGTAAATTTGAGACTTTAAGACAAGGTTCGATACCGAATAACAACAAAAAATATGCAAAAGATCTTGTTTTAACTCAAGATAGAGTGTATTTGAATAAAGTTTTACGGTATTTTAGTCAAAAGATCAGTGTAAAACTAAAAAATTGCGCTGTAACGAATTGTTGTAACGAATTGTTGGAACCTGCAAACTTCAAAGCGATTGTGCGACAGCTAGCCGCCAGTTCAAAGAACGGTCCATGACAGCTAAAGTTTAGTCCAAAGTTTAAACTTCAGACTTTGACTAACTGCTTTCGGTAGTTTGATTCCCGGGAAAGCCTTACAAATTTTAGACTTTAACTAATCACCAGCGGTAGTTTGATTTCCAGGGAAGCCTTACAAATTTGAGACTTTAACTAACCGCCTGCGGTAGTTTGATTTCCAGGCAAGTCTTACAAATTTTAAACTTTGGATACACTACCTTCGGTGGTTCGGTTCCCAGGAAGTGTTACAAATTGTAAACTTTAGACTCACCACCTGCGGTGGTTTGGTTTCCAAAAAGTCTTACCAATTTTACACTTTAGACTCACCACCTTTGGTGGTTCGGTTCTTAGACAAACCTTACAAATTTTAGACTCACCACCTTCGGCGACTTAGGTACTTTAAACTTTAGACTCACCACCTTTGATGGTTCGGTTCTAAGGTAAGCCTTACTAATTTCAAACTTTAAACTTTGAATAACCAACAGCGATGCTTCGATTTCCAGGCAAGCCTTACAAATTCTACACTTCAGACTTACGGTTCGGTTCTCAGGCAAGTTTTACAAACTTTAAACTTTAACTTTCAACCTTCGGTGGCTCATTTCTCGTTTATTTTAAGTTTTACACCTTCGGTGGTTCGGTTCTCAGGCAAGTTTTACAAACTTTAAACTTTAACTTTCAACCTTCGGTGGTTCATTTCTCGTTTATTTTAAGTTTTACACCTTCGGTGGTTCGGTTCCCAGGCAAACTTTAGACTCACCACCTTCGGTGGTTTGGTTCCCAGGTAAATTTTAGACTCAACACTTTCGGTGGTTCGGTTCCCAGGCGAGTATTTTAAGTTTAAGACTCACCACCTTTAGTGGTTCGGTTCTTAGATAAGTGTTTTAAGTTTAAGACACACCACTTTAATTTGGTGGTTTGGCGAACTTTAGACTCACCACCTTCGGTGGTTCGGTTTTCAGGCAAGTATTTTAAACTTTATACTCACCACCTTCGGTGGTTCGGTCCTTAGGTAAATTTTAGACTCACCACCTTAGGCGGTTCAGTACTCAGGCAAGACACTATTCAGGTCAAGATTAAGTTTTGTGTTCGATTCTTACAACTAGCTAGGGTTAGGACTAGACTAAACTTAGAGTTAGAGCTAAGACTACTAAACATCGTATGCCAAAGGACTGACCCTTGCACCGTTGGGGTTAAACGAGTACAAGTTCTGTTGCGCCATGCTCGTTCCATATTCGAAGAGTTAAAAAAGTAACAAAAGGTAGTGATTCACAGCTAAACCTTTGATAGGTTAACAGCTGTTACGATTTCGACACGGCAGCGAAAATTCAGCGCGACAGGAAACGTTTCAAGTTACACGAAGCTTATTCCCAAACGTACAAAATAGACTTCATAGCATTAACTAGATAATTTTTTTTAGATTCAGAAACTACCAGGTTCTCAGTTATTCACTTTTAACCGGCTACTACTTTGAACTTGAAGCCAGGCAAACCACCTGCAGTGGTTTGACAATCCACCTGCGGTGGTTCGGTACTCGAGCAAGACACTAAGGGTCTTTTGACTTGAAGCCAAGCAAACCACCTGCGATGGTTTGATACTCAGTCACTCTTCAGGTCAACACTAAGTTTCCATTCTTACAACTAACTACGCTAAACTTAGAGTTAAGATTAGGGTTAGATCTTGGGTTAAGGTTATTCACTTTTAACTAGCTACTACTTTGGATTTGAAGCCAGGCAAACCACCTGGGGTGGTTCGGTACTCAGGTCAAGACTACATTTTGATTCTCACAACTACACTAAACTTAGAGTTAAGATTATTGTTAGAGCTAAGACTACAACGCCGCATTTAGACAAACCTGCGTTTAGATAATACTATGCTTGGGGGGACGCCACGATTGGAGAACGCCGCACTTGGGGTAACGCTGCAGTCGGAGGACGTCGCACGCCGCGCACCTCACACCGCACGTCGCAAACGTACATGAAATCGATCAATATAAACTACTCTCGAGCAATCGTGCAATTCTAGCACTTCGCCCTATTACTTCTTTGTCAATCCTCGCGGGTCGAGCTGCTGTTTTAAGCCTCTTAGGCTTCTGACTCCAGTTTCAGCCGTTCCAATTCCAAGGCGGCTTTTTTCTCTTCTGCTTCACGCTCAGCCCTCTTTTCTTTCGCCACAGCCTCTCGCTCGACAAGCAGCTTTCTTTCTTCCGCCGCAGCTTCCCGCTCGGCTCTCTTTACTTCTGCCTCTGTTTCGCGCATTTTGCGCCATTCTTTCATCAGGAATTTGCTCTTGGACTTCTCACCTAAGCCCAAAGACTCCACTTGTTTCTTCAATTCTTCAAAAGCTTCTGAAACAAACGTCGCCATGATGATAGTCGACCAACAAATGTATCCCGGTCGAGCCCCAGATGTCGTGATCGTTGATATTTGGCTAGAGTACCACCTTTAATCTCTGGAATTGCCCGCATTGGCTGAAACTAGAGAACGACTGAGATGTTAATTGACGAATCAAAAATGGCAGTTGACAGTTCTTTTAGCTTCTTGTATCTCAGAAAGTAGCACACCAATCTTAAACTAAAACTTCTACTTAAGATTGAAATACAAACCAACTAACTGAGCAAAATCGCTCCACTCACACCTCTTACTAAACGGCTATACAAGCCAACCCCAGATACACAAACTCGGCTTAACTGCCTACGAAACTAACACCTAAAAACCATCTACTTTTAAATAATTAGAAACAGTAGAAACAAAAACGACTCGCCTATTTATACTAAGGTAAAAGCTATCAATAATCCCAAAACAATCCATAATACGTCACAATAGAAAAAATATACGCGATTACGAAAACACAACGATAGCATAATTGTGACATCACAAACTTCAAATCAAAATATAGCAATTAAGACAAGTAAACAACTAATAATTCCGATGACTAATAGAAGACAGTAGAAAATACTAGAAAAAAATTATCCAGAATAGCTCGAATATTCTAAATCAAGAAAAGCTGCAAAAACAGTAAATCAGTCACTTACGCATCAAAATCTAGCAAATAATCATATCTCAGGCATTCAAAATTATTATTCGTGACAAACACTAAAAAAGTAAGTTGTTAGTTTCGAACTGCATTATCCTGAAAACGGCAACACTGTATAAGCTCACATTTAATCACAATGGGTTTGAAATTTTTTCCAATATTTTGGTAAACAGTAACAATCATGACCTAGCGACTGCTTGAAAATAATGTTTGACTCTATATGTGGCTTGATGAATTTTATTTATTAGTGCAGTATTAGAGCAGCGGTGTAAAGCCAAAAGTTTTGTCGTAAAAGCGTGGACACTGCTGACGAGTTGCTCTGTGAAAATCTTATATTTTGCAATGAAGCCGATTTATTTTAAAGTCATTTTGCAAATCTACAATAACAAAACACTAAAAATATGATTCCAATAAAATAGTTTTAAGTTTATTATTTACTTATGATGGATTTGGTTGGGTGCTGAATATTTAGAGTTTTTGAAAGTTTTTATTAAGATTTTCGTGTTCTTAATTAAATTAATACTGTTCTTTAATGTTTCAGCATAACAAAAATATTCAAAAAATTAATGGTCAATGCTGAGTATTTGAACCGGATACTGTTCATTACACACGATTGAAGGTCGTCATTGAACGAACCACAAGGCCATCAGGGCATGAAAGTGTCGCAGTTGCTGTATACTGCTTAGAGCGACATGGTTTTTTCATGTAGACCCGTACCGTGTTGCCATATTTTAGGCTTCTATGGGTTGTTTGTATTTGTTCAATACGGAAATAGATTGTTAAAAATCACTTTTTTCTTTTACGGAGGCAGTTGCACATGAACTCGCTCATTGTTGTGAATGTGCAATGCATTGCGCATTGCTAATGCGTTAATTTGGTCCCTCAATTGATTCATGTTGTTGTCTTTGTTTTATTTTTATTTGTTGTCTTTTTCATGTATTCAGTTACAAAAATAATCAGAATGAAATTTTTTATCGTGCAGTAGCTGACAGTGCATCGGACATTGCCAGATTAAAAAAATAAAACAGCTCGAAACCTGTGACGTCATGTTCGTGCGATGAAGCTGCAGTACAACGTTTTTAAGTCGTTTTAAGTTCCAAGCGATTTTAAGTCGGCTACAAAAGTTTTGCAAGAATTACTAGTCACTACTAAACAGCAACTTTTTAAAAATAATTGAATATTCTTAACGCCAAGCAAATTATTAGAGTTTTGTCAGGATTATTGTCAAAACAAAATATAAACTCAAATCAAATCTTTTATTATACTCACGATATTATGCTGAAGCGTCTAACAAGCTGGCGGGGCTTATCTACGCGTCATCGCGCCCGCAAATTCAGCTACTTTTGAAGAAATGTCACAGCGATGGCAAGTCATTAGCAACACTCTGTCCAATTTGACCGGCCTGAGATTTGAACCTCAGATCTCTCGCTCCACAGACGAGCGCGCTACCGCTCAATCAAAGCCCTAATCGTGAAATAGCAGATTTGCTGTGAAAATACGTCCAGCATTCTAAACATAATCGTTCGTCACAACCCGGAAAAACAAAATGGCAACAGTGAAAAAAATAAATTGTTAATTTTGAACTGCAATATTTTGAAAACGGCAGGACGTAGTAAGGTCACATTTAATCAGAATGTAGTTAAAATTTTCTCCAATATTTTAGTTAACAGTAACGAACTTGCCCTAGAAAATGCTCATTAAGTTGCTTGACAATACTCCCGTCATTTGGCAAAAAAAAAAAATTTTAATGTTTCAGTTTTAACTCTTCAGATATTTTATGCACTGTTGTTGTCAAACTATGACGTAATAAATACTACGTAAAACTTTGAATGAAATTTTAGGCATATTTTCATGTGTTGTGTCAAAAGGAAAAATCAGAATGTTCTTTTTGCTATATTAAAAAACGCTTTTTAGATTAATGGATTAATTAAAACCTGTTTTTGTAGTGGAGTAAGATATGTTCCCTTTCCAAAATTAAAAAAAAAGCTTTTTAGATTAATTAAAACCCAAACTAAAAACCGTTTTTTCACGTTGAATAAAAGATGTTCCCTAATGCAAAATCAAAAAACACCTTTTAAATCAATTAAAGCATCCGTTAGTTTATTTAGTAACCAAAAAACCTTTCCCTAAACAAACTTTAATTGCGTAATATCTTTCCAAAGTTAAAGCTTTAAAATCAGGTCTAATTTGAATGATATTGCGTTGCCTTGAAGTTATTTGGTGTCTAATTATCTATCGTGAGTGAGTTTAAAGAAAAATTTTACGAAAACCGCAGTCGGTGTTGGATTTTATTTCATAGTTGTTTCGGTTTTTCATCATACTTTGGAGTTTGCAACCATCATGCCCGGCAACATGTAGCGGAATTGGTATAAAAAACAAGGATATTTTATGGATCCCTAGTAGTATTCGATCAAAGTGAACGCAGTAGAATAGAATTTATGCTGAAAAAAAACTAGCCCAGAAATTTAGGAGCGTACTGTTTTAAACCAGAGATTGAACAAGTTCAAAACAGAACTCACAGTTGTCTCAAAATGAGTACCATTTGGCTTGAAAATCTATAAATTTTCTTGCGACTTTCATCCAACACATTCGTAATATTAGAAAGTGAAGAAAAAAGTCTTAATGCACACCATTCTCAACTTTTTAAGATTTACGATGTATATTTTGTTATTCCTATTTGACTGTTCTTGTTGGGACTTCGCGTACACCTCACACATACTGTAGATCTGGAACAAAACTTTCAACTACCAGAAGCTATGACTTTGAGACGGAATGCCCGCCTATAACCACTCCTATTACTGACTTTTCAAACAAAAAAAGATAAAAAAAATCGGAAGAAGAAGATATTACGTCACGAACTGCATCAGCCTCTGGTTGTCAGTAAAAATGACGACAAATGGAATTTGAATCCATGCCCGCAACAACCAGAGACGAACACTGGTTTCAAAGTAGCAACAATCCTTCACCGTAGGACATGCATAAACCACTCTGCCATCGTAGCTCCGTGTCGAAATGAGCATGCTGCTCACATTCGAGATAATATTAAACTTTTCACCACCACTGCGTCATTTTGACTGCAAGCTTTAGCGACTGCATGGGATTGTAAATGCATAGTATTTATCCGTCTAGAAAAATGTTGATCAATAGGCTGACGTGCATGTCACTTGCAGAGGTTGAGCATTAAAGCCGGAGTGTGACTGTTCAAATCTCAGTACAGCCAGTCAAGCAAACAGCCATACAATGAGACAATCTCAGACTTCAATGTCATTCACAAAAATACCAGAAAAATTCTTTTCAAAAAAATGTCATTGTGTTTTGTAAAATAAACCAAGCTTTAATGGAATTTTTTTTGAGTTGATGCTGGTTTTTAGGCTCGTAAAAATTTGAAGTGTCTATCTTAGTTTTTGGGATGAAGACCTTTTGCTAAAAAAAAAAGGAAGCAAAAAAAAATTATTTGCTCACATACTTATTATGCATAAAATAGGAAGCTTTTGCAATTGAATATTTATAAATTTTTTTCGCGCTTAAAAATAAATTGATAATAATTGACCGAGGGATAAAAGTTTTGAAATTTAACTGAATCGTGTTTTGCAAAACAAACTCAACAATTGAATTGAAACAAAAATTTAAATAGCACCTAAAAACAAAAATAAAGTTTACAGTTATTCAGTTTTTCAAGCAATTGAAAGTTACTCCAAATTATTTTTTAATTGGCAAAGAACACATAAAATACCAAGACTTTATTAAATTGGCTAGTCTGCATAAGCTTCAAAGCGACAGCTCTGTTTGACGAGTCATAAAACTCGGATATGGATGGAGGCAGATACTGTAGACAGACCTCAATTTTGTTATTTTTTATACCATTAACCATCGCATTATTAACTTTTTCAAAGTATTTTTTTTAGTACTTTATTAACTTTTTCAAACAAGTTTTTTTTTAGTACATTATTAACTTTTTCTAACAAATTTTTTTATCAAACCGAATCAAACTGAATATTTTTTAAAATATATGCTGATTTTTAAATTAATGGAAAATATTTGAAGAGTCTATCTTTCCTAGTTTTTGAGATACCGCTTTTTTATAAAAAGAATTTGGCAAAAAGCAACATTTGTTCGCGTCTTATTACGTAATAAAGGATACTTTTGGAACAGAAAGACTTGTTTTTGGAGTGGTATGCAGTCATATTGGAGAAATTTCGGTAAAAACAACCTTAGGTTTTTTGTCTTTTTTATTCCGGAACAAAGAAGCTGTGAAGCTCAAAATCGATAAAAATGTTAGATGTAATTGGGAAAATTTTTAAGCTTTTTTTCTTCAGGAACAATTGAAAGATACTTGAGGCGATGCAAGCTTTAGATCTCGAGTAAAAAGATTTATTCTTCGGTTAAAAGTTTACGGTGTCTGTAATGCGTTAAGTCCTTTAAAACTTAAAACATCTACTCATATTGAAGTTTTTTTTTAATCTTGGTCTACGTTCCCTCAAAGCTGCGTGGCCGCGCAAAGAGCCTCGAACCCTCACGCAATACTTCGGTTCTGCCGCGCACTGCAAAAGTGTTGATAAAATAAGGTAAATACGTGCTTTCAATCGGAAGCAAAATTGAGAAATTGAGTTTACAAAGTCAAGGTTATCCGATTTGTGGTGAAAACCTGTTTTTTTTGCGGTTTTCAGCTGAATTTGGCGGCGAGATTACGCGTCTCCGAGGAAAAAGATTACCAAATCATGGCGAAGAATTTTTTATTTTTTGCTCCTCACCTAAATAAATATGGGCTAAAATTTTCCAAATTGCTGGGCAGATCTTTATTTTTGGAACTCACGCAAAATTTCGTTTCGCGCACATTATGCAAGCTCTTAGAGGGAACGTTGATCTTGATAGATTTACCCTTTTGGAATGAAATGAAAGACGCTTGCAATGATATAAGTTTTCTTTACTCCTTCGAGGTAAAATCGAAGACGTCTAAAACGCTTCAGGTTTGTAACCTCAAAAGTTTACAATTTCAAAAATTATTTCAACAAAGATTGTGGAAAAAACAACTTTATAGAGGTCCAGACATGTTAGAATTAAGCTAGTGTCCGAAAGTCATTTGCTTATACTTATGCAAAGCTTAAGAAAAACAGACTTATGTCTCAAATTTGAGGATTTGTTGAGTGGATAGTGCGTTTGCTACTGAAGCGGTAGGCTCAGGTTTGGTTTCCTTTCGGGTCAAACTAAAGATTATAACAATTGGTATTCACAACTTCTCTACTTGACGTTCAGCAATTAAAGAGATAGTGTGAAGTCTACACTGTGTGTGGTAGACACGTGAGCAAGTGGCTGCTTGACTCGAAGATCGAAAGATCCCTTGACTGTCTTCTGACCACTGCAATTTGGTCAATAATGTGTAATTACAATTAATTACAATTACCTTAAACTTCGTGAAGAAACTCGGACGAATCAAAGGTTAATAGTGCAAAGCGTGCTTTATTGATTGTACAAGTTCGAAATAAAATAAATACAAATTACAATAAACTAAAAATAACAACGTCTGAGGATTCTTCTAAACTTCTCAAACAAGCACGGACGTATCAAAAGCCTAAATAGAACAGATATATGTCACAGATTGCAATAAACTTCAAATAACTCCTTCTTGCTAATGGAATATACTTTTAGACGCTAGGCAATAACAAAGAGTTTCAAACAGGTCTCGTAGCTTGCACACGATCAAATAACAGGCAACTTCAAATACAGGAAACTATTAAAAAAACATGTTAAAGTGATATTGTGTAAGGTAAACCTCTATGAGAATGTCGAATCTTGGATGAGGCAAAAAAGATTCTTGGGTTCTATACAAAAGAGGTTTAACACTGGGTTTGAGTCTTAAGCAAGAGTTACTGTCATGGTTATTTGGGTTCGAATCTTAGGCAAATATTGAAATACATGTGTATTTGAAAACTGTTTGCGTTCGACTTTTTGTCGAATCCTACTACTGCTTTGGTAATTAACATTTGGGTTCTCTTTGATAATATCGAATCTTAGACAAAACAGACACCTGATTTCGACTATTAAAACTTTCGATTAAAATATAATGGCATTATAGTATTATGTTATCATCCAAAAATATCAGCTGTTATGCAAAACAGCGTTTTATGTCTTTTCTCAAACATAGCGATAGGAAAAGGTCGCGTTTCATATTGCAGGTGTGCATATGTTAAAAGTTTTTTACAACTACAGTAGGCCTATTGCAAAACTTAACAACATTTCAAACCTTGAAAGGTGAATAAATGTGAAATGTTTCAATTGCAATAGCTTGATTCTAAGACAAACCAAAATTTTAATAGTAAGCTTGAAAGCTCTCAGCTGCCTTAGTTCGAATCTCAAACAATCCATACATCAAATAATTACCGTAATTTTTACTAAAATAGCTCAAATTCTTGCGTTCTTCCGGTGAAGTCATTGTCACAGCAAGCTTGATCTTAAAAGCTCTGTTTTTATTGACGTTTCGTTGGTCATGACGACTAACATCATCAGAATACGAGCAACGATAAAGAACTACGACTGAAGCTACGTAGCATCAATATGAATGGTAAAATTTTTATAGTTTTCGAAATCCGAAAGTTAATTATTACGTCACAACAATAAAAACAAATTTGTAGAAAAGCGGAGAGTGTTAAAACTTTGGTCACAAAAAAAAACAAAAAACTACAGTATAAACTAAAATGATATCAAAGCATAAGGACATTAAAGCAAAGAACGATAAACTATTGGAAAAGATTCACCATCTGAACGATTAATTACTTTTGGCCTAGAAAGAATAAACCAAGATTCGGCGGTTAATCTTTTAGAAAAATTACTTTCAGTTTTCAAAATTCGTGAGTTGGCCCAATCAATTACGTGATCAAATAATATTACATGTTCACACAAAGCGGAATTTTCTGGTTTTTGTTGCTTAATGGCTCTTTGGTGCTCTTTTAACCGGGAGTTTAGGTCTCGTTTGCAGGCGCGTAGCCAGGATGTGAAAAAGGGGGGGGCTATTTTGAAAGAGTGAGAAGTGTGCAAACGACCTTGACCTTGAATCAGTTTCAGACGGTTTGTCCGAAATTTGAGACAAAATGTCTCGGAAAGATCGGATATTCAAAGGTTTTTTCTGCCCAAAATTCGGTGATCTCCAAAAAAAAAAAAAAAAAAAAAAAAGGTCTTCACCATAATTCAGAGTTTTCAGAGTTATTATTCGGCCGAAATCCAAAATTCTAACGTTTTTTCCGCCCAAAGTTAGGTGATCTCCAAACAAAAAAAAAAAAAAAAAAAAGGTCTTTAACAAAATTCAGAGTTATTATTCGGCCGAAATCCAAAATTCTAACGTTTTTTCCGCCCAAAGTTAGGTGATCTCAAAAAAAAAAAAAAAAAAAAAAGGTCTTCGCCAAAATTCAGGGCGATTTTTCTTCCAAAATTTCGCAAGTTCAAACGTTTGAGGGGGGGCTCTTTTCGCATGGGGGGGGGCTATTTTCCATTTTTAACAGAAAATCGGCCTCAAAAGCACAAAAAACATACGATTTTGCATACTTCACAAGCCAATGGGGGGGGCTCGAGCCCCCCCGCCCCCCCCCTGGCTACGCTACTGCTCGTTTGGTCTGGCCAACATAAACAAAGTCACAGTCTTTGCAAGGAACTTCATATATTACAACGCAGATAATTTCATCAGTGGTGATAGGATCCTTAGGGGAAGGTAGATATTGGCCAATGGTCCGAATAGGTTTCATTGCAGCTTTGACGCCAACTTTATTTAAAACTCTCCTAATCTTTTCTGTAGTTCCTTGAATGTATGAAAGTGATGTGAATTTGGTGAACGTAGGTAATTCACGTTGCGATCTGGGTTTTGGGGGGTAAGTGTACTTACAGGGATAACCATTTGTTCTGAGGGTCTGGCGTACTTCCCTTCTAGCTATCTGTCGCTCCGTCTGGTCTGTGATGTGGGAGGATATCCTGTCATGACCAACGAAACGTCAATAAAAACAGAGCTTTTAAGATCAAGCTTGCTGTGACAATGACTTCACCGGAAGAACGTAAGAATTTGAGCTATTTTACTTATGCCCGGTGAACATCAAACCTTTAGGCCTAGTAGGTCTATACCTACGTTTGCAATTTGTAATTTTTACTTTTAGGTTTGGTTCAAGATCTACAAAGTTCGATTCTCAGATAAGTCATGAACTAAATTTGTTTTGATAACATTCTGGTTCTAATCTAAGGCAAATTTTAGGCTGTCACTAACCACCGTAAGTGGTTTGATTTCTAGGCAAGTCTTACTCATTTTACATTCGTATAATCGCCTGCGGTGACTCTCAGGCAAACCTTACAAAACTTTTGACTTTAACTAATCACTTGCGATGATTTAATTTTTAGACAAGCCCTACAATTTTACATTTGTAAACCTACAAAACTTTATAGACTTTAACTAACCATCAGATGTGGTTCAATTTTCAGGCAAGTCTTTCTCATTTTACATTTGTAAAAACAACTGCGGTGTTTATCAGGCAAGTCTTAGAAAACTTTAGACTTTATCGAACCCCCTGCGCTCGTTTTCATGCTATTCTTAAAAAACTTTAAACTTTATGGAATCACCTGCGTTAATGCTCAGAAATACCTTCAAGACTTTAGACCTTACCTAACCACCGTAAGTGGTTCAATTCCCAGGCAAGTCTTACAAATTTTACACTTGTAAAATTGCCTGCGGTGATTCTCAGGCAAACCTTCAAATTTTATATTAATTTGTAAAAAAAAAAAAACACTTACAATGGTTCTCAGGCAAGTCTTATAGGCTTTACATTTGTAAAATCACTTGCTGTGATTTGCTGATTTGTCAAATCTATAAATATGTATTTCGTAAATTTTGTAAAATCACCTGCGGTGATTTCCAGGAAAGTCTTCAAGAATTTACCTAACCACCGTAGGTGGTTCAATTCTCATGCAAGCCCTACAAAACTTTATACTTTAATGTACTACCATAAGTGGTTTAATTCCCAGGCAAGTCTTACAAACTTTATATTTGTAAAATCTTTTGCGATGATTCTTCAGGAAAACCTTACAAATCTTACATATGCAAAAAAACACCTGCGGTGGTTCGATTCTCAGGCAAAATACTGTTCGAGTCTTGACCACGTTGAGTTCCAGGGTTAGGTTCTTAGGGTCAACACTAGGGTTAGGATTAGAGCTAGAGCTAGGATTAATGCTAAGGTAGGGTTAAAACTTGGGTTAGTGCTAGGTTTAGGGTTGGGGTTAGAGCTAGGGTTAGTGCTAGGGTTAGCGCTAGGGTTAGAGCTAGGGTTAGAGCTAGGATTAGAGTTAGGATTAGAGCTAGGGTTAGAGTAAAGATTTGAGCTAGGGTGAGGATTAGACCAAAGGCTAGAGCTTTGGGTGAACGTTAGGACCGTTACCATTGAGATCCCGAGCCGACCTACGAACCTAAAATCCTGCAATCTCGCAGAGATGAATTCCGCAAACCACGCCAAATCAGCCAATCGATACTACTGCCGTGATTAGCTGAAAAAAGACCAACGAGAGAGCGTCATTAGTTCACAATCTTTAAGCTGTATGCGATTTATTTCTGTCGGCAAAGGGCGGGAACGGAAGTTTTGATGAAAGTTGCTTCAAGAGCAGATAGATGGAAAGAAGAGCGGCCTTGGGAAAGAATAGAGAATATACTGTCATCATAATATTGAGCACAAACTGGATTTTGTAAAAGATAAAGTCCAATGGCTGAATTAGAAACAAGAAAAGACTTGGTATTAGGCTGGGTGGAAGATTTGTTCTGACATGCAGGACGTATACGTTTCTGAAAAGAAGAGAAAAAGCGATTAGATTTGGAAAAGTGTTGTTTAATTCTGTTCAGCAGCTTTTGGGAGGTACAGCCTACATACCGACTGTCGCGAAGGCATAAAATCGTTAAATCACGTTGCTTTTTTGTGAAGCAAGCCGGACTTTTTTAATGTAGAGGAGAGATACTCGTTGGTAAAATAAACAACGCGTATAGTAGTAAAGGACTGTTTGACAAACAATTTTACAGTATCTGTTTTTCAAACCTGGTGGAAACAGAACTAAACAATGGGAGACGTAGACAGACAGGGCATCTTTCCATTCCGAATTTAATCAAAGCATGAAATTGCTTCATCGTCTCAGCCATAAATGAATGACTTGATAAATAGCTTCGGGTCTTCATTAGTCTGTAAAACGAACTTGATTTTATGTAGTTTCGATGGCTATCTTTCAGGAGAAATAATGGTAAGATACCGATAAGTTCCGGTCAGGATTAAGTTAGTTTTACGTTTCTGTGGACTAAAGCGTAGATATTGACCGGTGAATTAGGACTTCCGGTAGTTGAAAGCGATGAACTTAAGAAAGAATTTTTTCAACCAAAACGTTCAGGAAAGGGAGAGGCAGGTTAGATAATTTTTCAAAAGTAAAGCAAAGAGAAGGGTGAAGCGAGTTGAGGGAGATGTGTAAGAAAATATTGCACTCATCTTTTTAGTTAAATATTGCAAAAGTGACATCCATATAATAAGTATTCGGCTCGAAAGTGGTCTGAAAAGTTTAGATTCATGGTAGCCAACAAAAATATTGGTTAGGGCTGGTCCAAGGGATGATTCTATAAAAACTTTGTTGGTCTAACAATGCATGGTGTCATCGAAGCTAAACTCGACAGAAGAAGTAGTCATCTTCGTGATTCATGAGTGGGTAGAAGTCCGTTAATCGTTAATCCGTTAATAACGAAGCTAACTTTTTCATTAACTCGATAATACGTTAAAAACTTTTTTCATGTTAACAGACTAAATTAACTTCAGTTAAGTTCTGTTAACTTCCGTTAAGGTTTTTATCGTTAATATCTTGCACCATTCATTCATCATACCGGTATAAATCAGTTTGCATTGGCAACAATTGTTGGGTATGAGTCCAAGTTTTATAGGAGATAGCGAAGAAAAAAGGTATTTTTTGTGGCAAATAATAAGCTGCTGCCCCATAGGTATACGTATTAATTACTGATGTTTGCAATTTCCAAAGGTTTTTCTATCGCAGCAACGTTAGTGCATTTGAACTTATTTTTATCTTGAAATTAGATTAGATTGTGAAATATAACTTCCAAAACACAAAAGACCGTCATAGCAATAAATATTTCCTTACAGTCAGCTCAACAGCATCAATTCGTGTTCTAGAAGCGAGTAAATAAAAAGAAATGTAAGTTACACGAAAAATATTAACAAAGTAACGGACTTTATTCACTTCCGCTAAGTAAAGCTAAAAATAACGGATTAACGTTAACAAATGAGTGAGGTTTGTTAACGGACTAGTGATTAACGAAGCTAACGTTTTGTATTAACTTGCCCATCTATATGCCGTAATTTCAACAAAGATATGCCTTGGAAAAGATGCAGGAGAGTGTTCCAAATTGTAAAGGGCGTCAGTACAGATTTGAATAGTCTCCGGGAGAGGGAAATTGGTAAATAAACTTTTAATTTCAAAAGAATTTAAAAAAAACTCTATGATTACTTTCGTAGTACGTTATGGTTGTACGCAGCGTTAAGCTTAGAGACGACAGCAATCATCTGTAACGCACCAAAGCGATTTTTTGTACAATTTCGGTAAAAGCAGCAACTAATTGGAACGACCGACACTTGCGTCGCGTGTTCCTTTGTTTTTACTCGGCCATTTTCCAACTAACGAGTGCGAAATTTCCAACTTTTGCTTATAACTCAAGAACAGTTTGGCCTAGCTTCATGAAATTTTGACAGCAGTTAGAGGTTATTGAGTTATATGCTAGTACACAATTTCAAGTCAATAATTCAAGTGACTTTTATTTTAGAACCCGAAAACCGCCCCGCAAGTTTGGCGTAAAAAGCGGTCTCAGTCAAAAACGGCTTAAGTACGGCAAAAAATATTTCATATGCTTGTATGTCTTAAGATACCCTTTTATCCCAACCAACCCACTTTTGGCCGCGATGAGGTTTATTGCTTTTTTTTTCCTTTTTTTTCTTCCTAATTTTTGTACGCTCTTCTTCTCCTAAACCACAAAACATCGAAATCTAATTTTTGTGTGAAGTTGTTGAGCTGCAAACGCAATTTTTTCTTATGAAATTTTTTGGGGCAACTCCACTGGGAACTCCCCCAAAATGGGGCCCCAAAAATCAATTTTTTGAATGGCTCAAGCTAGAGTGCTACTTTTTTTGACATCAGTAAATATTTAACAGACAACTATTTTGACATAGTTTGGAGGTGCCATGCCCCCCCCCCCCGGGGACCCTTCCAAATGGACCCCCAAAATCAATTTTTTGAACGGCTTAACCAGAGTTCCAGTGCTTTGTGATATCAGCAGATATTTAACAGACAAATATTTTGACATAATTTGGGGGTGTTACCCCCCCAAACGGACCCACCCAAATATCAATTTTTTGAATAGCTTAACTTGGGGGCCAGTTTGTTTTGATATCAGCAGAGATTTAACAGACAAGCATTTTGACATAGTTCGGGGGTGCCAACCCTCGGGGACCCCTCCTAATGGACCCCCAAAAATCAATTTTTTGAACAGCTCAACTTAGGGTGCCAGTTTGTTATGATATCAGGAGGTATTTAACTGACAAATATTTTGGCTCTACTTTTCTAGAGGTTTCATAATCAGATATTTTTGAATACTTGCTGATTTTGCGGTAGACAAAAAGTACTTTTGAGTGTCACAGCATTAGCTATGTGTCGGTCGTTCACTGGGTTTGCTAGCAAACTCCCAACTAGTTAGATTTTATAGGCACTACAGCAAAACGTCAACAAACCATTAGGTTTAGATTCAGATTAATTTTAGATGGAACAACATTTTCTAGAATTTTAATAAGTTTAGTTTCAAAACGCAATTTATCCACTTTTTTTAATTTAAATAAAACAAAATAAAACCTAAACTGAATATCATAAGTTTTTCAAACTTTTCGGTTTGGAAGAGGTATACGTCCGCAATCCTCCGAAAGTGAAATAAACAAACTACTCGATGTGCAGAAAAAAAAACTTCAATACCGTTTTTTGCGATTTTCTCAAAAACGTCAAAAGTGTGTATAAGAGGTCTTGGAATTACGCGCTTTAAATAGACCCCTAAAATGTGGCGTTTAATCTACTTCTCAGTTTTTTTGCACGTGATATTACTTTCAATCCACAAGAAAAGCTGTAGGCAACGCAACCACTTTAGTCGTCCACCAATACGCACACCTCCGCAATTATCACCGTGTGGGTACAGGCCGTATTAGTGGAATACATTAAAAGCATTTACTCTGGGGTTCTTGCAAAAGAAGTAGCATAAACACTTTTTTATCAAAAACCAACAAGAAATTGTTAAAAGAAATCTCTTTAAAAAGAATAAAAAGTTAAAATTTTTGTCAACGATTCACACTTGCATCTTCAAGTAAAACAAATGGATCTGGTTCCGGATTGGAGAAAATGCTAAAGGACTATCTTCATAGCATGGTGTGTACTACTAGTCTACACAATTTTTAATTCTTCAACTTATAATAAAAGTATATATTTTGATTTATTTTTGTAGGATACAAAAATAAATTGAAATATTTTTAAAACTTCGTGGAATATGTTAAACCCGTAATCATCCAAGGGGGTTTGATTCTTTAAAGTCTTTAAACTCCAAGCTGTATGTTAGAGACTTTTAGCAAATATCGGATTGGAATGTTTTAACTGATTTGGGATGGCTCACCCATATAATCCTACGAAAAGAATTCTGTATGTAAAGTGCTGTAGTAGCTTTAAAATGCCAAGCTTTGATACCATAGGTTGATAGTTCGATTCGCTACGCCGTCCCCGGTTCTGGGTGTACATACTTGTGCTGCAATTTCGCATCCTACAACTTTCTTGTGCTTGTGTGAACTTTTTTTTTGTTTTTTTTCGGCTCCTTTTTTCGTATGTAAATTTTGAGGTCATGAAAAAGTATAAAAGGCCGCGTTTTTTCCCTTTTTTTTTTGATTCGCGCGCTAAAACTTGTCCAATATCAAATAAAAACAGCTCGATTCAATTTCAGAGCAGCTTTTCCAAGCTGTCCTATGTTTGATAAAATTGGAAATACACTCGAAGTTTTTAAAAGCTGTTTTCAAAGTTTGTAAACTTGAAAAATTAAAAATAATTTCTTCTTTATGACGTCGTTACGTTACAGTAAACTTTTTAACTTCTTCATTGAAAAATCCAGGCTTGTCCATGAAAATAGGATTCCCATGGGAAATCCATGGGAAATGTTCCATGGGATGGGATGGGATGGAACAGCACGCATTGCATTTTTCATGAATGATAATAAATGCCAGAATTGAATTGTGAACTCTTGTGAACTTTAAACTTAACAAAATCCATAAATTTTGCTGTTTTCTATCTCTTTTTGTAGTCCTATCTAGTACACATTACACTTCAATTTTCATAAATTTATTAACCTATACTGAAGTGTATTTTGAACGGACTCCCATGGGATAGGACAGGCATAAACTGCTATGGAATGGGATGGAATTGGACAAAAAAATATGTCCCATGGACAAGACTGGAAAAACATTTTGACATTTGTTGTTTTAGATAAGTTACAAACTCATAATTAAAAAAAAATCTAGGAAACGGTTTCACGAAATGAGTAGACATTTGTTAAACAGTTCGACGGTGCTAGGACTCTTGATGCAAATCGTATCCGCTTGAACTGGGGTTTGTTTGGTGTATTGTAATTTTGTAATTTCGGAGAGACATAATTTGCAGTTGCAAATGTCAAAAAGCCTGTATCACCCCTACCCTTGATAGTGATTTTATTTATCCAAACTTTAGCTTCTGCTTTCTTGAGATGTTGGAGGAGTGACTGACATTAATCATCTTTTATTTAGACCAGAACGTATTTAAACCACTTTCCGATCAAACACTGTCGTGGACTGTTTTTTTTTTTTTTTAACATCAACAGCAGTATTAAAGGATTTAAAGGTCTACAAGCCTTCAGTTTCAAAAAAAAAAAAAAATCGAAAAAACAACAAAAACTTGATTTGCGTTGGTTCCAGCCCTATGAGTGAGCAGTTGCTGAGAAAACAAAAACTTTCTAGACCAAACATTCCTAAGCATGGATGCTGTGATTGCGTTGCCATGAATACATGTCAACATAATCAGATTTTAATCTGGGTTACCAGTTACTACCTTTCTTTAACGGCGTGATGAATTTTTGATTTAGGTTACAAAGTATAGAAATTAGTATAAGTTCAACCAGAATAATGCACCAGACCTAAAATAACACGTGAGCAAATCCTCCAATTCTAGTTGGCCGAGTTACAATTTGATTTGACTAGGTGAGTTGGTGCGTTTGCTCCCACATCATTAGGTACCATTTCACGAGGTACCATTTGTACTAACTGGTAAAAAGTGCTAAAAAACTTACTGTATTATTCTAGGAATAGTGTATTAAGTTTTAGGACTAGTTTATGCTGTACTAACAATAATTTGTAACCTAAATAGCACACTCACGCCGCTTAAAGAAAGGCTGGAACTGGTAGCCCAGTGCAACATAGATTAAAATCTGATTTTGATGACATGTATCCATGGCAACACAATCACAGCAGCCTGCTTGGGAATGTTTGGTCTAGAAAGTTATTGTTTTCTCAAAAAGGGCTTAACCTCCTGGGCTGGAATCTACGCAAATCGAGTTTGTCCTTTTCCACAAAACACCCTTTTCAATATGCGAATTGATGACAAGCTCTAGAAACTTCACCCTGGCGAAGTTTTATCAAGATTTGATTTATTCACCTGTGCTATTTTGTTTAACCAGTGGAGTGGTTTAAAGTACATCATCATTATGTCATAGCAAGTAGATCATGTTTCATTATAAAGATTTCGTTACTAAAGTTTTGTGTTGTGCAGAAGATCAAGCAATGTAGCAAAATATGCAATGTATCACAAATCGCACCGTGTTTGCGTTTATTTTTCATTATATGTTGCGTATTCGCGATTTTTTAAATATTGAAATTCAATTTAGTAACCAGGAATCGAGCCTTACCGCACCGTAAGCAATGCTGTTAGCAAGTACGCTATTAGTAGAACTTTTCGCATGTTTATTTCCAAATAACGATGTTAAATCATAGTTTTTGTCAGTATTGAGCAATGACAAACAAAATAGTTTTTTAACAACTAACGTAGTAAAATCACAAGCGTTGCATTAGTAGTCTTCAAAAACTTATCATCTATTTTTTAACAGTTAGCATTGTAAAATTACAAAAGTTTTTGTTTTAATCAAAAACTATACAAAAGTTTCTTAAACAATTATCATGTAAAATTACAAACTTAGTTTGTATTTTTTAACTACTGAGAAAACGTTTTTTTACAATTAGATTCATAAATTTACAAATAATGAATGTAAATCGTTAAAACAAGTTTTGTGTAGATGAGTATAACATGTCGGTTAGACCAGTTCATATTTTAACTTTTTTTGATTTTGTTATGGCTTTGCAGTGTTTTTGAAGCAGATTTTCATACTGGTCCCAAAACTAAAAAAAATTTTTTAATTGATGGAACGGTTTTCCTGTTACGCGATGATTTCCGACCCCCACTTTTGAAAAAAAATGAGTTTTTTGACACTAGAGGGCGCTGTTTGTAAAATATACTTAAAACGGTAATTCAACTAAATGCCCCTCTGCATTTTACATCTTTAAAAAAAAAACTAAGCAAATCGGACTTCTGGATCAGTAGTTATGACCATTTTAGTGATAGTATTTGCAAAACTCCCTCTAGTGGCCAAAATGTAATTTCTTTATTTTTTGATAATTTTTTTATACATTTGCGTCTATTTAGTGAAAGAGACTTCAATTTTGAAGTTGACATTTTGCAGCAGTGCCACTAGAGAGCGTAATTTGCTATTTATTTCAAAATTGCGTTTTGATTACAGTTATATACGCCACTTAAGTTAACGCCACTGCAAAATTTGAATCAATTATGACACGGCGCGATTTTTTATAGTTTGTTTTTAAATATCGATCTAGATCATGTGACAAACCTAACAATTAATGCAAAAATGCAGAAGCAACAGACTGTTTGCAGCATTAGTTTGACTTAATTTACAATGACCGCTCCAGCAATTTCAATAAAGTTGAGAAGCTCCTTTGATTAGCAAAAAATTCAATTCAAACCAATATTTGCAGATTGTTATATTAAAACAAACACAGAGTTACCAAACTTCAGCAAACTTCAAAAGCTTTCAAACTAATTAAAAACACAAAAATTCAGATATTTTTTGAAAAGGCTTGTTGTGTTAGTAAAAGTCCTGAGTGTTTGTTATACGACCTAGCATATGCTTTATCGTTGTTGTTAAAATTTCATTACAGTTACTGTCAAATTGTACTGAACGCTCCGCTGCATCATTGATAACTTCCAATCCTGAAACAATCTGGCTGATTTGTTAAAAAAGAAGAATCTTCTTTCCAATATTCTACTGAATCCATTCTTGAAAGCGTTAGTTCAGTTCCAATCACTGGTTGATCAAAAAATAGCCACGATTTATTATATTGATGAGTCTTTGCAGAGTTCTACCTTCATATACTTTTGTAGTTCTGGCTCACCTATTCGGAAATCTGCTTCGGGATATTTCAACATGGTAGTAGTGGTGGCTTTCTTGGTTTCATTATCAACTAAATTTGAAAATACTGCTAGTGGTATGTACCTTGGCAGCAGATTCCAACTATGCAAGTCGACTTTGCAATTGCAACCTGAACATAGAGCTTTATCTCTCACCGACCACTCATTTACAACTTTCCAAAGCATTAGTGTCAAATAAAAACCATCTGCAGCAACCGTTGAGGCACACCAGTATCATGCATCAATCACCAAAGCACATACCACTTGCACTATCTCCAAATTTAATTAGTGATAAAATCAAGAAAGCCATTGCTACTACCTTGTTGAAATATCCGAAAACAGATGTAGATAAGCCAGAACTACCAAAAGTATATAGAGAGAGTACTCGGCATGAGTTCATCAATAATGATTCATGAATATATAATTTTTTGATTTAATTAAAATTGAACCAACGTTAAATAGATACTGCTCGAAATCGGTTTAATAGAAGAATTGAGAACTTCTTGAGCTAATAAATAGGTACTTCAAACTATTTTTTCCAATTTCCTTTATTCACAAAAATGCAATTTAATCCGTTTGACTTCGCACCATTGGTAACCCAGCATTTTGCAGTTTTGTGACATTACAAAAGGCATAATTTTGCAAAAATTAAGAAACACGATTGCCAACGGGCAGCAGTGAGTAGCCTATTGACAAATCTGAAAACTTGGCTACTACTCCAAAAACATGGAGACCTAGGCTACCATTACTCCTCTACAGAAGGTCTTTTGCGATGCCACAAAATTGAAAAATTTAGGGTTGCCAATGGTACAGAGTCAAACAGATTAAAGCATTTTTTGCAAATAAGGGAAATCATGGAAAAAGGTTTGGGCACCTCTGTATTACCTCAAGTAGTTCTCCTTTCTTCAATAAAACCGATTTCGAGCAGTTATCTCTTTAAGTATGGGTTCAGTAGAATATTGGAAAGAAGATTCTTCTTTTTTAACAAATCAGCCAGATTGTTTCAGGATTGGAAGTTATCAATGATGCAGCGGAGCGTTCAGTACAATTTGACAGTAACTGTAATGAAATTTTAACAACAACGATAAAGCATATGCTAGGTCGTATAACAAACACTCAGGACTTTTACTAACACAACAAGCCTTTTCAAAAAATATCTGAATTTTTGTGTTTTTAATTAGTTTGAAAGCTTTTGAAGTTTGCTGAAGTTTGGTAACTCTGTGTTTGTTTTAATATAACAATCTGCAAATATTGGTTTGAATTGAATTTTTTGCTAATCAAAGGAGCTTCTCAACTTTATTGAAATTGCTGGAGCGGTCATTGTAAATTAAGTCAAACTAATGCTGCAAACAGTCTGTTGCTTCTGCATTTTTGCATTAATTGTTAGGTTTGTCACATGATCTAGATCGATATTTAAAAACAAACTATAAAAAATCGCGCCGTGTCATAATTGATTCAAATTTTGCAGTGGCGTTAACTTAAATGGCGTATATAACTGTAATCAAAACGCAATTTTGAAATAAATAGCAAATTACGCTCTCTAGTGGCACTGCTGCAAAATGTCAACTTCAAAATTGAAGTCTCTTTCACTAAATAGACGCAAATGTATAAAAAAATTATCAAAAAATAAAGAAATTACATTTTGGCCACTAGAGGGAGTTTTGCAAATACTATCACTAAAATGGTCATAACTACTGATCCAGAAGTCCAATTTGCTTAGTTTTTTTTTTAAAGATGTAAAATGCAGAGGGGCATTTAGTTGAATTACCGTTTTAAGTATATTTTACAAACAGCGCCCTCTAGTGTCAAAAAACTCATTTTTTTTCAAAAGTGGGGGTCGGAAATCATCGCGTAACAGGAAAACCGTTCCATCAATTAAAAAAATTTTTTTTAGTTTTGGGACCAGTATGAAAATCTGGTTCAAAAACACTGCAAAGCCATAACAAAATCAAAAAAAGTTAAAATATAAACAGGTCTAATGTCGGTATGTAAAATCGGTTTACACATTTTTTCGCTATAGACTGCTGCCAAGGATTTTCTGTAAAATCAAAAAAAAAAATTTTACAGTGTAGTTGTTTACCGTTAAAGCGTGCTAATGCCAGTTGTAACCTGTAAAAATACTTTAAAAGCTTGAATTGTAACTTTCGCAAATAAAGTTGAAATTTCACCATTGGGTGCTTTACAGTAATTGAATGCCATGGTTCTTTTTGCAAGATATTTTTCTAAAGTAGCGGCAGCAACAAGCGGCAGCGGCCGCTGTTTTGTATACAAGTAGCGGCAGCGCCGCTACTTTTTCATTTAAGTAGCGATAAGCGGCAGCGCCGCTGCTTTTTTTGCCAAATAGCGGCAGCGGCGCTACTTTTCAAGCAGCAGGTGCCCAGCTCTGCTGCTCACCAATAGATCTCTAAAATGTTCCGTTTAATCTATTCCTCAGTTTCTGCGCACGTCATTCTACTTTAAGTGCAGAAAAAAAGCTGTGTCTACCAGCTAAACAAGTTTGCTTGTCCACCAGTACGTGTGCCATTGCGATTATCAGTGTGTGGGTTCGGGCGGTATTAGTGGAGCACATTATAAGCATTTAACCTGGGGCCATCGCTAAACAAGCAGCATCAACGAATCTTTATCATAAAACAACAAAATAATTATTAAAAGGAATCCTTTTTCAGAAAAAGAAATGAAGCATTTTTGTTAGGGCTTCGCACCTGCAACTTCACGTGAAATAAATCGATTTGGTTCAGGGTTGGAGTGGTTACTAAAGCAGCTATCTTTGTGGCATCGTGTCATCGTGTGTATTACTTACTAAACTACACAATCTGCGATTCTTCAAATTATAATAAAAGTTTATCTTTGATTTTTTCCGGCTGGGCTGAAGCGCCAATCTTCAGCCAACCTACAAAAATTGTTGAAAACAAAAATAAATCGAAATAGTTTTAAAATTTCGAGGAATATGTTGAACACGTGATCAACCTTTCGGGTTTAAGTCATTGGAGTCTTTGAACACTAAGCTGTACAAAGTTAGAGGCATTTGCGAATATCCGATTGGAATACTTCAACTGACTTAGGATGGCTCACCCATAAATTCTACAAAACAAATCATTATTTGAGCTGTAGTAGCTGTAAGATGTCAAATTTAAATACCATAAGTTGAGAGTTCAATTCGCACCGCAGTAGGCGGTTCTTGGTGTAGATACTTGTGTAGCAATTGAGTATTCAACAACTTCTTGAGTTTGTGTGAACTTTCTGTTGATTCTTTTTTTAGCTCCTTTTTTGAATGTAATTTTTGACGTCGTGAAAAATATAGAAGGTTGCGTTCTTTCCCCTTTCTTTCATTCGCCCGCTAAAACTTGAGAAGTGCCAGATGAAAACAGCTCGATTGAATTTTAAAGCAACTGTTTTAGAGCTCTATGATGTTCGACAAAACTGACAATAAATTAAGTTTTTGAAAGCTGTTTTCAAAGTTTGTAAATATGCAAAAATTGAAATAATTTCTTCTTTATGACATCGTTACGCTGTAATAAACTCTTTAACCTCTTCATTTAAACATCTTGGCATTTGTTGTTCTAGATATGTTACAAATTCAATAATTAAACAAAAATGTAGAAAACGTTTTTAAGAAAAGACATAATAGCTTTCAATAGCGTCGGAGCTATCATTTCCACTCTTTGAAATATTGGTAGCCTTGAAAAAGGCTGTTTAAGATTGAACGTTTTCGTCCAGCTCTCTTCATAAATCTACGCTGGAATGAAGAAAAACTAAAATGCAGTGATATATATAGAGGTTGACTACATTGAAATGACAATGGTTTGCTATTATGACGTAAAATGCTGCAAAAATCACCTAAAATTGTATGAAGTTAATGCAAAAGTATAGAAAATATAGAAAATTATTTGTCGTTCTCTGATTGGTCAAAATTGGTCATTCTGGCAATTTGATTGGAGGAGAAATATTGTTTCGGTTTCGTCAGAAAAGTGAGAAAAAAAAATTAATGTGAAATTTGGAGTGAATAAACGAATTCCTTCTGACGGCAGAGAATAGGCTGTAAGGAATTGATGTAGGTTGCTTCCAGAACTGATAAATGGAACCAAGATCTTGCTGTAACCAAAATGGAAAATTGAGCATCGTTGAAATGTTCGGCACATTCTTTATTCTCTAATAAATGCTGTCCGATTGCAGAATCACAGTAGACACTAGGGGTGCTAGTGATTTTACATTCTCGATTGGGCAGATTTTTCGTTGGTCTTTTGTCACTTCTTATGCATCGCGGAATGTGTTGAGTAATTCTGTCTTGCAATCTTTGGGAAGTTCGACCCACGTACCGACAGTCACAGCGGCACACGTATTGATATACGACCATACTTTGTTGAAGGGAGGGTAGAACATCTTTATGGATTGCAGGCAAAATTTTTCTCGTTGTAAAAGTAATGCGAGGTTCAACAGCTTGGTAACATCGGTTGATAGCAATCTTGGTTTGCTTTTCAAAATTCAAAGAAATTTTGCCAATCCAAGGGAGCTTCAAGTAAACTGGACACTTTTGAGGTCCTTCTTTTGGTTTACGGTTAAAAAGCGCAATTTTCTTGGATATGGTGATTTCAATAATGCTTTCTGGGTATCCATTATTCAGTAGAATCGTCAGGTTACAGTACTACAGTTACAGGACTTACAGTACTATAGTACTGTAAGTCCATTATTCAGTAGAATTGTTCATAATAGCAAACCATTGTCATTTCAATGTAGTCAACCTCTATATATATCACTGCATTTTAGTTTTTCTTCATTCCAGCGTAGATTTATGAAGAGAGCTGGACGAAAACGTTCAATCTTAAACAGCCTTTTTCAAGGCTACCCATATTTCAAAGAGTGGAAATGATAGCTCCGACGCTATTGAAAGCTATTTTGAAATTCTGTACCACTAGCAAGCTTTTCAAAAGACATAATGTCTCAAGACTGGCTACGGATGGGAAACGATGCCCGCAACATCTAGAGACATCGACTGGTTTCGAAGTCGCGGCATCCTTCGACACAGGACAGTCGTTAGACCACTCTGCCAACGATAGTTTGATTATATTGGAAAAAATTTTGAACAGGACAATCATAAATTGATAAGTAACACAAGACAACTGTGAAACTCAAGTATTTACACGCACTTGCCGAAGTTGCAACGGCAAGGAATCGAACCTATACCCTTGCGAGTTTGAGTCCAATTTCTTACCGCTGCGGCCGAGCACGGTAACATAGATAAGTGCTAAAAAACTGTTCAACGCCTCCGCGTCATTTTGGCTGATTGCTGCGAGATTTTAAACGGCAAAGAGTAAAACTTAACTAAGATTTTAATTTTTTTTTTCATAGTATTTCTTTGGATGTTGGTCGTTTTTCTTTTCAGACCTTTGATTTATTGTTTGTTTGTTGCCGGCTTCAGCCTTATTTTATTCCATTCCAGATTCATTTAGTGTGTTAATAATTATTGACCAAAATGAAATTAATGTTGTTTCTAGCAATTGCAATTTTTTATTCTTTTGTATCTACTAACCAAAGTAAGTACAAGTACTACTTTATGTGTGATGAAACACTGCATGTTCACATCCATTTGGAAAACTGTAGAATTTTAACAGCACAGTACCAATTATGTGATTCTAGTGCAGTTAAACCTGACTGTAGTACTGTAAGTTCAAAATTAAACTTTTTAAAATTAACTATTAAATGGGGTCGATAGCTGAATCATTAGCCCAGTGCCGGATTTATATAGTGAAGTGCCCTAAGGCCCAAGTTCAGGTTTTCTCAATTTTTGATGAATGCAAGAATTAAACCACGTTTAATTTAATGTAAGGCCTATCAAAGTATGGGCTAGAGTCTCTCTTAGTGGTCTGTTAGCTAAAGCAGTGCGCAATAAAAAAATACGTTTTTTGCATTTCCGAGGCAGTGTTTTTCAAAGATATGGACTCTAAAGTGGTTTGAAGCCACTTTTAAAACATTTATTTAAAGGGCAGAGAGGAATTGATATTTGTCAAAAACAAAGCTTGAAAGCCAGAACAAAAATTGAACATGACTGAAAGCAGACACTAAAATTTAATCATTTGATACAAAATGCTTAACATAAGCTTCATCACCAGAAGGATTGGGGTAGTAAGGAAGATTCCTATTGATAGCATTTAATTTAGCTGATTACAAATCACTTCTTTCAATTCTTGTTCTATTTAGACCCTCC
This sequence comes from Trididemnum nubilum, assembly GCA_963965965.1. Taxonomy (NCBI): domain Eukaryota; kingdom Metazoa; phylum Chordata; class Ascidiacea; order Aplousobranchia; family Didemnidae; genus Trididemnum; species Trididemnum nubilum. The sequence continues at coordinate 48,139,215 of OZ014471.1, read as the reverse complement.
CCCAAACTCTCTTTCTTAATAAAATTCAGACGAATTAGATTTATACTTTTGAGTGTTTTCCAATTTTAGGATTTTGCGAATTACCAGCTTGTAATAAGAGGATTGAAATTTTATTATTAAGTTTCCCACTGGCCTCATATAAGCCCCTTTACGCAGCCAGTTTAATCATGGTTTTGCAGGAAGTGTTATTTCTATGCCATGTTTAAACAGCATTTAGTTTTACCAAAATAGGTCTAAATAATTTAAGCTAATCGGCCTCTTGGTCGAGCGGTAACGCGTTCCTTTTTGGAGCGGGAGGTCGGAGGTTTAAATCTTGGGCCGGTCAAATTGAACATAGTGTTGCCAACGGCTTGCCACCGCTGCGACATTTCTTCGAAAGAAGATGTGTTGCCCGCAGGAGCAAGCCGCAGTGACGTGGAGATGGGCCCCGCAAACTCGTTACACGCTTCGGCGTAATACAGCGAGCATAATGAAAGATTTTATTTTGTTATATTTGATAAATTAAGTCATTTTGCAAAAAAAATTAAAAAAAAAATTAAAAATCTGTGAGCGCTGAGGGCTCCGCATAGACCACCTTCACTCCGGCGGCAGGGCCGTTGCCTCCAGAATCCTCAAGTTTGGGCGGCTGGGAGCTTTGCCCCTTCACTCCCTAAACAGTCCTCAGTTGCAGATTTGTGATTTTGCACCATAATTAAATATAATTTTACACTAAGTCAATTTTACTGTTTGAGCTTCGCTAACGCAGCACCGACTTTTCTCCAACTTTTGGGAAAAGACTTCGACATTTCAGTACTTGATGCAAAGTTTTATTTTTTTGCAGTTCATGAACGGCAGAGAAATGCAGAGGTGTAAGTCGGGCAGGGCATTTTCGATCGGGCTCGGGCCGGGTTCGGGTCTAAAATTGGTAAAAAATTTCGGGCCTAAGACGTACTTTTGTCTTAAGTGCACAAAATACGATCAAAATTACTTGGCAACATTGCTAAATTTTTCAGACCTAACTTAACTTTCTTTTTTTGGGGCATGATTTGAGCTTCAAATTAGTTTTCGGGATCAGGCCGGGTTCGGGTCTGAACTAGTCGGCCTATTTACTACTCTGGAGAAACGGGCATAAAAAATGCTGTACTTTGGACATCTTGTGGGAATAGACAAATGCAGCTAAACTTCGGGAAGCTACATCACGTAACTACTAGGATTTCACAGAACAAATTATTCTAAGCTTTGTTCTTTAAAGTGCGTAAATTTTACAATTAAAAATTAATGAAATATGGAAGTAACATGGAACATTGAAGTACCTCATTATTTCTTCGGCACTGATAACGATACCAAATCTAGTTGTGCAAAAATTGTGGGCAGCGCAATAAAACACGAGTCATGATAATTAAATTGCATGTGCAATTTGTTCACAACAATTGAAAAAAGATTTTTGGGAATTGCAACCAGGATTTCGCAAAAAAGAAAGAGGGCAAGAAAGATGTGGTTTCAACCCAAAGTTAAAGTGGGTAAAGCATCGGGCCAATTCCGATAGTTTACAATAGCTACAATCGAAACATAAAGTTTGAAATTTTTTATTCTCATGTTTGGGGCTTCGGTTGCAAAGATATTCAACAAATACAAAAAGGTATTCCCCCTTCAAAGTTTTTGGAAACCTTGAATCTGTTCTCTCGGCCTGAACTTCCACAGAAAAAGATTGTGAGACTGAATAATAAATACCCTCCCAGTAGCATCACGTGACCTAACAAAGCTGGATAAACATTATTTTTTTCTGGCATTTTACCTTGAGAAAATAAAAGAAAATAAAAGAAAATAAAACATCTCTATAAATTTGATACTTTTGCAACTGCAGCCGCAAAAAGCAGAACAAAAACTTTCAAAGACTAAAATTCAATTTCAGCTATTGTGAAATAATGCCAAAAGTGGCTATATGCTTCACCCGTTAAATTTTTTCGTTCGGAAATGACTCATTTAAGCTCGTACTGAACAAAGCAGCACAATAAGCTTACCACGAACAATGATCTGGGGGAAAAGCATTTACCTGCCGTAGGCATTAGACGGCGAAGCCCTTAATCGTTGAGCTACTTTTGTGATTTAAAAAAAATAATCGCAATTTTGACGCCTTTCGGATCACATTTAGTTTTTTGTTTTTAGAGACATTTGAAGAACAAAATTGCAAAAATTGAGAGTGATTAACTAACATTAAATTGCCCAACCCCTTTAGCCTCCTTTCTTACTTACATGTAAAGTTCAAAAGACGCTTAAACGCTTGTATTTTAGGGTTAAATTTTGTGTTTTAAACGACAATACGCATACAGTACTGTGGATTGTGCTGCAGATGCAAACAAATTTTCAATTGTTTATAAAAACAGAGAATCAAACTGCACTCGTTATGCAGTAAATTTTTGGAAATATTTCCTACAAAAACTAACACATTTATTTAATATTCTGTTTTACGTCGCAGACAAATGGCATAGTTTAAACCAAAAACCGTTAAAACCTTCACCTATTATTATTTCACTAAAATATTCGAAGTTTCAGATTACGATATGTTTTTCCAATTACTCAAAAAACCTAATTTTGTTAGTTTGATTGTTTTTTCTCTGTAATCGTCATTAGTAAATCTTACCTCATCTTAGATTCCACCGCTACATCTACAACACCAACTGCTTCTCTGGAGAATACAACTCGACCGGTAACTACTACAACCACAAGATTACCAGCTACACAAGCAGCAAGAATCGAAGGTACACGCTGCTAGTAAATTTGCAATAGCAACTTGTGAAACGGGAGATTTGAGGTTAAAATTTCGGGTCGGTCAAATCGGACGCAGTTGTGCCAACGGCTCGCCATCGCTGCCATATTTCTCCGAAAGTGTTGCTTTTAGGAGCGGTATGACGTAAAAATGTAGCTCACAAACTCGTTACACGCTTCGGCGTAACACAAACAGTACTGTGAAGATTTGAGTTTTGAATCTACAATAAATTTTGCTTCATGATGACGTGTCGTTTGCCATCAGGTAAAAACTTAAAAATATGTTTCGGAAGAAAGCGCTTTGCCGTGAAAAACAAAAAAACAACAACTTAAAGAACCGGTTTCACTTGGGGCTCGTCAGGCTGAGTCGGGCTTCAAATATATTCACAAAACAAGTTGCTTCAGATGACGAACCCAATAAATCACATTGAATCCACCATATAACTAAAGCATTTCATGTCGTTTTTAGTTCCCATTTGGTGCGAGTGGAGCCAAGAAGGAGAAACTTTGACATCCTGGAATGGTGTTATCTTCACTTGCATGGACGGATGGGGAGGTTATCAATGTAAGATTTACTTTACATTTTAATGCAAATAACTTTTAAAAGCGTGATACTTGATACAAAAACCTATAGTCTAGTTTTGCTCTAATTTGGGCAAAGAAAATTATTCTTCGTATGTTTAAAAATTTGTTTCATTTAAGAACATAATAAGCAAACCGCTGTACGATGCACGCGACCGCTTTCAGCTTTGCAATCGTTCGGTATGGAGGAAAGTATGATGATGCATAGGCGTAGCCAGAATTTTTAACTGGGGTGTGTCCAAACCACAAATCACTTGCAATAACGTCATCAGAAATTTTCAAAACAGGAACTTTTTGTGGGGCAAAGATATCGTAGAATGGAAGATCTGAAGCTGTGGCCTGTTGGCACTTAACCAGAATCTTGCTAAAGGGAGAGGGCTTAAATTAATAGTTAAGATGTACAAATGTCAAACTTTGCGAGTCATGTTGAGAAAGCTACTGTTGTGTAACCTAACTGCATCACAGACGAGGGTCTGGAGGCGAAGCTTCCAGCCGCTGAGCAATTTTTTGGTATTTTTTGGAAAAAATAGGTTTTTAATGCCATTAGATCACAATTCCCACGTATCCAGAGCATTTGAAAGAACACGATTTTTAACATTTGAAAGCTAATTAAAAAGACTAAATTATTCAATTCTCTTTCATTTTCAATTTGTCCTAAATACCTACAAAATCTTGCATTTTGGTGTTAAATTTTGATTGTAAGTGACATGGCTTAGATAGGGGTAAGTAAGTTGCATTGCCTCTTGCAATATTTTAGCCGTAAATCATAATCCACTCAAAGATGTTCTTTAGTGATTTTTGTTTTGTCGTGAAATCAACCAGTTATAGGAGTACATGTACGGCAAGGGCGGTCTACGACATAAGGGCGCAGACAAAAGGGCGCAGGACATAAGGGCGCAGACATAAGGGCGAAGGGACATAAGGGCGCAGGGACATAAGGGCGCAGAGACGTAAATCTGCAAGCTGTGCTAACATTTTCGTGCTTCGGAAATAACATTGATTGATTACCATTTTACTTAATTTTTAAAAGTCAAGTTTTGAAAGAAGTTTTTTCAGTTCGTTTCCTGTTTTTAATGTTCAGTTATCGCACAAAGCACAACCCTTCAACCAGTGGTTTTCAAGCTGTGGGCCATGGTCCACCGGTGGGCCACAGAAGTATTTTACAGTGGGCCACAAAACCTTTTGGTTTGAAAAAGTCATATTTACACGATGAGCTATTTAGTAATTTGGTTTGAAAGTTTGCAAAAAGTTGCGGTGAATGGCGAGTTGACTGGTTTTTTTTTTAGTTTTTTTTTGGAGATAACCTGTTTTCGGCCGGAAAAACTGTTTGAATTTTGGTGAAGACATTTTTTTTTTGGAGATCACCTGATTTTGACAGAAAAACCGCATCAATCTAATTCAAGACTGATGAAAATTTGGGTCAAGTTCCTTTACTGTTGTTTCAAGCTTTTTCATCATTTTATCTGCTTTACGTAACCGACGAACGTCAGCGGTTGTTTTCAAACGCAATCATTTAACTGTTTTCAAACGCCGTTATTAAAGGATTGTAGTTAATTTGTTGAACAAACAATAATAATTAGTCTTTTGTCCCGCTGCGAAGCAAAATCAATTCTTTTATTTTCTCGCTGTACTAAGCCGAAAGCGTGTAAAGGAGTTTGTGGGACCCATCTCCATGTTATTGCGCCGGGCAACGCAGCTCCTTTTGAAGTAATGTCGCAGCGGTGGCGAGCCGTTGGCAACACTGTGTACGATTTGACCGGCCCAAGATTTGAATCTTAGGCCTCCCACTTCAGAGACGAACAGCAAAAGCGTTTTCTAATCACATGTACGTGTACTGATTGTAGTCGTTATACAGAGTTTGGAAAAATCTATCGTTTTTTTGTTTTGTTCTGAAATTTTACTTCTTACAATTTATTTGAAAAACGGACTGATTTCGTGTGTGAAATACGCGGAGACGTGCGCTAAACACATGAGAGCACAATGGCTCCACACATATTTGCTTTTTAATGAGTTTTGAAATACGAGATAGAAACATTTTTGCAATTAAGCTATAAATTTTATGTGGTTTTGATTTTATCGCAGAGGTTATTACTCTATAGAGATTTCGTTTCCAGTTCATGCAAAAAATTACTCATTTTATGGAAGATTAAAACTGATCCATTTTTAGGAGACAAATTATTAACAAGATTCAAGGATAAGTGTGACAAAAAAGAATTTTGAATAGGCAAGCATTCTAAATATTCTAAGTTACTTCCTCATCACAGTGAAGTAAATTACAGCATTTATTGAAAGCAAATGAAATCAAACAATATCGTGGCGAAAAATGCAGAAAAGTCAACACAAAATCTACAAACACAGTATCTAGGGATTCATTTGGTAGTTATGACTAATGCCTCTTAAGAATTCCTACATAGATTGTGGAGGAGCGTAAGGATCGTTTCTGATAAATTGATTTGTAAGAGTTGGTTAAAATTCTCTTGTCACATTCTTGATATTTTTTTCACAAACTCCTTTACACGCTTTCGGCTTAGTACAGCGAGAAAATAAAAATTGATTTTGCTTCGCAGCGGGACAAAAGACTAATTATTATTGTTTGTTCAACAAATTAACTACAATCCTTTAATAACGGCGTTTGAAAACAGTTAAATGATTGCGTTTGAAAACAACCGCTGACGTTCGTCGGTTACGTAAAGCAGATAAAATGATGAAAAAATAAATATCAGTTTAAGGCAGTGGTTCCCAACCTTTTTCTAACCGTGGCCCATTTTTATTTTGAAAAATTTTCCATGGTCCTATTCTCAAAGTATTGCTCAATTGCAATTTTCCACTATCCTGAGCAGTAGCGTAGCCAGGATTTCGCAAAGGGGAGGCTTTTTTAAAAGCTTGAAACATCAGTAAAGGAAATTGATCCAAATTTTCATCAGTCTTGAATTAGTTTGAGGCGGTTTTTTTGTCAAAATTAGGTGACCTCCAAAAAAAAGGTCTTCACCAATATTCAAAAGGTTTTTCTGCAAGCTTTCAAACCAAATCAATAAATAGCTCACTGTGCAAATACGACTTTTTCAAACCAAAAGGCTCCGTGGCCCATTGCAAATAACTTCTGTGGTCCACCAGTGGACCATGGCCCACAGCTTGAAAACCACTGGTTGAAGGGTTGTGCTTTGTGCGACAACTGAACATTAAAAACAGGAAACGAACTGAAAAAACTTTTTTCAAAACTTGACTTTTAAAACTTAAGTAAAATAGTAATCAATTAATGTTATTTCCGAAGCACGAAAATGTTAGCACAGCTTGCAGATTTACGTCTCTGCGCCCTTATGTCCTTGCGATCTTATGTCCCTGCACCCTTACGTCCCTGCGCCCTTATGTCTGCGCCCTTATGTCGGGTTTCGGGCAAGGGGGCCCAGGCCTCCTTAATTAAAATTTAATAATTTGTTAAATGAGCGTTTTTCCGAGCTAATTTTTTTTATGTATTTTGTGCGTAAAAACTGGCAAGGTGTAGGTGAATTGTTATTGAAAAATGGTACAATAGATGGTTGCGTCTACTAACCATGTTATTTTCTTGCTGGATTTACATTGCGCGGATCTGGCACTTTATAGATTATCGCACCATGTTCCTGCCAAATATTGGTGAAGACCACAAAAAAAGTTTTACCATCTGAGCGCGGGGGCCTTGCTGGCACTGCCCTATATGGTAAATCTAGTTCTGGTTATTGCATTACGTTCATAAAAAGGTAAAATTAGGGCTTGAGGTAGCAGCTTTTAAAACAAAAACCCTTAATTTTACCCGGGTAATACATTTAAATTGGTTGGCAAAATTGATTTGAGGGGGCCCCGGCCCTCTGGTCGTAAATATTATTGTTAATTACTGTTGTACGCTATACGTGTGTACTATTGTACACGCGAAGATGCTAAAAGGAAACTGAAACTAAAGTAACAAGTTTTTTATTGTTCTATTTTTATCATTGGTGGCATGTTGATTAGAGAGGGGGGGAGCCTGGGCCCCCTGCCCGCCCCCCTAGTTACGCCTATGTGATGATGCCTGGCCATAAAGTTGTTTTTGTTGTTTACAATGCTAAATTTTGTTACATAATCAATCAATGAATAAATGTTCCACTTTTAAATCAAATTTTCGCTGTTTATTTTATTACTTCAAGTTTCCAAAGTTCTTTTAAATGCTTATTTATTTTTCATTTTTTGCAGTACACTTTGTACCATAAACAAGCGTTATTTCTTTCAAAGGACGGCACCTCATTTGACCGTAAAATTAAGCAAAGTCCAAAATTACTGCTGACGATTTCTCTTTCTTTTTTTGTTTTATAATTCTATGAATTTGGACAATAAACAGAATGAAATATTTGTGTATTTTATTTCATTCTGTTTATTGTCCAAATTCATAAAAATAAAAACAAAACAAAGTGAAAAATCGTTAGCAGTAATTTTGGACTTAGCTTAATTTTACGTCCGAATGAGGTGCCGTCCTATGAAAGAAATAGCGCTTGTTTATTGCACAAAGTGTACTGCAAAAACTGAAAAAAATAAGCATCTAAAAGAACTTTGGAAACTTGAAGTAATCAAAATAAACAGCAAAAATTTGATTTGTTATTATTTTTAATAAGTACGGTTTTTGTCAAGAACTGGACAATGCCGTTTCTAGCTTTTAGCTCTCATTAGCATCTTTCAACACAGTAAACCAAAAGTTCTTCCCAGCCACTTTTCGGCCAACTGGGCAAACTCTACTGTTATGGCTTGCACAGCGCCAGAAGTTTTACAACAAATAATCCATTTTTCTTAGGGTTTTGTTTTCTTGGGAAACTGTTTACGTTAGATAAGGGACAAACAAAGTTTTAAAATTGCAACACTGAAATACACCCATTTATTTCCTTAGCGATAATGACACTTATTCTCCGTACATACGTCCAATATCATCTGTTTGTCTTATGTGACTTTCAGCCCAGTTTAATTGGACATGGTTCACCGAAAACGTGACGACTTTTCAGCCTGTAAATTATACAACTTCCCAATAATAACCTACTCCTAACAAATAATGCACTTCAAAAACGTCCTTTGATGGTTCTGTCGCAAACAATCAACCATTTTAAAGTTGACCTCGCTACCCGGAAAATAGGAGCTTTTGAAAAAATTACGTTTCTCAAACCGCTTCTCCTAGAAATACTTGTCACTGAAGATGACTTTCATGAAAAATGTCGACGAAATTTTAAAATGTTTGAAATTTGCGAGTTCTTTTACATTCAGTGCGTATTAGAATGCGGACTGAAAATGACCTTCTTGTGTTTTTGCTTTTGAAGAAAGTTCAGAAGCTTTATAAAAATACAGTTATGTTCTCATTGATAACAAATGTTTTATGAACATATTTTGAATCAATTTTTTTGTATACCATAATAATTTTTGATTGAGAATTAGTTTTGAAGATTGATTTTTACGGAATTTATTTTGAAGGTTTATTTTAGGAGTCTATTTTTGTGTTAGTATATTTTTTGGTACCAGAAAATCATTTATTGTGTTTTTGGGTGGTTATTTAGTAATTGAGAAAATTTGAACGAAAAGCGAACAGTAAAGGCCTAAATTTCATACATCATAAAACTAACGTGAAAAAATTGCAAAAGTAATTAACAACACTCAAATAGTTATACGAAATTAAAATCATCTATACAAAGTAGAGGGGAAGTCTTTGAGGACGTCCTCGATACTACAATTTCAAGTCCTTGGCTTTAGTCTCAAAGCCTGCAAGTCCTCGAAAATGTCCTGTCCTCGGCTTGAGGACATCATTATTTTTTGATTGGTTAAAAAAGAAAATAACCTTACAAAAAACAACACAAATTTTTAGTCTGCCAATTTGTTTCCTTTCTTTCTTTGAAAAATAATACAATGTAATAGCCAAATAAGCCAATTCATAATAAAACTTATTTCAAACGGCATTGTGTGAAAGTTAATTCTAATCGGGGAATAAGGAGACAAAACGTATTGTAAAAAATTTTGATTTTTATTTCTGCTAATACTTCCAGTGCAGGCAGTGCAAAACGCAAAGCACTACAGTAAAGCCATCCAGAGCCATAACAAGGAATCTGGGAGTCCGGACAAACCATTTTGAGTTGCTAATGCTGCAACATGACCTTGCCCGCAATCTGCGCATGAGTTAAGAACAATGTTTGTCTGTGATAATGAAATGTGATGCAGTATTACCAGGAAATAGTGCAGTTGCCAGTAGAGTTCACGAGCACCCAAAAAATGTATTTTTTTCACCTATATTTTTGAAATCCTGAATAAATGTTCTTTCAAAATCGCCAAGGTTCCCACCCAATTTCCGGTTGTTTTGGCGGAAATCGGGGATTCCCCGGCGAAACGGTGTTGAATTTTTTTGCTGAGGTAGGGTTGATTTTGATTCTAAAAATCGTATTTCTGTATAAAGTAGACAGTCGATTTTAGATTCAAACGAAAGAGGAAGATAATTGCAAACTTTTCATAAAGTATTTTTTGGATTGTTTCATTATGACGTCACGATATGGTCGATTGATTTCAAATTTTTACAAAAAAATTTTGATTTAGGGTGCATATCGTTAGTTATTACAGCCAAAGTTGACGGAATAATGTCATAAAAGTTCCAACATCGATAAACCAGTTTCTCACCGGCAAAATGAAACCAAAATGACATCTTTATGATGTCATTAGAGAAAACTACGTAGTAAAATGCAAAACCGACTAGACGCGCTTTTCAAACAAATTGCACGTGACAGCGAATATTTTGATCGCGGCGCTGCGGTTTTCGTTGCAAAACATCAAAGAAAATCAATTTCACTGTCGTAAACGCTCAAAATGACGTTTGTATTAAAACTTTTTTACAGTGTGAGTGCATGAAGATAAACTCTGTTCAAAATTTAAGAACAAAATAAGAACAATTTTAGGCTTAGTGCAAGAAAAACTTTTAAGAAGTTTTTTTTAATTTTATTGCTATTTTGTGGCAAAGAATGACATTGCGCTAGCAAAATGTTCGAGCACATTGTTTCGAAAAGTCATAAAGTTGGTAGAGTAAGAATAAAACGATATATGAGAGGTGTTTCCAACATTTTTTTATTAAAGGGTATCAAATTTTTACGAAAAACAATAATGTCACCAGCAAAAGAGCGTGGATAAGCTCATTCAGATGTTTTAATTTTCTGTGTTGTCCTGATCAGACGCTTTGTTCGCAAAAGTGTCTTTTAAAATAACTAAAGCATTGTTTGTAACAAAAGATATTTTGATTGTGGTTCATACAGCAATTACTTGTAAGAAATAGCGGGAACGCTGTCACCACCCATAATCCGTCACAAAGTCGTATAAGTTGATGGGTGAAGAAACTAAACATTTTTGGGGGGCCATTGCAGAGAAAACTGATGGCCTCGCATTTGGAGATATTAACCAAGTTTTACAGTTAAAACAATTACTGACTCCATTTTAAGGTGCAGCAATTATTCACGAACACCGTATTCACCATACTCTAAAAATGAAATGTGTATCAGTTTAGATCGTTTTACTTGTTGTTGAGATCATCTCATTCAAAATGTAAAAAAAAATTTGAAGAAAAGGCACTTCTAGCGTTGACTACTTCAACGAGTAAAGCAGTCTGTTAACTTTTAAATTTTTATTGTTGCTGTAAGGTGTACGGTAATGTGTTCGAGTATACGTAGAAACATTACCTGCTAGCCAGTGGCGTAATTAGAGGTTAGAGCCAGAGGGCAAGGAAAACTTGACTAGAAATTCGCTCTACATTTTTCTGTTAATTTTAAGTGAAAAATAAAGGACTTTACTGAAGATTTGGTGCTTTTTTCCGTCAAATTTAGTTAAAGTCTTGACCAAAAATCGGTTGCTTTTTTTCTGTCGAGTTTCAGGTGAAGACTTTCCGCTTTTGTCGTTTGTTTTTTCCCATAAATTTGTTGCCATAATTTATAAAGGTACCCACATCTGGAGGAAAATACCTCCCTGCCTTGCGCCCCCCATCGTTAGTTATGCTAGTGATGCTAGCCCCTGCTATTTATCTACTTTTTTATTTGATCAAAACACCCCTGACGATTGCGATTTCGGAAAAGCGGTTTGTTTGTAAGATTTTAAATATGACACGCACTGTTTTTGAAATAGGTTTACTCACTTTTTTAGTACAGTAGATGTAGATTAAAAAAAAAGTCATTCAAGACATTGTAAAACTAAAACTCAAACCAAGTTGTTGTGTCTGGAAATGACTTTGACTGTGATCTACATCATTCTCAAAAAGTGAGAACGATTTAGAAATGACTGATTTTACCAAATACCGTAAGATTACTAAAATGACTTATGGTGTCTGGGGCGAACTCCTGGGATCATCCGCTTACTTACTTTATTTTACATTGGGTCTGTAAATTACCATCAAATTTATCAAACGGGTGTAGACGTCATCCAGAACTTGAGTTTGGACAACTTCAGGCAGGTGGTCTTGCGCTATACGCACTTACGTACAGTGCCAGGGTCATGAGGCAGGAAACCTACAGTATGGTTTGAGGTGCCTAAAATTTTTCTAGGAGCGTGATAGAGTAATGAAAACAGTTCAACAATGCTAATTCTATTATTAGTCTCATGTCTTCAAAAGATTTGGATCTTATTCACATTCGTTCATAGGCGTAGTCAGGGGGGAGGCCCAGAGGGCCCGCCCCCCCCCCAATTGACATGCTACCAACGAGAAAATGTCACAAAAAATACGATTGTTTCTTCACTTTCAGTTTCTTTTAGCATCTTCACATACAACAGTACACGCGTACAGCAATAATTAATAATAATTTTGATCCAGGGGGCCCGGGCCCTCTCAATGTAATTTTTGCTAACCAATTTAAATGGGCCTTCTACAATAATAATTAAATGGACCCCAATTTTAATGGACCCTTAACTATAATATTGATCCAGGGGGTCCCGGGACCCCACAATTTAACGTTTGCCAACCATATGGTCCCCCAACAATAATATTATTTCAGGGGGCCCAGGCACCTTCAATATAATGTTTGCCAACCAATTTAAACATATAACCCGAGTGAAATTACAGGTTTTTATCCTAAAAGTTGCTAACTGAAGCCCTCATCTAACCTTTTTATGAACGTAATGCAATGACTAGGGACGGATTTAACATATGGCTCATAGTGCCATGGGCCCCGCGCTCGGATAAGACTTTTTTTTATCTTCACCTGTATTTGGCTGGAAAATATTGGAAAAATCTCAAAATGCCAGGGGTCCAACTCAATCTTAATCGGGCCCGAGCAATAACATGGTTTGTAGGCGTAACTATCTATTGCATATTTTTCAATAACAATTCACCTCCACCTCGCCAGTTTTTATGCAACAAAATACTTCTGAAAAAAATTAGCAACAATAGGGGAAATGCTCGTTGAACAAAATTTTGAATTGAGAGGGCTTGGGCCTCCTGGCCGTTAATGTACTCCTATAACTGGTTGCTTTCATGACAAAACAATAATCTCTAAGGAAAATATTCAAATGGATTATTATTTACTGCTAAACTATTGCCGGAGGCAATGTACTTTACTTCCCCCTACCTGGGCCAAATCACTTACAAAATTTAACCCCAAAATGCAAGATTTTAAACGTGTTTTGAACTTAAACTGTAAGCGAAAGGAGGACTGAACAGCTTAAATTTTTCAATTGGCTTTTAAATGTTAAAAATCTAGTACTTTCAAAAGACTATGAATACGTGCAAAATATTATCCAATGGTATCAAAATAGCTCTTCTTCCAAAAAAGTACAAAAAATCGCCCTGCGGCTGGGGGTTTTGCCCCCAAACCCCCGTCTGTGACACGTTTGAATTACAGTACACTTCTTTACTCAAACACGTTTCCAAATTTAGACATTATTGCATTTTAACTATTGGTTTAAGACCTCTCCTTGAACGAATTCCTAGTTACGTGCCAGCACCAGACCACAGCTTGTGATCTTTCATTCTACGACATCTTTGCCCCCACAAAAAATTCTTTTTCGAAGTTTCTGGTGACATCATTGTTTATGATTTGGGGCTCCCCCAACCAAAAAACTTGACTACGCCTATGCATTCGTTTAACAAAATTATGGTAGGACCCACTGTGAAGCCAAGAAAGTCAGAAGTCCTCCCAACATACTTTTTTCATAAGAACCTTAAATTTTGGGTTGAGGCTGGTTGTTCTTCAATTTTCACGAATTTTCAGCCTCATTTGCTCTTAACTTTTCTGGAGAATAAACTACACAAATTATCCTTCTCTGGTAAAAATTTTGTCTCTTATTATAAGGTCATGCTTACTCTTAGACAACTTAACAATGGTAATACAAAAAAGATAGCAAAACTCTGTTGATTTCTTACAAAAATGCTTTACAAAACATTTTATTACTTAGCCCCTTCAGCTTCCCTTGTTTTTTAAAGCACGTTAAAAAGCGTATCTGGGTTAATTTTCTAAGTGACTTGGCTAAGCGGAGGGGTGGCTTCAATTTAATCCTACTAATTACGTCACTTATAGTCAAACGTCACGCTTACCGTAACACAGCTATGTTTGCGTGCAATGATTTCAAATAATTACCGGTGCTTCTAAAAATGTTTGTTAAAGACTCTACACTTGGTGGATGATACAAATTATGCTCACAAAAAAGCTGTAAATACTCTGGTTCGATCCCCAATCGAGCTAAACTATATATAGATTCGAATTCACAGCTCTCCTGCTTGACGATCAGAAAAGACGTAATGTGGAGCTTCCATTACTTGTGGTAGGCATGTAGGCAGATAGCAGTTGGACTAGATGGAAGGTCTTTCGTTGTCTCTTGATCAAAGCAAATTGGCAATGACAAAATAATTACCTAATGTTGTTGATATTTCCTTTGTAAGATTTTACTTTTTAAGTTTTAATATTCTTAAATACTGAAGATCACAATTTTTTTTGATTATATGCAGGGCAATTTGATGTGAAAATTGTGATTTTTTTAAACAAATAATCAAACATCTTTTGTTACAAACAATGCTTTAGTTATTTTAAAAGATACTTTTGCGAACAAAGCGTCTGATCAGGACAACACAGAAAATTAAAACATCTGAATGAGCTTATCCACGCTCTTTTGCTGGTGACATTATTGTTTTTCGTAAAAATTTGATACCCTTTAATAAAAAAATGTTGGAAACACCTCTCATATATCGTTTTATTCTTACTCTACCAACTTTATGACTTTTCGAAACAATGTGCTCGAACATTTTGCTAGCGCAATGTCATTCTTTGCCACAAAATAGCAATAAAATTAAAAAAAACTTCTTAAAAGTTTTTCTTGCACTAAGCCTAAAATTGTTCTTATTTTGTTCTTAAATTTTGAACAGAGTTTATCTTCATGCACTCACACTGTAAAAAAGTTTTAATACAAACGTCATTTTGAGCGTTTACGACAGTGAAATTGATTTTCTTTGATGTTTTGCAACGAAAACCGCAGCGCCGCGATCAAAATATTCGCTGTCACGTGCAATTTGTTTGAAAAGCGCGTCTAGTCGGTTTTGCATTTTACTACGTAGTTTTCTCTAATGACATCATAAAGATGTCATTTTGGTTTCATTTTGCCGGTGAGAAACTGGTTTATCGATGTTGGAACTTTTATGACATTATTCCGTCAACTTTGGCTGTAATAACTAACGATATGCACCCTAAATCAAAATTTTTTTGTAAAAATTTGAAATCAATCGACCATATCGTGACGTCATAATGAAACAATCCAAAAAATACTTTATGAAAAGTTTGCAATTATCTTCCTCTTTCGTTTGAATCTAAAATCGACTGTCTACTTTATACAGAAATACGATTTTTAGAATCAAAATCAACCCTACCTCAGCAAAAAAATTCAACACCGTTTCGCCGGAGAATCCCCGATTTCCGCCAAAACAACCGGAAATTGGGTGGAAACCTTGGCGATTTTGAAAGAACATTTATTCAGGATTTCAAAAATATAGGTGAAAAAATACATTTTTTGGGTGCTAGTGAACTCTACTGGCGACTGCACTAAAAGGCACATTGATATATTACAGTAATTTTGTTAGTATATCTTGATATAACTACCAAAACGTATCTTGAGTACGCCAACTTGTTCTGAAAATACGCGAGCGCAAAAAATTTGTTTTAGGATAAGGAAGAATAATTCTAATCATTGGTAAGCGGTCTGGGAGCAAAATCAACTCCACTGAACGATTTGTGAGTTGGAAATTGCCGCTAAGAATCCCAAAGTAACAACCTATTTGATCACAAAAAGCGCAGTTTAAAGAATTATTAAGAAATTACAGTAAGCGTGAACATAAACATAACTATAACTGTTTGAATGCCAGGATTACTAGGTACATTTTTTACACGCTTCAACAAAAAATTGGGCGTTTTTTGAAAAACGAAAGGTTTATTGTTTTTCGGTTTCGACAAATGCGGACCTCTTGAAGGGGGCACTGACCGAATGTCTCCTATGCCTTTTTCCTTAATATGACCCTGCTAGGATCCTTAGGTTTGCTTTTAATTAAATTAAATGTTAGATATAACAAAGTGTCTTTTGGCGGCCGAAACGTTTGCGCTCATTCATTGGCAGGCATGAGATGTGGGAAAAACAAAATGCACTGAAATGTAAAGAAAAGAATGGCTTAAAATTAGAGTTGGAAAATTGTGAGAAAACAAAAGTTTTTCTAATTTAGCATTTACCGTTTTTTTTTTTTTTTTTCAAATTACTTTGAAAATCTAAATGTGTAATTTTCTTTAAAGCCACAAAAAGTGCCATTTTTTCCCAAAAAATCTACTAAAATTGTTTTACAGGGGCATGGGGATAATACCCCGGCCCCAAAACCCGCTTATTTTCTTGATGCCAAAAACTTTTGAGCTTACAAATATACCTTTTATGGTACGGTACCTCCATTCATTCTAAAAACATAAATTCACAGTATTTTACAATATTTTTAGACAATAATTTTTGAAAAAATCCGCGAAAAGAAATGGTTTAACTAAGTAACATAGTTGGCGTTTAGGAAACTACTAAAAACGTGGCGATCCATACATCAGTGGAAATTTGCATCGGGGCCTAAACTGACAAAATTATGGCCTTAAAATTGTCTATTTCTACGTTTATAATTTAGCTATTTTCAGCATTTAAACTGTGAAGTATTGCATGGGGGGGACGCTTTAGTAGCCTGACCAGATGCATTTGCAACGTGGTAGCAACTCGATGTGAATTTTGCCCCGATATCAGAAGAAAAACAAAAACAATCGCCTTCTGTTGCGATTTTTTCACAGCCAAATTCGAATGAAGAAAAAAAAACAAAAAAACAATAAGGTATTCACCGCAGCTTAAGCGATTTTTATGCGCTTAATTGAAATGAAAACCAGAACAAAACGGTTTTATTGGAGATTTTATTATTGTTTGTGGTTTTACTGTTTGTGGTTTTACTGACTTCTTTGATTGTTCAATATATGTTTTTTGTGCGATATTTGACCGCCAAATTCGAATAAAGACCAAACCAATTAGAAAAAAAGGTCTTTTCTGCTTATCCTGTATAATGGAGGGACGCTGAATTTTCCGTAAAGAGAGAGTCCAAATCTTA
This sequence comes from Trididemnum nubilum, assembly GCA_963965965.1. Lineage (NCBI taxonomy): Eukaryota > Metazoa > Chordata > Ascidiacea > Aplousobranchia > Didemnidae > Trididemnum > Trididemnum nubilum. The sequence continues at coordinate 48,122,288 of OZ014471.1, read as the reverse complement.
ATGGGAGGACGCGTCCCTTCTACAATTTAAGTACTGGCTATATTTCCATTCATGGGTTATTGCCTTGTTTCATTACTACAACACCGCTACGGTGCAAAATCAACACCAGTTGCTAAGGTGTAAAGCATTTGTAAAACTTCAAAATGGCACTCGCTAATATTTTAAAAGAACTATTATTTTTCAATTATCAACAAAAACTAAACGAAATGCGATAACTTGCACCTTTGCGCCCAAAAATTATTGAAAATTTACCGACCATAATTTAGAAAAATTGTGTCTTCGGTCCTTGGCCTCGACCATTTCTGTTCTTAGCCTCTAGAAGTCCTGTCATCAAAAAGTCAGTCCTTGGCCTCGAATGTAGTGTCCTCGACTCCACCTCTGATACAAACGTTCCTTTCCCTCCATAATCGCTGAGCGAAAAAGATGATAACATTTTCAATTTCCAAAATTTCCAAATCATAAAACCAAATCATTCGTGACAATTTATAACCACAGACATTTCAAAGCGAAATAATATAAAAATTCTAGCCATTCACCTACACTATCGCTTTTGATATTGGTAGCAAAAAACTAAACACCGTTCCGAAAGTAGCTTTAATAAAATGTTTAGCTGAAAACGTGATCGATTTAAATACAATTACAGTAACGCAAACCGCTCTCAAACGCTTTGTCCAAGACAAAAATTCTTTATTGAGTTCCATTCTGAGGTATTTCTGCCCATTTGCTTGAGATTGCTAATAAATAGCTCTTCTTAAAACACAGATGTTTTCTTTTCCTGGAAAATCTTTCAGAAAGCGAGTTCGTAGCAGTAATTCATGGGATTGCAGTTTGGGAAGTAAGAACCATGTTTATCTTTTAGATGAAATTTCGAGTAAAATTATAAAGGTAATTCAAACTGGCGTGGCTGCTGTGAAATGGTAAAGTAAGTGCATTTCTAAAAAACAAGTTTTCTTCAAAACAAATCAGTTGTTTTTGTTGTAAGAATTTGCATTAAAGTATGTATGCGCTTTATTCAGTAATTTGATGCAACACTCAGGGGTGCAAATGTTTGTTAAGCATTGGGAGGGATAATTTGCAATTTTACCCCAATTTCGCCCTATTTTCAACATTGGGGTGAATGAACCTCAACCACGATTTTTTTCAGGTGAGCAAATTAAGTGAAGACCAAAAAAAAAGGTCTTCACCAAAACCAGAACGCTTCATCAAAAATAGAACAATTTTTATTCCGCGAATTCATGTGGAGACCTGCGCTCAGACGCACACCAGTGTCAAATTTTTGGAGGAGATAGAGAAAAAAGCCATACTCAAATTATTTGGGGGTATAAAGTCAAATTATTGGGGGTGATATATCCCCCATCCCCCCCGGGTTTCAGCACCCCTGGCAGCACTCAAAGTTAGCCTTAGGTTACAGTTTTTGTTGCTGAGAAGTCTATGACAGTGTTGCAGTTTCAATTGACGCCCGTCAAAATCTTTACCTGTTTTGAGAAGAGAGAGAATAGACAATAAAGACGAGTGGCAGCAGCTGCCTTCTCACGCACACAATTAACTCTGCTTTTCTGCCTGTTGTAAGCAGTTTCTTGTGTAAACTTGGTTACATGCGGACATAAGCTTTTGCACATATTAGGTTAAATATCGGTCATTGTTTTGCACAAATGCTTGGATTAAGTCGTGAAACCCTGATTCTTAAGCATTCAAGCCAGTGGTTTTCAACCTGGGATCAAAACCCTGTATAGTGATATTTGCTGCTATGATAGAAATCACAAAACATTCTAATTGACAAAAAAATTAAATATTTAAAAATAAAAGTCAAATTTAGTTAAGGGGTTTCAGAACAAGAGCACTGAGCACTCTCGGTTTGGAAAACTTTTGATTATGACCTTTGATCTAAAAATTCAATATTTTACCGTGTGTAAATTTTTCACAAAATATCAATTTCCTAAGTAGATAAAGTAAAATAATATTTCTTGGCGAAAATCCATTGTTTTTATCTTTCATCGTGCTGTAATCCTTTTGTATTAAAATAATATAATTGTAGGTTTATTGCAAATAGAAAGTGGAGCTATTGGCGTTTTTACCAAAACAATCAACAATAGGTTAAATCAATTATATCAAAATAAAATGTCAAATAATGCTTAACAAAATCATTGTTGTAGCATCATACTTGATGAGATTTGCAAGTTTTCAATATACGATACTTCATTTGATTTTATCTTATATTTGATTATGTGAAAGCACTGATTGCTCCACCTTCTATGAACTGCATCAAAAATCGTCATCTGGTAACTCTTCATTCTGCTTTCTTTTCTCATGTGCATCTCTACGGACAGACACATAATTATTAATAGGACTGTGTATACTATTTTTATGGAACTTAAAAAATGGTTAACAACTGATTCTCCCTCAACTTTAAAAACGAGATAAAAACGATGATAAAAATGAAGCGGTAGCTCAACTGTCGTGTCATTGAGTTCAATCATTTCAAAAAAAACAAAGAAACCAACTTCAATGAAATCTTTCCAAATTTGTTTTTATTTTTTGCAATAAAATCGATTTCGACCCTAACAAGTCATCATCAGTTATCTGGAAAAACCAACAATAAAATCAACACTAGCACTCATCATCATATTGTGTCGCACCAAAACTTCAACTATCGAACGCTAAGCGGTTTGCTTCTTTTACATTGTGATCGGAGCAGTGTGGTCCAGGTTGACACTCATTACTTTAGGCATATGCTCCATTGCTAGTAAATTGCGCTTGAGCAGTCACTAGTTGTGCTGATTCCCCCCCCCCCATTTGTGAAGAGTGTTTTTTGTTTTTCTACTTTCGTCCGTACTCGATTGTGAGCTACCGATTTTTTCTTAATGGGATTTGATTCAGGAGGGAGTTGATTCGGCAGCTGGTTTTAGTAGAGCATCTTTATCTTGGTCGCTGTCAGTGTCATATTTTTTTCCAGATTTAAGTCTAAAGAAGTCAACTTTAGTGGGAGGAAACACTGTAAAACCATGAACCTGATAAAACCGACTGCTAATCTGAGCCAAAATATCAGTACAAGTATTGCTGGAACTGCATAAAACGAACTGAAAACAGGCAAAAACAAGTGCTCCCGAAAATATATGTCTCACAATGAAAAACTTCACTTTAAAATACGTGTGTAATTTGACACTGGGCAAAACATTGTTAGCAATGTTAATCGTAGCAATCAACTTCAATACACTCTTATTTAAAAAAGTCAATAATAGTAATAATAATTTGGGGACCGGCGGTTGCTGCAGCAATAAGTAGAAGACAATTGGCACAACCAGTGTTGCGACCAAACAGGACTAAAGAGATTTACGTCAAAGGGACCACAGTCCGATTTTAGCCATGTTTCCGATGAAATCTAACCCAAATACGTTGGTTTTTAAACGTGTTTTAAGCTGGACCATATTAAACTGTGTTGGGGTGAATGGACTAAGGGCTTCTGCAACAGTTGAAATGGATCAAGTTTGTTTAAAATTTCTTTGAAAAGAAATTAAAAGCAGCTATTTTTCCGATAAAATTACACATGCAGTTGAGTGGATGGGAAATTTTCCTCAGCTTCTGGTCCGAAACGTGTTTGACAAGCCTCGGTTACTCAAAACAACTGCTTTTGCTTACTTTTAACGCGCTAAACATTTTAGCGTTTTTGTTCAGACTTTTCTTCCGCTAATTCGTGGTGTGGAGTCAGCATGGGCTCAATGTAATTGCCAGAGATGGAGTCCTCGAGGACGTCCTTGGCCTCGAGGACTCATTTCGAAGTCATTGTCTTTGGCCTCAAAGGTCAAGTCCCTGGCCTTGGCCTCGAAGCCTCAAGTCCTCGAAAATTGCCATGTCTTTGGCCGAGGACTGCACTATACTCTTTGAAAGGTCAAAACTTTGTTGGAAAATGACAGAAACCTTGCGGAAAATTTGCTCGGACTTTTTTTTGCTTTTTTGGAGATCGCCTGAAAAAAATTTTTGAAGAACTTTTTTTTGTTTTGTTTTTGGAGAACACTTGCTCCTGTATTCTTGATCTTTGGCCTTGAGCAGGGGTGCCGAAACCCGGGGGGATGGGGGGATATATCCTCCAAATATTTTGACTGTATCCCCCCCCAATTATTTGAGTATGGTCTACATCTGCTTCTCCCCGAATAATTTGACTCTGGTGTGCATCTGAGCGCAGGTCTCCACTTGAATTCAAGGGAAAAAAGTGTTCCATTTTTGGTAAAGATCTTTTTTTGGTCTTCACTTAATTTGCTCACCTGAAAAAAATCATCCCCATTGGTCGAAATTTATCCCCCCCAATGTTAAAGATAGGGCAAAATTGGGGTAAAATTGTAAATTATTCCCCTCAATGCTCAACAAAGATCGGCACTTCTGGCCTCGAGCATTTCTGTACTTGGCCTCAATAGGGTCTGTCCTTGAGAAGTCGGACCTTGGCCACGGATTTTTTTAGTTTCTTTGGCGTTGGCCTCGAGCCTTGTGTCCTCGACTCCACCTCTGGTAATTGCCATTGATAAGTAAAGTAATCATACATGCAAATTTTTTTTGCAGTAAATTTTGATGCCGTTTTCTATAACGTAGTAAAAAAGCGTTATTTTTGCAAGGAAAGTGCTTTTAAAGGTGGTCATTAAATACACATAGATGCAAACAGGGTCGCGGGATGAAATATGTTAAAACAACTAATGTAAAGGTTTGTGATTATTCTATTCTTTGACCACTGGCTCATTTGCAACTGTGAAGATATTTGACTGTGGGATCTGCGTGTTCCAGAGCATTCTTCTTGAACAACAATCCTTGAAAAACCTTCTTAATTCGGTTCTGTTTTTTTCAGGTGTAGCAGGCTGTTGTTTGCTAATAGATGCCGTTTTTGTTGCTAATAGGCGCATCCAGTTTGTCGTACGCTTACGATCATTCGGTTTGCAATCAATGCCAATTTCCTTTTTTTTTTAATGTTCACTTACAATTTTTCTTGTTTTCGATTCTTTCTCAGGCTTGAACTACAGTTTAATCTTTTGCTTGAAAATTCACTCACAAATTTTCTCGTATGCCATTCTTTTTTAGTCAATAGGCTTGAACTACAGCTTTCTTTCTTTCATTTGAAACCATGCATGTTGTCTACAGCAAGAAAGCCTAAAACATTCAAGCAAAAACGTGCTTGAGCATCCAAGCCTTACGAGCGACTTTGTCTTTTTTTTTTAACCGTATGATAATGCAATATTCATTTACATTTTCGACAGGTGTTTTATATGGTTTTCTATTCTAAATGTTCTTCGCAATTTTGAACAAAATTCTTCAAAATTGTTTTTGCATGATGTGAATCAAACTTGAAAATGACGGCTTTATTTAATTTTTGAAAACTTCAAGAAATTGCAGCATCATGTTTTTTTTTTAATTTTTTTAATTTTTTTTAAACATTTACTTATACACAGTATAAATTTTTCGCTAACTACAATATCGTAACAATTACCGCGTCAATACTGTGATATATATAATTTTTTAGCAGGCTATTGTAGCGAAACCGACTGGATTATTTTGTTTTGTTTGGTTCAGAATGCGCGTCGTTTCGGCACAATTACGTGAGGTTGGAACTTTTAACGAACCTAAAACAAAACGGCATGATTCATGTATTGGTTTTATGTAATTTTCTGCAGATTTTCATTAATATGATTTTTATTATCATCTGTTAAATCTATTATTTGCAACAAAGACGAATTTCAAGAATTTACTGCAAAGTTTAACCGGCCTGTTAATTTATCTGCACTCGACATTTTTTGAGAGGTCGGATGTTTAATTCTACTGTATGGCTGGTCAATTTGACACTGAATCACTAACGGCTTGCCTCTACTTCAACATTTATTCGTAAAAAGTTGTGTTTACCTGGTGAAATGACGTAGGAATGGGTTTGGCCAGCTCGTCCCACACTTCGTGTTTCAGAAGCAATGCAGCAAAGAAAATGAATGAAACTGAAAAGAATAATGTGCGCTTTGTTAAGAAATTATGACTACAACTTCAAGTGGGCATAAAAAAATTTTGCGATATGATAGTTAACATTTTTTGAATGAAAATTTTTACAGTATTCGGACTGCTTGTTAAACTAATTACTCTCCAAATCGATAAAAGATTTTCAGTCACATCAAATTTTCCATTAGATTATTCTGGCGTTATTACGTCAAAGCGTGTAACGAATTTGCAGGGCTCATTTTTGGCGGCATAGCGCCCAGGCTGAATATATCTACTTTTGAAGAAATGTCGCAGTGGTGGCCAGCCGTTGGCAACTCTGTGCCCGATTTGACTGGCCTGAGATTTGAATATTAGACCACCCGCTCGATACGAAAGCGTTACCGCTTGACCAACTGGCCAATATTTTCTATCAAAACGTCTCAAAAAACTACAATATCTTGTTGTAACATTCAATAAGCACCCACATTCCACAGTAGAATAATTAACAAACCAGCCAATAACATAACCACTGATTACAATGACAGTTTTGTTGTTTGTTGTTTAAGTACGTCATTAAACAGTGTTTTGCAAATGTTTTTCCGTTTTTTAACATTTGCGCCACTCTACAGTCTTCTATTCCATTCTTTTAGAAAGGGAAAACTATTAAGAACAAACAAGCAAATTTTTGTAAGTTTTTAAATAAATTAATTACTGGCTTAAATTCTCGAAACTGTGAATGTCATTGTTTCGGTACTTTTTGGCCTTCACCTGATTTGGGCCGGAAACTCTCCTTTTTTTTATTCCGCTCTCATCTGTTTCTTGAAACCACTTCTGGCAGTGGAGCGATCGAGGATAAGCTCGGTAATCTCAGCTTACCTACTTTTTTGCTACGGTAGGCTCAGTATTTTTCTGGCTTGTAGACAATTCTTCTCCAAACTGTCTAGAATGGAAAGTTACTCCTAGCGTTCGGCTAGAAGTCGCGTGTGGGTCTGGATTCAAATGAGTGTTGAACCCAGGAACCTCTTCTTACTTGTGAGCTAACTGTCGTCTTCTTTAGCACAGCACTAAGAACTCAAAACCTTAGAGTTTAATGCAAAAGCGGCAAACAGATTGAACAGCAAGTCATTTCGACAAATAAGAATCGGTTGCGAATATTATTACTTCAAGCCTACACAATGTGCCCGAAACTCACCAATACACAAAGTTGACAGTTTACATGTTGGAATGATAAAAATTCCGAGATTCACGACTTATAAATGACAATTAAGTAAGGTGCGTAGCTCTGAAATTCGAAAATCTCTTAACATCGAGCCGTTACTTCTCCGAATTGAAAGATTACAGCTTAGATGGTTTGGCCATGTAAGCAGAATGCCTCAGGAAAGACTCCCCAAACAAGCTTTACATGCCAAAGCAAATGGGAGAAGACCAGTCGGACGACCTAGAACTAGATGGACCGATTACATTGAGGATCTTGGATGGAATCGCTTGGGACTTCGCCCAAGCGAAATGATGGAGGTGATGGAAGACCGTGAGGTGTGGCGGCTCAATCTTGAGCTACTGCCCCCGCAACCCTCACGGAAAAGCGGGCAATGAAGAAAGAAGAAGAAAGAAGAAGAAGAACTTTTTTCTAAAATAAATAATCGGGCGTGGCCTTTTCCCAAAAGGAGAGCTGCGATTGGCTATAACAGATTTCGTAACTTGGAATTATTCGACACCATCAAAGCGGAGGTTAGTTAGAGAAAGCAGCTGCGTTCGCTTAATGATGCGTATTTTGGGTCGTCAGAAGTTAGTTTGTATCACAACAAAATACGAACCCACTTTACCCGCAGTATTTTCCCAATGATGTAATACGATTTTGCTTCGTTCCGCATAACGTCACAATCAAAACAAAAGCTGTCAAGTAAATCGTTGCAATTATGGCTTCAAAGAGCGACATGCTACTTTTATAAAAGCAACATATAGCACACGAAAATTATCCAGAAATGCGGCCTCTAATTATTTCTCACATGAAATAATTAAAAAATTATACGGGATGACTTGAGTGGGCATAGCACAATAAAAAACACAGCAAATTGTAGGAAGCGGAAAATACCACAATCAAAATATAACACAGGAAAATACAGCATACATATAGCTTGCGCGAATAATGACAGAGTTTGGTGAGATGAGAAGTCACCACGACCAGAACGCTTAGTCCGAGTTTATGAGTGGTCAGCGCCACTCCCCACAATACTTAGGCAAGAAATATCCCTCAGAACATAGTCAATTTTTAAGTTCCCACCCTCGTCATATTTAGCTACAGCTATTTTGGCCCGGCGTACAATCGGCTTTCCGTTTCGATTTTGGGGGATCACTTCGTGGACCCGACCAAGCTGATAATTTCCCTTTTTAGCAATGTCTATTGGTGCTCCCAACACGACCAATTGCCCTGGTTTTAGATTCTCAGTTTTCTTGTGCCATTTATTACGAACGTAAAGCAGGGGCAAATAGCAGGAAATCCATTTCTCCCAAAATGCCTGTGACAGACCCAAATTAAATCGATAGTCCCTTCTGAGCATGTCTCGATCATGGGGTTGTCCAACCGTGGAATACGGATCAAAAAATGGGGTCAACAACGAGGCAGGAGTAATCGCCGAAAAATCGCGTGGGTCATCGCTTAGAGCGGAAATTGGCCGTTGATTGACAATGCGTACCGCACTTCCCGTGTAGGTCACGAGTTCATTGAAACTAGGCTTGTGCCTCGACTTCTCCAATACGCTAGACAACACGATTTTAAACTGCTTTATTAAGCTCTCCCAAGCACCTCCTTGCTGCGGAGCGTAAGGCGGAATGAAATGCCAATTAATGCCTTTGCGTCTTAGAGAATTCTGAAACTCCTTGGAATCGAGCAACTGTGGCAACTTCTTGGACGCAGCTTGGAACGTGCTACCATTATCCGAGTATAAATTATTCACACACCCTCTCAAATCCACAAATCTGGTAAAAGCAAGCAAAAACTCATCTAGCGAGAGGGATAAAACAAGCTCGACATGAATAGCCCTGCATGCCATACAAGTGAACAATAGTCCCCAAACCTTTCTGAGACTACGTCCTTCTCTAAACATTAATGGTCCAAAATAGTCGAGCCCACAGTCGGCAAAAGGCTTCTTGTGTGCACTGGTTCGACACAATGGCAGGTCCGACATTAGAGTTTCTATTTTCCTCGCTTTTCTTATGTTACAAAAACCACAATCACGCATGTAAGCCTTGACGGAAGCGTTTCCGCTAACAATCCAAAATCTAGCCCTAATCGACAGCAAAGTGTGTTGAACACCGCAGTGCTCATCTTGGCAGTGATAATGTAAAACTACTAATCTAGTCAATGGGTGTTTAGAGGGCAAAACAATAGGATGTTTGGAATCAAAAGACAATTCAGGGGATTTGCTTAATCGTCCCTCAATACGCAAATTTCCAAATTCATCGACACAAGGTCTAAACTTTTTCAAACTGCGCAACTCCTTAACACGCCATTTGTTACTCTCAGATCTATCAAGACTTTTAATTATGTCATCAATAGCATCGGGGGATTTTTCACGTAACAGCTTTATGGCATGCCCATACGCCTTGGTTTGTACGTATCTAGCTATCAAGTTCAGGGCCATGCTCAAATAATCAGCATTCAAAGTTGGTTTCACAAAGGCACACCTCTTTGCCTTGCAACGAAAATATTCACAAAAAGCCATAATGTATGCCACTCTTTTTTGTAGCACATACAGCGAGGGTGCCCTTTCAATCAACTTGTCAAGGCCATCAACCTCGGGTGAGCAATCAATCTTACGCACTGTCACATTCCTCGCCTTATCGTCTGTGAAATTAAATTCAACGTTTTCCTGTAAAAAAGATGGACCTTTAAACCACAAGTCACGCGCCTCTACCTTCCTAATGAGACCTGGTCGCGTACCCACATCGGCAGCGTTCATGCTACTCGAGCAGTAATGCCATTCTGATTCCTGTGACAAGAGCAAAATGTGTGCCACTCTGCGTGAAATGAATCTATTCAAACGCAAATCAGGGTTTTTAATCCACTGTAAAACAGTACGAGAATCACACCAAAAGAACTTACGACACGCAAATACTTTCAAAGCATCGAAGGCTGAATTCATTAACTTCGTGGTGTTGACAGCCGCCACGAGCTTTTTCCTAGCTTCAGGCCATGAAGATTGATTAGCTAAGACAATAGTGCACTTTCCCAGAACAAATGATACACAAATTGACCCATAAACAAGTCTTCGCAAATACACTACAGAACAGAACGCCTGGTTAGACGCGTCGGAGAAAGCATGCAATTCATAAATTACGTTATCGGAGGGCTTACGATGAATAGAATTAGCAAAAAACCATCTAGGTAATGCAAAATGCTTCAAACTCTCTAACGAACACAGCCACTTATTCCAAGTTTTAACAAAGCTCTCAGGTACCTCTTGGTCCCAATCAAATTTCTCGATTGCCAGTTGCTGCAACATCAAACGAGCCTGTAAAAAATACGGCCCACAGGTACCTAAGGGGTCCCAGTTTTGCCCTACTTGACTCAGCATATTCCTTCGAGTGTATTTTGCAAGGGGATTCAAATTACACTGAATGCGCAAGTGATCGGATTCGGTGTCCCAAACACAACCTAAAGTCTTCGACGCTGGCAAAACAACATTATTGTCGCGTTCTAGATCGAGATCACGGATGGCGGGAGCCAAAAGTTCGCTATCCATGTCACTCAAAACACTAAGGGCTTGCTTGTTAGCAGACCATTTGACAAGATTAAAACCACGACTCTTAAACAACTCGATTGACTCAGCAGCCACTTTGCTAGCCTCATCTAGATCGTCTACAGAACAAATAAAATCGTCCATGTACATGTTTTCCAAGACATTTGATCGGGTCAAGTCGCTGGCGTTGCAAGGATCTTCTTCGACCATCTTTCTAATTGCTAAGCAGGCAACAAATGATGACGACTTTAAACCCCAAGGGTGTACACAAAACCTGTACGGAACTAGCTGGCCGTGCTTAACATCATCATTATCAAACCACAAAATCCGGAACAAATCCCGCTGTTCCTCCGGTACTCCTATTTGAAAATAACATTTTTGGACGTCAGCCATCATAGCAAACTCCCCACGCCTGAAACGAACTAGAATTTTAACAAGTGAGTTCAACAAATCAGGACCAGACAAAATGACGTCATTTACGCAGGTGCCCATGTATTGACTTTTGCCGTCGTACACAATGCGTTTCTTGACTTGAGAAGTTATAAAGTACGGCAAATACCAAGTCTTACCCAAACTAGAGTCAATATTAACAACAGGTTCAACGTATCCAGCATTTTTGAGCTCCCGAATGCTCTCCACAAGGAACTCATAAGCATCAGGCTGCTTCAAGGCCTTTTTTCGGAGACCTTCCATTCTTTCTGCAGCCAGCACAAAATTATTAGGTAACTTTACATTTGCTTTCAGCGGAACTGGGACTTCATAATGGCCTCCCTTCATCTTAACATTCGGCTCAACCATGTCACTGGCCAACAAATCACTTCGGGATTGACCGATTTCCTCGTTTTCAAGCAACAACTCTCTAACTTTCTCCCTGAGCTCTACGATTTCACTATCCTTTGACCACAACTCCTTTTTCAGACGAGGCATGATTTCACCACCCTCACCGACAGTCTGCAAACGGAAACTCCTAACATTATTACCTCCAAAATGAAATTTTCCACCACAAGCCAGCCACCCTAAGCTAGTGTGTACGGCATGCGGTTCCTCAGGAATATCTCCGTTACGTTCCTCTACCACTTGCATAAGACGAGCATTATCGTTACCAATGATTACATCAACAGAGGTACAGTTATCAATGCCAAAAATATTTACGTCCTCAAAATGCTTTAAACCATTTAACACCTGTCTATGGGGCAATCCTTCCTCATCATCGGACCACGGTGCGTGAACGACTCCGGTTAAGTCACAAAACAAAGCATTAGACTCAAGCGACTGTACACTAAACTTAACCAAATCAGCAAAACGGTTTTCGGTACCGATCAGTGTGTCAAGCTTAAAGCATGCGCTATCAAACGGCTTAAGGCCCAATTCGGTCGCTAAATCACTTGAGATAAAGGTTAATTGCGATCCCGGGTCATGCTGAAAGTACACAAGCTTATCTTTACCTGTGACAGGGTTAAAGATTCGGGCGGCGGTAACTCGATTGTAAGCGGCTTTAATACGCTCGACATGCATGCCACGAGATGTCACCAGGGAGTTATTCTTTTTGTCAGGTTTTACGTAGTGGTCATGCAAAAGAAAATAATGTTTCGGACGGTGATCAGGGCCACACTTACGACAATTGTTAGGGCGGCTACAGTCTCGAAGCAAATGAGTACCAAGACAATTCAAACAGCGCCCTGACTCAACCACAACCTTCTTTCGATTATCAACAGAGAGTTTCAAAAATTCACTGCATTTTGACAAAACATGCCGCGCATTACGACCTTGTGTCTCACAGAAAATACACAATGGGTTTAACTCCTTATACCTATCACGTTCCGGAGGACCACGGTAGTCACGACGACCGTACGAAACACCACTAGAAGCCTTAGAAGGCAAATCGGAACTTGCAACATTTTGTCTAACTCTATAGACGGGTGCCTTATCACCATTTCTTTTATGCTCTGACTCGTCCCCCAATAGCATAAAACCAAATTCTGTTGACATCCGAGCTTCCTCTCTATTTACAAAGTCAACCAAACTCTGAAAGCTGGGCTCGTTAGTGCTTTCAAAGTGATGCAGCAAAAAATCAAGATACCTTTGCCTAACATCCGGGGGGAGTCGTTTAGCTAAATCGAGAACAAAACGACCTTCGAGCTTTTCAGTTTTCTTATACGCGCTAGCATAAAGAGCACAATTATCCAAATCAACCTTAAATCTTCGTATCGCATCAGCCGAACCGGAAGCCAACTTAGGGCCATAACGATATCTTCTTACGTCGGGTTCACCCAGAAAACCTCCTTTCGTTCCAAAGCGCAACTCTAGCCTACGAAGAGACATATCAACTCTTTCTAACTCGGAAAGATTAGGATTATCAGCAACAAGGTTAATAATAATTTGCGACGCTGACTTGACACACGCGGTCTCTAACAACATCAACTTCATTCCTTTACTGGGGCACTCATTAATTAACGCCTCAATGCGGTTCTTGAAAAAGATAAACGCCATGTTCGAGCCATCATATTGTATAAGCGCCGCCTTATCTAAGAAAATCTGGTTATTCTGATTTTCGAAGAAAATCTCTTGCTGGCCATTACTGACAGAATTTACAGGAGAAACTATGCAACAATCATTTTTACCTGAACAATTTCTAGCACTCGGTTCATCACAATCAATCAATCGAGAGCCGAGTTTGTTTCGCAACACTGCAGACCTCGCTGGTAATTTAACATTTTCGCCAGGCAAAACCTTATCAAGCCGGGACTCGGGTGCGCTATTAAATCGATGGTCTCGAAGCTCAGTAACAGGATTAGGTTTTTGTCTGAGAAGACCGTCACTATCCATACCCTGGTGGTCTTTGGAGTGACCTTCTGCTGCGGCCTCACGACCAACATCGGGGCGTCTTTGGAAGCCTGCCTTCGCTTCCCAATTAGTATGAAAATCGGTTTCAACGGCGGCCCCCTGACCCCCCTCCAAGACAGAGCCCGCATTGCGATGCGAGAGCGGATCAGTACTTTTGGGGTCGCTACCACGCACCTGGGATTTCTTAGCCATTTGGGGCGAAGAAGAACTTAAGGCGATACTATAAAGGGAATCACGGCTTTTGGTTGAAGTGCCAATGGACTTGGTTTCAAACCTCGAACCTGTTTTTGAACCCTCACGGGAGCGAGATAGGATTTTAAGCTTTTCCAGCTTAGCTTCTAACCGAGCTTCTTCGAGCTCCATCTGGGCTTTAATAGCTAATTTCTTTTTTTCCAATTGTAAATCAACTTGGGCAAGGGCAATCGACGAACTGCTGGTCAGTCTAGTGTTCTCAGTGACATTTGAAACACTATCCTCTGGGTTAATTTGGCAGTTGGATAGTTCGTCGACTTGTTCAAATTTGCATTTTAAGTTTTCGAATTCCTTAAACACCTGCTCGCGAAAACCCTCCTGATGTTCCAAAGCAACGTTTTCATTTAAATAATCGTCAAAGCGGCCCACCTCGCGTTCCAAATAAGCAAATTTGTCCTGTAGTTCAAAATCATCGTGATCAACAGCCTTTTGCAACGCCAAGAGTAAATTGTTAATTTGGGACAGAAGCTCTCTTTTCAAATGTCGGCACGCTCTCAAACTTTTACCCGCGTTACCAAAGGGGTCGAATTGCATTTGAGCTTCTGTTTGCCGTCCCATATTGCCTAGTGCGGAGGTGTCGGCGCTTTCACTCACACACTCAGGACCACTAGAATGCGCCATAGTGCCACTCATCTCATCAAAACGTGACATAATTTAACAGCGTAAGTTCAAAAGTATTACTAAATGCCCGATGACTTAAAAGCTATAACAGAGGCCAAATTACTGAGTAAAGATGTTATAATCAAGACACTGAATTGGGAAAAAACAAAACACACAAATAATGATTTTACGGTACCGTTCACAATAGTATTGATTCTCTTTTGAGTCGTTGTAGGGTTTCCACCCCTCTGACGTCTTCTAGCGATGATTGCGTCACTTGTTATTATCGCTGAACTTGCAATGGCTTTGCTCGTATCGTTGAGTCTTCCTCTACGTACTAAGAATTAGCTCTTCTGAAGTCTTCTCTCTTCTATCAGAGCAAAGAACGAGGCACTAAACCTCTTGCTACTTTAGACAATTTGATTCCAAAATTGTGCAGCTAACCTTCTGGATGTCACACACAGTCCAGAAGTCCAGAAACAACGTTCGGCTTTGCCACTATAACAAAGCCAAAAACTTAGGCAAGGCGAAAAGTAATATTCGCAATATTTCTAGACAATTCTTCTCCAAACTGTCTAGAATGGAAAGTTACTCCTAGCGTTCGGCTAGAAGTCGCGTGTGGGTCTGGATTCAAATGAGTGTTGAACCCAGGAACCTCTTCTTACTTGTGAGCTAACTGTCGTCTTCTTTAGCACAGCACTAAGAACTCAAAACCTTAGAGTTTAATGCAAAAGCGGCAAACAGATTGAACAGCAAGTCATTTCGACAAATAAGAATCGGTTGCGAATATTATTGCTTCAAGCCTACACAATGTGCCCGAAACTCACCAATACACAAAGTTGACAGTTTACATGTTGGAATGATAAAAATTCCTAGATTCACGACTTATAAATGACAATTAAGTTTTAAGAACTTTTTTCTAAAATAAATAATCGGGCGTGGCCTTTTCCCAAAAGGAGAGCTGCGATTGGCTATAACAGATTTCGTAACTTGGAATTATTCGACACCATCAAAGCGGAGGTTAGTTAGAGAAAGCAGCTGCGTTCGCTTAATGATGCGTATTTTGGGTCGTCAGAAGTTAGTTTGTATCACAACAAAATACGAACCCACTTTACCCGCAGTATTTTCCCAATGATGTAATACGATTTCGCTTCGTTCCGCATAACGTCACAATCAAAACAAAAGCTGTCAAGTAAATCGTTGCAATTATGGCTTCAAAGAGCGACATGCTACTTTTATAAAAGCAACATATAGCACACGAAAATTATCCAGCTTGCTACAACATAAAAAAAGTGCAACATGAACAGAGGTGCGTGCCGTACAAATTCCACAATTCTTCAATTGACATGCGTCTGTTCAATCAAGGTGAAAGCAGTGTATAGCTTCAAATTTCGTCTGCAGTGTATCCCTTCAAATTTCGTCAAGTTGGGTATAGCTTGCGTCTGTTCGAGCAAGCCAAAAATAGTGTATAGCTGCAGATTCGCCGTTGTTGCAATTGCAAAATAAACGAAAAATAATACAAAAAAAATACAAAAGTGTTTTGTGTCGATCTGTTTGTTACTTTTGAAATCTATCAATATAATTCCAGGGCAATGAATAAGTTCTAACACGACTTTGCTCATTAAAGGCAAATGATGCAGTAATTTTTCTCCGAATAAAATTTTGAACTTGTCGATATTGCTGGATGAAAAAGTATACCATGAATTTTTGGAGCCCGGCAGCACTAACTTCTGGTTTTTAGAATATGCTGTTGCAAGTTATCTTAAAATAGTAATTTAGTTAAAATCAGTCGATAAACAAATTCTGCGGTTGCAGCTTGCTGTGATACATTGATTTCCAACTCATACAGGATAAGAAGTTTCGATTTTTTGAAATCTCCAGCAGCCTTTTGGTTAGTGGTTGCTCTGCATTGTTGAGTGTTTGTTGTTAAATAACATTCTTTATCATGTTTGATTTCAGATCGATCGCCGCATTGGAAGTTTCAAGATGATTTATGTAAGTAAGCTTGGTGTATCAAAATAATAGACATTTGTTTTCTTTTTGAATTCTGATTGTCTTGAAAAAGAGAGACAGACAATACAGTTTCTCATTTAGGCCAGTTTAAAAGACTCAGCTGGATTCTTTTTTGTTGTATAACTTTGTTGTGCTTTCACAATAATTTGTTTCATTATATTTCGGCGAAAACACTGGAAAGTTATTGTTGACAAATTTTTGTGAGTTTTCAAACTTGGCAATTTTGTGACAAATGCTACTCTGCCAAACGCTTTCAAAACATTTATTTGAAAACACAACAATCTGTCGTAGGATGGGTGTTGTTAACGCAGTTTGCCGCGGACGCTGAACAAGTTAATTGGGATAAGAATTATGTAGCAGTAGCCAACTCAAACGATCAAGCGATGAGCATTGTCGATGCAGTATTTAAGTCCTGGTACTAAACTTGACTGACAAATTTGAGCCGATTTGTCGTTTTTTTGTTGTACGTCGTGTAGTATTTTTCCTCTATTGTGGTTTAGTTAGCAAAATTCTACTACTGAAACGATAAAATCAAGTTCGATTCCCAGTCGAGTTGAACAAAAAAGCCAAAAATTTGTTGTTCACAGCTTTTCTGCTTCATGTTTAGCAACAACCGAACAGTTTGAAGCATTCTCTGCGTGCTAGACAGGTGGCAGTTTGATTCGAAGACCAAAAGATCCCTTTGCTGTCTCCTACCCAGGTGGACTCGGCGAATAAAGGTGCAACTAAGACGGACAGTGTGTCCGCTTATGTTCGCAGTCAGAGTTCGGGCCAAATGGAAACCGACTGAAATCATTGGCTTTTTTACACAGCTATGTGCGACACTTATACAATGGACAGATTGAAATTCAACCAAAATCAAACTCCTGATTATACCGCTCAAAATCATGCTTAATACGTGTAGTTTGAATTGGCTAATTAAGTGGAGCTCGCCAATATGCATATTCGCTCAGTTTTGACATTGTTTTATTGAAGCGAATTTCGCACCACTAATCCTAGCAGATCTTCATTTTCCAATTATTAAACTGCAAAGCATGTTAACAAAAAGTTTTTGTGAGAGCTGGTTTTACTTAAATTATTGGTTGATATCAAACTAGAAAGTGGAGAAGGTACCGGCATTTTGTCAGCAATTTTTTTTGATGTTCAGTGGCTGTGTATTATCCAAAGCAGTTGGCGTTATGGCAGCCTGTTTATGGTATGAAGCTATCCAAAATGTTTGCTTTGCCGAGCATTTAACTGCAGTAAAATCAGCAGTAAAAATGTTAAAGGTGTTGAATAATAATCATTTGGTAAAAATTCGTTCTTTAAACTATAATGGTCCCAATAATAACTGTCAAATAGATTACAAATAGTTAACAATTTTGGTTTTACCAAGCCATTATGCGAGTATACTGCATTTTTTATTGCAGTGACGTAATTGCCAATTTTGTTTAATCGCTTGCGTGCTTTAATATAAAATTATGGCTTTTTAGTGCTTTGGTTCATTTAATTGTAGATTCTAGGCCAGAAAGCACAAAAACGATTAAATGCTTAATTTTTTTAGTTTTGTGAAACTGAGTTTTTTCAACTGATTTTTTGACCCAGAAATTCGTACCCGATGATTGGCTATTTTTAAATTGCTTTCATAAAATTTTACCATAACAAAAATTGTGAAACTTTTAATACCCGCTCAACCTAAAGTATTACTTTTTAAAATGTTTTTGATAAAAAAAATTTACTCCTGATAGTAGAAACGGCTGCTCCGCTAAATTCTGTTTACCCATCGAGCTGTTGTAGTGGCGCTTTCAAAATGAGATAACTGAACCAAGCCAAAGTAACTATAACGCGATATCTATTATAAACTTTCAGCATAAAATAGGCATTGGTTTATTTTGAATTATTTTACAACAAACGGTAAAGCGATTATTTACATAGGTGGGCACGGTACTTTGCAAAAGTACCGCGGTGCCGGTACTCGGTACTTTGCTAAAATTAGTATCGCGGTACCGGTACTTTCAAATTAAAAGTACCGCGGTACTTTTGCGGTACTTTTATAAAAAATTAAAAAAAAATTGGACTGATTGACTTCGTTTTCTGGATTGTAAATCATCACTTTTAGCAATTTTGTTCGTTTCCGCGACTAGTGCGAACTGCGTAGACGTACAGTTCGTCTTAGAAAAAGTTGGCAGTAGAATAGTAAGCAGTTGCAGTATTAGTATTACTACTACTGTATATTGAGTTCTAAGTACTAACTAGTGGTGGAGTTGACTCGATAAAGTACCTAACTTATACGGACTACGGCCACCGGGCTACGTCTTGTACTAGAGTATCTTGTCACCAGTAATAACCAAACAGCAGTCATCTCCAAACCATCACGTGAGTTAGCGTAAGTTGGCACTGAAGGCTACTCTGGCGATACATCAGCTCCCAATTATTGCACAATTGACATTCAAACAAAACTTAGAATCTGGGGGATAAATTGCACTTTTGGCTAAGTGTGCTGTTTTGATATGTTTTTAGTTGATTCGTTGCTGCAGTTATTTTTTGCATTTCTTATTTAAAGCTAGGTGGGAGCTTACCAGTTACCACCCCTTTGTTTCCTCGCAATGAAAACAATTTCAAAATTACAGCATTTTTTGTTGCTGTTGTATAGCATTTTATTCTCTTATTATAGCCACAGGTGGAGTCGAGGACACAAGGCTCGAGGCCAAGGCCAAGAACACAAAAAAATCCGAGGCCAAGGGCAGCCTTTCCGAGGACAGACCCTCTCGAGGCCAAGGACGGGAATGCTGGAGGCCAAGGATCAAGGACACAGCCGCAAGTGTTCTCCGAAAAAAAGGTCTTCAAAAAAGTTTTTCAGGCAATCTCCAATTTATAAACGTAGCCAGAATTTTTGATTGGGGAGACCCAAACCACAAATCACATGCAATGACGTCATCAAAAATTTGCCTGTTGGCACTTAACCAGGATTTTGCAAAGGGAGAGGGCTTAAACTAATATAGTTGAAAAGTGCAACTACAGTACGTAACTTTGGGGACGTTTTGAGAAAGTTAAAGTAACTCAAACGTATCACAGACGGGGGGTCTGGGGGTGGGGACCCCAGCGGCCGGAGGCTTTGGAGGTCTGGGGGCGAAGCCCCCAGCTGTTGGGTAATTTTTTGAAACTTTTTGGAAAAAAACTTATTTTAATGCCATTAAATCACATTTCGCTCATGTTTAGAGCCATTTGAAAGCACTAGATTTTTGGCATTTGAAAGCCAATTAAAACAATTAAGTTGTTTAATCCTCCTACTAGTTGCAATTTAAGTCCAAAACACGTTTAACATCTTGCATTTTGATGTAAAAGTTTAATTGTACGTGATTTGCTCCAGAAAGGGAGAAGTAAAGTGCATTGTCTCGTGCAACATTTTAGCAGTAAATGAAAACCCAGTCGAAGATTTCCCTTAGAGATTTTTGTTTTGTCATGAAAATAACCAGTTATAGAAGTGTATGTTAGGCCAGGGGGCCCAGGCCTCCTCAACTGAAGTTCAACATTTTGTTCAATCAGCATTTTCCATAGCTAATTTTTTAAAAGTATTTTATGCGTAAAAACTGGCGTGGTGGAGGTGGATTAATGAATCGTTATTGAAAAATAGTACAATAGGTGGTTACGCTTACTATTGTAACCATGTTATTGCCGGGCCGGATTTACATCGCGCTGGGTCCCTGGCACGTTGGAGATTTTCGCAACATCTTTCTGCCAAATGTAGATGAAGACCATAAAAAGTCTTGATTTGAGCGCAGGTCCCTTAGCTGGTACTGCGCCATATTGTGGTAAATCCGGCATTGGTTAATGCATTACGTTCATAAAAAGGCTAGATATGATCCTGAGATAACAACTTTTAGGACGAAAACTATCCATTTCTTCCAGGTTTACGTTTAAATAGGCTGGCAAAAATTGATTTGAGGGGGTATCGGAGTCCCTGGTCTTTAATTGTTGTTCGCTACTGGCGTAAGCGAAAAATGCTAAAAAGAAACTGAAACTGAAGAAACAATAGACTTTTTTGTCACATTTTTGTCATTGGTGAAATTTCAATAGGGGGGAAGGCCCGCTTGGCTAAGCCTATGCTCCAATTGCGGAAAACAAAAAAGGTATTTGCAAATTTTCCGCGACGTTTCTGGCGTTTTCCAACAAAATTTTAACGGTTCAAAAAATAGTGCTGTCCTCGAGCCGAGGACAGGGCAATTTTCGAGGATCTAAGGCTTCGAGGCCAAGAACTTAAGATTTCAAAATGTGTCCTCGAGGCCAAGGACGTCCTCGAAGACTCCATCTCTGGTTACAGCACATTGTTAGACGCTAACTAATAGACAATCCGCACGCTTTCATTGTAATGATTACTTTGTGCTTGGAGGAATTTGCACCAGCTTAGGAGTATCTAGTTTTCCAATGTCCCGTGAATTTCGATTTCTTGCCACTGAATTTGTTGCTTGTTCGAAGCCACAAGCAGAGATAATCATCGTAAAGCATCCTATCCAAGGACGCAACAACGTAACCAGAATGTGGGGTAAACCCAGATTATGCAATTAGGGTTGTCGCAAAAAAAAGCTTTGGCAATTTTGGCCACGCTTTTGGGGGACACTCAGAAGATTTTTTGTCTCTTTTGATTATAAAAAAAATTAGCTTTTTAGCTAAAGCAGTTAAAATATTTATTTTTTGTAAGGTTCAATTTTGGGGGTTCTAAAAGAGGTCTAGTTTCATAAAAATTGATTTGTGGGGTTTCCGGGGAGGGGGCACCGAAAAATTTCAAGAGACAAAACCGTATTTTTAACTCGACAATTTTGCATAAAAATTAGATTGCGGTGTTTTGCCCTTTAGAACTTATTAGAAGAGCGTACAATGTTCAGAAAAAAAAAAAGACTCATCGCGGCCAAAGCCAAAGTGGGGTTGGTGCAGATAAAAAGTTTTTTTTGTGATAATTTTTTTGTATAAGTATTTCCCGGTGAAATACTTTTGGCCGTATTATACACCGTTTGTAAATGAGAACATCTTCGCCAAACGTTCCAGGCATGATTAACGTCAAAAGCTAATATAAATGGAAACCAGCAGTAACGTGCAGTAAATTTTTCTTCATGCAGGCCCGTAGCCAAAAATCTGCAATGGGGGGGAGGGGCGTTGTGGGGGTCTGGGGGGATCCTCCAACCACCGGAGAAAATTTGGGTCTGGGGACAAGGCCCCCAGCCACCGTAGGCATAGGGTGTGGGGGGCGGATTCCCCAGCGCTCGAAAATTTTTTATTTTTTTGGCAAAAATAACTTAATTTTAAGCCTATTTTGATAAAAATTAATGCTAATAATAGGTGGCATAGAAATAAGCAGTGCAAAAAATGATTATACCGTAGTAGTTGCGTAAATGGACTATGTGGGAAGAATCTATTGCTCGAATTTTAGTTCTCTTTTTCAAAAGTTGGTAAATCATAAAATCCTTTTTCGGTAGTTTAGTAAACCTCTCAAGGAGTAATCTTTTTCTGCTATATTTTATAGTGAAAGATATATAGAGGGGCTAATTGAAGGAAGGTCGAGAGAAGTGGTTAGTAATTAGCTATATTGAAAAGCCCTCCCCCCGGATTTCTGAGCTTATATACTTTTTTTTTGATGAAACCTATGTTAAGCATTTTTAAATAAGCGATCAAACTTGATTACGAATTTTCGGCTATTCTTTAAAGTCTTTTTTCTGATTTACAAGTTTTATTTTTGACAAATTAGCCCCCTTCGCCCTTCAATAAACGTTTCAAAAGATGCTAAAAATAGTTTTTTGAATCTATTTTAGTGCAAAAGACAGTCTTAGAAGTGCTAACAACGTGGTATTTTTCTTATTTTTCAATTTGGTTGGCAGGCCAATGGAGGGACTATAGTCCCCTCGCGCCCCCTGGCTACGTTACTGTGTTCACGCTTGATGTGATGAGTATTCATTCCGTAAGTTGTCTCTTGCAATTTTTTTTGTGGTTTTACTTTTGTTTCGCGGGCGCATGAATACTGATAATGCATCATTTTGCTATTGCAAGAAAGCGTCAATTTTTCAAATGGGCCAGCAAACTGCTAACGCTAAGTTCCTGCGATGGTAGTAGCGAGTAAGATCAACAGTTAAATACCAAATTAAAAAAAAAGATTCGTTGTTTATCCGGTTTATTCGCAAGCATTTTTACAACGTTTCAAGTTTTTAGTTAACTTTTTCAAATCCCTACTAAAAAATAAAACAAAACTAAAGTAATCGTACCGCCAAAAAGTAGCAAAGTACCGCGGTAACAGTATCGGTACTACAAAAGTACCGACGGTACCGGTACCAAGAAAGTAACGCGGTACTTTTGTACCGCGGTACTGCCCACCTATGATTATTTATGAACTTTTTTCATTTAAAAGGTTAGTAAAAAAAAATTGCCAGTTTCCTAAAAACTTCATCGTGCAAATTTTGAGCTTAAAATTTTTAAGGTTAGTCCTTCCAAATTGCAAAAGTTGAAAACTAGAGAAAATCTTTTGTTCAAATAAATTTGTTTCTAAGTTTTTTTTCTAAAACCGATTTTTTCTTTGACCAGATGGCAAATTGCAAATAAATGTTGAAGAAAGCAAACGAAAACCTCCCAAATCTATTGAAAATGATTTTCACAAGCTTTAAAGCCTTGAAAAATCTATGCGACGGCAGAAACTTGATATTCAAAACAAAACACATGCAAACTTGCTCTTAGATAAAATTGAAAAAATGGAGTTTGCTTATTTCCAAAGTAAACCATCAAATAGTTTATGTTTAAGGCAGCTAAATATCGTTGTCAATCATTTAGAGGTTTTTGTCAATTGTTTTTTAAACAATGTCTCCTACAGTACAGGCATAAAAAAGACCATTAGCACAAAATATCGGGGGAAAGTTCAAAATAGAAATTTGTCGGTAATTTGGCCTCCGAATGAGGTTAACGATAACAGTTTCAAAGGCACAAATTGGCGTGGTCAAACTTGTTGCAGTTAATTGACATGTCAGAACCCCCGAAAAATTAAAAATTAGTAAAAACTCAGCGACCCTGATAAACTGTATTTTATCCTACATGAGACTTGATTGATTTCATAAATATTCCACCAACTTCCGTTCCAAACTCAGCTGGAACCCGAAAATTGGATCCGATTCATGTTGTGCAGGATCGCTCAAAGCGATTCGATCCTCGCACTGGTTTTGACTCATTCAATGATGTGTTTAGACTGGTGTCATGATCGTAGTTCCTGTAGTGACTTCAGTTGCGACTGCCGCAAAAACCTCACCAGCTCCACATATCCTGCAACCGAGTCGCGATGTATCGAGTTTGCGTATGTCTGCGATGGAACACCCGATTGCAGCGACATGTCGGACGAAGCAGATTGCGTTTGTTCCGACGATCAGTTTCAATGCAGTCCTTGCGAACGTGGTCAGGCGCGTTGTTGGGATACATTCTACTGTATACCGCGTGCCAACGTTGGCGATGGAAGAACAGATTGCTTGGGGAAAAATGAGGAAACGTAAGCAATAACTATTTATCAATCTTAAACAAAAATAACAAAACTAAAATTTGAGCGACGTTTTGAGGTTGAAACTTTTGTTTATTTTAAATAGACTTAACTAGATATAGAAATTAAAAAACGGTTAGATCATAAAAAAAGTCAAAATGCTTTATTTGTTGTTTTTCATTCCAACGGTAGTTCTAGTTGAGTGCAATAATAACAAAAGATAGGCTAATTCCTAAAAAATTGCAGCAAAAGATTTCTTGGCTGATTTCAATGATAGTTGCTTTACCCAATAACATACTGAAAATCTACTAATTAAATAATTAACTAACAACTTCAACATAATAAAATACAGTTTACAGATACCAGTATCAAAAATCAATAAGCAGCAAGTAACTGGAGTATAGTTGCAATAGAATTCTGTATTATAAACCTCCAATAAAGACTTACATAAAACAATAATTTAACAAGCAGCAGTACTGCGTAGATGCTGGTGTAATAACGTAATTTACAGCGTATATCACAGGAATTTTCAAACTGTTTGCTGCCAGAGGTCCCAAGTGTGCCAAAATTTTTTTCTAACTAGATGCGATTACCACAGCTAGCTTTGGTTAAAAGAAATTTAAATTTTTTTCAAACAAAATATACATATCGGTAGTTTCAAAATTTTTTATGGTCTCTGGCTGCGTAGCTTTTGGCCCCCGGCCAGTGTTGTGCGTCAGTATATTTGTCCCTTATTATCAAACACAAATTTGGCGGAAGTTACCCTTTGCTCAAGTTTGTTCAACTTACCCAAATTTTTATCAGTAGCAGAAGAAATATATTAAGTCAAATTGTCATAATATTTTAATGTTAAAAACCACATTTTTTAAGGACCAAGTTGTTAGCGAAAATTTATTACGGCCCTTAGAGACGTTTTTTTAAATTGTTTTGGCTCGCGACTACAAAAAGGTTAGCATTTTGTCAAATTTTTTGAAGCGCACTGAAACAATACCATACAGAGCTGGTTTTGCCATTAACAACAAATGCAGTGTTTGTGCGTCGCAGCAAAATTTGAAGTTTTATGATTTGCAGCAGCCGAAAAGTTTGAAAACCTTTTGCGTAACAATTCTTAGTCAAATAAAAATAATGCAAGAGGTGCCGGTATAATTTTACTTATCAACATAATAACGCAACAAGCAGTTGATAAAGATCTCTACATTGTGTACAATAAACAGCAAAATACAGAAGTAATAATTCAACTGAGCAATAAAAGATAACAGTAATACAATTATGAAGCTACAACAAATTATTATAAACATCTAATCCATTTTGAACGGCAATATCTCGAACAAATCGAGGTGTATTATACACTTTTTATAGCAATCTTTCTAACCCAAAAACTTGAAATTTTGAAAGGCAACCTTGCAAAGTCATTATAGTGTTACTGCAGCTGTAAAACAAATTAGAGACCTCACCAGATCAAGCCTTTTGTGAGTTAAATGGTTTAACGTGCATTGTATTTAATAAAAAATAATCAAACAAAATTTTTGTTTCTTGAGATATTGTTTTTTACAACCGACTAGCCTACTTGGCGTTATTTTGCTGCAATATTTTGGAGAAATCGAGATATAGTTTAGCTTATTTTGTAACTAACTTAATGTTTTCCTAAACAAAAAAAAACTAAAGTAAGACTTCTGAAAGAATTGCATGGAGGGTTATTTTACTCTCAAATTTCATTTTGCTACAGAGAAGATTTCTTTTTTTTCGCACGACTGTTTTGCTTGGTGGTAGTTCGGTCAAGAAATTGACTGAGCTCTATGATTTAACAAAATTGTTATGCTTTGGACTTTGCCGGTACCGATTATCCACCAAAAGTTTTTCCTAGCCTATGCGAATCTTGTAATTATAATGGCTTAAAGTGATCCTCGGTTAGCAGTAATGCGGCTGAGCAGATTACTGCCACCCAGGTCTTTTCGACGGAATTGATGTTTGTGATCCCCTGTTTTGTGGCTGATCCCATCGTTTCTTGATGAAGTTTTAGACCTATACACTAATTACTTCTGAAAGAATTAAATGTTAACTTCTAAATTAAAAGATAAGCTTGATGCTAAACTGAAAGAACTAAAGACTAAAAGAAACGTTTTTTGAGCAAAAGTTTGCAGTCAGTCAACACAATTTACTTCACTACGTAACTCAGAATAGAAAACTCACTAAAAAAACAGCTTGTAAAAAAGGGGTAAAATAAAACGAAATATCAGCACTAGTATGAAGGCTAAGGTGTTGCAGGCGCCCCCAAAAAAATTCAGCTTGGTCCAATCAAACCTACCTTTTTTTTCCTGTAGTGACTTTATATAAAAACACCACGATTCAAATTTCAGATTATTTGGATCAAATTTACCTTCAGCAGAACAATATACCTGTAATCATGTCACATATCCACCGCATTTAACCGTTTTAAAGAAAACATAAGTAAACAGTCCAAATTACATGTGTGTTTGGTTGCAACTTGGTCAGAACATATCAGGTTCTAAACTACAAGCAATGAGAGTCATACGGATGCAGTATAGATTCTAAGAAGTTGATTATACATCTTTCGCCCGAAATTTTATCTGGGTAAAATTAGGTTTTGGCCATTCTCGACCCGCATATTGACTTGAGGGTATGATCTTTGATGCACTAACTCGCATGCAAAAATGTTTAACAATCAAAACAATTGATACAGTTTTTAGTAAATTAAGGAATAATGATTATTTTGTATACTGTTAGGTATACATTGGTCTGAACGCCACCAATATTCTCATAAACTATGAAATATAGGCAAATTTTACAGTAATATCTTGTAATCTACGATAGGTTTGCGTTTTTTATTGAAATTTTTCGAGGGTAACTAAGGACCTAAACAAAACAAGCTATTTCCCTTTGTAGTGTCAGAACTTGATTCATGTGTCGAACTTCTTTTTAAAAATTTGTTGAACTTCAGTAGCTACCACACTATTTCGGACGGTTAGGAAATCGGTAGGGAAGACTCGCGTTTACTGCCTAAAAGTTTTCTGGTCAAATTAATGTGACAAATAGTTTTTTGTTCTGTGACTTCGTAACTACCTCTAACCAAGTGGTTCTACAGCGTAAGCCGTGGAAGATGGTGGTGCTATGGACTCTTTCTTGAGAGATGGTGGATAAGGGAGCGGAGAAACTTTGCAGAGTTCCAAGAGTAAGGCCACACTTCAAGGTCTGTACCAAAGATCAAAAATAGAAGGTTTGCGTGAAGGCTCTGAGACAGGACAGTTCAGGAGAAGATAGAAATTCTGTAAATGTTGTCAACAGGTGCAGCAGGAAGAGTTCTTATGACTGATCCTGCGTAGGTATGATAATAGTAAGAGGCTGTAACCATGGCAGCAAAAGCAGGAAAGCTCACAGCGTAAAGAACATAGCAGGACCAATTCCACTGAGGAGAACCTGGAGGAATTTGACAATTAAGATGGGAGTGGAAAATGTAATGTTTCCACTGGTGGTACTGGGTGTAATGAGTTTTAGCAATGGTAGGGGAGAAAGAACAGGGAACCATTGCAGTGGGCAGGAAGGCTCAAGCTAGCAAGGGAATCAGCATGATTATTATTTCCAGTATACCAGCATGACTAGGGCAGGGATCTATTAAATTTTTTAAATGGCAATATTGACGAGTGGATGATCACGGGACCAGAAATTCCAAAGAGAGGTTGGAAGGATATAAGGCCATCAAAAGTAAGGTGGAGGTCGAAAAATGGGTTACGCAAAGGTGATTGAAATCTGTCAAAAACTTCTAATCATTTTTCAACTTCTTTCAATTCTACTATGACTAGATTATTGTATTGTTTGCATTTCATTTGGCTTAATCTCAACAAAACTAAGTTAGTGCATCATAAAAGATTTTTTCAAGAACTTGAATGGCAGCACAGCTGCAGTACTAGCTGTAGCCAACTAGCTACAAAGACCAACTTAAAATTTGCTGGTTACTAAGGTACTTCGAAGCTGAATAGTTCAGTATAAAAGTAGCGGTATAGTACTTTCAAAAACTTTAACTTCTTAAGCATGTGAACTTTGAGTTTATCATATTTGAGCTTTGGGTGGTAAGATGTTTAAGGTTTTTTGGTTTAGTTCTTGGCTAGAAAATCTCTTTTTACGTTTATAATCAATTATGCAATCAATATGCAATTGAAAGGATTTTCCTATTTCAACAAGTTGAAAACTAAAATAGATAAATTTGGTGTGTAATGAATAAAACATTATTAACGTACAAAAATATTATTGTCTGAATAGGATAAAATATGTTGTAAATGAAGATAAAACGAGTATTTCAACACTTTTTTTGGTTTAATTGCATTTTTATTTTACTCATTACTTGTATTTTATTGTGGGCCAAACTGAAATAAAGTATTCATTTAATATTGAATGTTTCACTAATCGTTTCTTCAAAACTTTTAGACGCGCGGGCATTTTTAGAACCAAAAAATACCTACGTTGCCCTGCTTGAGGTAAATTTTATCAGATTTGCCTGAAAGATTTTTTTAGGGGTTTTTACAAAAAATCACCTCAGAAAAAAAAGGTGAGCTGTTTTCGCACACTTCGGGGCACCTGAACACCCTAATCAGGGCAGCGAATGGAACTCACGGTCGTCGAGTCAATCAGGTACCTAGTGTAAATAATATCATTGGGGCAATGGATAATGACTGTGCTATTGAGCGTCGGTTAACCTTCCAAATAAATAATAAGAAGCATAATTAGAATTTTTTTGTATTTAATTCAAATCATTTTTGGTAATAATAGTCTAAACTTGAATTATTGTTGTTGAACAGTCGTAAAGATATTTGATTGCTAGGGGTTCTATTACATTACTCCAGGTCCGTGACGCAGCTTTGTCCCAGGCCTCCCTTGAAAATGAAATTATCTTGCCTACGCCACTGAGCATGAGTTTTGTGCATACTTATGTTTTAACGATTTATGAAAATAGCCTACAATAAACAATGGGCTTTTCAAACGTCACATACCCAATAGAACGACAACAGTCAGGATAGTATGGAGACTAATATTCAAATCAAATCTTTCATTATTAGTATGAGATTAATCAGTATGAGACATATATTCAAATCAAATCTTTCATCCTTATACTCGTTATATTATGCCGAAGCGTTTAACGAGTTTGCGGGACCTATCTCCGAGTCATTTGTAGGCAACACAGCTTCTCTCAAAGAAATGCCGCAGGGGTGGTGAGCTGTTGGCAACACTGTTTCCAATTTGACTGGCTTGATATTTGAACCTCAGACTTCCCGCCCCAGAGACGAAAGCGTTTCCCTCCACTAACTGGCCGGTATGATTTGATGACAGATACTCGATTGTGACAAAAGATTTTTAAAAAATTCAAATTTAGTAGTGTTTTTCCTGTTACTAAACTTTTTGAAATGACATGACTACAAAAATTTGATATTAGGTAAGTTACTAAGTTAGTAGCTACAAAATAAGCAACAGAAACTGCTCTTCTATTGGAAGCTTATTAACAATTTTTTTTTTCATGAAATATACCGTAAACCTAAATGCTGTAACGTTCAAGCCATTGTCAGAAAGGGTTGTTAGTGACGTCATTAATACTGTTTTCAGTATTTATTCTATGGGCAGTGATGGGATTGAAACAATTAAAGTTAGCATTCGTGATTTTAAGTTTTTTTGCTTTATGTGTACAGTAATTAAGAACTGCTTAAGGCCTTAATAAAAAAAAAATGTATACGAGCAAAGAGCCAAGGGAATGAACGATCAATTTCCCTCTATCACGATTTTTGTTTTTACACTCAAAACGAGCATTTGTTGCTTAAAGTTTCATATCCCAATATTTTTTTGGGAAAAAACAATAATTATCTCGTAAACTTAGGTACAAAAAACAATGTTCTGAGATACAACGATCAAACTCCACTTTTTTGCCGAAAGAACGATCAATCTCCCAAAGTTGTTTAAAGCGTTCAGTCTTTAGGTGCGAGTTTTTGAGCAGGGGCACGAAAGCAGATGTGGGATAGGTAGCTGACTACAAGTAGATACGGTAATTAGTTCAAGGTTGAAATAGGTAAATAATTTAGTTAGTTGTTTCACTGTATAAAATAATCCAAATCGACAAGAGGAATTAGCTGGTAGAAAGAGTAGTTCTGATTGCTATCAGCATAGCCTAATGAACTGAGTGATACTGTATTAAAACTGAAATAAAAAGTAAAACTTAGCACAGACATGCTTACCAGTGTGTCAACTGCTACTGTACCAGTGTTAGTTCTCTATCAGATACAATTTGATTTTTTGAACAAAGCTTGATCAATAAACTAATTAGTTTTGTTTGGGAGGCAGCTTAAGCTATAAAAAACACATTTTTAGCAATCTTTATTTGCAGTTTAGTGGTAGCAGTTACTGCGTTTATCAGTCGCTAGTTGCGGCGGCGATAGTTCTGTTGATGGAGCATCGAGTTAATGATCGAAAGGCTGCCGACCCTAGGTTCGATTCTCGAGCTGGCAATGCGTCGTTGTGTCCTTAAGAAATACATTTTACGCTTATTTTTCATTGGTGCCAAGCAGACAAACGATATGCAAACCAAACCCAAAAAAGTGATCTGCATTGATGTAGTTGGACAAATGCAGAGTGCCTGGTTTATTTAAGCAAACGAACGAGTCACTAGTTGATTTGAACAGAACTTAAAATTTAATTTACTGTTTTGGGTAGGTAGCCTTCAGTAATTCTTCTTATATGTATCTAGTGCCTTTTATTTTTAAAGAAATGATTTTCTTTCGCAGATCTTACAAATTACTGGTATTAGGTAGGGAGCATACTACACTTTCACAGTTCCTTGTTAATCATAAAGTAAGTATCTTGATCATTGCACCAATGGCTGAGTTTATATTGGTATCCATAACCATTCCTCGCTTATATGAGTCGCTGTTGCAAAATCAGTAAAGAAAAATATGATGGTCTCAAAATTAAAAACAAAAATTGCTCACCTCAAGCTGCAAAGTTGTTTGACGATATACCTCGAGATCAATAATGTGTAATGGCAACAATAAATAAACATTCATTCTGCTGTATGTTAAAACTTTTACATCTGTGCGTTACAGCTTTGTGCCAGATTTGGTTACTTCTATAGTGTCATTTTAACATAAGGGCCGGAGTACAAACTGTACACTGTGCGCAAAATTGTAAGCGTACAAGCGTATTTACTTTAAACAGAAATTGGGTTCGTCTGGCGTTTCACTACACCAGCGTACAAGCTGCCAGTAGTTCGTTTACCTAACCTGAAAATGCGCTTACGATTTTACCCTCAGTGTTGGTTTAGATAGTATTCAATCGTTTTTGTTGGTTGCTATTAGAAGGCCGTGTATTTTGTTTCACTTTTGCTTGCTTTTTTGTTTTGCTTTTTCTTTACGAGTATATGTAACTTAAAATATCATACATGCCTTGTGTCATTGAGTTGGTAGAAAACTCGACGCTTTATTTTCTCTAGGTCAAAGCATTCCTATAGCTGTAAGTAGCTCAAGCTGCATAATTAACATGGCTTAAATTGCATGCTTTGGAGCTTTCAAAAAGAAGTTAAAACCCCCAAACTCCCAAATATACCCTTCCCAGATATGCCTTTTCTTAAATATTGAAATTGATGTTTGATTCTACAAAGTTAACCGCTGAATCATGAGGATAACTTATAATAAGCATAAAACACACAAAAACGATCATACTTTATTTTGAATGAGAAAACGATCAAAGTCCAATGTCTACGTTCGTTTTTATAAATTTTGAAAACATTTTCTTTTGCAAAGCGTCTAAAATTTACGTAAATGTTTTTTCGATAAATTTTTAAACTACAAGTGGGAGAATCTTCAGAAGTAGCTGTCTTATGTTTGAGCAATAGCGTTTCAAACTTTGTTTTTCGAATTACTCAAAAAATTAGTTTTGGGAGTTTGACTGTTTTTTCCGTCGACTCTTCATATATTTGTATATATCACAAAACACACTACTATCATACTGTGTTGCAGATGCACAATGAAAATGACATAGTCCCAACACTTTCGTCGCGTCACTTGAAACACTATAAACACGCTTGTAATGACTTTAAATTTTTTGTTTTTTACTTAAAAACTTGACAGCTCTAAACAAGAGTTGAAAAGCCTCAAAACACCTTTGTTTTACAGTTTTAATAAATAGAGTATAATAACTTTTATTGAATTTTTGATCAAAGATCGACATCAAACAAAAGCGAGTAAGTTACAGTAGTGTGCGAATTAATTGGGACAAAACGAAAAGTGACGTAAAATTAGGAAAATTCTCAAAAACTCGTGTTTAATCCAATTAATTATATCAACTGTAGCACGCTCAATTGGTGATATAGCCTACTTTTGCTTTTATGAGCATTAAAATTTGTGTTGGAATGGAATCAATTAGGGTTGAGACAATATCTTTAATTTCTTCATCATGGTACCAAATTCGTATTTTGGCTTCTATGAGCTTGGTTTTAGTTGCGTAGTCACATGTTTAAGAACAATTTTTTATGATAACCCGCAAGTTTTTGATGGGGTTTAGGTCTAGGGAGTTGCCAGGTCAGTCTGGCAAAGTTAATTTCGACTTTCAAAGAAACGTTTGCATTTTTTTTCAAGTGTGGCATGGTGAAATGTCCTGCCGAAAAATACCATTGCCATCTAAGAATGATTTTTGCATGGTCTGAACCAAGTTTTTTCCAAAATTTTCAGGTATTTAGTTAAATTCATCATTCCTTCGCTTGGACATAATCTTCCAGCACCATTAAGAGTGAAGCAAACCCAAAACATTTTCTTTGGGTGGTATTTCGGAGCCTACAGAATACGAAAGGCATTGAGGGGTTCTCCGATACTGTGTCTTACATATTGAGATTTGCTTCCATGCACTTCAAAATGATTCTCATCCGAAAAACAACTTTATCCATTCTTCTATTCCCCTTTTTTTGTATTTTTTCCCCTATTTAGGTGTTTTTTTTTTCATAGCAACTGTTTGCATTTACTTCTTGCAGGGACTTCTAGCTTTTCTTCCAGGTTCAAGAAGTCGCTTTCTTACAGTTGGCAAATCCACTTTGACTCCTACAGTTTCTAAATTTCTTTGAAGGTCATTACTAGCAGAGGAGGAATCCTCGAGGACGTCCTTGGCCTCGAGAACGTCCTCAAGGACACATTTTGAAGTGCTTGGCCTCGAAGGTCAAGTCCTTGGCCTTGGCGTCGAGGCTTCAAGTCCTCGAAAATTGGCCTATCCTCGGTTCGAGGACAGCACTATTTTTTGAATTGTTAAAATTTTGTGGAGCGCTTGAAAAATTTTTTGGAAAACGTCTTTTTGAGGAGATCGCCTGAAAAGCTTTTGTGAAGACCTTTTTTTTTTTTGGAGATCGCCTGAAAAATTTTTGTGAAGACCTTTTTTTTTTTTTTTGAGATCGCCTGAAAAATTTTTTGAAGACCTTTTTTTTTTTGGAGAGCACTTGAGCTTGTGACCTTGGTCCTTGGCCTCGAGCATTCCTGTCCTTGGGCTCGAGAGTGTCTGTCCTCGGAAAGACTGTTCTTGGCCTTGGCCTCGGATTTTTTTTGTGTCCTTGGTCTTGGCCTCGAGCCATGTGTCCTGGACTCCACCTCTGATTACTAGTTTTTCTAAGGTGTTTTAAAAGTATTTTGCAATATCAGTTTGTTATCAAGAGAGGTCGTTTTACCCTTTTTTCCACACAGATACCGCTTTTTAGTTTTGGTGACGTCACGATTAGTATTTATCATTTTAAAAATTTGCCCCACATTTGATTTTGACACATTCAACATCTCTTCTATTTTTCTTATGGTCGTAATTGAGTGTTGTCGTAGAGCATCAATTTGTGCTTTCTTTCTTCGAGTGATATCCATTTTATCGCAAGCAGGCAGATAGTAATACGCAATTAATCAAAATAAATTTTGGGCCACGAATAAGTTCACTTTATAATTTAATGTAAAACATCTGTTAACCTGAAAAAAATGGAGCATAAAAGCAGTTAATAGTGGTTCATGTTCTTCACTTAGCTTATTAATTATCATTACAGTACTATCTGTCATACATTCTCTAAACTAACCTAAGCAAAATTCAAAAAATGCAAAAATATAGTTTTGTCCCAATTAATTCGCACACTACTGTAGCTATTTGTTGCTTTCCAGAACTGTTTGTGAGCTAGAAAAATTTGCTTCCAGACCCCCTATACAGTTTGTGTACAAACGCACCGAAACCAGGTTTTTAACAGTGATTTTAACGTTTAATTTAACCGTGACGTTTCAACTCTCCTGAAAAAGTTTTAGTGGCTTTTCACTTTTTGGCTTCCGCGCTGGAAAAGTCAGAAATGACGCAAATAATTAATAATGACCTCGACGTTGCAGCATTTAAAGTAGTCTTTCTGAAAATCTTCTCACAAAAATTCCATTACAGTGGATTTGGTTTCGTGCAAAACCAAAACAAGGTTGAAAACAAGTTAGAGAGATATGTTTGTGCCGAACATTAATTGTATTTTGCGTTTTTGAGTTCTTCAACTTCTTTTTTTTGCGTCTTTTACTTTTATTTAGCCCTAACTCAGGAGTGAGACCGTCCGAAAATAATTAGCAGATGTTTTCCAGTATTTGTTAAATTTTCAATTTATTCTTAGTTTCCTTTAATCATTCTGCAAAGCAAGATTGTAGAGTTGCTAATGTAAACGATGACTAATATTCTTAAGGCCTGTTCGTCCTAACTAAGCGTGATCAACTGTTTCTATAAACAAAAAATCAAAACCTTGTAGAGTTTTGAACCCATCAAAAAATGTCGCAATAAAAAGAAGAAACAACAAACACGTCAGAACCTAATTTTGTGAAGGTCAAAAGACCAAGCAGCAACTAGCAAGATTAATAAACGGATATACGTAATTCACGTTACGACATCTTCAGTGTGTGCCAGCAGAAAAACAAACATCATCAATGCACATCAAACTCAAATATAGTGCAGACTTTTGTTTGAAATCGTTTTTTTTTTTTGTTACGAAAATGCGTATATGCAATCATCACTATCTTTTACAATGACGTCCATATGCAACGGCCACCAAAAGCCTCCGACGCTGGTAAGAAAGTGCTGCCGTATTTTGATAGAAAAAGTCTTTGAAGGGCAAAACAATCGATTAAGCTAGCGTAATAAAGACTTCAAAAATTCATTTTTGGGGTTCTTTCGCAAATAGAAAAAAATATTGGTTTTTAGTAAAGTGTACATTTTGGGGTGGCAAAAACATTCTTATAACTTCTATTCTTTTCTAAGTTCTGGGTAAGTCCTTAGAAACCGATTTCTCAAATAATTTAGCATAGCGTTTTTAGCATCCCAAATATGTAGGCTTTTTATGCGTTCAGAATTAGGTACTGTATTATTCATAAATAAATGAAGAACCACATAAAAATGTGCACAACATTCTGTAAGGTGTTATTTGAGTCGCATTTAAGTTATTATACGCTGGTTAGTTTAAAAAATTAGACGATATTCGAGTTTGAATGTGATTTTGGTTCAAAAATTGAACTTTATTTGTCTTTGTGCATTGCGCATTACTTTAAGCAAAAAGTTAATAATTTCGAGATTTAGACTATCAGTCCAATACAAAAAGTACCAGTGCTGCTTGTACTGCTCTTTCGTAATCACCGTAGCTACGCGTACTGTATAGTAACGCACCTATAGTTGTGTAGTATGAAAAGTACTGCAAAGGCAAAAATATAAAGTTTGAAAAGTTTCTGAACTAGAATTACTTCAACTATTTTGTTTGTCAGTTGTCACTCAGTTTTACTGCGGGCTACAACTCTATTCATCAAAAATTGAGTTTATTCTCAAAAGCGTTAAAGGCCCAACAGCTTGTTAACCGACTAGTTAGATTTTTATTCCGCAAACAATTTTGGTGCAGACTTAGAAAAAATTAGTGCTGTCGCTTTTATATCAAAAAATCTAATTTTCAAATTTCAAGAATTTATTTGTTGTAGGTTGTCATATTTTTTAATCAGAAAACCGGGACAGAAGCAGAAAATTTAAATTTTTGCTGATTCGAGGTGAAGACTAAAAGAAATAGCTTAACTTCAAATCTGAAGAAATAGTAAAAAAAAATTCATTTTTTGAAAAACGTCATTTATCAACTTTTGCAACTATGTGCTTCAATTCTAACTTTGAGTTTTTTTGAAGTTGTTAAATCAAATCAAATCTTTCATATTACGCCAAAGTGTGTAACTTCGCGTCATTGTGCCCGGGCAACACAGCTTCTTTCGAAGAAATGTCGCAGCGGTGGCGAGCCGTTGGCATCACTGTGTCGAATTTGACCGGCCCGAGATTTGAACTTCAAACCTCCCGCTCCAGAGACGAACGCGTTACCGCTCGACCAACTGGCTGGTTTTTTTGAAGTTGTAATAATTTTATTGTAAGATAGCAAAAAATCATTTGTGTTTATCCAGAAAAAAGAGATTTTAGCGCAAAGTATCGCGGAGTCCCAATTAAGGAACTTTAAACGTAGGCACTAAAATTAATAACTTGTAGGATTAACATCAAAAGTTTTTATTTCGCAGTTCCTGTAGCTTTAGTGCTAGAGCCATTTAAACTTCCATGCTTCCGTGCTGCTTTTGATTGAGTCTTCGCGCAAGCGCATAGAATCTTTGTTTTTGTTTGATCATTTTATAGATAGATGAATTATTGGTTATTAATTGTTGTTGATTGTTGGCGGTTAAACCTGACAAGTAAAAATTTGGACTCAACATAAGAATTAATAAATGCGTCATGTGCGCCAATTTAGGGAATCCTAGCGAGATCACGTGATAGTGAGTTAAGACACAAAACAGCAGGAAAAACGATTACGTTTAGGATGAAATTTATTAATTCGTTTCGCTCATTCGTTCGTATGAACCAGGCATTTTACGTCTGACCAACCACACCAACGCAGAGCACATCTTTGGATCTGTCTGCAAGTTTTTCGTCAGTTTGAGTCAACACAACGTGTAGATACCACTCCCGGACGCTTTACCAGTAAGTTATCGCCGTCTCTTAATTCTTCCAAAAAAAACGTTTGACATGCGACGTTAAAATTTGGACACAGCATGGGTGCTTGTAATGGCTTGATGCTTATTGATTTCGGGGGCGCCCGGTCACGTGACCAGATTTTTACAGGCCAAAAATTGGCAAAAAATGGATGAATTCAAACCGGTATATCTTGGTAATACTGCGAATATTAATGACAAACGGTTTGTGATTTTTGAAAATACTATCAACCGCATTTCTTTGGGTTATGTTTGTTTACTCCAACTTGAATACTGATTTTCTTTTTTTTTCTTTTACTCAACTACATTTTTTTCTTTTTCTTCCCGAGCTGTCTATTTTCAAACCGCTAAACGCATAGTATTCAACGAGTGATTGAAGATATCAAGGAAGACCAGTGCTCGCTTGAAATCGGGAGTGCCACGTTATTGGTCCTCCAAAATATTTTACTTTAAATCCGTTAGAGATGGATGAATGAAGTTTTCGGAATGAGTAGATGTTGAAAATAAACTAAATCTAAAAAAATTTTCGGTGCCACAATGGGGATCCTTCCCAAACGGGCCCTTGAAAAATCCAAAATTTTCTAGCTTTTAAGCTTGACAAATGAACTTTTCACATAAGCAAATATAAAATAAAGATAAAATTTGAAAAAATTTGGGGGTAACAAAATGGAGGCTAGACAAATTTTAACTTATTAACCACTCACGCAAAAGCAACTCAGTAACCACTTACGCTAGACTTATGAAATTTTCAGGGTAGGCATAAAAAAGATATAATTGAACCAATCTTTGGAATATCACAATAAGGGTCCTCCCGAAAAGGGCCGCCAAAATTCCAACTTTTTATTCACTTACGCTAGGCACAGGAAATTTTTACCGTAGATAAATGTAAGTAAAAGATAAAATATGACAAAAGTTGGGGGTACCGAAATAAAAGGGTCCTCTTTAAACGAGGATGCCAAAATCCAAACTTTTTAACTACTCACGCTAGACACATGAGATTTTCAGCATAGGTGTACATAAAGAAACAAAAAAAAAATGACATAATTTTGGGGGGTACCGCAACAGTTCTCCCAAACAAGGCCGCTAAATTTAAAGCTTTTTATCCACTCAAGCTAGACACATGAAATTTTCAGGATAGGTAAATATAACAGAACGTTGTATGAAGAAATTGGAAATACAAAATGGAGGAAATCTCTATTGCAGGGGTGCACAGCCTACGACCGTAAAAGGAATTTTTTGCGGCCGTGAAATTGTACTTCAAAATTCACATAGTTGCGGCCGTGCATTGATTAAAATGTTTTGCTGCGTAACTGTTAAGAAACAACTGTTAGGAACAATTGCGATTTGCTAAGTATACAACAGTAATTAAGACCAGGGGTCGCCAAAATTTTTTTTGCAGGGGGCCGGATTACTGCGAGATTAGCGGCCGCAGGCCGGGTGCGAATTGAGAACAGATATCCACTTTCTAGAATTTCCATTTATTCAAATTGAGCTCAGTAAAGAGCAAAGTCAGCGGTGGTATACCAAAACTGCAATGGAAATTGACATAGGTTGCTGGAATGGCTGAGTAATTTCTGTTGTGCTGTACTACAAAGGCAACGAGTTCTTGAAAAAAATACTGCTGTGATACACTTTAGACTTTTGGGCCCAATCTGTAGTGGTTTAAACTTGTTAGGCTGCCCTGTTAAAAAAATGTAGAAACTCTACAAATAACAAGTCAACAACGAACTAAGAACAAACGATTTCAACCAAGAAGTTTATATGGCATACACACACACAAAAGAAACTGCTGATACTATAGGTTGGGCAATTAAGATATTTTAGCTGATGTTTAGTGTCATAATGTCGACAAAAATTATACTCTTTCAAAACAGCAACACTTTAGTTGGATATCAGGCGACTGCTTATGGCATTTAAGGTATTCGCAAAAAATACTATTCTTCCCATTTTTTTCTTTGAACACCCGTCATGAGGAATCTAATCTTTTTTTAGTAGTCATTTAAAAAGAGCAATAATGGTAATACAAGGTTCAACTACAACGTCAATCTTTTATAAAAATTTTGGTAACCTTTTTGCGTAACAGTTGTAGTTTAGCTTTTATTTCCGCAACTGTGGCGGCTGGATAAAATCACTTTGCGGGCTGGATCCGGCCCGTGGGCCGCAGTTTGGTGACCGTTGATTAAGACAATAATGCGCCAATGCTGTTTATTTACGAATGCGTAAGTATTTACCGCGTACAATTGGCCTAGCAGTGTCCTTTCTTTCCAGAAAGTTCCAATTCGATTTGCGTGACTTTCAACGTCACAATTATTTTAACTGGTTTATTTTCCGAAATTTGATCTTTGTTATTTCACAATTACCGTATAGTTTAAAGCAGCGTACAATTTCTGACTGTGACGTTACGTTACAATGATATGATTTTTGTTCGTACAAGTTAGTTTTCCTAACATTTTTCGGGATTGTTCCTTTTGCCTATAAATCACGTGAATATTCTTAGGGAATAGAAGTAAGAATAAGTTTTGACGTGCAACTGTGTTAAATTGCATTAAAAGTAATAGCCGCTAATTAGAAATTAGGAACGCCTTAATTAGGAACTCCGCTTAATTAGGATTAGGATTAATTAATTGCTAAGTTATGTAAAAAAAAATAATAATGATAATAGTTCTGCTAAAATTCTGTAGTTATGGAGTATATTAAAGGTAAGGCGTTTTGACCAATGCCCTTTTGTCACTAGTATAGCCAGGGGGAAGCATATTTTGAAACGTTTGTTTAGGGTTGTACAATTTGTCAAAAAAAAAATTCATAGATTAAAAACAAAAAGAAATGGCCAAAAATTGGTATTCAAACTTGATCGCTTGTTGAAAAATATATGTTTCATCAAAAAATTTATAAGCTCAGAAATATGTTAGGGGGGCTAATCAGTTTTAGTTAATTACCAATCACTTCTCCCAAACTTTCTTCCATTAGCCCCCCTATTTGAATCTTTTCTATAAAATATAGTTGAAATAAATTACTTCTTGCGAGTTTTTACTTAACTAGCAGTATAGAATTTCATGCTTTACCAGTTTGTAAACAAGAGAGTTGAAATTCTAGCAATAGCTATCTGCCATCATAGACCATTTAGGCAAATAGTTAATCATGTTTTTGAACTGCTAAATTTTGTGCCAAGTTTAATAGCAGAGGTGGAGTCTTGGAGGACCAGTTTGAAGTCCTTGAATTTGGCCTCGAAGCCTGCAAGTTCTCGAAAATGTCCTGCCAGAAAACTCGCGAAAAAATTTTGACAACGTTTTTTTTGAGAAAATTTGCGATTTTTTTGAACGAAGATTTTTTCTTTTTTTGGAAAACGCTTGAGTTTCGCGGAAAATTTGCAATTTTTTGAGCAAAGACGTGTTCTTTTTTGGAGAGCACTTGCGCGTTGTGTCCTTGCCTAAACATTCATGTTTTTGGCCTCGCTGGGGTCTGTTCTCTAAAGATCGGTTTTTGATCTTGGCCTCGGATTTTTTTTGTGCCCTTGGCCTTGTGCCCTCAAATCCACCTCTGCTTAATAGCATTAATTTTTATCAAATTGATCTAAAATAAACTTGTTTTTGCCAAAAAAAAAATTACAACTAGCCCCGTAACGCTCCCCATTGTAGATTTTTAACTACGCGCCTGCTTTTGGCTGGTCAGCAAACAGTGCAATACTTAGTTAACCCTTTTCCTGTCTGGTTTTGGATATCAAAATAAAAGCAATAAAATATATTTAGTATTTTTTTTAGCATATTTTTTTCGAAATTAAAATCTAGCTAAGTTTATTTGGATCTAGCATAAATAAATTATGCAAACTTGAAAATTTGATTTTTGTAATGTTCAGCATGACCAGTTAAATTGTTGGGCTTGAAATGTATAGATTTGACTTGGATGTTTTGCGACCGGCAATTGTGAAAAGGTTGTGCACCTCTGCTTTATTGCGTCCTTCAAAATACAAACCTTTTAACCATTCCAGCTAGACACATGAAATTTTCTGAATGGGTGAACGCGAAAGAAAGACAAAATATGACTAAGTTCAGGTGCCCGAATTGGGAAGTCTTTCTCAAACGGGTCCTTCAAACTTTTTTACCTTTTAAGCTAGACAAATAAAATTTTCAAATGACTAATACGGAATATTTTGAAGATGCCTTAGCATAAGGATCCTTCAATTATTGACACCTTCCCTGACTGACCACAAAAGCTAAACGAATAAGATCTATTGGATAGTTTAATATGAATCAAAGATTAAAGGTAATAAAATTTAGCGGGCCACATTGAGGAGACCATGCAAATTGATCCCTTGAAATGTTAAAATCTTTAACGACAAAGTACTCCAGCTAGACATATCAAATTTTTAAGACTACCGGTAGGTTAATATACGGAAGGATGAAACCTGCCAAATTCGGGGATGCCACGTTGGACAATTTGCAATTAAATGGACCTTCAAAACTACAAGATGAGTTCTTACAAAGAATTTGTTATATTAACGCTGGATGGCCGAGTTTTGTGTACTAAACTGTCACCTGTGACGTTGAGAAAACTTTGCACTTGCTCTTTAAAGTTTTTGAACAATATTTTATCAAGAAACATTTGGTGCGGAGTAATGGATGTAATACAACATAATGTATACTGTACAATATCCAATTAATGTTGGCCGTTGGGTTGCATTGCTAAATAGCGTTCTCATAGTCTTAATGCTAAATAGCTGTAAAATCCGTGCGTATTTCAAGCCGTCGTTAGCGTTAAGTTTGGTAATGGAATAATGGTTTGCTCAAAAGTTGCTGGAATTTCAAAAACGCTCTATTTTATTTCATAAAAACATGAAAAACACTCAGGAACTTCTAAAATGTACTGAGTTTTAGCTTAGTAATATGTGCTTTTTGATTGAAGTTACTTGATTATTTTTATAACTTTTTGAGACCTTTAAACTTTGAGAACGAATAACCTCAAAGCTGTTAAAATAAATTAAAAAGAGCGTATTGTGCAAAAGGAGTAGATCATTTTTGGTAAATACTTGTTTGATTTTAAACATTACATCTTGGTTTCTGGAAGGTGTAGAGTTGCGTAAATTTATGTAAGTTTTTAATGTGAAGTAATCGTCAAGTTAGACTCTGCATTATCTTTCATAAATTTATATGAATTGAAGGATTTCAAACTAAAAATTTCAAACTTAATAATTCAAAGTTGGGGACACATTTGAGAGGTTTAGGCGGGTGGCACCTCCAAAATATGTTTAAAGTGTTTACGTTGTAAACATTCATTAATATCAACAAAACAATTGGTTCATAGGTAAAGTTATTAAAAAAATTGATTTTGGGAGTCCAGTAGGAGGGTTACTGGGTATGGCACTACCCAATATGCATTAACTGACAGCAAAAAAATAGCGTTCCAAATTAATCCGTTTAAAAAATTGATTTTGGGGGTATATTTGGGTTGTAACCACGGGTGGTACTAATAAGCTATGTAAAAATCTTTGTCTTTTATAAATATCAATTGAGGGTAAAAAATTGGCTTTCTATCTTAAGTCGTTTAAAAAAATGATTTTTTGTGTCTATTTGGGGGATTCCCTAGCGGTAGCACGCCGAAACTAATTCAAAATATTTGTGTGTTTAAACATTAACTGAGAGCAAAAAATATTATCAGTCTAGGTTGAGCAATTCAAAAAATTGAGTTTTGTGAAATCCATTTGGGGGGTGGGTTCCGAGAGATGACATCCCCAAACTACGTTAAAAGATTTATTTTTTAAATATCAACTGAGAGCAAAAAAAAAATTACCATTCTAGCTTGACCCGCTCAAACAATTGATTTTTCAAGTTCTATTTGGGGATTTCCGGGAAGGGGGTGGAACTCCTCAATAATGTCAAAAAATTGCCTCTTAAATATCAACAGATATAAAAAAAAACAAAGGCCTAAGCTTAAGCCGGGCAAAAAACTGTTTTAACAAAAAGGAAAAAA
This sequence comes from Trididemnum nubilum, assembly GCA_963965965.1. Lineage (NCBI taxonomy): Eukaryota > Metazoa > Chordata > Ascidiacea > Aplousobranchia > Didemnidae > Trididemnum > Trididemnum nubilum. Next base: position 48,079,431 of record OZ014471.1, on the reverse strand, counting down.
TAAAATAAAATAAATTTTTGTAGCCAAAAAAGTTTTTTTAGGGAATCTTAAGACTTCAAACAAACAAGTAAATATTTCTGCCCTACTTAAGCCGTTTTTAAATGAGACCGATTTTTAAGCAAAACGTTTTCGGCAATTTTCGGACCATAAAACCGAAGTCACGTGACCTATTGCTTCGAACTTTGGTACGAACAAAAACTTATTAATTTCAAGCTTACGTCTAAATTTATGAAACTAGACTCAACCGTTCTCGAGTTATAAGCAAAAATCTGAAACATCGCACTCGTTAGTTGGAAAATGGCTGCGTAAAAACGAAAAATATTGTATAGTCTTGAAAAATGAAAAAAATGTTTTTAACTTAGATTAGCAACTTCAGCTAAGCTTGACCCTAAACAATGATCCTCCAAGTTATTAACAATTCTAAAACAACAAAGTTGTCTAATTATAATCAACTTGAAATTAGCGCATAGAGCAATTCAAATTGCCCCTAAATTTGGATTAAAAATTGATCCAGTAGCATACCATTAAAATTTGGGCCATTTTTTGTTCAAATAAATTTAATTCCTAAACCCAAGTGCTGAACCTAAAGTGAAATTTCAGATTTGCTTTGACTCTAACAAATTTCGTCAACAATTATTCCTCGTCAGTGTAGAGCGATAGTTTAAATTTATTTTTTGATTTTAGTTAACAAGTTCAAGTGACTCAAAAATAATGCCCGACCCTAAACACGATTAGTTTGGTCCTTCATTTTTGACAACAGTTTTTAGAGTCAATAGCACTTGACCACAAGTTTTTAGGAACCCCTGCCAAGTCCTAAAACTTAGTAGAATTCAATCCTTTTCTATGCAATCGTTCTTCGATTTAAAGAAATAATGCAGAAACGACTACGTCTGTTCTTGGAAAATGCCTGTAACTGAAAAATATAGCGCAGGGCCGGATGTCAAAAAATGTCCAGAAAGGTAGCGATCACTCCTATTTCAGAGCGATAACATTATTACTATTAGGCGAAAAGCGTAAAAACTATCAAATACAATACTCATCAACAATTGACATGCCAAGGACTGCACTCGGTCGTTTATTCTGCGACCATTACTCCATCACTTTCAAGCGTGATAAAATGAGACAAGTAATGTTACGACTGATGAGTAACGTAAATGTGCCGACATAACGGCAAACCGATGCTGCATAATCGTTTTGAAACAAATGCAAAACCTTAAGATCAAAACCAATGAAGTTTTAATCTGGGTCTATTAGCAATTATTTTTTGCTGCTAGACTTTTCATAGATCGTATTTGGTTGTAGAATCGGAGATGTGTAGAGGCCAAGGGGGGCGGTAACAAAAATAACTTTGAACACGTGCTACCAGCACTCTTACAGCTGTAGTTGATTTTAACAACTACATCAGTATAGTGCTGGTATTATTTGTTATTTGTCAGGGGAGTGATGCAAAGTTGCAAATTGGACTTGTTTCAGCATGAAAATGCGAAAAAAAATGAACACGAATGCTTGACAGCAACTTAAAATTTTGAAGTTCTTCTGGTGTTGTAGGCTAGTTCAGAGATATCACTAAAGTACTTCTCAAAAACTATAACTACGAGTGATTAACGAACTCAAAAACAGACTAACTACCCTAAGCCAAAAAACTAATTATAGTGATTTCCCTTAACTATAGTAATCTCTCGCAATTGGCCTCAAATGCAAAAAAAAAAAAACTTTTAGAGTTTAGGTTACTGTGTTTCAAATGCCGAAAGTAAAAATAAATACTGTAACTTTTTAGATAGAAAACAAGTTTGAATAATGCATAAAGCCTACGATTGTTGTAAATTACTTACGTGATGTTAAGCGGTGTCCTTGTTTAGCGATGCTAGCGCAATGCGGTTGAACTCAGTGTAGTGCCAGTGTGATGCTGGTCGAGCATCTTCTATTTGGTGATCTTGTTGTCAAACTTCAATCAGAGTAATCTGATAAGTGGGTACGATGCAGAGTTGTAAGTCGGGCCAGGCTTTTCGGGCTGGGTTCGGGCAGTACTTAAATAGTAAAATTTTGCATGGGGGAACGCTTTTACAGACTTGACTAAACCTTAGTGAAGATTACGTAAATCCGTCGACGATATTGAATAAAGACCAAAAAAGAAAAAAAGTCTTCGCAGAAAACTGAAGTGTTTTTCCGCCGGAAATTAGGTGAAGACCAAAAAAAAAAGGTCTTCGCCGACGGTTGAAGTGTTTTTTATCTGAACCACTATTCCCGCGGATTTTGGTGCGATATTCCACTGGATTTTGTAGGTCTTTTTCCTCTGATCATCCAACGCTCAAAGCTCGATGGGGGACACCTAAATCTTGATGGGGAGACGCTAAATCTTGATGAGGGGACGCTAAATCTTGACGCATCCCCCCGACCCCTACAATTTAAGTACTGGGTTCGAGTTTAGGCTAGGTTCGGGCCTAAAGTTGACAAACATTTCGGGCTTAATTTGGGCTTGAGGCGTGCTTTTTGTCTTAGGTGCACAAAAGCATAATCAAAATAACTCCGCAACATTGCCAAATTTTTCAGAATTAGGTGATTTTTGCGGGAATGATTTGGGCTTCAAGTTAGTTTTCGGGTTTGGGCCTGAACTAGTTTATCCGTTTACAACTCTGGTACGATGGCAAGTGCAGAAATTGCCATCGTGTGTGGTTTGAAGGTTCGGGTTAGCTGCCAGGATAAGCTATGTGTGAATTCAGATGCTGATCAAGCATTAGCCAAAGGAAAGCAGCAGATATGTGAGGAAAGTGCTACCTCACAGTTGTGAAAAATTTATGTCACAAGTCTGCTATTCGACTTTTAAATTATATTTTTTTATGAAAACATTAATTTGCAACTCCATTAAATCAAAAGTCCGTCATATCAAGAGTCTACTGTGCTTAAATTAAAGGTCGACATATAAAATCACAAATACCGTAAGTCTTAATTTTGTAAAAATTATTCACTGAAGCATTGCGAAATCATATTTAAATAAATGTAGAAAAATTGAAAACTAAGCGTGATTGCTCAATTGAAGACCTGAGAGACAAAAATTGTTAAGTCAGTTTTTTGGCAAATTGAGTTATGACCATATTCTGGTACTGTGGTGCAAAATACAACTTTTGGCGAATTTTGAAGAAAAAACTCGTTTCCTTCCCTGAAAAATTAGCGATCAAAGATTTGTTTATAGGTTCCATTGTCATAGGAAATTGTTGTTAAGTCAATTTATTTTTTTCAGGTTCATAACTATGATGTAACAGAGACATGTGATTGTTAAGAAATTTAAAAAGCAATGGTTAGACATATTCTACATCAGTTGCGTTTTACCGGCAGAACCGGCAAACCTACTTGGAAAAAAGGATTTATTAGGGTCATTGCTGTTGATATTCGACCTACGTTTCAAAAATTACCGGCCGACCAGTTTTAAGAAATGGAAAAAGGTTAACTTACAGGTTAGGACTGGGCTATGAAAAACCAAAAACAGCAGACTGTAAGCAGCTAGGCTGAATGTTTCTAACAGTATACAGCAGTTTTCGCTTCCAAACCTCTTAGGCCCCAGACTTCATAGATCTAATTGTAGCCAATTGTAAAAAAAAACAACTATAGAATCAGCATTAGTATCTAGTTATGCCTAGTATAAAATTCAAGCAACATGTGAAAATCAATTTACTTTAATGCAAAACGTGGCATTTGTATTGGCAGATAGGATTTTGGAGTCATGGGTTAAAGTCGGGCTAGATCACAAACTGGGTTATGGGTCTTGAAATAGAAATCTCCAGTTAGTGACCAAACACCGTACAGTTCAGCCGACGGAAACCAGGTTTGTTGGATAAAAGCTTTTAGTCAATTGAAAACCAAGAGCACTGTAATTTAATAACCGGTGCCCTACTCGGTATTTTAAAATTGCCTCCTATTCCCTGCATTTCTGTTGGGCGAATGAACATGAAACAGTGAAAGGGGCAATGATAAGATGAATTATAGCCAACTTAATTGTTTCCACTATTCCGCCTAAACCTGATGTAGTGCTGATGCTACCATAAAAATACTGTAAAATTTAGTCTCTAGGCTATAGTATAATATTCAGGAAATTCTCCTCTGGCAGCTCTGATATGGGCCATGATAAAATTTTACTACTGCTACTCGTGTCTTGCTAAGCTGTTTTAAACTATAGTGCTTTTTCCTAGTGGTGATTTATAAGCTGCTTAGTCGGTTGGTTAATGCTGCAGTGCATGAATATGCATGAGCTTCTTGGAGTAACACAATATATCAGAGGTGGAGTCGAGCACCCAAAGTTTGAGGCCCAGGACTCAAAAAAGTCCGAGGGCAAGGCCTTGGACGGACTTTTTGAGGACAGCCGCTCTCAAAAGGCAATGGGTCCCCACGTGCCTAAGATATTGCATTTCGTTAAAGTTTTTTATGATAATTTGAAAAGAGTTGTACTGTTTTTGAAATGACTTCAGACGCCATTTTGAAGTTTCACGCGTTGGCAGCAGTTTCTATATATACTGCGAAGCAGTATCGTGGTAAAAACCGTAACAAAAGATGGCGGTAACTCGTGAAAGGGAATAACTTAATTCTAAATGTGGAAATGATATATTTTTAGGCAATGAAGGTCCAGTGCAAATGTCCACTGATAATGGAGTCCCACTTTTTCAATAGTTTTTCAAACGCAAACTTTCTTTCTGTTTATTTATTTTAATGAAATTTTTTTTAGTTATACGATAATATCTCAAATTGTTACAAAGTAAATATTTTTTCTTAATTTGAATTAATCAATTGAGGTACCACCGTACCCGTAGTCGTGAGCGCCAAGTCTTTATTGGCCTTAAAAAAAACAAAAAAAAAACGGAGCTCTGAGGACGAGGGCAAAAAAGTTCCCATGCCCCGCTAAACAACGTTAGTAATTTTTGTCGGAAAAATAGCAATTTGGGAATTTTTTTGCAATAATATGTTTTCAAAGCAATTATTTAAGAAGAGAAGATACCGTATAAGTAAAATTAGAAAAAACAGTTTTTCACATTTTTCCACATTCCAAATTTAGCATAAAATTGGCATTTCTACTGAACTTACGTTATTCTTGGGCAGTGCCCGACCAGGGAAGTTAAGAGGGCTGTCAGCCATCTTCCCGATCTTAAAAATTCAAGCGTTTAAACGTGTCTTGGACTTGACCGTAAGTAAAAGAGAACTTGAAGGAGTCGGGCAAGTTAGTTATATTAAATGGCTTCGGAATCGGAACAATTTTGTTCTTTCAAATAGCTCTAAAAACGCGTGAAATGTGATTCAGATGGATTTTTTTTTTGAAAATTTACAAAAATCGCCCAGCCGCTGGGGCTTCCGCGTATAATACGATTGAGTTGGGCCATTCTGCACAACAAATGTGGCCATTCTGCTCGACAAACGAAGCCATTTTCAAACAAAAAAATTTTAACCTTTGGTTCAAACCCCTTCTTGGAAAAATACTGCTTGCGTGCCTGCTCCTGCCACTACATGCTCAGATTTTTTTGGCGTCACAATGCGTATATTGTCACATACGCAGGTAACGATAGTAAGTAGGTTCTTTAGTCTAAGCTCCTATCACCTGGCTCGAATCTATATTTGCGCCACTGCTTCTTTACTATTTAAAAAATTGGTGCGCAGAGAAACTCCGGTGAGACACACCAGCCTGCTGGTCACAGCCTAAAATCTGGATCAGAGATCAGAGACAAAAAGGAAGAGCCAAAGACGTTTTTTTAAGAGACTCAAAAGATGAACACTCAGAAGAAAATAATTGAGATCCTGGAATAAGTAACCACACGCGCTGCAAAGATAATTTTTTGCAGCCTTCAGTATAAAGGAAAGCTGTATGCTGTGTTCGAGACGCGATATCTGCAGTCAAAGTCTGCGTTTGGTATGTTGCAGTCGTGCAAGGCCAGTTCTTCCAAAGAAACTGAATTATAGTTGTTTAAAATTTAGAAAGTGTTTACTCCAAAAGTTGCTGTTTTACAATATTATAATTTTTTACTTTGTTTGGCAGCAACGCTGACACAATTACACTAATTGGGAATTAACAATATACATTTTTTGGATTTCAATTAAAACTTTTGGAGGTAAAACACTGACTGTCAGCCTGCAGCATATCTTGAAAATAGAAAGATATCGAAAGGGTAGGTTCAAACTTGGAAATTACAATTTCAAGAAATTTCTATATCTTTTGAGAGAAAACGGAAAAGAAAATTTTTGACATAAATGTCGTTTAAAGTCAAGTATTGACAAGTTACAAAGAGCTACAAAATCGATCATAATTGATTTTCGTTTTATTATTAATAGCTTGAGTGAGTGAGGTTTGTTTTATGAACTTTTTGTTTTGAGCTATTTGAATGGTTTATGACCTTTTTGTTTTATTTGAAACTCCCTTGGATGATGCATTTGTTCATTCAAAATCGTTTTAAAATCTTCTTTTGAAATGTGAAATAGCAATGCAGTGCAGACTATAATGCAAGAAACTTTATTGACAAAGACAAGTACATATTTAATGATTCCACAGGCTAGCATCGACTCTGTTTTAGTGGTTTAAAATTGTATTGTTTGTTACCGCAACATGCAGCAGTACTGTTAATTATTCAAAAGAATTTTGATCGCAAATTCAAGTGTTGTGGAAGAGTCAAGTAATCTTACTACATCAAGTTTGTTTGTGACGATGTTAATATGAAACAGCTGCGCTGCCCAGGAACAATCCAAAACAGGTATGTTTTAGCCTAGTTTACTCAGCTTATTACTGCAGAATTTTTCAATAAATTATTATCTTTTTCAAATAAGTAAATTTTTCAATTCCATTTGAACACTAGAACAATGCATTTAAGAAAGCTTTTGATGGGAAAAGGGGCTATGCAAATTAAATGGAGAAAGCTCTGTTCTTCATACACGTAGCACTTGCAAAAGTTTGGAATAAGATTATTATTATTATAAACTGTATATGAATTATATATGAATCACTTTACATGTAAGTTATAATCAAAGTAAGGCGCATCTTTGACAATAATTTACAAACATATATAAAATGTTTTATCATAATTCACATATAGTTTGCAATGATTATAATCTATTGCAAATTTCAGCGCTGTCCAGAAGGTCGAGCGGTATTGCATTCGTCTTTGGAGCGCTGGATTCAAATCTTGGGCCGCTTAAACCGGAAACAATTTTGGCAACAGCTTGCCACGGCTGCTGCGTTTCTTCCAAAGAACTTATGTTTGCGCAGGCGCAATGAGGCGGAGATGGGCCCTTCCAAGTAGATACACGCTTCGGCGAAAACAGCAAAAGTATGATGAAAGATTTGTTTTAATTTGCAAATTTCTGCAAGAGCGTAAAAACCAGAGTGAAAAATCTTTTCGAATACTTTAGTTTTTTCAGCCAATACCTACGTTATGCTTTTGGTCTGAGGTGTACAAAGTAGTCAGAAACAATAGTCAAGTAAAAGTGTTGTTACTGACGATCAAATGTAGTGCAAGTAGAGTAGAAAGTACTAAACCATTTAACTAAGCAAGTAAAAGTATAAAGTAAACAGATTTTTAAGCTACTCAAGTAGCCAAGTAGAAAGTTTTCTTTCACAAGACCCTTGTATTTTCTGCATCCTGGTCTATGAATGTTGCTAAATACCACGTATAAATATGCGATATCGCGCTTTAAAATGAGAGCCCAAACCACTATAACTGCCCAAAAGTTAGCAATTTTTGAATGCGGACGTATATCAGTAGTTCAGTACTATAAACGGCTCCATTGTTAATCGTACCAAAAGCATGAATGTGGTAAATTATTTCAATTATAACACTTAATAGTAGTAACGCAACATGATTAGTTGGCTACTAATATTAATTACCAAGCTGTGTCCTTTCCTCGCTAGATTATTGTGATGAGTTGTGATGTCGTCATATATGAAACCTGTGCAATTTATTCAGTATACACAAAAAACAGTGAAACATCAAAATGACTTGAGCAATAGCCATTCTGTTAATATCAAAATGTTACAGCTTTCATGGTGTTTACCCAACCGATATGCTTCAGACTACAGTAACTGCACCAGCAGCCTATGTTCCTTACTACCAGGAACTAAGGTTTTGTGGGATAAACTTAGGCAACATGACCACTGACTACAATATCTACACTAACTTGCGCATTTTTGCAATTGTTAGCCGAGTAAAATAATTTACCAAGCATGCAGACCTTGACTATTGGCTACTGGTATCCATAGCCTAGCCTAAAAACTAAGAAACTTTCAACCTCGCAATTAAATATCACGTCACTAGCACCGAGCATCAAAGCCACCCTTATGGTCAGTTTAATGTGTTACACAGTGGTCAGTAACTAAACTAATATTCTCGTGGCGCAGTAATCGCTAGTGCCGTACGCAAATCTCGTCTCTTTTCCAACAATACCTTAAGGTGAAGAAGCACGGACTTGGACCTGTCTGTACTAGTCGAGCTCGCGCTCATTCATAATTTTCACCACGGTTCGAATATTTTGCCCGACGTTGCCAAAAAAAAAAATTAGGTATGCCTTACTAAGCCTACAAACTACTTTTAATATAAAATGTACGTAAGTAGCGTTATGTTACGTTAATGTTACTCAAGTGAAAGTAGAAAGTATCCAAAAATATAATTACTTAAAAAGTGCTCGTTACCGACAAAATCTACTTGAGTAGGCTACTTAAGTAGAGCTACTTTCGTTACTTTACACCTCTGCTTATGGTGCTGCCTCACTCGCGATAATTTAGCTTGCAACAAGCTGAAAATCTTTTTTTTGGCAAAATTGAACTCAAAAACATTATCAAAACGAGCCAAATTGTTCTAAATCGCTTCCATACATTTGATCCACGACCAAGCGCAAACACAAGACCACACAAAACTTACGGCCACGATATTGGAACAAAAAAAAAACAAAGACAAGGAAAAATAGTGACCCTAAATGACTTGTGTAACACAGTAGCATTTCAACCAGCTCTATATAGCTTAGACCGAATATTTTTCAAATATTTTCTGCCCAATGCCAAAAGTTATTATTCACCTTGACCTTACCCGTGGTAAAGAACCTATAAGCAAATGAAGCTGTTGTAATAGCTTGCACTCCCTCGTTGGTTCATGCTTGTAAACCAGGCACGTGCGTCAGTTTAACATCACAACAACCTAAAGTACTCTTTTATTGGGCTTTATTTGCCAGCGTTTCATGTAAATATTGTTCTTTTTCGGCGTATAGATTACACGGAAGCTCGCACGCCAACCATTTTATATGATTTTTGACAAATTTTAAACAATATTTTAAATGAATACAAACTTCTTAACGAATTGGTATTCGGGAATAATTTTTTAAGTTTCATGAAAAGAATGAATACAACAATTTCTAGTGTTCACTGCCAGTGCGCAACTAGAATTTTGTTCAGGCGTTTGGGGGAGCTTAAACCCAAAGATTAACCGACAAGTTTGACGTCCTTCGTGGTCGACTCCTGGGAAATCGTAACGAATTCCACTGGCAGTTAGGTGGCTAGATCAACCACCAACCCTGCAGCTACAAAGCAGCTCGAGTCATAAGATGCACAGAGCTGGACAGCGCTGTTTCGAGCTTTTAGCTCTCATCGGCAGCCCTCAGCTTCTCTAACAAAGTTATTCCCCAGCTCGACCCTTAAGGTTTGTCCAGTTCGGCCAAGAGTCTTGTCCAGCTGGGGAATAACTTTGTTAGAGAAGCTGAGGGCTGCCGATGAGAGCTAAAAGCTCGAAACAGCGCTGTCCAGCTCTGTGCACCCAAAGATCAAGTTATTCCTAAAAATGTCGCAATTGGGCGCCGTGCTAAGCATAGGGGTTTAACTCATGTGCATCACAGACGGGGCCTGGCAGTAGAGCCCCAAGCTGCCGGGCAATTATGTTTTGTTTTTTTTATTAAGAAATTTGCTATTTGAACACCATTCGAATCAAGTTCGGTATCTTTTAGAGCCATCTGAAAAAAATAATGCGCTAAATTTTGAAAGCCAGTTGAAGAATTGAGTTGCCCAGCCCCTTCACGCCCCCGTTTCCCTTACTTCCAAGACAAGTAAAAAACGAAAGAAAACGCAATATCAAAGATTTTTATCAAAGTATGGTAATATTTTTTGGTAAAATGCACTGATAATATGAGAAACGACGTTTGACAACAAAACGAAATTAATGTTTTGAAATTTTGATTTTTATTTTTCTAATTAAACTGAGTTGAAATCGATATTTGTGCATTTGCCAATAAAGGGTTATTTGACGGTGAAATAAAAATATTCATTTCTTGCCTTATTTTTGTTTATCACAATAAAAATGCATGTAGTAAAAGTTTTCATTTTCGCTGTGTTTCGTCATAATTCATCAACTAATAGATGTTCAATAGGAATTTAAAAATTGCCGATAATATTGCACGTTAATTTTTTAGCAAATACGCAATCGAATAAATGCCGAAATTATGGAATTTTTTGCTTTGGAAATGTCACACTCGTAATAAACGGTCTCAATTTTTAACTAACTGACTGTCAGATCTAGATTAAATAAATTAATGTGGGTAGGAAAACTTTTACGCCTTCAAGCAATGCAATAAATGAAACTATGGTTTTGTTAAAACATTAGTGCAAATTTTTCAACAAAAAAATTTCAATTTTGGCCCCAATAGCTAAAATCTTCGGTAGCTATTTGGTGTAAAAAAATCAGCAAAATTGAAACTACATACGTAAGAACAAAAAACTGTAAGGCAGTACGACGCACAGAATGCTATAAAAAGAATAAAATAACAAGCCCTAAAAAAATTCCGGGCGTTAAACACTGTTTAAATTTTTACAGTTTTTTTGTACTTTTCAGAGAAAAAGAACCTATAGCTTCATTACAGTGGCTTGTATAAAAGGAGGGAAGGTGGAAACGTTGCAGCTAAACTCTTGAATCACGGCCTTCAGCAAAACAAAGTTTGGTTTTTGATAACCTTGTACTTACCAGTGGTATACAGTATCTACAAGCAAATGAGGCGGTTGTAATAGTTTGTGCGCTTTAGTAGTTTTATGCTTGTAAACCAGGCACGTGCGTCAGTTTACAATCACAACAACCTAAAGTAGTCTTTTATTGGGCTCTAATTGTCAGCGTTTAATGTTGAATATTGTTCTTTTTCGGCGTATAGATTACACGTAAGCTCGCAAGCCATCCACTTTATATGATTCTTGACGATTTTTGAACAATATTTTAAATGAATAGAAACTTCTTAACAAATTTGTATTTGGGAATCATATTTCTAGTGTCGTGAAAAGAATGAATATACAATTTCTAGTGTTCACTGCACGTGCGCAACTAGGATTTTGTTCAGGCGTTTGGGGGAGCTTAAACCCAAAGATCAAGTTATTTGTATAAATGTCGCAATTGGGCGCCGTGCTAAGTAAAGGGGTTTAACTCATGCACATCACAGACGGGGTCTGGAAGTGGAGCCAAAAGCTGCCGGGCAATTTTTATGCTTTTTCTGAAATAAACAATTGCTATTTGAACACCATTCGAATCAAGTTTGGTATCTTTTAGAGCCATCTGAAAAAAATAATGCGCTAAATTTTGAAAGCCAGTTGAAGAATTGAGTTGCCCAGCCCCTTCACGCCCCCGTTTCCCTTACTTCCAGGACAAGCAGAACACGAAAGAAAACGCAATTTCAAAATTTTTTATCCAAGTATGGTAATATTTTTTGGTAAAATGCACTGATAATATGAGAAACAACGTTTGGCAACAAAACGAAATTAATGTTTTGAAATTTTGATTTTTATTTTTTTTACCAAACTGAGTTGAGATCGATATTTGTGCATTTGCCAATAAAGAGTTATTTGACGGTGAAAAAAAAATATTCATTTCTTGCCTTATTTTTGTTTATCACAATAAAAATGCATGCAGTAAAAGTTTTCATTTTCGCTGTGTTTCGTCATAATTCATCAACTAATAGATGTTCAATAGGAATTTAAAAATTGCCGATAATATTGCACGTTAATTTTTTAGCAAATACGCAATCGAATAAATGCCGAAATTATGGAATTTTTTGCTTTGGAAATGTCACACTCGTAATAAACGGTCTCAATTTTTAACTAACTGACTGTCAGATCTAGATTATATAAATTAATGTGGGTAGGAAAACTTTTACGCCTTCAATCAATGCATTAAATGAAACTATGGTTTTGTTAAAACATTAGTGCGAATTTTTCAATAAAAAAATTTCAATTTTGGCCCCAATAGCTAAAATCTTCGGTAGCTATTTGGTGTAAAAAATCAGCAAAATTGAAACTACATACGTAAGAATTGAAAACTGTAAGGCAGTACGTCACACAGAATGCTATAACAAGAATACAATAACAAGCCCTAAAAAAATTTCGGCGGTTGAACACAGTTTAAGTTTTCACAGTTTTTTTGTACTTTCAAGAGTAAACAAAGCTTCACAGTGGCTTGTAAAAGAGGAGGGGAGGGGGAGGCGTTGCAGCTTAACTCTTGAATCACGGCCTTCAGCAAAGCAAAGTTTGGTTTTTGTACTTATCAGTGGTACAGTTATTATATACGTACCAGTGGTACAGCAGAGGTGTCGCAAAGAGGGGGGGGGGGCCCGCCCCGAGTGTCACCATTTTGGGGTGACACCATATTATGAAGTGAAAACATATCTCCACTGATTTGTGGTGAAGATTCTTTTTCCGTCCTCCATTGAACTGAAAACCAACCAATTTAGCGGCAAAGACTTTTTTGGTTTTGGAATTCACATATTTCTGGGCTGAAGAAACCCATTACTTTGACGGCAATGACTTTTTTTTTGTCGTCACTTGTTTTTGGACCGAAAAGGGGTGACACCACGAAATTCCTCCCCGGTGCCACCATCCCTAGCAACACCACTGTGGTACAGTACCTATATACGTATCGGTGGTACAGTATTTATATGCCTAGCAGTGGTACATTATCTATAAGCAAATAAGGCTGTTGTAATGGCCTGTGCCCCTTAGTTAATTGTTTCATGCTTGTAAACCAGGCACGTGCGTCAGTTTACAACCTCACCAACTTTAGATTTCACGGAAGCTCGCAAGCCAACAATTTTACTTGATTCTTGACGATTTTTGAACAATATTTTAAATGAATACAAACTTCGTAACGAATTTGTGTTCGGGAATCATATTTTTGGTTTCGTGAAAAGAATGAATATACAATTTCTAGTGTTCACTGCAGGTGCGCAACTAGGATTTTGTTCAGGCGTTTGGGGGAGCTTAAACCCAAAGATCAAGTTATTTGTATAAATGTCGCACTTGTGCGCCGTGCTAAGTAAAGGGGTTTAACTCATGCACATCACAGACGGGGTCTGGAAGTGGAGCCAAAAGCTGCCGGGCAATTTTTATGCTTTTTCTGAAATAAACAATTGCTATTTGAACACCATTCGAATCAAGTTTGATATCTTTTAGAGCCATCTGAAAAAAATAATGCGCTAAATTTTGAAAGCCAGTTGAAGAATTGAGTTGCCCAGCCCCTTCACGCCCCCGTTTCCCTTACTTACAGGCCATGTCCTAAACGAGAAAACACTATTTTTTTGATAAAATGCTGTGAATATATGAAAAACGACGTTTGACAACAAAACGAAATTAATGTTTTGAAATTTTGATTTTTATTTTTCTAATTAAACTGAGTTGAAATCGATATTTGTGCCTTTGCCAATAAAGAGTTATTTGACGGTGAAATAAAAATATTCATTTCTTGCCTTATTTTCGTTTATCACAATAAAAATGCATGCAGTAAAAGTTTTCATTTTCGCTGTGTTTTGTCATAATTTATCAACTAATAGATGTTCAATAGGAATTTAAAAATTGCCGATAATATTGCACGTTAATTTTTTAGCAAATACGCAATCGAATAAATGCCGAAATTATGGAATTTTTTGCTTTGGAAATGTCACACTCGTAATAAACGGTCTCAATTTTTAACTAACTGACTGTCAGATCTAGATTATATAAATTAATGTGGGTAGGAAAACTTTTACGCCTTCAATCAATGCATTAAATGAAACTATGGTTTTGTTAAAACATTAGTGCGAATTTTTCAATAAAAAAATTTCAATTTTGGCCCCAATAGCTAAAATCTTCGGTAGCTATTTGGTGTAAAAAATCAGCAAAATTAAAACTACATACGTAAGAATTGAAAACTGTAAAGCAGTACGTCACACAGAATGCTATAACAAGAATACAATAACAAGCCCTAAAAAAATTTCGGCGGTTGAACACAGTTTAAGTTTTCACAGTTTTTTTGTACTTTCAAGAGTAAACAAAGCTTCACAGTGGCTTGTAAAAGAGGAGGGGAGGGGGAGGCGTTGCAGCTTAACTCTTGAATCACGGCCTTCAGCAAAGCAAAGTTTGGTTTTTGTACTTATCAGTGGTACAGTTATTATATACGTACCAGTGGTACAGCAGAGGTGTCGCAAAGAGGGGGGGGGCCCGCCCCGAGTGTCACCATTTTGGGGTGACACCATATTATGAAGTGAAACCATATCTCCACTGATTTGTGGTGAAGATTCTTTTTCTGTCCTCATTTGAACTGAAAACCAACCAATTTAGCGGCAAAGACTTTTTTGGTTTTGGAATTCACATATTTCTGGGCTGAAGAAACCCATTACTTTGACGGCAATGACTTTTTTTTTGTCGTCACTTGTTTTTGGACCGAAAAGGGGTGACACCACGAAATTCCTCCCCGGTGCCACCATCCCTAGCAACACCACTGTGGTACAGTACCTATATACGTATCGGTGGTACAGTATTTATATGCCTAGCAGTGGTACATTATCTATAAGCAAATAAGGCTGTTGTAATGGCCTGTGCCCCTTAGTTAATTGTTTCATGCTTGTAAACCAGGCACGTGCGTCAGTTTACAACCTCACCAACTTTAGATTTCACGGAAGCTCGCAAGCCAACAATTTTACTTGATTCTTGACGATTTTTGAACAATATTTTAAATGAATACAAACTTCGTAACGAATTTGTGTTCGGGAATCATATTTTTGGTTTCGTGAAAAGAATGAATATACAATTTCTAGTGTTCACTGCAGGTGCGCAACTAGGATTTTGTTCAGGCGTTTGGGGGAGCTTAAACCCAAAGATCAAGTTATTTGTATAAATGTCGCACTTGTGCGCCGTGCTAAGTAAAGGGGTTTAACTCATGCACATCACAGACGGGGTCTGGAAGTGGAGCCAAAAGCTGCCGGGCAATTTTTATGCTTTTTCTGAAATAAACAATTGCTATTTGAACACCATTCGAATCAAGTTTGGTATCTTTTAGAGCCATCTGAAAAAAATAATGCGCTAAATTTTGAAAGCCAGTTGAAGAATTGAGTTGCCCAGCCCCTTCACGCCCCCGTTTCCCTTACTTACAGGCCATGTCCAAAACGCGAAAACACTATTTTTTTGATAAAATGCTGTGAATATATGAAAAACAACGTTTGACAACAAAACGAAATTAATGTTTTGAAATTTTGATTATCATTTTTTTTAACCAAACTGAGTTGAAATCGATATTTGTGCCTTTGCCAATAAAGGGTTATTTGACGGTGAAATAAAAATATTCATTTCTTGCCTTATTTTCGTTTATCACAATAAAAATGCATGCAGTAAAAGTTTTCATTTTCGCTGTGTTTCGTCATAATTCATCAACTAATAGATGTTCAATAGGAATTTAAAAATTGCCGATAATATTGCAAGTTAATTTTTTAGCAAATACGCAATCGAATAAATGCCGAAATTATGGAATTTTTTGCTTTGGAAATGTCACACTCGTAATAAACGGTCTCAATTTTTAACTAACTGACTGTCAGATCTAGATTATATAAATTAATGTGGGTAGGAAAAACTTTTACGCTTTCATTTAATGCATAAAATGAAACTATGGTTTTGTTAAAACATTAGTGCGAATTTTTCAATAAAAAAATTTCAATTTTGGCCCCAATAGCTAAAATCTTCGGTAGCTATTTGGTGTAAAAAATCGGCAAAATTGAAACTACATACGTAAGAATTGAAAACTGTAAGGCAGTACGTCACACAGAATGCTATAACAAGAATACAATAACAAGCCCTAAAAAAATTCCGGGCGTTAAACGAAGTTTAAGTTTTCACAGTTTTTTTGTACTTTCAAGAGTAAACAAAGCTTCACAGTGGCTTGTAAAAGAGAAGGGGAGGGGGAGCCATTGCAGCTAAACTCTTGAATCACGGCCTTCGGCGGATTTTGATAACCTTGTACTTACTAGTGGTACAGTTATTATATACGTACCAGTGGTACAGTAGTGGTGTCACTAAGGGGGGTGCCCCGGGTGACACGAGTTTGGGGTGACACCATATTATGAAGTGAAACCATATCTCCACTGATTTATGGTGAAGATTCTTTTTCCGTCCTCATTTGAACTAAAAACCATCACAAAAAGCTTCACAGTGGCTTGCTTGTAAAAAAATATGGCTTCATCATTTTGGTTTCATCATCGAATCATCATTTTGGTTTCGTGAAAAGAATGAATATAACAATTTCTAGTATTCACTGCCGGTGCCCAGCTAGGATTTTGTTCAGGCTGTTGGGGGAGCTTGAATCCAAAGATCAATTTATTCCTAAAAATGTCTCACTCTTGGGCGCCGTGCTAAGCAAAGGGGTTTTTAACTCATGCGCATCATAGACAGGGTCTGGAAGTGGAGCCAAAAGCTGCCGGGCAATTTTTATGCTTTTTCTGAAATAAACAATTGCTATTTGAACACCATTCGAATCAAGTTTGATATCTTTTAGAGCCATCTGAAAAAAATAATGCGCTAAATTTTGAAAGCCAGTTGAAGAATTGAGTCGCCCAGCCCCTTCACGCCCCCGTTTCCCTTACTTATAGGCCATGTCCAAAACGAGAAAACACTATTTTTTTGATAAAATGCTGTGAATATATGAAAAACAACGTTTGGCAACAAAACGAAATTAAGCTTAATGTTTTGAAATTTTGATTATCATTTTTTTTAACCAAACTGAGTTGAAATCGATATTTGTGCCTTTGCCAATAAAGGGTTATTTGACGGTGAAATAAAAATATTCATTTCTTGCCTTATTTTCGTTTATCAAAATGAAAATGCATGTTTGTGCGCCTTAGTAGTTTTGTGCTTGTAAACCAGGCACGTGCGTCAGTTTACAAAATTACAATCACACCAACCTTAAGTACTCTTTATTGGGCTTTATTTGCCAGCGTCTCATGTAAATATTGTTCTTTTTTGGCATATAGATTACACGGAAGCTCGCACGCCAACCATTTTACATGATTCTTGACGATATTTGAACAATACTTTAAGGTAGCGACTGTTTCACCGAAAATTTTGAAGTTAAAGAGAATAAAACGAAACTGAGAAATATTCATCCGCGCTTTTTTGATTTTCCGACAAGTTTGACGTCCCGATGAGAGCTAAAAGCTCGAAACAGCGCTGTCCAGCTCTGTGCATTTTTTCATTTTGTTATTTAGGGATTAAGATTAGGGTTTAGGTTAGGATTTGGGTTCGATTTGGGAATAGTTTTAGACCAAGCATATGAATTTGGATTGGAGTTGAGTCAGAATTAATAAAAAAGTAGATAAAAATTTCCGGTGAAATAAAGCCTTCTTTTTTTAAAGGAATAGAAACTTCTTAACCAGAGGCGTAGCTAACAATGGTGTGGTGGCACCCGGGGCGGGATTTCGTGGTGGCACCCTTTATCGGCCGAAAAATAGGTGAAGACCAAAAAAAAAAGTCTTCGCTGCAATACGAGTTGGCTTTCGGTCCAAAAGTATGTGATGACAAGAAGAAAAAGGTCTTTGACTACCAATCAGTGGGTTTTCGGTCTCAAAAGAAAACAAAAAAGAAACAAAATGGTGACACTCGGGGCGGACCACCAACCCCGCCCCTCTTGCGATGCCACTATTCTTAACGAATTTGTATTCGGAAATTATATTTTTAGTTTTGTGAAAAGAATGAATATACAATTTCTAGTGTTCACTGCAGGTGCGCAACTAGGATTTTGTTCAAGCGGTTGAGGGGAGCTTGAATCCAAAAGTCAATTTATTCCTAAAAATGTCGCAATTGGGCGCCGTGCCAAACAAACCGGTTTAACTTATGCACATCACAGACGGGGTCTGGAAGTGGAGCCAAAAGCTGCCGGGCAATTTTTATGCTTTTTCTGAAATAAACAATTGCTATTTGAACACCATTCGAATCAAGTTTGATATCTTTTAGAGCCATCTGAAAAAAATAATGCGCTAAATTTTGAAAGCCAGTTGAAGAATTGAGTTGCCCAGCCCCTTCACGCCCCCGTTTCCCTTACTTACAGGCCATGTCCTAAACGAGAAAACACTATTTTTTTGATAAAATGCTGTGAATATATGAAAAACAACGTTTGGCAACAAAACGAAATTAAGCTTAATGTTTTGAAATTTTGATTATCATTTTTTTTAACCAAACTGAGTTGAAATCGGTATTTGTGCCTTTGCCAATAAAGGGTTATCTGACGGGTGAAATAAAAATATTCATTTTTTGCCTTATTTTCGTTCATCACATTAAAAATGCATGCAGCAAAAGTTTTCATTTTCGCTGTGTTTCGTCATAATTCATCAACTAATAGATGTTCAATAGGAATTTAAAAATTGCCGATAATATTGCACGTTAATTTTTTAGCAAATACGCAATCGAATAAATGCCGAAATTATGGAATTTTTTGCTTTGGAAATGTCACACTCGTAATAAACGGTCTTAATTTTTAACTAAATTGACTGTCAGATCTAGATTATATAAATTAATGTGGGTAGGAAAAATATCACGACGTCAATCAATGCATTAAATGAAATTTATGGTTTTGTTAAAACATTAGTGCGATTTTTTTCAATAAAAAAATTTCAATTTTGGCCCCAATAGCTAAAATCTTCGGTAGTTATATTTGGTGTAAAAAAATCGGCAAAATTAAAACTACATACGTAAGAATTGAAAACTGTTAGGCACTACGTTGCACAAAATGCTATAACAAGAATACAATAACAAGCCCTAAAACAATTCCGGCCGTTAAACGAAGTTTAAGTTTTCACAGTTTTTTTGTACTTTCAAGAGTAAACAAAGCTTCACAGTGGCTTGTATATAAGGAGGGGAGGGGGAGGCAATGCAGATTACCTTTTGAATCACGGCCTTCGGCAAAACAAAGTTTGGTTTTTGATAACGTTGTACTTACCAGTAGTACAGTATCTATAAGCACGTGAGGCTGTTGTAATAGCCAGTGCCCATTAGTTGTTTCATGCTTGTGTACCAGGCACGTGCATCAGCTTACAACCTCACCAACTATAAAAAATGACCGGTCCGGGCTTTTAGTGTTAACAGTTCTGTAGGTTGGAAAGTTACGATACCACAATACTATTTGGTATTTTCCAAGACAAGTGTTGAAATTAAATTTTCTGCGGAAACATGTTTGAACAGTTTTATTAGATCTAGTCTCTATTTAAGCCTTAGCGCAAAAATTTTTTTTTCTGATTTCCAAGCCTAGGGGATTTTAACTAAAAATTGTTATTTGTAACTCCTATTGAATCTGAAAAATAGCAAAAATAGGGTTTCAATAAATCAAGATATTTATTAGCAAGGTTATGGTTTTCATTTATTTTGGGACACCCTGTATATGGCCTCGCATTGTATCGTTTGCACGTCTACATGATAAAGACTTGCGGTTTCCAGCGGTACAACTTCAGCTTGTATATTTTTACATTTTTTTTACCGGTATCTTTCCATACTTATTTTTTGGAGTTTAACAATAAAAAGTTTTATTTTTTAGGTATGCACAAAACTTGATTGGCAGAACATCACGATTCCATGATTGCCAGCTTTCATAAAAAATGAAAAAAATCAACCTGAAAAACCATGGTGACTTATTTTCCAAGCTCTTCTTCTAATTCTCATCCAATTTTTAATTAATTTACAGTATGACATCAATAAGTTCTGAATTTTTATATCAAACACCTGGGCTTGCGCTATATGAAATGGAAATTGTTGTAGATTACAGACAACATATTAAAACTTGGAGAACTATTAGTGTCAAGCTATATATTAAGCTATACATCGACTTTTTCGTGTGCTTTTTATTTTAATGCTACTTGTATTTAATGTAGTGTATTTCAACAATAAAGAAAGACGAATTTCGTGTCGACCAAACATTTGTTTGCTGAATGAAGGTGGATCTACTTAGTTCGGAAATTCTTGTTGACCTCTATATCAACAGGGGACACTTTGCTCCAGCTTATCGCAAAATATCCCTATAATATACGATCTATTTTCTGACTTTATTTCAGAAAGCGTATAGCCTAGTTGTTCACAGCTGAGCAAAGCTATAAAGATAAAATCCCTTGGTTAAGTTACTTTTGAGATTAGTTTTTGAAATTGCAATTACAGTTTATTCGCCAAATTGGCTTGGCTGAAAGACAGCGAAGGAGCCTTTCGGTTTCCGAATCAAGTTGCCACCTGCCCACCTATTTATTACACACGGTGGAGGCTTCACACTCTTCCTTTTTATTGCTGAACGTCAATCAGAGAAGTTGTGATTACGTACCAGTTTTTATAACTTATATAGTCTTTGGTTGGACCCCGCCGAGAAACGAACTCGAGTCTACTGTTTGAGTAGCAGACGCTCTATCCATTCGACCACTGCTGATTGGTTAAAAAATGTTTTTAGCGTCACTTTAAAAGACGACTTCAAGCACGAAAAGAATCGCGAAAGTTTATAAGTAATTTGTGACTGGGAAGTTTACAAGACTGAAAAATCTGGAGAAGTATCTAAATTTCTCGTTATTTGAGGGATACAGTAATTTAGACAAAATTTTGTCCTAAAAGTCAACCTCTGACTCTTATCTATTCTTTTTATGAGCTGAATCAATGCAATTAATCATCTATTGCAAAAGCAACTTTAAATAACAATCCACCTCGTCAATTTTTACGCGACAAACTTCAAAAAAAAAAAATCAACTATGGGAAATGCATACTGAACATATTATTAAATTTGAATGGAGGGGACCCGGACCCTTGGTCATAGCTGTACTAGACCTGTAAGTAAGGGGTGCTGAAGGGGCTGAAAATTTAACTCTTTTAAATGACTTCTCAATTTTAACAATTTAGATCTTTCAAATGGCGATAAAAATCTGCAAAAATTGATCAAAATGGCGCTTCAAAGCCTATTATTTGCCAAAATATCACTATAATTGCCTTAACAGATGCTCCACCCTCATACTCAATCTATAAAACGCTTGAGTCGCACATATTTTCTCGGCCTCACGAACAAGTTTCTATCAATTAGTTAATTGCTCTGCTCCTTGAAAACATTTTATTTTAGCTGTCTTTTATATTGATTACCTACTTTACATAAACTAGGACTAGAAGCAAAATCAATGGGGGTATCTAAAGTTGGGTCAATCGTATTAGATTAGATTAGTGCTGTCTCCATCCTTCTTGACCCAGCTGTTCCAGAAATATTTTACTTCAAACACGACGTAATTAAGGTCCTCCATAAATACGACGTATGATCTACATAAACCTATACGGCAAAAATAATAAAAACACCTCTAACATCGTTAAAATGATACCCCCGACAGGCTGTTTCGCCGTTAGGCTCTTCAAGATCAACCTATAATGTATATTGGTTGAAAGACTTATGCTGCTTATCTTAATTAATAGAATGATTTGCGGCATTGTCTTAGGATAAACTAAAATGGCGTAGCCGATATAATAAACGTCAGGGTTGCCAATAAAATTATGATTAAAGAGGCTCCTATGTCGTGTTTGAAGTAAAATATCTCTGAACTGGCTGAGTCAAGAAGGTTGATGTCAACGCCAAGGCTATCAATTAGGATTCGTCTAGCTTTAAATATCTCCACTTCTGTGCTCGTTTAATACTGTTCGACCCTTTGAATAACGTGGAAAAATTCCTTTGATTATTATAGGGACGCTAACTCTCAATGGGGGGACGCGTTCCCCCAAAAATTTAAGTATTGCAACTGTAATATGTTACAATTAATATTGTGTACTTCAATATGCTTAAACAATCTATCTCACAAATATTTTGTCGCTAGGTGACAGCAGAGATTAACAAAAATCTATTATTTTCGCGCTCAGCAAATTTTAGCTGAAGCAAGGTTGATAAAATATTCAGAATGGGTTTCCTAATTCCCAAATCACCTCGACAAAGCTTATTTGTAGTAAAGATTTGAATACTAACAAAAGTAGTTAGAATGAGTTACTTGCGGCTCTTATTAGTTTTAAACAACCAGGCATTTGCTATTACTGCATTTGGGATTTTGTTTCAGGATTTAAACGCTATTTTTGAGCAGCTAATAAGGGTCCGTTTTTGGTTTCGTAGCTTGATCGCAATTGAACGCAAACTTATGTAACATCTTTTTTTTAGTGTCCCACGATTAAAGAAACTAGAAAAAAAATCATCATCATAATTGGCAGCATACCTTCGACATGACATAGAGAAAAAAAATATATACATGACATAGAGATGAAAAAAATAAATATTAACCTAAAACAAAATCCGACTCGAAAGGGCTAAAAACGTTTAGAATGGTTATGTTTTTAATGTTTGTTCTTTGTTAATGCAGTATTATGCACAAAATATTTGTATAATGCTAGAATATTAGCCTACTGCCACTTATAAATTTAATTTCGGCCTAACTGCCAGTGGAAGTTGACGTGGCTTCCCAGGAGTCGACCACGAAGGACGTCAAGATATTGCAGTTTTGATTTCCGTGGTCACGCAGAGGGGAGTCCTTGTAGTAAGGATAGCCTATGGCTGTCCTTATTACAAGGATCCAGCGATTTTTCACTTGTTTCTAAAGTACCACAAAAGAAAAAATCGTTTATTCCCTACTAAGGATCTGCCTTGCTGCAAGCCATTAAGGTTTGCCAGTTAGGCCAAGATGTTTGTTCAGCTGGGAATACCTTTGAAAGATAACTGAGGGCTGCCGATGAGAGCTAAAAGCTCGATACAGCGCTGTCCAGCTCTGTGAATAACTGAAAAAGCTTGTTCAGTTTGGCCGAGAGCTGGCTGGGGAATATTTTTTGGTTTAGATATTCTGAAGGCTGCTGATGAGAGATAAAAGCTTGAGATAGCGCTGTTCATCTCTGTGCATAACAATAACTGCTACCAGTTCTTAAGATTGGCAAGCACTTAATCCTGCTGTTTGATAAAGCAAAATTTTCTTGAAGAGAAGTCAAAAAAATGAATGAACCACCCCATGACTTACACCATTTGTCATCTCAGCCAACCCACAAAATGTAGCAGCCAAGTACAGCTGATGTTTCAAGGAATATTATCTCTAATTACTAGGCTATCTAAGTAGGCTTATCAACTCTAAAATGACTGTTGTGCTACATTGAGCAGCTTGCAACAATCACCGGAATTCTTGCAACCCAATTTACAACCGAAACTAGAAAAGGTGGTGCCAATGAGGGACGCCCTGGAGATAATTTACTTGTAGGCTTCATTATCTGGTAATCTACACTACTACCGGTACGACTAGTTGTAACTGATATTGAATCGAAACACTTTCGTGCTTATATATGCGCGTAAAAATTTTTAATTTTTGATTGTAATTTTAATTTTTTATTACGTAACAACAGAAATATTATTCTCCTCCAAAATGTGACAGGTAAATGTTGTTAAGTCAAACCTTCTTGTGACAGGTTAATGTTGTTAAGTCAAATCGTTTTTTGGCCATAATTCGGCCATTTGTGACGCGATTTGCACCAAACTTGACATGTACCATTGGACGCCCCAAAGGCACAAAATATTGCTAAAAAATTACGAAAAAAACGTTTCGTTTGACGTCTGTGACATTGCAAAACCTTTAAATTCAATTTACTCAAAACAGCAAAAAGTGACTTAACAACATTTGCCTCTAAGGTCTTCAATTGGTTTTGGTTAGGAATTTTGAATACTGAAGAAAATGATCACTATAGTGTAAATTTTTGTCACGACTTTGCTATTTGATGATAAAAGGCTTTGGTTTCTACTGCATAATGAGATTTAAATTATAGCAATTTCAACAAACAGTTGTTTTTGATTTGAAAATGCAGAGAAAATGAAAGAATTGATTTGAATTATAAGCATTTGAAAGCAAAGCTATGAGTCTTAAGCAACATAGATTTTGAAAGACAAAACCGTTTTGGTAATTATTACAACTTTCTCTCATAAAACAGTACATGTCAGGCGCGTAGAAGCAATTCGCAATTGGGGGGCTGTTTTAAGGGTCTGGGGGCAAAGCCCCCATTTGTTGGAGGCGGGGGGTTTGGGGTCAAAGTCCCTAGCCGCCGGAGGCAAGGGAGTCTGGGGGCGGAGCCCCAAGCGCTTGAAAATTTTGCATTTTTTTGTTAAAATAAATCAATTTTAGGGCTATTTTGATAAAAAATACAGCAACGTTTTTAAAGCGTAACATAGAAATTGGCAGTGCAAACATAATTAAACTGGTTTCATAAATGGGCTACGTGGGAGGTGGCTAATGCTAAAATTTTAGTTTTCTGGTTTACATGCTGGTAAATTTTAAAACCCTATAGTTCAGTAAAACTCACACGGAGTAATCTTATTCGTCTATATTTTATAGAGAAAAAAATAGGGGGAGGGGAAGCGAAAAGAAAGTATCTAAGATTTGTGATTGGTAATTAACTAATACTGAATTGCCTCCCCCCTCTTATTCTTGACGTTAGTATATATTTGTTGTTAAAACCTGTATTCAGCATTTTTACTCTGGCGATCAAACTTGATTGCTTATTTTCGGCCATTTTTCAAAGTTTTGATTGATTTGTGAGTTTTATTTTTGACAAATGAGCCTGTGGTGACCGAGTGAATATAATTTAATATTTGTTCTTGTATAAATGTCTGCGGTATCCGGTTATTGGCACATATCGCTCATTGCTATGAGTAGTAGTGCGTACTAAACGGATATCGCGATACAAAAGAAATAATGTTGTTTTTGTTTTCGTTTTTTTTTATTTGCTCACTGTATATATATCGCTGCTTCAATTTATTATTAATATACTACTTGTTGATACAACTACGTGTTGAGACTCATCGCGTACGAACTCAATTCTGAATATAAGTTTCAAAAGATGCTTTAAGTCACTGTTTAGTCCATTCCAGAGCAAAAAACAGTCTCAGAAGTGCTAAAAACGTGGTGTTTTCTTTAATCCGCATTTTGGTCGACAGGCCAATGAGAGGGCTATAACCCCCCCCAACCCCCGGCTACGCTACTGGTACTTGCCAAGAATTAAAAATTTAAAACTCTTAAATCTATTTCACCCGTTATCGGGATGATCAGAGGTGTCTTAGTCAATTTTAAATCTTTCCATCATATCAGCATTTAGCATATCATAACGAAGTGCATGTTTCAAAATACTGTACCAGCATCTGCTACAGTTTATCCATCTCTTGGTTTACTTTGTGGTGTTTTGCAACATGTATTGAAAGTATGCTTTTTGTTCCGTTACCGTTGTTATTTTTTCAAAATTAACTTATAAGCTTTTAAACAGATATAAATGTGAAAAATAAAGCAATTTAGGAAATAAAACAAAAATTGTGCTAGAAACGTGGTTTGTATGATCTAGTGCATATTTAAGCTAAGTTAGGTGTAAATTTTATTTAACAAATATGTTTTAAATTTATTTGAAACATAACTCTTTCCCAAAATAGTTGAAAACAACCTAAAAGTTAAAAAAAATTGAATTAAATCAAAAATCTGGTTAGAAAAAAAAACAAACTTACTTGATTTTTTTTTCAAAAAAAGGTATTGATTTTTTCACTACTTTTTTATAGGTTCTGTGTTTGGCGTACTATATACGTTTAGGCAGCGTTTCTTAACCTGGGGGTTGCGAACCCAAAATGGTTGCAAAGGTGTTTTTGGGGGGGTCGTAAATATATTTATAAAACACCGGTATTTTCTTAATGGCAAAGAATTCTGAAATTTTCAAAACCTTTGCAGCGATCGCTCTTTAGTTAGCTTATGTCGTATAGCAAGTTGTCAACCGGTTGTAGGCCTACTATTACAAATATTACAATAAATACTATGTGCAGCTTAGTTGGAAAGCTAAATTTGCTAAGAGATACAACGAAATACCGCCATGTCTGAAAATTTGTCCAGTGCTATTAAAGCAGATGAAGAACTAGATGAACGTTTGAGTACACCGATTCCTCAGCACATTCAGTCTATTGAAATTGTGTTTAAACGAAAATTTTTTGAGCTTAAAGAACAAGAAGTCGCATTCGCACAAAACCAGTTCTCGACTGCTTCAAATGTTAGTGATATCTCCAATGAATTACAAGACCAATTTTATGAACATCAAAATCATTCGTCAGCACGTGATTTTTTTCAAAAACGGGTACTCTCTCTGTTCTAGTGTGCTATGCGCGAATCTTACCGACAAGTATCCAAACTGGCTTTTCGACTATTACTTTCATTAGCCACAACATACTATGCCTCTGCAAGAGCGGCTTTTCAGCTCTTGTACATATCAAAAACGAAAGCACAAAATTGAAGAAAAGTTGAAAGGAATATAAAAATGGCTTCATTGAGCACTAAACCATGAATTCCTAAATTGGCTTTGCTGTTGCAAAGTCATCCGTCGCACTAGCAGATGTAAAACTGAGCAGTTATTTAAAATTATAGATCGTTGACGTGTTTCTTGTGGTAATTTTTATTCGCGTAAAAAGTAGAACAAAAAGGGGTCGCTGGCTATATGGAATTGTAAGAAAAGATGGTTAACCACAGAAGGTTGAGAAACACTGTGTTAGGGTGTAACGAGTTGGCAGAGACTGTAATTATCCTTTTTAGTGCCTCCAGGCTGAACAGCTTGGCTTTTACAATAAAAACCTGCAGCAGTGGTGATTCGTTTGGAGCGCTGAGTTTGATTTAATCGGATCAAAGTTTTTTTGTTATTCCATGACAGTTGCTTTAAAAGTGAATGAGTTATGCATTTGACTCGCTGGCCAATCGTTTTGTTTTTTAGTTATCAATTATTACAGCGAGTTTTACTAAAACATTCACAAATATTTCAAAATCATGTAGTAGGTAACTGAAAAGCACAAAGAAAAAAAGTTATTTTATTGGTTGCAGTGAAGTAAAAACGTCAAAGTAATAAAAACACAAAAATTCAATTCTTATCTTTTAAACAAGCCTTCGATATACTTTTTTGCAGTTTCCGTGATCATTACTGCCATAAATGTTTGAAAAGCAGTAACTGCAAAATTGCGTTTCTGAGGAAAACCAGTTTAAAGTTTGAAGCTTTCCCGTTCTCACCCAAACTTGTTGTACAGTAGAACGTTGAAATTTTTTCTGGTAAATGTTTGAGCTACTCTCACCAAGCATGCTTAATTACAGTTTTTGGGGCTAGATTAAATTGGTTAATTTTAGACGTTTTGGAGGAAAACACATTTTTTTGTGAAGCTACTACTTTTTATTGGTTATTTAGTAAAAAAAATTCAGAAATAAATTTTAAAAAGCAGTAACTGCTGTTGACTGATAAAATTGTATTAACTAATTACGTTTAAGTTAGTTGATGCAACATAAGTTTTAGTGAAGCAGAAGTGCATGAAACTAGCGGAATAGGTTCATTTTTAATCTAAAGGGGTTTAAGCATCCAGCCAATTCCGGTAGTTTGCAATATTGTTGATTTGTATTAATAGCAAAATAGATAAATTAAGTTCAATTGTCATAATATTAAAATGCCAAAAACCACCTTTTTTAGAACCAAGTTATTAGCGAAAATTTATTCCGGCCTACAGAGACCTTTCTTAATTAGTTTTTGGCTCGCGACTACGAAAAGGTTTGCCGTTTGTCCAAACTTCTTGAAGCGCACTGAAACAGTTACAAGCAGAGCTCGTTTTGCCATTGAGAACTAATAAATGCAGAGTTTGTGTGTCGCAATGAAATTTGAAGTTCTGTGGTGTGCAGCAGCCAAAAAGTTTGAAAACCCTTTGCGTAACAAATATTGATCTAATAAAACAACAATGCTAGAGATACGTGTATGATTTTACACACCAGCTTAAGAAAGCAACAAGCAGTATTTGATAAAGATCTGTACATTGTTTTACAATAAAACAGCAAAATACAGAAGTAATAATTCAACAGAGCAATAAAAAGATAACAGTAATACAAGTATGAAGCTAAAACGTATTATTATATACATCTAATCCATTTTGATCTGCAATATTTTGGAAGAATCGAGATGCTTTATACGCTTTTCTAGGCAATCTTTCGAAACAAAAAACTTGAAATTTTGAAAGACACTCTCTTAAATTCATAATAGTGTTACTGCAGCTGAAAACAAATTAAAAAAGGAACCTCACCGGATCAAGGCTTTTGTGAGTTAAGTGGTTTAACATTGCGTTCAACAAGAAATAATCAAACAAAATTTTTGTGTTTTGAGATGTTGTTTTTCACAAACGAGAAGCCTACTTGACATCATTTCCGTACTTTTTTACTTAAAACTTTTGAACGACAATATCTTGGACAAATGAAGGTATAGTTTAACTTATTTTGCAATTGATGCTTTGCTAAAAAAGTACTAAAGTAAGACTTCTGAAAGAATTAGATGTTAACTTTTAAACTAAAAGGTAAGCTTGATGCTCAGCTGAAAGAACTAAATACTAAAAGAAATGTTTTTTGAGCAAAAGTTTCAAGTCAAGTCAACACAATCGTAACCCAGAATAGAAAATTTACTGCAAAACCATGTAAGAAAGTCGTGGCATAAAATGAAATATCAGCTTTAGTATGGAGATAGAGAATGGAACTTACGGTCTTTGAGCCAAGCAGCGCCTAGTGTTAGTAATATCATTGGGGCAGTAATAATATCAAAGACGCAATTTATAATAAATCTGCCATGAAGTGTCGGGAAACCGTCTGAACAAATAAATACAGCCGTAATTAGAATTTTTTGCATTTAAATCAAATTGTTTTTTGGGTACCGGTAATAATAGTCTCATATTTGAATCATTTTTGTCGAACAGTCCTAAAAATATATGAATTCTAGGGGTTCTGTCACATTACTCCAGGTCCGTGATGCAGCTTTGTCTTAGGCCTCCCTTGGAAATGACATTATCTTGCCTACGCCACTGAGCATGAGTTTTGGGCATACCCGTGTTTTTTTGATATTCATGAAAATAATCTACAATAAACAATTAATGGGCTTTGCAAACGTCACAAACTGAATAGAACGACAACACTTAGAATAGCATGGAAATGACAAATACTCAAATCAAATCTTTTATTATTATATTCGCTATATATTACGCCCAAGCGTATAACGAGCTTGCGGGACCCATTTCCGAGTCATTGCGGTTGTTGCAGCGGTGATGAGCTGTTGGCAGCACTGTGTCCGATTTTACAGGCATAAGATTTGAACCTCAGACCCCCCGCCCCACAGACAAAAGCGTTACCTCTAGAGTAACCTAGAGTAACTGGCCGGTATAAATTGATGAAAGATACTCAATTGTGAAAAAAAAAATTTTTTTAATTTAAATTTAGTTGTGTTACTTGTTACTAAACTTTTTGAAATGATGTTATTCCAAAAATTCGATATAAGGTTAGTAAGTTAATAACTACAAAAGAAACAACGGAAACTGCACTTCTTTAGGAAGTTTATTTTCGATTTTTTTATCATTAACTCTACCGTAACTTTGAATGCTAGAGTGTTCAAGCCATTATCACGAAATGCTGTCAGTGACGTCATTATTTTTGTTTGTAGTATATATTCAATTGGCAATGATGAGGTTGAAATTAAAAATAGCATTTTAGATTTAATTTTTTTCTGCTTTTTTTGTGTTATTAAGTATTGCTTAAGGCCTTAATAAAAAAAATGTATCATTTACCACAAATCACACTACTACTATACTGTAATGCAGACGTACAACCAAACACACTTAGTCCCCACACTTTCATCACGTCACCATAAGTACTCAACAAGGCTCAAAACTGTGGTGCCAATTTATGCCAATCTGTGATGCCAAATCGCCAATTTACTCGTTTTTGTTTGATATCGATCTTTAATTAAAAATTCAATAAAAGTTGTCAAACTTTATTTATTAAAACTGTAAAACACAGGTGTTTTGAGCCTTTTCAACTGTGATGCAGAGAAGGGCCGTTTCATGGGTCTGGGGGCGGAGCTCCAAGCACTTAAAAAATTTGTATTTTTTGCAAAAATAGTCTAATTTTAGGCCTATATCTTGAAAAAAATTAATGGGTTTAAAACGTGACATAGAAATTAGCAGTGCATAAACCTGATTAAACTGGTTGCTTGAATAAGCAATAGTTATGTGGGAGGTAGCTAATGGTAAAATTTCAGTTGTCTTATTTACAAGCTGTTAAATCATAAAATCTTACAGTTCAACGAAACTAACAAAGAGTGATTCATTTCGATTTTATTTAATAAAAAAAGGTAATTTGGGGAAGGGCTAATGGAACAATAATTGAGTCGAAGTGATTCACAATTAACTAATAGTGAATAGCTACCCCTCTATTCCTGAGTTTATATCTTTTTTTTGATAAACTTATAGTAAGCATATTTCAACAAGCGATCAACTTTGAATGTTTAATCTTGACCATTGTTTAATGTTTTTACTAATTTTTAAGTTATGTTGTTGACAAATTAGCGCTCCCCTCTCTAAACAAATGTTTCAAAATATGCTTAAAATCATTTTTTGTCCATTCCTGTTTGCTAAACATTTTAAATGATATTAAACGTACTATTTTTTTGTTTGTTTGTTTGGCATCATGAAATGGTGCCACTTCAAAATAGTGACACTCGGAGTGCCTCCCCCCCACCCCCGTCCTTTTTAGCGACGCCTCTGCGTATCCATGATCTCTTAGATCGAATAAAACTTTACAGCTGCAACCAGGATTTTGCTTGACGTCTTGAACCAAAAATTAAAATAATTTGCTCGAAAAAGTTGCAGTTGGGCGGCATGTTGAGCAAACGGATGCAATTCAAGCGTAATATGGACGGAGATCTAAGGGCAAAGCCCCTAATCGCTGAGCATATTTCGCAAATTCTTTAAAAAACTTACCATTTTAACGTCATTTAGATCACATTTCGAACGTTTTTAAGGCCATCGAAAGAAACAAAGTTGCTGAGATTACGAATCTACTTGAAATTGTTAAGTTGCCCAGCCCTTTCAGCCCTCTTTAATTGCAGATCAAATTAAAACCACGTTTAAATGCTTGTATATGCGAGTCAGGTTTTGCAAGTGACTTGGTTAAGGAGAAGGAAAGGCTAAGCTCTCTTAGCCCCTCTTAGTTGCTCCACTAAATGCAACCTGAATTTTGTTAAGGGGGGAGCTTGATTAACCTAAAGATTGAATTTTTGTGCATGAAAAATGCCTGAATGGGGCAGCGTGCCCAGCAAACTGGTGCAACTAAAGCATATCACAGACTGGGATCTGGGGGCAAAACTTTAAATGCAGGGCGATTTTTGTGATATTTTAGTAAACAAATAGTCATTTTAACGCTATATAAATCAAATTTTGCATCTTTTAAATCCGTGTAAAAAACTAAATTGATACAATTTGAAAGAATTAAATAGCTCAGCATCTTCAAACTCCCACGTTACTCACAGGTCGTATCCAAAACTTGTTGTAATTAAATAAATCAAATGCTAAATAGCCCATCTATAATATTTTTTTTAGGAAGTTTACGTTAAATATTTTGCATTTAGCGATTAATTTTGACTGCTTATTTTTAGCCAAGTTTTAAAGTTTTTATCGATTAGTTTGAAAGCTGTAGTATTGACAAGTAAGTTAAATACCCTCCCCTCTTTCCCCCACAAAAAATAAACAATAATAAATGTTTCAAAAGTGACCTTAAACCATTTTAGAGGCCATATCACAGCAAAAGACTGCCTCATGAAGGAAAAATGTGGCATTTTTCTTATCGTGCACTTTGGTCTAAAGTTCAATAAAAGTTACATGAGAACAGCCCCTCTGACTACGCTATTTGGTTTTGATTTCGGTTTTTGAGAAAAATTAATTTAATGGAGGAGTAATTATTATTTTAGTGTTTAAATAAGCACAGAGTAAATTTGAAATACTAAATGCTGTATTGTACTTAGATCCAGATAAGGGCTCGATGGCAAGTGCTGAAACGTTTGCTATTGATTATATTTCATTAAATATTTTGATGCTTTCATCCTAAAGTGTTGCTTACGCTTGCTTTTAAGAAAATGCTGTATAATAATTCACGGAAAATGGGCAATCCTGTTCCTCTTCTTCCCGTCTTCTGCACTAAGGCAAAAAAGTTAAAGGAAAATCCATAAAGGGTTGTTTTGTTAGTTTAGATAGACATATTTCACTTATTTTGTTAATTAATTTAAACATAAAAAATACTTGACATCTTAATTTCAAGGGGGGGTGGGGGGGCAAGTGCCCATTGCGGGCGCCCCTGGTTGTGAAACAGTATTATGAAAAGTATTGTAAATTCAAAAATATAAAGTTTAAAAAGTTTTTTGACTAGAAATACTTTAAGTATTTTGTTTGTCTGCTGTCAATTGTCACTCAGTTTTACTGGAGGCAACTGCATAACTATAGTCATAAAAAATTAAATTAATTTTCAAAACTGTTAAAGGCCTAACGCCTTTAATTACAGAATATTTAGATTTTTAATTTTATAGCGCAAACAATTTTGTTGCAGACTTAAAGAAAATTATTGCTGTCGCTTTTATATCAGAAAATTTTAATCACTGATTTTGCTGTGTGGCTAAAATTTTTTGAGTCTTCTAGCGGTTTTTCTATTTTTGGTCTGGGAACTTGAAACACGTAACCGACTGTCGCAAAAATTTGCATAAACGTATTGTTCCACGTTTTGTCCCATCTAATTTTCAAATTTCAAGATTTTACTTGTATTAGGTTGTGATATTGTTTAATCAGAAAACCGGGACAGAAGCAGAAAATTAGATTTTTTGCTGATTTGAGGTGAAGCCCAATAAAAAATATTGACCTTGAATCTAAAAAAGTAGTCAAAAAAAAAAGGAAAAGGTGAGACTCAGCGACAAAGCCTCAAAATCGGGAATGCAAGAGCAAAAACTGGACGCATGGCAATTCTAACTTTTCGTTTTTTTTGAAGTTATGATAATCTTATTGTAAGATAGCAGAAAAATCATTTTTGTTTATTTAGAAAAAAAAAAACTTTCGGTGCATAGTGTCGCGGCGTCCCAGTTAAGGAATTTTAAACGTGGGCACTAAAATTAATCCCTTGTCGGATTAAAATCAAAATTTTTTATTCTGCAGTTTCTGTAGCTTTGATGCCAGAGCCATTTAAACTTCCATGCTGCTTTTAATTGGGACTTCGCGCAAGCGCGTAGAATGTTTGTTCGGCCATTTTGATAGATGAAAATTGCTTTGCTCATAAATTGTAGCAGAGTTGTAAGTCGGGCCGGGCTTTTCGGGTCGGGTTCGGGCCGGGTTTGAGCCGGGTTTGGGCCTGAAGTTGAAAAAAATTTTGGGTTTATTTTGAGCCTGAGACGTACTTTTTGTCTTTAGGGCATAAAAATATAACCAAAATAATTTGGCAACATTGCTAAATTTTTCAGACTTAACTTAACTTTCGGTTTTCTCGGGCATGATTTGGGCTTGAAATTAGTTTTCGGGTTCGGGCCGGGTTCGGGCTTATACTTTCGGGTTCGAGCCGGGTTCGGGCCCGAACTAGTCGGCCAGAGACGGAAACCGGTCGGGTTGCCGGTCAGGTCGAGATTCTTCGACCGGCCGGTCAAGCCGGTTGAAAAACCGGTCGAATTCTCGTTTCTGGCAACTAAAAGACATTTAAGTACCAACCGAAATATACTTATATATTTTATCATAAATAAAACTTTTTATAACAAATCAGTATTATCAAACCACACCTTTCGAAAACACTTGTTGAATGGTTTCAAGCTGTGACTAACATTCTCTGACCATTAAGACATGCACATCCAGGGATGTATTTAGGGTTGGAGTATCGTGCCGTGCCACCCGACTTTGGGCCACGGCACAAAGCACAAAAGAGCAAAATATACGTTAAAATCGCGCAATCAGATTCTAATAAAGCATGCATGTGGAAGAGGCTTGCGCTACCTGGCATTT
This sequence comes from Trididemnum nubilum, assembly GCA_963965965.1. NCBI lineage: Eukaryota > Metazoa > Chordata > Ascidiacea > Aplousobranchia > Didemnidae > Trididemnum > Trididemnum nubilum. The sequence continues at coordinate 48,045,316 of OZ014471.1, read as the reverse complement.
TAGCATAATTTTAATCAGCTTAAGAGTAGAAGTGGCGCAGATTTCAGATTTTTTAGTACATGCTAAAATCTTGCCACTTTGAAAAACTTGTTTCAACTTAAATATAGCACACTCTGCACCGGCAAGAAAGACAGAGCTCTTATTTTTTTATATCTAACTAACCATGGTTTGTTCTGAAGTAGCAGCATTTCTACAAATTGCTGGGGCACATTATATTTCGAGTGCTTGCTAGCCAATGTCATAACAGTTTAGTGTTTTCAATGAAAATAACGGACGCGTTGCGTTCATCGGGATAGTTATTCATACCGGCTTCGTACTACAGATGAGTTTATGTTTATTGGTTTGACGTTTTGCTTCCCAAACTGGGAAGTTTCTTCAGAACAATTTTTGGCAGTGCTGCTTTTGCAGTTACAAAAAAACAAATGAAAAAAAAAAACAGCAAAAGTTAGGTAACAGTAAAAACATACAAACATCACAATACTTCTACTACTGTACCCAGAAACATTAAAATGATGGAACTATAACAGTATATAATATTGAAAATTTTGTCACTAACAGCGTGAAACTAAAGGAATATTACAAATTATGTCTCTAACAGCGTGAAAAAAAATACTGAAAAATTATGTCACTAACAGCGCGAAAAAAAGTAATAATATTCGTAACAACTAGATGCTTCACAAACAGTTTGAGAAAGTATGAAAAGGATCTATTGCAAAACATTATGTACTGGAAAAACTTTTTAGCTCCACAGAGATTTATATACGGACGGAACAATTAATACCGGTATAAATTTCTGTGGAGTTCCAGTACATAATGTTTTGCAATAGATCCTTTTCATACTTTCTCAAACTGTTTGTGAAGCATCTAGTTGTTACGAATATTATTAATTATTTTCACGCTGTTAGGAACATAATTTTTCAGTATTTTTTTTTCACGCTGTTAGTGACATATTTTTTCAATATTTCTTTTTTTTACGCTGTTAGTGACATAATTTTCAATATCATTTATTGTTATTTTGCTACACAATTTTAATGTTTTTGGGTACAATACTAGAAGTATTGTGAAGTTTGTATATTTTTACTGTTACCTATTTTCTGCTGTTATTTTTTTCTCATTTATTTTTTTGTAACTGCAAAGGCAGCACGGCCAAAAAAAATTTAGTGTTTGCTGCTTGACAAATTGCAAATAATCTGTTACTAATAGCTAAAAAATTATAACTTTATTTTTTGGCCTTTTGCAAAATATCATTAGAAAGAACGTCTAATAATTTAGCTTGTGCCCTCCAGTGCTTTTTTTGCTTATTTTGTCCACGTTTTGCGCTGCTCAAAACAGGTCATTCAAAACGAAACTTAACCAACAAAGGTCTTAAAATTCAGTCATTTTTGCAAAAAACGGAAAATTTTTTTTCCTTTTTTTTTCTGAAATCCCCGTCCAAAGTCACAAATTTTAACACCTCACCCATGCCCTCCCCCCTTTTGAAAATTTTTCATTGGATACATTGAACAGTGAACAAAAACCTTCTGTAAAAAAAACCGGTCGACCGGGCAGGTCAGAAGCCTGTCGATCGGGCCAGTCAGAAACCGGACAACCGGCGATGATTTTGAAATTTACCTGTCGGGTTAAGTCGAGAAAATCCAGACCGGTTCCATTTCTGTAGTCGGCCCGTTTACAACTTTGAATTGTAGGCGGTTAAACATAAAAAGTTGAAAATTGGACTTAACCTAAGCATGAATAAAAGGCATCAAGTGTGCCACTTTTTGGGAATTCTAGGTCACGTAATGGTGAGTTTGGACCAAAAAAAAAACAGAATAAACAGTAAATTTTGGTCGAAACTCATCAATTCGTCTTGGCTGATCGTTCGTATGAATTAGGCACTATGCGTCTGTTTAACCACACCCCAACGCAGAGCACATTTTTGGACACTGTTTACAGTTTTTTGCTGTCTGGGCCAACACAACAAGTAGTTTGCTTAGCCTCAATGGAAAATAAGCGTAAAGTGTCTTTCCCAGGGACACAACGACGCATTACCAGTTCGAGAATCGAACCAGGAGTAAGGAACCTTGCAACCACTACCCCGACACCATACTACTAAGTTATCGCCGTCTATTAATTTGCTTATAACTCAAAGATCGCTTTGATGTGCAAAGCTGAGACGTGAGCGCAACATGGGTGTTATAAAGGCTTGATGCTTACTAAGACTTTGGGGAACGCCCGGTCACGTGACCGGAATATTACAACCCAAAAATGAGCAAAAAGTGTATGATTTTCAACCAATGTAACTTTGTAATTAGCGCGGATATTGATGAAAAACGGTTTGTACTTTTTGAACACACTATCAATCGCGTTTCTTCTTGTTATGTTCGTTTGCTCCAACTTGAATACTACTTTTTCTTTTATTTTTCTTTTCTCTTAAGTATTTGTTTTCTTTTCCTTCTCGAGCTATCTATATTTAAACAGATGAAGGCACAGTATTTAAACTTTGAGCGATTGAACATATTAAGGAGAATCAGTGTTTGCTTGAAATCGGGGGTGCCACGTTTGGGGTCCTCCAAAACTTTAAACTTTTAATTCATTAAAGATGGATGGATGAAATTTTTGGAATAAGTAGATATTGAAAATAAACTGAATCTAAAAAAATTTGCAATGCCACGATGGGTTTTTCCAAACGGGCCCTTGGAAAATCCAAACTTTTCCATCTTTTATGCTAGACACATGAAACTTTTAGGGTAAGTAACTCTAAAGTAAAGATAAAATTTGAAAAATTTTGGGGATAACGAAATGGAGGGCAGGCAAATATAACTTAATAACCACTCACGCAAAAACGACTTAAGAACTACTCTCGCTAGACACATAAAATTTTCGGGGTAGGCAATAATAAAGAAAAGATAAAATTTGACAAATTTTTTTGGGTACCAAAATGAGAGTCCTCCCCAAAAGGGCCGCCAAAATTTAAAGTTTTAATCACTTAAGCTAGACAGATAAAACTATAAAATAGATAAATACAAGTAAAAGCAAAATAATGACAAAACTTGGGGGTACCAAAAGGAGAGGGTCCTCTTTAAACAAGGATGCCAAAAATCCAAGCTTTTTAACGACTCACGCTAGATACATGAATATTTCAGCATTGTTGAATATAAAAAAGTGATAAAAAATGACAAAATTTAGGAGTACCGCAACGGTCCTCCCAAACAAGCCAGCTAAATTTAAAGAGTTTTTTTCCACTCAAGCTAGACTCATCAAACTTTCACGATTATGCAACAGAAAGTTATATGACAAAATTTGGGGATACCAAAATGGGGATTCCTCTATTGCAAGGGTGCACAACCTATAAACGTAAAAGGAATTTTTTGCGGCCGTGAAATTGTACTTCAAAATGCAGGTAGTTGCGGCCGTGCATTGATTAAAATGTTTTGCTACGTAACTGTTAAGAAACAGCTGTTAGGGACAATTACAATTTGCTAACTGTACAACAGTAACTAAGACTGGGGGTTGCCAAACTTTTTTTGCAGAGGGCCGCATTACTGTGAGATTAGCGCCAGCAGGCTGGGTGCGAATTGAGTGCAGATATACAATTATTAGAATTTCCATTTATTCAAATTGAGCGCAATAAAGAGCAAAGTCAGCGGTGGAATACCAAAACTGCAATGGTAATAGATATAGGTTGCTGGAATGGCTGCGTAATTCCTGCTGTGTTGTACCACAAAGGCAACGAGTTCTTGAAAAAACACTGCAGTGACACACGTTAGACCTTTCGGCCCAATCTGTAGTGGTCTAATGCTTGGAAAACACAAGTCCACTAGCTACACGTGGTATGTGACAAACGTAAAAAGGGCATTTAGGTCAAGTTTTTCACAACTGACCTAAATGTTAGGATAAGCCTAAATTGCATTTTTACCAAATTTGAACTTTTTTTGCTCTGCCGTTTTCAAGTTATTACAGTTCAAATTGCTAATTTTCCTTTCACTTCAGTGTTGCCATTTTGTCAGTATTGCGACAGAAGAAAATTAACTTTTGAAAAGCTGGCCTACATTTATTGAAAATCGTGAACATGCAGCAACTGTTTAAAAATTTTGTTTCTAATTGGCAACCTTGGCAAAATTTTTAAGCCGGAAAACCCCTTTTTAAGGGGAAATCTAATCTGTTATATCTCAGGAACGGACGGTTGTAGAAAATTTAAATGTGGTGAAGTTGGTCTTCAGATTTGTCAATTTTTTATTTTTAGATAAAATTTAAGAAAAAACTTTCGACTTGAATGCCCTTTTAAACTTGTAAGGTTGACCTGTTGAAAAAATGTAGAAATTCAACAGACTACAAGTCAACAATGACCTACGAACAAACCATTTCAATAAAGAAAGTTTCTATAACACACGAAAAGAACAAAGAACAAAGCCAAAAAAACAGCTAATGCACTACGTTGGACTTTTTGGATATTTTAGCAGATGTTTGGTGCCATTGTGCCGACGAAGATTATACTTTTTTAAAACAGCAACACTTTTATTATATATCAGGCAACTGCCTGTGACGTTTATGGCTTTCGCAAAAAATACTATTTTTCCAATTTTTTCATTAAACACCCGTCACTCAAAATCTAATCTTTGTTTAGTTGTCATTTAAATAGTACAATATCGGTAATACAAGGTTCAACAACAACACAATCTTTTATAAAATAATTTGGTAACCTTTTTGCGTAACAGTTGTAGTTTAGCTTATATTTCCGCAGCATGGCCGGATAAAATCACTTCGCGGCCGGATTCGGCCCGCAGGCCGTAGTTTGGTGACCGCTGCTTAAGACGATAATATGCCAATGCCGTTTATTTACCAATGCGTAACTACTTACCGCTTAGAGTTGGCCTAGCAGATTCCTTTCCCGAAAGCTCCAATTCAATATTTGCATGACTTTTCAACGTCACAATTGTTTTAACTGGTTTATTTTCAAAACTTCATCTTTGTCATTTCACAGTTACGCTACTTCATTGCCGTGTATAAATTTTTGACTGTGACGTTACGTTGCAGTGATATGAATTTTATCTACGAGTTAGTTTTTCTTAGATTTTTAGGGATTGTTCCTTTTACCTATAAATTTGCCTTTTGCCTATATCCTCGGCTACAAAACGAGCAAATACGGTAACTAGTATTAGCCATCGTATTACCCTTTTACGCAGCTTAATTAGGATTTAGTTAATGCTAAGATATGTAAAAAAAATATTTAATAGTTCTGCTATAATTTTGGAGTATATTGATAGTACGACGTTTTTACCTATGCTCTTCAGCCACTAGTATAGCCAATGGGTAGCTGTAGCCCCCTCCATCTCATTGGCCTATCGACCAAAATACAGAAAAAAATACGACGGTTTTAGCACTTCCGAAACTGTTGTTAAAATCAATAAGAATAATTTGCCTGCTTTTCAATTAGTGATTGAAGACCCAATTTTAAATGTTTGTTGGTGCATTTGTGTCTGACAGGCGCGTAGCCAGAAATTTGCAATGTGGGAGCTTTTTGGGGGTCTGGGGGCGGAGCCCCCAGCCGTCGGAGGCCAATGGGGTTCCACCCGAGGTTTGGGAGTTTGGGATGCCAATGCCACCGGAGGCTGGGGGTTTGGGAGCAAAGCCCCCAGCCGCCGGAGGCACGGGGGTCTGGGGGCGGAGCCCCCAGCGCTCGAAAATTTTGCTATTTTTTGCAAAAATAACTTCATTTTGGGGCTATTTTGATTAAAAAATAATGCTTTTAAAACGTGGCTTAGAAATTGGCAGTGCAAACAAGATTAAACTGGTGGCATAAATGGGCTATTTGGGAGGTGGCTAATGGTAAAATGTTAGTTCTCTTGTTTAGATGCTGGTAAATTACAAAATCGAATAGTTCAATAAAACTCACACGAAGTAATCTATTTCGAACACAGTTTATAGAAAAAAATAATTGGAGGGGGCTAATGAAAAGAGATTTGAGAGAAATGATTGGTAATTAAATAATACTGAATACCCCCCCCCACCCCCTATTCCTTAGTTTATAGCATATTTGTTGATAACACCTATGTTTAGCATTTTTACACTTGCGATCAAATTTGATTGCTTATTTCTTACCATTTTTCAAAGTTTTCATTTATTTGTTGGTTTTATTTTTGACAGATTAGTCCCCCCCCTGAACATATGTTTCAAAAGCTGTTTTAAATCATTATTTAGTCCACTTCAGTGCATAAAACAGTCTCAAAAGTGCTAAAAAAGTCGTGTTTTTCCCATTCTGCATTTTGGTCGACATGTCAATGAGGGGGGCTATAGCCCCAACACCCCCCCTGGCTACGCTACTGGCTAAAAACGTGGTATTTTCCTTATTCTGCATTTTGGTCGGCAGTTTATTAGCCTCCTCTAAATAAACGTTTCAAAATATTCTAATCCAGTGCAAACACACAGTCTTAGAAATGCTAAAAACGTGGTATTTTCCTTATTCTGCGTTTTGGTTAGCAGTTCATTAGCCCCCCCTCCCTCCTTAAATAAACGTTTCAAACTATGCTTTAAAGCATTTTTTAGTCTAATTCAATGCAAAAGAGAGTCTTAGAAGTGCTAAAAACGTGGTATTTTCCTTATTCTGCATTTTGATCTGCAGGCCAATGGGGGGGGGGGGAGGGGGCTATAGCCTCCCTTCTGGCTATGCTACTTGTGTCTGATTAATTATTGAGTTTTGCAATCTTGTGTCTTAAATCGGAAAGATTATCTGTCATTGTCTAATCGGTATTTGAGTTAAATTACTGAGTAATTATTATCCTTTGTTAAAAATAAGCTGTTAATTAACGCAACTATAAGGGCCATATTTTCGAATCGTTGTTTAAGAAGGTTTCTTTTCGTGCATTATTTGGTTTTCGAGACGACTGAAGAAGTAGCAGCTGACAACCTTTCTTTGTTAATTTCTGGCCTTTGATGCTAAACAAAGATGATGCCATGTGTTTTTAGGGCTTGAAACTATTCAAACGTGCTTGTAGCCTGAGTGCTGATTAGTGACAAAAAATGAGTAAAGTGAACAGTGTCAGTTGTTGGTGAAACATGTTAAATGCTGTTTAACTTGGGTAAATTGCGTTTTGCGATCCCTTCCCTTCCTCTTCATCCTTGTTTTTGGATTTGACTATTGACTGTGAGGGGACAGTTTTGTAGATGGGAAGAAAGGCCCTGAAGTGGTTTTTACATCGTATTTGAGACTACTTCGTTTTTTGTGTACTTTTCTCTATTTAATATAATAAAAATTTTATTAAAAATTAGAAAATCAAGTGCTCAGTTGTCAGAAGGAGAAAGGGATTGGGAGAGTTTGGCATAGCTCTCCTACACGTTATTGAATGTAGGTATAATACTCCGCATCGTCGCAGTGCAGAAAACACAAAACAGTTCTAATTGGCAAGTCTTAGCAGATCTTCAAATTTAAGAATTAAGCTTTAAAGAGAAACGGTTTGGCAAATTGATACATATCGCAAGACCTGGTTATATAGACTTTATCGTTCGCAACAACTGTCTTTTTCCCTGGAATAGACACAAAAAGTGATTTAAAGCATGTTTTGAAACGTTCATTAAGAGAGAGGGGGCAAAATTGTGAAAAATGAAATTCATAGTTTAGAAATGAGAGAAAAATAACCAAAATTTGGAATTAAAATTGATTGCTCAATGAAAAACGCTTAGCATAGGTTTCATCAAAAACTATATAAGCTCAGGAATAGATTAGGGGGGCTATTCAGTCTCAGTTATTTACTAATCACTTCTCTCAAACTTCCTTCCATTAGCTCTCCTAATTATACCTTTTTCAATAAAATATAAATGAAATAGATTACTTCTTGAGAGATTTATTGAACTACCGGTATAGGATTTTTTGATTTATCAGCTGTAAATACGAGAACTGAAATTCTAGCAGTAGCTATTTCCCATCATAGCATATTTATGCAAATAGTTAATCATATTTAAGCGCTGCTAATTTCTGTGCCACGCTTAATAGCAAAGATGGATTTCTCGAGAACACATTTTGAAGTCCTTGGCCTTAGCCTCAAAAGCCAAGTCCTTGGTTTTCGCCTTGAAGCCGGCAAGTTCTCAAAAATACCCTGTCCTTGGCTCGAGGACAGCACTATGTTTTGATTTGTTGAAAATGGGCCAAGGTTATGGCCATTTGTTTTATTTGTCTTGGGGCACGCCAGGGACCTCGCTAAAACTCTTTGAAACATTTTTTTTTCATAATAAGGACGTCAAACTTGTCGGTTATTTTTTTTTTTTTTTTTGTTGAAGAAAATTGCAAATTCTTTACGTAAAGACCTTTTCTATCTTTTTTTTTTATCTTTTTTTGGAGAACACCTGAATTTCGCGAAAAATTTGCGATTTTTTGAGCGAAGAACTGTAGTTGCTTGTTTTACGAACACTTGCGCGTTGAGCCCTTGGCCTCGAGCATTTCCGTATTTGGCCTTGATAGAGTCTGTCCTCGGATGGTCGGTCTTAGACCTCGGATTTTTTTGTGTCCTTGGCCTTGAGCCTTGTGTCCTTGAGTCCACCTTTGTTTAATAACATTATTTTTATCAAAATAGATCTAAAATAATGTGATCTTTTGTCAAAAAAAAAATACAAAGTACAGCCGGCCCCAGTAACAGCACCTGTATTGCAGATTTTTAACTATGCTCCTGTTTTAGCAGGTCAGCAAACAGTGCAACGTTTAGTTCATCCTTTTTCTGCCTGGTTTCGGGTTCAAAATAACAACGGCAAGCTATATTTAGATGTATTTTTGTTTTTTTTTTTGCCGAAATTAAAATCTATCAAACTTTATTTGTATTTTCTAATATATATATTTTTATGATTTTTTTTCAGATCAAGCATTTTTGTAACTTATAATGAATAAATTCTCCAAAGTTGAAAATTTGATTTTTTGTAATCTTTAGCATGTGCAGTTAAATTGTAAGGCTTGAAATGTAAATTCGTAAAAAATGATCTTGACTATAGTAGCGGCCGTTAGTGTAAGGCTTGAAAGTTAAATTGTAAGGCTTGAAAGTTAAATTCGTAAAAAATGATCTTAACTATAGTACAAAGCCTTTACTGTATACCAGTACGTAATTTACCATGTGGTGGTGCTTCTCAACCCCTGACATGGGATGGGGGCGCCAAAGAACTGTACCGAGACCTGCACTGCCGTGATTTGTAAATATCGAACTTCAGGCATTTTTGCTTTTTTCTAATTTCTGAGAAAATCAACTTTTAAACTTTCTTTTGTTTCGATAGTGTTACGTAATAAATTCCGTTGTTCGTCCTGGGCAAACTTTTTAGTACTTATTGCATCATAAAAAATACCTAAAAGTTCGTTTTTTCTGAACATATTTGATTGAAATCAACGTGAATTATTTTTGTAAAATCGTACGTTAAGTTTATTCTACAATTAGGAACGCAATTGGAACGTATAAAGTTGAAACACGATAGCCTATTTCTACGTTTGTTTGCGCAATACATCTTGGAATGTAAATTTAATAAAGAAATGTTGGAAGAATAATTAGTTAATTAAGTCAATCAAATTTTTCATTGTACATGCAGTATTGTAACGAGTTTCCGGAACCCATCTTCGCGTTTTTGCGCCCGAGCAACACTATATATTAAACCTAATAGTTCAGCAGAAAAAATCGTTGGATAAGAAGATAGCAGTTTATTTTTCCATCAAAATACTGGGCTGCGTAAAAGTTTCGAGTTCCAAAACTAAAAACTTCTTTAATAACTTAGCGTATTTGTATGCAAAGTTGTTTTGTCTTATTATTTCATTGCTTTTCATGCAAATTTTTTGTTCGAAGAAAAGTTGTGTTTTGCGCAGCGAAGAGCAAAACCATTCTTTGCCTAAAAAGTCTATCATAACTCAGCGGGCCCGTGCGTTTATTTTGAATTCCAAGAAGTGTGGTGTCTAATCTAATTCTGCCATCAAGGGTAGACTCGGCCTGTACCAGCTTCTTTGGCAGGGCAGGCTCAGTAGGCTATCAACAGTCTAGCTTTGCTATTATTCTCACTTGATGTCACTTTTGGTTGGTTTCCATTGTAGAAATGAAAAAATGTAACGAAATTTTAGCGAAAAATTTTTTTGGGTACTATATGCCTAAAAATGACGGAAAAATTCAATGCAACTTTAGCGAAGACGCAGAAAGGTGACAAAAATTGACAGAAAAACGCAAAGCACTTTTTGTCTTTTATTTTATTGGTTTTTACCTAAATTTGACAAAAAACTGAACAAAAAATTTTGGAAAAGACCGTTTTTCTTTGGACCCTACAAAACCAATTTTTGCCGTTACTCTTGGCTAGACCTACCAACAACTTATTTGCTTAAAACGGCTACACTGCTGTAATGCAAGCGATTGGATAGGTTTACTGTAATTTTTAATATTTTCTTACCAATTAATATCAGTTTTCAACGCAACGCATCTGCTTAAAATAGACAACATTTCGGTCTATTTTTGCTTCAAAATCATTTGAAAATGTTCGAAATTATAGCGCTACCAACCGCCACAAGGCATTTTGAGAAAAAAAGCGGTATATAGTTTCTGAAAAAACTATTAAGTACGTAAAATCAAAAAAAGGATAGCAGACCAGCATAGTGGCTTTCACGTATCAAATCTTTTCAATAACTGTTTAGTTTGTGTATGCTGAAGGTATTCCGCCAATTTTTGCTGTTTTAAAAAATATTTTGTGGCATTTTAATGGATAGCCTACTTTACGAACCCAACGCAATAATGGTTCGATGAATAAATTTAATAGCACTAGTTTGTATCATAATGTTTCGCTTATAATTGCTTATAGCATCATCAAACATTGAAGATAAATCATGAGGTAATGTTATAAGAATAGGTATTTAGTGAAAGAGTATATAAAACGACACCATGGATGTTTTAGATATCCTAAAATCATGAAGAAACACCCCCATTACCCACATTTTTTTCCTTAATTGTTATATTTGATCAATATTTTGTAAAAATTAAACACCTTTAAACAAAAAATTGTTCATAGTGTGCTGGTATTTTAGCTTTTAGCTTAGTAGTTAAAACGTCGATGCATAGTAGCGGTAATCAAAAAGTTGTTGGCTCCACGTTTGATTATTGAACAGGTGATTTGTCGTTGTATACATAGAAAAACACACAGAGCTTATTTTCCATGAGACCAAATATTGTATCTGCCGTACAGCCTCACTGAACAAACTAATCCTTAAAAAAAATTTTTGTTGGTTATGTTGGAAAGAGGTAGACATCGAGCGCTTGTTTTACAGCATAATTTTAATTCCTATTGACCACTAATTTTTAATCAGTTTATTGTAATAAATTTTGATGAATTTGATTGTCCAACGAATTTTAATGAATTGGATTGGGATGGTGGCCATGCTTATTTTACCGCTTCCCGATTAATGGAAGCGCAGAGAAACTCTGCGGAAACTTAACAGTTGGGCTGCAACCCCTACCAATGTATTGACCAAAAATTGAAGATACAGTAGACCCAATAATCGATTTGCGCGTAGGCTCAGAGACAGAACAGTAAGAAAGAGTTGAATGACATCACATAGAGGGTTTACACAGGCGCTCAGGAAAAGTTCTCTTTATGACTAATTCTGTGTAGATATTGTAATTTGTAATAACAGAAATTAATAGATATGATGATAATCGAGAAATTTATAGACTGTACCGTAATAGCAAAGGAGGAGAGTTCACAGAGTATGGGGTTTGATGGGACTAATTCTTTTTACGAAACTGAACGAAATTGACAGACAAGATGTGACGTTTCCATTAGAGATACTTAGTGTATTGGATTTTGGAAATGGCAGGGGTGAAAGAGCAAGGATACTATAGCGTGATTATGATATTAACGTGATTAGGGAGAGACCCATTAAAAGTTTAAATTGACGTTGCTGGAGATTGAAGATGAGGAATGGGACTAGACACTCAAGTGACCGTACCCGGATGTCCTCCTTTTTAACAAAAAGTGATTATACTTCCATTTTTTGGTCTGCATCCAAATTTAACAAAAAAAGCAAACAAATCTTGGTAAAACCTTTTTTTGTTCTACACCTAAATTTAAAGGCTTAAGCTAGCTTAAGCTAAATTGGCACGTTGATTGTAATACTTCAAAAACTGTGTTCTTTTTAGTAATAAAAATATGGTCACCTAAAAGAGGTGGGTACAAAATAGCAATATATCAAAACGCACCGCAAGAATCTTTCCAACTAGTAAAAGCGTAGCAAAAAATGCATAATTTATTTTTTTTTAATTTCTGAAGCGCAGCTTCCGCAATGAACCTTTGATTCATTTAAAGCGCAAAGGAATTCGGCAATTGCGAAACGGCAATTTTGTACCAAGTTAAAGTAAAACCTAACTTACGCTGTTGAAATTTCACAACACAATTTAAACACCGCATTTTTTGCGAATTTAGACAGAAAAAGTGTAAGTAATTTGCAAAAGAAGGCCGATATTTATCAATATTAAACTATCGAAATGGAACTAAATTAAGTTTAATGTATAGACTTGTTCTTCAAAGCGAAGAAGAAAAAAAAATTGAAAGCGCAGCTCAACTAAAGCGCAACAAATTTTAAAGACTTTAGTTCTCCACGTAATTTCCACAATGTTTCAAAATAAAAAATTTAAGTGCAACTCAAATTCTGCAATTGAGGAGGTTGCGCTTTGAGCTTCTAATTGTGCTTCGCCCACCTCTGCAACCTACCATAACCATCAAACCCTCCAAGAGGACTTTGTCAGTTGATTATGATGGGGCCGATAAAATTTAAAAAAACGAGTGCGAGACCGTGAGAAAGAAAACTGACTTGTAGTGACAGAATATCATTTAGTTGTTACACCAAACGCGTTCCAGTTTAGTCCAGAAGTGGATTTCTACTGTGAAACTGGAACCGATTGGTCCTATGGTCCAGCAAACAAAGTAAAGAAGTCATAGGTATTGTATATAAAGTATAATTACTTCCTACACTCCAGCACCATCCGGTTCAAAGATGGAAAAGACAAATCCGTCAGTCTTATACATGAACCTCTGAAGGAGGAAGAAAGGACAAACACCTACTGGGAGATGCAAGGCGGAATACTCTGGGTCCAGAGCAGTTAGGTATGGAGGATGATATTATAAACTTGATTAGCGTTCAGGATGGAAGCGGTTCCGCTGATATGCAAAATGTTTTTGGGATGGTTTCTTATTTAACGGGCTGATCACCAATTCTGAAGCAAACGCTTTGAGAATAAAATGATGATTCTGGAAAAAGTGCAGAACACGTTTATAGCACGTTAGTGCTTGGTTATTTTTAAAAGAAAAATGGCTTTTAAAAAGAAGCAATGAAGTGGGGTGGAGGAGAGGTTTCCAGTAATGACCCAGTGCAGCTCAGAGGAGAATTTCATTGGTTAATCAGCGGAGAAACCAGCATCCGGGAGAAGCATACTCTTTATAGCACAGATATTACAAAAGTTTGTAGAGAAGGAAGAAAATTCTTTGGAGGGGACCGTGAAAAGCAATAGCAATGGACCGCAAGGCTTTATGTCTCGAGTAAAACTTGGAGCACTGGGATTGGTCATGAGACTCAGAAAAAAAGTTCTGCCAAAGGTGCTGAAGTATCGCCGTAGGTGGCTAGTATAGCGTAACTTAAATTTAAAATAAAAGTAACTTACATATATTTTGCAAACATTTGTAAACATCAAACTTCGCTATCAAGCGTAGAACAGCGTTCTCGGTCTATATCAGGGGTCCGCAACTTTACGTAGTAGTAAGCCAAAAACTAAATCAGTAAGGTCTCGGTGGGCCGTAACATATTTTTACTAACAATTTGATCCTTCAAAAGTATGATTTTAGATAATATTAAGATAATTTGATATATTTTAACTGAGTGCAGATTTAGCAGAAACTCTGTAGCTTTGGATAAATAACTCGTTTGCACAAAATGATGAAAATATGATTGTTTCAAGCGCAACCAGGACTTTGCTGAGGGGGAACGGGGCTTGAACACAAAATCAAAATTCTTTGTCAAAAAAAAAAGTCTTTTTTGAGCAGGGTGCAGAGCAAACTTGCCCAACTTAAGGGTATCACAGACGAAAGCCTGGGGACAGAGCTCCCAGTCACCGGAAACCATCGGGGTCTAGGGAGTCAAACCTCCAACCGCTAAGCTATTTTCATATTTTTTTCAAAAAAATTGCTTATTTAACGTCATTCAGATCAAATTTCGCACATTTTACACTGTTAAAATTTTTGGGTCCAGCTGACCCAAAAAATTCTGGTCAAAGGCCTTTGACCCAAAATTTTTGGGTCAAAATTTTTGGGTCATTGTAAAATTTTGGGTCGCCGTTAATTTTGGGTCAAAAAATTTGGGTCAAAGTAAAATTTTGGGTCAAAAAATTTGGGTCAAAGAAAAATTTTGGGTCAACGTTTTTGGGTCATTGCAGAAATTTGGGTCAGCGAAAAATTTTGGGTCAAAAATTTTGGGTCAAAGTAAAACTTTGGGTCAACGTTTTTGGGTCATTGCAAAAATTTGGGTCAGCGAAAAATTTTGGGTCATTGCAAAAATTTGGGTAAGTGAAAAATTTTGGGTCAAATTTTTGGGTCATTGCAAAAATTTGGGTCAGCGAAAAATTTTGGGTCAAAATTTTTGGGTCATTGCAAAAATTTGCGTCAGCAAAAAATTTTGGTGACCCAAAAAAGTTTGGTGGTCAGCAAAAAATTTTGGTGGTCAGCAAAGAAAAATTTTGGGTCAAATTTTTGGGTCATTGCAAAAATTTAGTTAAGCAAAAAGTTTTGGGTCAAAATTTTTGGTTCAGTGCAAAATTTGGGTCAAAAAAATTTGGTCAAAGAAATAATTTGAGTCAAAGTTTTTGAGTCATTGCAAAAATTTGGAACAGCAAACAAATTTGGGTCAAAGTTTTTTGGTCATTGCATAAATTTGGGTCAGTAAAAAAATTGAATCAAAGAAACGCTTTAGGTCATCACAAAAATTTGGGTCAACAATATCTAGGGCCAAAGAAATATTTTCTAAGTATTTGGATTAATACAAAAATTCGGTACAACAAAAAATTTAGTCAAAGCAAAAATATACGGGTCAAAGACACATTCTAGTCAATGCAAAAATTCGGATCAGCATAAAATTAAGGATCAAAAAATTAAAACACATTACAGAATGAGAAGTGTTTCTATTGTGGAATGAGTTTCTATGTTGAATGCTTCTATGTAATAAGTGTTTTTTGACTAAGGCCTACATCTGCATCCACCCCAATAATTTGACTATGGTCTGCATGTGAATCACTTGAATTCGGGAAAAAAAACTCTTGAAATTTTGGTGAAGACCTTTTTTTTTTGGTTTGCACTTAATTTGCTGACGTGAAAAAAATTGTGGTCGAGGTTCATCCCCCCCAACGTTGAAAATAGGGCAAAATTGGGGTAGAATCGCAAATTATTCTCCCTCCAATGTCCAACAAGGATCGGCACCCCTGCAAGTAAGAAATCTACTAAAATTCAAAAATCCACTAAGATTCAAAATTTTGTTCCTGTGAATTTCCTTAATGCCAATATCAGCAAGGTTTTTATATTTAGTGCTGTTTTAAAATTGTTTTTGAGGCTATGATAAAGATTTTGATCGTTTAAATTTGTTGACTAAGTCTATTGGGTTCAAAGAAAATTTAATATTAGAAATATTTAGAGTCAGTTGTATTTGTTAACTAAAGTTTATTGACAATCTTTAAGAAAAATATAAATCAAAAATTTAGGTTCGGTGACATTTATTAAACTGACTTATTTATTGAGGTGTTACTGTTCATCTCGCTGAGTTAAATGCGTGGAATGTAACGCAATCTGCGAAGATAATGCCTTGTGTGCTAATTATCACCCTTTATTGTTTGCAATTTTTGAAGCAAGACGTTCTAATACGTATAATCGTAGTGCTGTTCAAAACTTTTGTTGTTTATTCTAATTACTGGACGCGGTTGATAATCGCACCTCAGCAGAGAGTTTGCTTTTTACCACGTGATGACCTAGATAGAAACTGCTATAATAATAGTAAACCGACTTACTGAGTAAACCGATTTTAGCTGCGGCAGAAGAGAGAGAAAAAGTGCTGAGCAGTTATTTTGATCAAATTTGGAAAATTTTTGATATGTTATATTAGCATAACCCTTGTTTATGTTAAGTTATTGCAGCTCCTATTTAAGAACTTTTAATAAGCTTTTATAAAAATCTAAAAAATTAAGCGTTGGTCTAGGAGAAAACAGATAAAAAAAGCTCGAGAATAGCTTCTCCACAAAAACGACTGTGAAGCCAACAAAAAGATGTGAGATCAGCGAAAGTTTGACAGAAAAGAGAAATTGAGATTTCGTTCAATTAATGATGCCCGCTGCATTGTAAATTTGTGAGTTAATATTAATCGTAAAACAATTTTTGTCGATAATTAGTGTTGATTCTTCACAAAAATGTTTAACAGATTAGGTTCAATTGCAAACTACACTGTTTGATTTATAATTAATTGAAGTGAATTGCCAACACCTATCTGTGTTTTTTTTAACAAACATGCGGAAGTAAAAGTCTTTTGTTTCCTTTGAGCATATGGCTTAATGGTAAGAAGGTATCAAATATGGTCATGCAAGTGATGTGATTGGGCAAAATAATTTTGTTCAAAATCAATATAATAGTTGTGGATGCTGGCTATGGCAATGGTAGAAACATGTCAAGGTAAGTGAATTACACTGTCTTCTTTTTCATAAGAACCAGTGAATTTTAGATTTAGGCAGTTCTTAAATTTTCACGAAGTTTTAGCTTGATTTGTTCATGAAAAGTATTGGAAATTGAAGTGACGCACCATTTACGGCGAGCTATAAGGAAGAAGATTAGATGGTTAGCTAGCTTATCGTTTTCAGAGGTGGGCATTTGCGCTGCAATTATTTTACTTGCGACAGCGCTTGCGCTGCACCTATTTTGCTTGCGATAGCGCTTGCGCCGCAATTTATCTTTAAGCGCTTGCGCCGAAAGTATTTGGGTAATAACAAGCGCAATTCAAATACGAGTAAAAATGATTGTTTTTAAATCAACTGAGATTAAACTTTAGAAAAGCATTGATAAGCCTCGTCGTGCCGAATTGCTTTCGTCGATTGCTTGCTAAACTTCGACTGAATTCACAACAAGGGTCTTCTTTTGCTGTAACTTTTCTCTGAAATATTTGCCGATTTTTCAAATTTTCCAATTGAGTATTTCAAAGAATGGTATAGTAAAATAAAATTTTAAACAGAAAAATTATTGTGTTGTTTTGACGTTTGCAGGCCAGAGTTTAAAAGCTTAACGTTTTGCGTGCTTCAAGCACGCAAAAGGATTGAAAACAAAATTGTTGTAATTGTCTTTCTAGAACTACGCTACATGTTCCTAAAAAATCTTAAAGTTACATTGCGCAAAATGTAATGCGTTGCTAGCAACAGCAATAGTCTTTCGTCTTATACGGTAATTCAAAACAAGAAACAACAAAAACTACTATTAAAAACTTTTTGCTAGACCGGAAAGATTTAAAAGATATTGCTAACAAAAGTGACAGCATCGGTAGCTCTTAGCTATTAGATGGTTTAACATTTTTAAACAAAAAACACCATAATTTTTTTAGTATGCCCCATTCGTCAGAGTGTGATGCTAATTGCTCCAGGAACACAAATGTATCAAAGCTGGTCACCAATTTTTTTGACGGGCCATTAGACAAAACAACGACTGCGCAGTCGTTTTCTTGCCAGCACGTGACGACTTTATTAGTGGAATTTAACACCCCAATTCTCTGAAGTGTAGGACTTAAGCGTCTTTTTTTATTGGTTAAAGAGGCTATTCGCCCAATGCGAACGGGATTGAGCGATGCACATTTTTCCAAATGTTAGTATTTTTGAGAGAAAATTAATAATTTTATGTTTACTGATTGGTAGCGAGATAATTTGTTTTAAATAACGTATCGTATAGGTTTCGTACCCTAACCGAGTGCAGTTTGAGCATACTGGACCAACTAAATAAGGTGGATTTACACTGTAATCCTTTTTCGTCTGCTTTTGTCTGTTTTCATACATTTTTGCTTCTCTATGAAACATAAGTATGCGCTTTTTTCGTCCGCATTTTGTTACTCCATATCTGCACTAAGTAAACTGTATATGGTGATAAAAATTTTGTTGAAAAATTTCGTGTATGGAAAATGTAAGCGAATTTCAAAATAGAACTGTACCCCTTTACAAAAATTTTTGTTTTGAAAACTTTTATCTAAAATGTTACGGTCTGGTTAGAATTTAGACATGTAAAACTGCGGACAAAAAATAACATACTTTTTCATGGAGAAGCTAAATACGTTCGAAAACAAACAAGAGCGGACAAAAATGAATACTGTGCGAATCTACCTTTTAAAATCATACTTTTCAAAACGTCACACTTGCGCGTGCTGTTGGGCTTGCGTCGTAATTATTTTTGGTGGCTGGTGGAAACGCTTGCGGCGCAACTTTTGTGCTTACGCTGCCCATTTCTGATCATTCTTCTGAGAGATGTAAGGTACCAGTATGATTTGTAGGTTAGGCGGTAAAAGATTTGATTTATAGGCCAGCTCTTTCGCATTTTTTGAAGTTGTTGGAGCAGCAATAATTGCTAAAAAGTGACTACTTCACCCAGAAACTTTATGTTAAGTAGAGGAAAACGTGAATGAAGATTATTCACTCGCGTATTTTAAGGTCAAGATTTTAGTTTTAGAGCGTGGGTAGTAGGTTTGAACTGGTTTTAAAATTTAGAGAATCGATTTAAATTTTCGGTAAAAGTTTCTAGTGCAGTAGTCTTCCTAATTGCTTTAATTTTACATGCACCATCGAGTCACTTCGAATTTTGTCTGTCTGACAACATTTTCTGTGTTTCTAGCTTTAATAGGCGCAGATAATGGTTGCAATTTATATTTTTTACTGTTTTTCTGGTTGTGGTATTTTTTTAACTATTGATTACTTCGTTACATAATTTTAGTTAACTGTAGTAATGCAATTTTGTGATTTTCAAGATATTATGTTTTTTTGGCGCATCTGAGCATAAGATGCATTATTAATATATGACCATTTTTGCTTTTATTTTTTTTATATAAGGTGCACGAAATTAAATCATGAAAAATATATTCCTATATCCATACAAAAGACGCACCTTCATTTTCTTACAAAATGAAAAATACTTTAGGTGTTCCTTATGATACAAAAAATATGTTGCGTTGACTGAGTAATGTGATTTCAGTGTTTAGTTGAACTGTTGATATCATTGATTATACTGCTTTTCTGATTTTCGGCAATCTTGTTTTTCTCTATTTATAGCACAATCGCACGATCCCAGTTTTAAAAACCAATACTAAACTAAGTTATTCAACTTTTGTTGATTTCGTATTTTGTTTTTTTAGAAGATAATGCAATTGTGAGTTCATGGGTTACTGCAAAAACCTACGTTTTTTTACGTACGTTGAAGTGCTCAATTGTTAAAACCATATATAAAATAAAACAGTACTAGATGTCTGGTTTTAAAATTTATGGTTCTCAACACAGTTTTATTTTGTTAAGTCTTTCTGTTATTGCTGTACCCTGGCATATTTAACTGATTCTCAGAAAACATCATAGTGTTGGTATGCAAATTAACAAATTGCTACAACCAAAAAATAATTTGGGTCATGGCGACCTAAAGGCTTTGGGTCATGGCGAATTGTTTGGGTCGCAGCGGCCCAAATTGTTTGGGTCGCGTCGACCCAAATTGTTTGGATCGCGGTGACCCAAATTTTTTGGGTCGCGGTGACCTAAATTTTTTGGGTTGCGGCAACCCAAATTTTTTGGGTTGCGGCGACCCAAATTGTTTGGGTCGCAGTGACCCAAATTTTTTGGGTCGCGGTGACCCAAATTTTTTGGGTCGCAGTGACCCAAATTTTTTGGGTTGTGGCGACCCAAATTTTTTGGGTCGCGGTGACCCAAATTTTTTGGGTCGCGGTGACCCAAATTTTTTGACCCAAAAAATTTGGGTTGGGCGCGTCTGTACCCAAAATTTTTGGGTCGTCTTTGACTACATTTTTTTGGGTCGTTCTGACCCAAAAATTTTTACAGTGTAGAGCCATTTAAAAGAACTATTTGTATGGCTTCTTATGCCAGTTGAAGAACTAAACTAATCAGCCCCTTCAACCTCCCGTTTACTTACAGGTCAGGTACAAAGCACTTTTTGAACGTTTGCGTTTTTGGGTAATCTTTTTTAATATTTTAGTTGTGAGACTGAAGCTCCATAACTCCCCTCCGCTTGGTTGCGCCACTAGTTGATTCATTTTCGTTTCGAAAGTATTTGAAGTTGTTTAAAAATTAATAAAGCATCAGCATTAGCTATAATTCTGGTCTCTCAAAACATATCTTTGGGCTACCAAATCTCTTTTCCTATATCACATAAAGGCTGGGGCAAAGTTTCCGTAAACAATTTTAGACTTGTTTAGAAAACTAAATAATTTTTAACCCTATTGTATACACTCCGATAACGTCATTTTTCCAAAATAAAGCCATGATGTTATTACGGTGAAGTCATCAATCCAAAATTGGGTTTTTAAAAAAATTGGTGAACAACAACCTGCATGCCCAAATTGGCGTTCACGAGATTTCCCGTTCAAAAATTAAGTAGAGGGACATTTTTGCCGCCCTCTCCACCATGTAAAATGAGTTGGTCCAATAGCCTGTGCAAACTAGCGTTAATAAGCATTTATTTTTCGTGATTAAGATCCTATTGGTCTTAGCTTTTTCGCGAGTTTCAATGCCCTTTATTATGAGAAACTTGATGTTGCCATGCCCTTAATAATGTCACAACATAACATTAAATATTTGATGTAATTGTAATTGTAATTACATTTTATTCACCAAGTTGCCTTGGCCAGGAGACAGTAAAGGAACTGTTTGGTCTTCGAGTCAAGCTGCCCACCTGCCCACCTGTTTACCACACACGACGGAGGCTTCATGCTGTCCCTTTAATTGCTGAACGTCAAGCAGGGAAGCTGTGAATACCAATTTTTATTGTCTTTGGTATGACCCGATCGGTAATCGAACCCGAGTCTACCGTTTCAGTAGCAGACGCTCTATCCACTCGACCACTGATCGGTTAAATATTTGATGTTATTTTGAGCTTAAAACTTTACGTAAGGTAAGTTCAGTAGTAATTTGGAAGCAGCAAAAGCAAAACATCTTGCAAAATACTAATAATTTAATTTAATGTTTTGACGTTTGCGGGGCCAGAGTTTCAATGTTTAATCATTTACGTGCTATTTGGCCTGCAGGCTACCAGCCCGGAATCCTTTAAACCGGATTGCACGTAAACGATTAAAAATCTTGCAAATTGCCATAGGTTGGTGACTTTCATTGATCAAAATTTTGCACGCAAAATAAATACTGCCAAACATTGACAATGAGGCATGCTTGTTTTCATTCAATATGTTTTCATATCTTATATCAAGCACTAATATCTCGCTTTTATCTCTTGCTCCACTCGCAATGCAGCTCAATATTGCTACAAATTGCCGCAATCGCAGAGATCGCCAGCCGGATGATTTTTTTTTGGCCGGCCGGTTGAGGCCCGTGGGCCATAGGTTGCCGATCACATGATCTGAAGTCCACCTAGGAAATTAACTCCGTCGTACTGTTTTATTTCAAGCCTACTTATTTCATGGGTAAGCTTGTAAGCTAGTTGATTTAAGGTCAAAATTTTGCAACCATTTTTCAAAAAATTTCGCTAAATTTTTTGAAAAATAAAGTCTACGTTTTTTGCTCTGTCACTTAATCCGCCAATATGTCGCAACAATTTGACTTGAAGTTTTAGTTACAAGCATCTTGTCGCTTGAACGTTGAAAAAATTGATTTTTTAATTGTAATAAAACTTTTCTGTGACGTAATAAACATTGAAGTTCGATATTTTCAGATTACTTTCAAGTTCGATATTTTCAGATTTTTTTCTATCTCCGAAACTACAACACTTATAGAAACTTCGTTCTTTCAGCAAAAGATAGAGAAAATCATAGCAAAAAAATGGTGAAAAAATATTTTTTTTGACCAAAAATCTCGAAGTTCCATATTTTCAAATCACGGCAGAGCAGTCGGATTACAACCACAATCTAGAGCACAAGACAATCAAGGTTTAAAAAAATACTGTAAGAGCCAAAAATAGTTTTTAAATTCAGATGCTACAGGTTCAGAGGCAGGACACATAGAAACGCAGGTGATTGAAATCTTGCAGAGGGTGTTCACAGCCGTTGCAGAAAAAGTTCTTACAATTGAACCTTCATAAATGAGAGAGCAGTTCGTGGCTGTGAATATGGCAGTGAAGGCCGAAAATGTATTACGGCGAAATGGGTGAAATAGAACTATTTCCTCAAAAAAGACTGAAAAACCTTGACGTACAAGTGCAAAATTTTGCGTGTATAGGGTGTAGTACAGACCGAATTTTGGTACTTGCTTTTGGCAATGGCAGGGGAAAGAAGAAAAAGGAATACAGTACATCGGCAAACAAAAATCTCCATCTTTGGCTAACAAACCAGCAAACGCGGAGATATGGATTGGGGAATTATTGAGGATAACAAAGTCAAAGAGGAAGGAGGCAAATGAGTAATGAAGCTATTTGGCCGATTAACACAGATTTGCGCGAGCCAGTCGCTAAATTTAAAGAACCGGTCGTTAAGAATTGCTTTCGTAGATATCTAGCTGTATTTTTAGTTCGAAAGAACCGGTAGCTAAATTTAGAGAACCGTTACAGCCTCGGTTCTAGCAAAATCTGAAAAGCAACAGTGCATATGGGACCATTGAGATTATATAGATTGTGCATATAGATTCACTGGTCACAAATTAACTTCACATTATTTTCCTCCCGCATCTAATTGTTTTTGCACAAGTTTCTCCCCCTTAAATCGATCATAACTCAACTGCTCTCCCTTCGTCCTTTCGATATCCACCAACGGATTGATGGATTTGTTTTTTCTTTCCTATTTGGACTTGATGGCGCTGGTGTGTATGATGCATGCTTCTAATGCAGCACCTGTGATTCTCTTTTCGGTTTTTGCGACCCGATCTATCGGTCCTTGAGTTTCTCGTCAAATGTCCAGGCAGGTTTCTTGCAGCCAGCTGATTGTATCCTGATCAAGTCGGATCAGTTCATTTGTACTGTGAGGTGGAGCGTAAAGCGGTAGTGTGTTGTTATGTACAGTAGTCTGCCGTTTGATTCTCAGCGCGCACTCAAATGCCGCAGTTGCAGCCACGTCCCAGTTGTGTAGGGAAGAACTAAAACGCCCAACACTAGTACGGTGACAATTCAGCCGGACCCAGGAACGTTTTGGGAGACACAGACAGCAGCGCTTCATTGTAGAAAATGAACTGAAGAAGTATGGTGTACCGATTGCTGCATTTAGTGTTTCAAAATTTTTTCTGTCTCGCCTGTTGCCTTGATGTCTATCTGAACAAGGATTGTCATTAAATGTTTGAAATGAAGAATGAAAGCAGCTTTATAGACATTATTTTTTTGAGTTTCGTGTTATTTTGCCATACCAGCTGGCATCATGATTTTAGTCAGTTCGTAACAACACCAGTAACAACATCGCTAGCTTTTTGTGCGGTAAAGCCAAAATAATTGGGGCCAGTGTTGCCAAAAGTAGTACTTTTTCGGTATATTTTGGGTATAAATTAAGGTGTCTGCCGCTGCTGAAAACATTTTTTAGACAATACTGCCAGTGCTCACGTCTAAAACTTTTTGGCTTCGTTAAATAATCATACCACATGCCTAGGCGCTTGCTTTCAAGATACTTCTACTCGTCACTGCAACCAAGTTAAATGCAGTTATTTAATTTTTTTTTAAAACAAAGGATAAAATAAATCTGGTAGGCAAAACGTCTGCCAGAGGCATCGTTTTAGAAATGTATGGCTCACTAACAATAAAATGGAAAAGCAATCGCTTAGTAGCGGAGTTAAAACTGCCGTTTTGCCGATGTCATGGTTGTATGGCTCTAGCAAAGGTAGTCTACACTGTGCGTAAGGTAAAACCCATAAGCGTACCAGCGGTGTTCAAATGATTATAATACCACTTAGTGATAGAAAATTACAAAATTCACCACTTAACCTCGTCAATTATCAGTTGGTTTAAATCTTTACTCCTTTACTTCGCTTAGTGATAAAAAAAATTCAAAAATACATCAGTAACACAGCAGGTTTAATTAAAACTTAAAAATTCTTGCA
The DNA here is from genome assembly GCA_963965965.1 of Trididemnum nubilum. NCBI lineage: Eukaryota > Metazoa > Chordata > Ascidiacea > Aplousobranchia > Didemnidae > Trididemnum > Trididemnum nubilum. Next base: position 48,021,113 of record OZ014471.1, on the reverse strand, counting down.
ACCAATTATTATTCGTGCTGGATGTGAGAAGAACTTATATTCAAATATTAACTTACCAATGGTGAAAATAAAAGCATATTTTTGCCTTTACAGTTTACGCATAGCAATATTTTGTGCATAAACTGAAATGTTATTTAAATTATTTTTGGCGTCCGTTCTGTTAGTAATATTGCCGCCAATTTGTTGGTTCTTCCCGGGACTCTCGCGCTGATAACCCTTAGGTCAACAAGCCCAAAAATTAGTATTTACTAAAGTGCAATAAAACACCAGAAGCAAAATACATCAACTCAAAGCAGTGGTTTTAAACCGAGAGATTTGCACATTAAGAGGGAACATGTCAATATGAAACCAGTTTAAAAAAAAAAAAAGAAAGGACAATATGTATCATTATTACTTTACAGGAGTGAGTAGAAAGTTTTGATACTATAATGTTTTCTATCTGATTTAAAAGTAAAAGAGTCCAGTGACAATAAATTTTGCTTGTTTTAATGTTAGCTTTATTGCGTTAAGCTACCACGTTGTCTAAATCGAAACCAGAAGGTGGTTGTTGTGCAGTATCTAACCAGTGTTTTTCTACGGAAATATAAAGCATAAAAATCAATATGTTAATTCTTTTTTTTTTTTGGTTTGCAAATGAAAATGTTATATTTCAAAGATTAATGTAAGAAAAATGTAACAAATGTTGCAAGATAGTTGAAAGTAATCTTTATGCAAAAATCAACTTATATTGTGTTGAAAACATGGAAGATGGCTAATGAGATGAAGCCGGATGAATGATTATCCCGATATAATAACCAAAATAATAGCATTTTTTCCAAAAATAAAATTGTTTAGTTTTTGTATTTTTGCCGTTTTTGTGTTCCTGGCTTATAAAATATATAACTAGAAACAAACTTTTAATCGCAATGTACAGCAACCACAAAATTTGGTGCATTTTAGGCTTAGGCCTATCACTTTTATTTATTTACATTATTTACAATTTCTCTAAACGAACGTTTTCGGCACTACCACTGGCCCTCTTCAGGAATATCTAAATAGCAATAATAACTTTAAGAATCCGAATCAAATAATAAACTAATCTTCAAAAGGTTAAAACATTGCTGTACTTTTTTAGTGTCTACCAGCCTACGTTAAACTCAGCAAGAACGATTCAAATTTACAATTGAAATGACAAGAGTTAGCAATTATGACGAAACAAGCATTATGATTTCAGAAATATAGCAAACACTAAGTATGTCCAACAACTGTCATTGAATTTTATGGTTAAAAAACTTGCAGCAGAAATGATGATCCGTTGGCATAAAGTTGACGATTGAGAGCAGGAGAGTGTTTCTTGATCAGGAGAGCTTCGTGAATTTTGGTGTCATATTCAGAACGGCATTTTCGAATTATTTTGAATGAATCCAAGCCAGTTTTTTTATTAGAGCAAATGTTGCAGGACATTATGTGGTCTTTAATTGAACTTTTCTGGTTACTATTGAAATTTAGATGTTCTTGGACTCTAGTGCTCAGATGTCTGGAGGACATACCAATGTATGTCTTGTTCGTGTCACACGAACATGTAAAATGATAAACAACATTTGAACACAGAGCCACAGGTGTTTTGGATTTTAGTTGATGTACATTGTGGTTGCTGTACATTGCGATTATTTGGTACAAAAAGTCGACCTCTTTGCCGAAACTATATTTTGCCATAAACAAACTTTTATTGGTGATTCATTAATGCAAAACTGTTTGATGCATTTTGCTGTTGGTATTGTTTTTGACTGCAAGCGTAACGCATGCCAACCCATATATTCTGCAAAAAGGGTACCTTGCGTTACAAGTAAAACTGCCATTTGCCTCTGCCCGTTTCTTCACTTTTTTTTCTTTTTTGATTCCAAAAACACTGTTGCGTTTTTGTCATTTAAATGCAAACCTGTAGCTGTAGCTAAATTACTAAAAACTAAAACTAATAGAGACTTTAGCCTACGCCGAAAAACAATTCATGTATAGGCTAGATTATGGTTTGGACGTAATATTTGCCAATGATAGACCGACGAAAAATCGAAATTGCCATTGTCAAAATACACAAGTTTTTCATTGGGACTTAGTTGGCTTGGTATTTCACGGCCAACTTATGATAAACCACGTTTCAACCATGCATAACTTAATTTTGGCTTAATATTGAAGTTATTTACCTTGGCCAACACATTTTTTCCAATAATTTTTCAATAGTTTTTCAAATGATTATATTAAATACCCAACAGTATTCCAAAAAAATTGTGCGTAGAATTGGTTCTATAAATCAGTATTTATTTTGTGTTTCAAATTCAGGTTTGTTAAAAATATTGAGATTAGCTAAAATCAACTTTTCAACTAAACAGTATGGATACTTTGTGATTTTTATTACAATATACATATGAAGCAGAAATCAGATTTAGTTTTGTGAAAGCTCGACTATTAACCAGTCATTGTTTTCCCAGCATCATCAAAATTGATACACAAATGGTTTTTTTTGGAAAAAGTCACCAAAATTTTTCATTATCTCGAATGTTCATCTCATTTTCTACCCAAACGTTTGCTCAACTTATTTGAAAATTCAATCAAAAACATTACTTTATTTTCATCATTTAGTTTTTTATATCATTTTGCATTTTAGAAGACTAAAAAGATCCACTTAAATAACCTTCTTAAGGAAAATAGATTGTTAAAATGCTTTCAGTTTTATTGCGTACGGTAATCTAGCAAGTTCAGATTAATGTGATCTTAAAAATATTTGTATTTGCAACAAATACAGAAAAATAAGCTGTCACTAATAAATTCAAACTTGACCACCATGCAAAAAAATCAAACTTGCTCTCACGTAAAAAAATTAGGTTTTATTGAACTTGCACTTTTTATTGAACTTGCACATCTCATTTTCTACTGATGTTTTTGCATTTAAATGACGTCATTTGCCATATAACGTTTGTGAACACTGGGGCATGTTGGGATTTATTGTCAATACTTACAATATTATGTATGAATAATTCTGAGCAAAATAAGGTGAATATTAATATCGTTTTCTACATTTTATTCGCTAGGCGGAAATAAAAAAATGTAGGTAAAAACAGGGGCACGTAAGTCAAATGTTCCAAGGATGTCATAGTGACATCAAGCTTAGTATATTTGAATAGGTCAGAACTGTCAAATTATTTTAAGCGTTCCAAAATTACAAATTCCATTATTACTTTGACAAGATCAAAAATAGATCAAGGCCTAAGAAGGTATTTCAATTAAATAGTTATGACGTGTTTTATATATTTCGTAAACCTATTTTGCAAAGTTATGCATTTCATTCAAACATTTTGTTTTGGTTTGCAGAGCTTGTTTTAGTTAATGAAATTGATCTTTAGTTTCAACAAAAATCTAAAATGACAGTTTTATTGGTTTTGACGTCATGATTAAATTCTGACGTCACCAGTAATTTAATCATACAAATGAAGTAGTTAATGGTCTAGCATATTAATCTCTACCGAAAACAAAATATACGTTTTGATGCTAATTTACAAGTTTCTTTGAAGTATTAGTCTAGCCAAATGTGGAAAATGACGTCATCAAAGAAAAAGACCGTTTTCATATTCAGATTCTTGTAGACTTTAGTATGTTATTTAGTAGCCGCAATACTATTAAAATTCGTCAAAAAAGTTTTTGTTGCATTGTTTAGGGGTTATCATAAATGCACCCGACTACTTTGACTTAGGTTTTTTGAAACGGTATCAATTTGGGCAGTGGTGTACAGTAAATAAGTTACAATATTGTATAACAACTAGTTATTTATTGTATCCTATAATGTAGTTACTGTTTCATATGTAACGGAGTTTGTAACTAGTTGTCACTTTGAAATTTTTTGATTTTGTTTGAAGTGCATCGCAATTTCGCAATTTTCGTACCACAAGTCAAAGCGCAACCTATTTTCCACAATTTAATTTACAAAAAAAAACAAAAAAATTGCATATCTTCGCGTTTTCGTAATTTTAGACCACGGATCGGTAATCTACCGGCCGCGAGCCGGATCCGGCCACCAAGAAATTTCATGCGGCCCGCATCCCATAGATCCATCCGCCTCGTTCATTTTCTATGAGACTCCTAACGTGACTTTTGGAAATCGTTGGGGCGTTGGAACACTTCGGAAGTTGCGTTGCGGAATAATGTCTTTAAAATTTGTTCCGGAGAATTGCGCTGCGATTTCAATTTTTTTTTCTGTTAAAAGCGCAGTTTTATTCTTGTTAGGTGCAAAGCAACTGTCATGAAATTGCGGATTACCCGGTAAAAGTCTAAACGCTTTGGTTGTCTGCTGCAACAGCTGGTTGAACTTGTAGCTTGTTTGGAGGCAACACATTCAATTTCCTTTGTTAATTGCGGTTTGCGCTGTGGCTTACTTAATGTGACAAATATGCTGCACGCTAATTTATTGCTTATTTTGACCACCTTCAACAAGTTTTATACTTATCGATTGCAATATTGATATCCTTCGTCCCCGCCTGGGAGGCAGAGTTGTAAGTCGGGCCGAATCAGGGCTCAAACTTGACAAAAAATTCGGACTGAATTCGGGCATGAGTACTTTTTGTTTTAGGTGAACAAAAATATTATCAAATTAACTTGGCGAAATTGATAAAAATTTTCAGACCTAACTTTACTTTTGCTTTTTTTTTGAGGGGGGGCATGATTTGGGCTTCAAACTAGTTTTCAGGTTCAGGCCAGGTTCGGGCCTGAACTAGTCGACCCGTTCACAACGCTGCTATGAGGCGCAAACAAATTTCAGCTTTGAGTTCAAGCTCTCTCTTTTCCTCCTTATGTTTACGCGCGTGCTGAAAGATATTGTAACTTTTTTCACCTCCAAAAATGCTACAAAATTTTAGCGAAACGGCAAGTTGGTATGAATGCAGTCTTGCTATTTGGCTGTACTCTTATTCGTTTAATAGGTAACGTTTTAGCTGAAAGTAAACAGCGCCGAACAGAGCAAACAATTAAAGCCCAAATGAAAATATGCATGCTTCTGCAATACATCGTATCTTTTCGAGACCTGCTTTTGTTTTTTGTTTTTTTTCTTTAATTGCAGCAATTATGTATTTGAATTGTGACATGTACCGTACAGTAGGCTATACACTTGACTGTAACTTGACCACAAAACAAACATAACCAAACCAGGGATGTGGAAGTGAAAGCGGAAGCGATGCAAGTGGTTATTTTTTTGTGGAAGCAAAAGCGGAAGCGCTTTGATGAGAGAGGTTAGAAGCGGAAGCGAACTCGGAAGCGATAGGGTTGAAAAAGAGCTGAAAGCGGAAGCAATTTTTTCAAGATAAGGCGTTTACGGATTTTCAAACTGGCTGCAATTTTTGGGGTAAAATGCAACAATAGTAATATTATTTCTAGGTACCTAAGTATGTGTGCATAAATTGCACTTTATTCACTGCCATGATTTTTAACGTTTGTGCTGCCTTAACTTATTGCAATTAATAAAGAGCCGTGAGAACAACGTCTTTGCAAAAGGTCATGGGTGTGATATACGTGATATACCCAGAGCCTGCAAGAGGGGGGTTCAGGGGGTACATCGTACCCAGGCCCGGGCTAGGGGGCCCGAAAGAGTTCAGGTGTCCGCGTTAAGTTTTGGTATCGCACATTGCGACGTATGTATGGGACTAAATTTCAGTGAAGACCTTTTTAATTTTTTTTGCCCTTCAACTAATTTTGGGCAAAAACTCGGACTAAATTTCGATGAAGATCTTTTTTTTTTCTTTTTTTATGTTTATTTTTTTTGTTCTTCACCTAATTCTGGGCAAAAAATTGGACTAAATTTTAGTGAAGAACTTTTAGTCATTTTTTTTGTGCTCTTCACCTAATTTTGGGAAAAAAATCGGACTAAATTTCAGTGAAAACCTTTTTTTTTGTGCACTTTACCTAATTTTGAGCAAAAAATTGGACTAAATTTCAGTGAAGACCTTTCTTTTATTTTTGATCTCACCTAATTTTAAGCAAAAATATAGAACAAAAAATTTTGCGCAAGTTTGGTGCCCGAAGAGATTTGGGGGCCCGTTATCGACCTTCGTACCTCCTGGAAAAATTTCACTCTGAGGCCCTGGATATACCACCAATACTGCCATGACATCAGAGTTCGAGATTTTGCTGTGGCCAGCAGTGGCCACGATGTAGTTATGGTAGGCTCCTTCTTAAGTTTGCTTTGGCTGCTGCACATGCCAGCAAGTGGCACTGCTTAGTAAGCCTAGTAATGTCGCATGTAGTTTATAAAACCTTGTACTTAGCCAGTCGCAGATGTTACAAACAGGGATGTGGAAGCTGAAGCTGGAAGCCGAAACTGTGGAAGCGGTTAAAATTTTGTAGAAGAGGAAGCACTTTGATAAAAGAGACTGTAAGCAGAAGCGAACTCAAAAGCAACTAATTCTTTACGGAATTTAAAGCGAAGGCAAAAATTTCCAAAAGTGTGGAAGCAGAAGCGAACTGGGAAGCACAAAACTTCAAGAAGAGCTGAAAGCGGAAGCATTAAAAATTTAACTGCATCCACATCCCTGAACCAAACTCGCATTGCGATACTATAAAACACCAGGCGCTCAACCAGGATTTGCAAAGGAGAGAGAGGGATTGAACCAAAAGATCTTATTTAGCGAAAACTGTTTCATCTAGGCGGCTGAGAAATGTTGTAATTAAAGCGTATCACAAATCGGTTGATGTGTGGATTTCGAATCACAAGTTGCTCGTTTTAAGAGTCATTTGGATGACACGTTGCACGTTTTATGAGTTGTTTGAAAGAACTAAATTGCTAAATTTCAAAAGCCATGCGAAAGGTTTAAGTTGCCAGGTCCCTTCAGCTCCCTGTTCCATACTTACAGGGCGAGTTTAAAACACATCTGAATGTTTGTATTTTGGGGTTAAAATTTTCAAGTGATTTGGCTAGATGAGGTGGGCTAAAAACCATTCAGCCTCCCTGGTAGGGCCACCGTAAAAGAATAAAACCAAAACTGATTTACTGGTAATATAACCACAGTAATGGCCTTAAAGATCAAGCGACAAGAAAAATGCTCCACAAATTTTCTTGTTATTGTTACATAGTATACGTGCAAACTAAGAAGTTTTAAAATTTTCCCAAAAATTTATGCAAGATTGGTGGAGTTACTAAGCTTTCAAAAGCGCAATACGCAAAACTTGTCTAGCCGTCGAATGACGTCATCCACGAACCAATCGTCAAAACCACCATCTGTGTAAAAGTGGGAGTGTGTTTCCGCGCTATAGAGATTACCTATTCACTATACAGGTAATAAGCTTAGTAGCAGTTGTTACTCGAGAAAACGAATTTCTTGCCAAATTTTATTAATCAGAACTGTTGGTAGTGCGAGTCCATACAGTAAATTTATGGTAGCAGTTATCTATGAATTAATAAGCTTATAGTTAGTAGCAGTGATGTACAAAATACCGTATTTCTTGCTGAGTTTTTCTAATCAGAACTGTTGGTTGTGTGAGTTCGTACAGTAAATTTAAGGTAGCGGTTACTGCATCTGCTTATTCTGTTATTTCTTCCGAGTAGGTTCGTGGATTACCTGAACTTGTTGCGGTTACTGATTAGGGACCAATATGAGTATTTGACCAGCTTTGTCAGTTTCTGATACTGGTCACTAAATCAGTGGTTAGCTTTTCGCCTAGGATACTAAATGTTTTGTAATCCATGATGAACTCTGAACGAGTAGGACTAAGGCAAAGAAATAAATCATAATTTTCAATAACCGAGCCTGTGCTTTAGCAGTTTAGTACTGTTGCTTCCTTTGAACTGAAGTGCAATAGTATTAATAATAATAATAATTGCAATTTAGATCCCTCTTGAGATAACACCACCATGTGTCAGCGCATCTGACTAAGGGGCCGTAGTAACATTCAAATAGCTTTACAGAAATAAAATTAATGCACCACAAATGTACTAATTCTACTGTAATAAGCAGCAAAATACTGGCATCAAACCAGTAGCGTAACCAGGGGGGGGGGGCTGTAGCCCTTCCCATTGGCCTGTCGACCAAAATGCAAAATAAAAGAAAATACCACTATATAGCACTTCTGAGACTATTTTTTGAAGTGGAATGGACCAAAAAGTGATTTAAAGCATCTTTTGAAACATAAATTTTAGAGGGGGGCTAATTTGTCAAAAACAAAACTCACAAATTAATGAAAACTTTGAAAAATGGCCAAAAACAAGCAATCAAATTTGATCGCTAGTGTAAAAATGCTAAATATAGGTTTCATCAACAAACATTATTTTTATAAACGTAGGAATAGGGGGGTTATTTAGTATTATTCAATTACCAATCACTTGTCTCTATAAGTTTTTTCTTTAGTCCCTTACCTTTTCAATTATTTTTCTCTATAAAATAAAGACGAAATTGATTACGCCGTGTGAGTTTTCTTGAACTAGAGGATTTTATAATTTACCAACATGTAAACAAAAGAGCTAAAATTTTACCATTAGCCACCTCCCACATAGGCCATTTATGCAAACAGTTTAATCAAGTTCTCTCTACGAATTTCTATGCCACGTTTTAAACGCATTATTTTTTATCAATATAGCCCTAAAATTAAGTTGGTTGTGAAAAAAAATTGCAAAATTTTCAAGCGATGGGGCAATGGTGTTGCTAGGGATGGTGGCAACAGGGGCAGGATTTCGTGGTGTCACCCCTTTTCGGTCCGAAAATAGATGAAGATCGAAAAACAAAAACAAAAAAAGGTCATTGCCGTCAAATTAGTGAGTTTTCGGCCCAGAAATGTAAAGTCCAAAACAAAAAAAAGAAAAGGTCTTTGCCGCTAAATTGGTTGGTTTTCGTTTCAAGCGTAACGCATGCCAACCCATATATTCTGCAAAAAGGGTACCTTGCGTTACAAGTAAAACTGCCATTTGCATCTGCCCGTTTCTTTTCTTTTTTTCTTTTTTCATGCAAAAAATACTGTTGCGTTTTTGTTATTTAAATGCTGACCTGTAGCTGTAGCTAAATTACTAAAAACTAAAACTAATAGAGACTTTAGCCTACGCCGAAAAACAATTCATGTATAGGCTAGATTATGGTTTGGACGTAATATTTGCCAATGATAGACCGACGAAAAATCGAAATTGCCATTGTCAAAATACACAAGTTTTTCGTTGGGACTTAGTTGGCTTGGTATTTCACGGCCAACTTATGATAAACCACGTTTCAACCATGCATAACTTAATTTTGGCTTAATATTGAAGTTATTTACCTTGGCCAACACATTTTTTCCAATAATTTTTCAATAGTTTTTCAAATGATTATATTAAATACCCAACAGTATTCCAAAAAAATTGTGCGTGGAATTGGTTCCATAATTCAGTATTTATTTTGTGTTTCAAATTCAGGTTTGTTAAAAATATTGAGATTTGCTAAAATCAACTTTTCAACTAAACAGTATGGATACTTTGTGATTTTTATTACAATATATGTATGAAGCAAAAATCAGATTTAGTTTTGTGAAAGCTCGACTATTAACCAGTCATTGTTTTCCCAGCATCATCAAAATTGAAACACGAATGAGTTTTTTTCAAAAAAGTCACCAAAATTTTTCATTATCTCGAATGTTCATCTCATTTTCTACCCAAACGTTTGCTCAACTTATTTGAAAATTCAATCAAAAACATTACTTTATTTTCATCATTTAGTTTTTTATATCATTTTGCATTTTAGAAGACTAAAAAGATCCACTTAAATAACCTTCTTAAGGAAAATAGATTGTTAAAATGCTTTCAGTTTTATTGCGTACGGTAATCTAGCAAGTTCAGATTAATGTGATCTTAAAAATATTTGTATTTGCAACAAATACAGAAAAATAAGCTGTCACTAATAAATTCAAACTTGACCACCATGCAAAAAAATCAAACTTGCTCTCACGTAAAAAAATTAGGTTTTATTGAACTTGCACTTTTTATTGAACTTGCACATCTCATTTTCTACTGATGTTTTTGCATTTAAATGACGTCATTTGCCATATAACGTTTGTGAACACTGGGGCATGTTGGGATTTATTGTCAATACTTACAATATTATGTATGAATAAAATTCTGAGCAAAATAAGGTGAATATTAATATCGTTTTCTACATTTTATTCGCTAGGCGGAAATAAAAAAATGTAGGTAAAAACAAATGTTCCAAGGATGTCATAGTGACATCAAGCTTAGTATATTTGAATAGGTCAGAACTGTCAAATTATTTTAAGCGTTCCAAAATTACAAATTCCATTATTACTTTGACAAGATCAAAAATAGATCAAGGCCTAAGAAGGTATTTCAATTAAATAGTTATGACGTGTTTTATATATTTCGTAAACCTATTTTGCAAAGTTATGCATTTCATTCAAACATTTTGTTTTGGTTTGCAGAGCTTGTTTTAGTTAATGAAATTGATCTTTAGTTTCAACAAAAATCCGAAATGACAGTTTTATTGGTTTCGACGTCATGATTAAATTCTGACGTCATCAGTAATTTAATCATAAAAGTGAAGTAGTTAATGGTCTATCACAGCGTTTCTCAACCTGGGGGTCGCGACCCTCAAGGAGGTCGCGAAGGTGTTTTCAGGGGGGTCGTAAGATTATTTATAAAATACTGGTAATTTTTTAATCACAAAGAATTCTGAAATTTTCAAAATCTTTGCAGGATCGCTTTTCAATTATATCGTAGCAAGTTGTCAACCGGTTGTAGGCCTACTATTGCAGCTATTACAATACCAAGTGCAGCTTAGTTGGAAAGCCAAATTTGCTAAGTGGTACAATGAAGTATCGCCATGTTTGAAACTTTGTCCAGTGCTATTAAAGAAGATGAAGAATTCGATGAACGTTTGCATACATTGACTACACAGCATCTTCAACCTCTTAAAACTGTGTTAAAACAATATTTTCCTGAGCTTAAAGAACAAGAAGCCGCATACGTATGAAATCCTTTCCGAACTGCTTTAAATGTTAGTGATATTCTCGATGAATTACAAGACCAATTTTATGGTCATCAAAATCATTCGTTCGCACGTGATGTTTTTCAGAAAATGGCACTCTCTCAGTCAGTAGTAAAGCCAGGGGGGCGGCGAGGCTACAGCCCCCCTCCCCCCCATTGGCCTGTCGACCAAAATGCAAAATAAGAAAAATATCACTTTTTAGCACTTCTGAGACTGTTTTTTGAAGTGGAATGGACCAAAAAGTGATTTAAAGCATCTTTTGAAACATAAATTTTAGAGGGGGGCTAATTTGTCAAAAATAAAACTCACAAATACATGAAAACTTTGAAAAATGACCAAAAATAAGCAATAAAATTTGATCGCTAGTGTAAAATGCTAAACATAGATGTCATCAACAAATATACCATAAACTTAATTAGAAACAGGGGGAGGGCCATTCAGTATTAGTTGATTACCAATCATTCCTCTCAAATCTCTTTTAATTACCCCCTCCCCCCAAATTTTTTTTCTCTATAAGCTGTGGACGAAATAGATTACTCAATGTGAATTTTATTGAACCACACGATTTTATAATTTACCAGCATCTAAATACGAGAATTAAAATTTTGCCATTAGCCACCTCCCAAATAGAGCATTTATGCAACCAGTTTAATCATGTTTCCACTGCCAATTTCAATGCCATGTTTTAAAAGCATTATTTTTTTATCTATATACAGTAGCACTAAAGTTAAGTTATTTTTGCAAAAAATGCAAAAATTTCGAGTGCTGGGGGCTTTGCCCCCAGACCCCCGTGCCTCCCGCGGCAGGGGGCTCTGCTCCCAGACCCCCTTTTTTTGGCGGCTGGGACTTCACCCCCAGACCCACAAAACAGCCCCCCCAATGCGAATTTCTGGCTACGCCCCTGCTCTCAGTTCTAATGTGCTATGCGCGAATCCTACCCACAAGTATCCGAACTGCCTTTTCAATTTATTACTTACATTTGCAACAACATACCTCTGCAAGAGCGGCTTTTCAGCTCTTGTACATATCAAAAACAAAAGCTCGAAATCAAAGGAAAGTTAAACGTGGACTAAAGGCAAAATCAATGGGGATATCTAAAGTTAGGCGAATCGCATAAGACTAGATCAGCGTTGACTCCATTCTTTCTAACCCATCCATTGCAGAGATATTCTACTTCAAACACGACGTCGGTGACTCTACTGTAATGTTTCAAATTTTAATAATTTTTACTGGCAAGTGGCAACCCTGTCGTTGATAAGCATTAGCGTCTTAGCAACGCCTTCCATGTTCTATTCTAAAGCAACGATTAGGCTACTGCATTGAGTTGTTTGGCTGCGCACTAATCAGTTTGATCTCGTCAGCAGAATAGATCAGAGCTAGAAAAAAGAGTAGACTGTACAATAGCCTAGGTTACAAACGTCTAAGAACAAGCGAAAGTAAGGTTAGTAGAGTTATTAGAGTAGGCTAGTAGGCCATTGTTTTCAGCTTGGATGGAAAAGTTCATTTTGCGGTCACAAAATTCAGTCAGCGAATACAATAGGCCTACTCAAGTATTGGCAGTCTTATCATCAGGTAAGAGTTTGTACTGTGTAGCCTATTACTAAAAACCTTATTACTAGACTAGGCTAGGATTTATACTGAAATGTATCTGCCAGCTTGATTTTTACCGAAATCGCTTGGCTGCCGAACAGTCTACTCTTTTTTCTAGCTCGGCTCTGTTGTGCTGATAAGATCAAACTGATTAGTGCGTAACGAAACGAGTCAGTGCAGTAGCCTAATCATTGCTTCAGGTTAGGACTGGGATGGCGTCGCTAAGACGCTAATGCTTATTAACGACAGGGTTGCCAATAAAAATCATTAAAATTTGAAACATTACAGTAGAGTCACCGACGTCGTGTTTGAAGTAAAATATCTCTGCAACGGATGGGTCAAAAAGAATGGAGTCAACGCTAATCTAGTCTTATGCGATTCGCCTAACTTTAGATACCCCCATTGATTTTGCCTTTAGTCCACCTTTAAGATGATGTAAGATTGGCTTTATCGAGCACTAAACCACGAATCCCTAAATTGGCTTTGTGGTTGCAAAGTCTACCGTTGCACTAACAGATGTAAAATTGATCAGTTATATGAAATTAAATATCTTTGAAGTGTTTTTTGTTGTAATTTCTATTCGCGTAAAAAGTAGAATAAGAAGGGGTTCGCTGGCTATATGGAACTCTTAAAAGGGGTCGTGAACCGCAAAAGGTTGAGAAACACTGATCTATCATATTAATCTCTACCGAAAACAAAAATAGACGTTTTGATGCTAATTTACAAGTTTCTTTGAAATATTAGTCTAGCCAAATGTGGAAAATGACGTCATCAAAGAAAAAGATTGTTTTCATAATCAGATTTTTGTAGACATTTAGTATATTATTTAGTAGCCACAATACTATTAAAATTCGTCAAAAAAGTTTTTGTTGCATTGTTTAGGGGTTATCATAAATGCACCCGACTACTTTGACTTAGGTTTTTTGAAACGGTATCAATTTGGGCAGTAATGGACAGTAAATAAGTTACAATATTGTACAGCAACTAGTTATTTATTGTATCCTATAATGTAGTTACTGTTTCATATGTAACGGAGTTTGTAACTAGTTGTCACTTTGAAATTTTTTGATTTTGTTTGAAGTGCATCGCAATTCCGCAATTTTCGTACCAGCAAGTCAAAGCGCAACCTATTTTCCACAACCAAATTTACAAAAAAACAAAAAAATTGCAAATATCCCCATTTTTGTAATTTTAGACCACGGATCGGTAATCTACCGCCCACGAGCCGGATCCGGCCACCAAGAAATTTCATGCGGCCCGCATCCCATAGATCCATCCGCCTCGTTCATTTTCTATGAGACTCCTAACGTGACTTTTGGAAATCGTTGGGGCGTTGGAACACTTCGGAAGTTGCGTTGCAGAATAATGTCTTTAAAATTTGTTCCGAAGAATTGCGCTGCGATTTCAATTTTTTTTTCTGTTAAAAGCGCAGTTTTATTTTTGTTAGGTGCAAAGCAACTGTCACGAAATTGCGGATTACCCGGCAAAGATCTAAACGCTTTGGTTGTCTGCTGCAACAGCTGGTTGAACTTGTAGCTTGTTTGGAGGCAACACATTCAATTTCCTTTGTTAATTGCGGTTTGCGCTGTGGCTTACTTAATGTGACAAATATGCTGCACGCTAATTTATTGCTTATTTTGACCACCTTCAACAAGTTTTATACTTATCGATTGCAATATTGATATCCTTCGTCCCCGCCTGGGAGGCAGAGTTGTAAGTCGGGCCGAATCAGGGCTCAAACTTGACAAAAAATTCGGACTGAATTCGGGCATGAGTACTTTTTGTTTTAGGTGAACAAAAATATTATCAAATTAACTTGGCGAAATTGATAAAAATTTTCAGACCTAACTTTACTTTTGCTTTTTTTTTGAGGGGGGGCATGATTTGGGCTTCAAACTAGTTTTCAGGTTCAGGCCAGGTTCGGGCCTGAACTAGTCGACCCGTTCACAACGCTGCTATGAGGCGCAAACAAATTTCAGCTTTGAGTTCAAGCTCTCTCTTTTCCTCCTTATGTTTACGCGCGTGCTGAAAGATATTGTAACTTTTTTCACCTCCAAAAATGCTACAAAATTTTAGCGAAACGGCAAGTTGGTATGAATGCAGTCTTGCTATTTGGCTGTACTCTTATTCGTTTAATAAGTAACGTTTTAGCTGAAAGTAAACAGCGCCGAACAGAGCAAACAATTAAAGCCCAAATGAAAATATGCATGCTTCTGCAATACATCGTTATCTTTTCGAGAACTGCTTTTGTTTTTTGTTTTTTTTCTTTAATTGCAGCAATTATGTATTTGAATTGTGACATGTACCGTACGGTAGGCTATACACTTGACTGTAACTTGACCACAAAACAAACATAACCAAACCAGGGATGTGGAAGTGAAAGCGGAAGCGATGCAAGTGGTTATTTTTTTGTGGAAGCAAAAGCGGAAGCGCTTTGATGAGAGAGGTTAGAAGCGGAAGCGAACTCGGAAGCGATAGGGTTGAAAAAGAGCTGGAAGCAGAAGCAATTTTTTCAAGATAAGGCGTTTACGGATTTTCAAACTGGCTACAATTGTTGGGGTAAAATGCAACAAAAGTACTATTATTTCTAGGTACCTAAGTATGTGTGCATAAATTGCACTTTATTCACTGCCATGATTTTTAACGTTTGTGCTGCCTTAACTTATTGTAATTAATAAAGAGCCGTGAGAACAACGTCTTTGCGAAAGGTCATGGGTGTGATATACGTGATATACCCAGAGCCTGCAAGAGGGGGGTTCAGGGGGTATATCGTATCCAGGCCCGGGCTAGGGGGGCCCAGAGTCAGGGGGCCCGAAAGAGTTCAGGTGTCCGCGTTAAGTTTTGGTGTCGCACCCTGTGGCGTATGTATGAGACTAAATTTCAGTGAAGACCTTTTTAATTTTTTTTGCCCTTCAACTAATTTTGGGCAAAAACTCGGACTAAATTTTGATGAAGATCTTTTTTTTTGTGTTTTTTTTTTGTTCTTCACCTAATTCTGGGCAAAAAATCGGACTAAATTTTAGTGAAGAACTTTTAGTCATTTTTTTTGTGCTCTTCAACTAAATTTGGGAAAAAAATTGGACTAAATTTCAGTGAAAACCTTTTTTTTGTGCACTTTACCTAATTTTGAGCAAAAAATTGGACAAAATTCAGTGAAGACCTTTCTTTTATTTTTGATCTCACCTAATTTTAAGCAAAAATATGGAACAAAAAATTTTGCGCAAGTTTGGTGCCCGAAGAGATTTGGGGGCCCGTTATCGACCTTCGTACCTCCTGGAAAAATTTCACTCTGAGGCCCTGGATATACCACCAATACTGCCATGATATCAGAGTTCGAGATTTTACTGTGGCCAGCAGTGACCACGATGTGGTTATGGTAGGCTCCTTCTTAAGTTTGCTTTGGCTGCTGCACATGCCAGCAAGTGGCACTGCTTAGTAAGCCTAGTAATGTCGCATGTAGTTTATAAAACCTTGTACTTAGCCAGCCGCAGCTGTTACGAACAGGGATGTGGAAGCGGAAGCTGGAAGCCGAAACTGTGGAAGCGGTTAAAATTTTGTAGAAGAGGAAGCACTTTGATAAAAGAGACTGTAAGCAGAAGCGAACTCAAAAGCAACTAATTCTTTACGGAATTTAAAGCGAAGGCAAAAATTTCCAAAAGTGTGGAAGCAGAAGCGAACTGGGAAGCATAAAACTTCAAGAAGAGCTGAAAGCGGAAGCATTAAAAATTTAACTGCATCCACATCCCTGAACCAAACTCGCATCGCGATACTATAAAACGTCAGGCGCTCAACCAGGATTTGCAAAGGAGAGAGAGGGATTGAACCAAAAGATCTTATTTAGTGAAAACTGTTTCATCTAGGCGGCTGAGAAATGTTGTAACTAAAGCGTATCACATATCGGTTGTTGTGTGGATTTTGAATCACAAGTTGCTCGTTTTAAGAGTCATTTGGATGACACGTTGCACGTTTTATGAGCTGTTTGAAAGAACTAAATTGCTAAATTTCAAAAGCCATGCGAAAGGTTTAACCCATTACCTGCCGTGATCCCCATTTGGGGATCATTAACTTTAGGGTCTCTGGACTTCCTCCTTGTCACCGACTTGCATTAAATTTATATAAACTTGCTTTAGCATATTGCTGCCTTACAGAAAAAGGCTAATGTAATCATTTCTGCAAGAATATTCAATCACACCAGTTCATTTTTTAAATTTTACCACCAATTTTTATCACTAAATTTATCAGCGTTTTTTCATTATTGAAAAATCTTACTTAACAGTGACTAATTTTTATCTCAGTGACTTAGTAGTGTTTACTGCTAAGTATTAATGGCCATAATTCCATTTTTTACATTAAATTGTAATTTAGATAAGAGTTGTGAATTCAAGTGCCTCGATCCCCATTTGGGGATCACGGCTGATACTGAGTAGTATTTTGTGAAAAATTCATTAGAATTGCCGATTACTTGTCTGAAACCTGAGTCATTTTTTCTTTTTTTACGCATGATTACTTGCACGAGGATGTTTTATCTCTTTGTTCATAGTGTTTCTAAAAACACTTGTATTAGTTTGCTGTTTTAAACTGAAAGTTTTTTTGCCTAGAAATATTCTGGCAAGAAAGTAAACTGTGCAAGTGTGCAGCAGAATACATGAGTGGAAAAATGCAATGTGGTAAAAAGTATGCAGTAAACGGTCAAAGTGAATGCCATGAGATGTTACAATACTCAAAAGCAAAATAGCTAACAAGTTCAGTGTAAGGTCGCAGTAAATGAGTTATAAAGTGTTGCGAATAATAGTAGTAGTAACTAATAATAAGAGGTGCAGTACAAATTTGCATTGTAAGAGAAAATTGCAAAAAATTTTGAGCCTGCGCAGTGCGCAGTGATATATAATGTTTATGCAAGCAAATCTGCCAACACTGTTAATTTATTGTGTGCACGTTGCTTTGAAGTGTGGCGGTGACATAAAATAGAATTTTGATGTCTGATGCAATGTTTCCCTAACCTGATACTCAAATAAAATTTAGTGTTTCTCGAAAACTGCAGCAAGTTCTAAGCGAGGAACTTTTTTTTCCATATAGGTTTGAAATCTCATATTTATTTATTTCCATGAATTCGAAGCATTTTTTAGCACAATACCCTTTCTAGACCGGTTTACACTACTAGCATATCTCAAGTATTTTTGGGTGCATTATTGTTTTAAAATTGTGGCAGCACAATTCAGCTCAATTTTAAAGTAATGAAATAAGTAAAAATACGAATAACTTGTGTCCCCCCTTTCAAAAAAACTCTATAGGCTATAGCTTTCTACTGATGACTGTGTTTTGCAGATGAGTTTTTTCGTTAAAAGAAATTGACAGTATTATAAATGCAGATGATTTTTTTGATTCTGATGATGAAGAAAATGACAACAGCCCAATCGATATTGTTGAAATTCCTCCAGAAAGGGTTGATGAATTGTCTGACAATGAAGATATTGATGACAATATTTTGGATGATGAAGAACCATCGGACGTTCCTGGAATGATTGAAACTCATCGATCGGCAACAGAAGATAGAGTTGTTGTTTTGGATCCGAGTTCAAACACTGGTGCAGCTGCCAGTGCAGCAGCTAATAGCACAGTCTCGCCACCTACTAAAAAAAGAACACTGACTTTGAGGGCGAAATGGAAGAGACAACCAGCTTGCTATTCTAAACAGTATCCAAATGCTGAAGAGGTGGAAAAAAAGAGAAACAATGTCATTAGCATATTTAAGGACAAAACCCCCGTAGAATGTTTTGAGCAGTTGCTTGATGAGGACATTATCAGAGATATAGTCCAGCAGAGTATCCGGTATGCCACACAAAATAATAACCATCAATTCCAACTTACAAATGCATGCATGAAAAAGTTTACTGGAATTCTTCTCTTTACCGGCTATCATTCTCTACCACAGGAACAATTGTATTGGTGTGAAGATGAAGACATGGATGTTCAGTGTGTCAGAAAGTGTATGAGTCGAAATAGATATCTAGAAATAAAGCGCTACCTTCATCTCAACGACAACTCCGTTTTGGAAAAAGTTCCAGCTGATGATCGGGACAGACTTTTTAAAATTCGTTCTCTGCTTGAGAAGCTTTCTAAAATTTGGCGTTTTCTCAAAAAATCTAAGCATCGATGAACAAATGGTTCGATACTTTGGACATCACTATTTAAAGCAGTTTATGCGTGGCAAGCTTATAAGATTTGGGTTCAAGCAATGGGCATTATGTTGCTCCCAAACAGGATATTGTTACCAGATGCAAGTGTATGAAGGCAAGTCCTTAGAAACCGGAAATGAATGGGCTGTAACAGGGCTTGGTGCATCTGTGGTTTTGCAAATGGTTTCGATTTTAGAGACACCAAGTGTTCACAAAATTTATTTTGATAATTTTTTCACTGGATTCGCGTTGATGAAACATCTGCAAGATATTGATGTTCGGGCAACAGGGACTGTTCGATTCAACAGAATGAACAAGTGCCCCATTGCTAATGACAAAGAAATGAAGAAAAAAGATAGAGAAACTTATGACTACCGATTTGAAGTGGAAAATGAGGTTTTGGCAGTTACCTGGACCGACAACAGCTGTGTGAAACTTCTGACCAACCATGAAACTATTGAGCCTATTTCACAAGCCAAACGATGGAACAGAGCTGAAAGGCAATACAAGCAAATCAACCAACCCAAACTTATCACGGCATACAACACGCACATGGGTGGGGTCGACAAGATGGATTGGAGTGTGCAGAAATACAGGATAAAAATTCGGGGAAAAAGTGGTACTTTCCTTTGCTGACTAATGCTTTTGACGTTGCACTTGTGAATACCCATGCACTGTATTGTCTTGCAAATGGTGCAGTTTCCCTGTTGGGTTTTAGAAGGATGGTTGCCCGAGCATACCTTTCTCTATCTTCAAAGTTATCCGATCCAAAAAAGGCTGGACGAAAATCTTTTCCTAAATCATTGCTGCACCATGTTCCTCTTGACATTAGAGCATCAGCAGAAGGTCACTACATTGAACGCACAGAAATGGACAAACAAAGAAACTGTGCAATTTGCAAGAACAATGTTAGAAACAGTGTTGCAAATGCAATGTTGGACTGCACGTTGAATGCTTCAGAGAATGGCACAAAAATTAGATGGTATCTATCGTGATCCCCATTTGGGGATCGGACTTAAATTTAAGATTTTGAAGAATGTGACGGTGCAGTTTGAAAATATGCATGATTTTTGTTGTGATGTGATGTAAATCTATCAAAATAAAGTAAATTAAACCAAAAAAAAAATTTGGCAGTTAATGGGTTAAGTTGCCAGGTCCCTTCAGCTCCCTGTTCCATACTTACAGGGCGAGTTTAAAACACATCTGAATGTTTGTATTTTGGGGTTAAAATTTTCAAGTGACTTGACTAGATGAGGTGGGCTGAAAACGATTTAGCCTCCCTGGTAGGGCCACCGTAAAAGAATAAAACCAAAACTGATTTACTGGTAATATAACCACAGTAATGGCCTTAAAGATCAAGCGAAAAGAAAAATGCTCCACAAATTTTCTGGTTATTGTTACATAGTATACGTGTAAACTAAGAAGTTTTAAAATTTTCCCAAAAATTTATGCAAGATTGGTGGAGTTATTAAGCTTTCAAAAGCGCAATACGCAAAACTTGTCTAGCCGTCGAATGACGTAATGCACGAACTAACTGTCAAAACCACTATCTGTGTAAACAGAGGGAGTGTGTTTCCACCCTATTGAGATTACCTATTCACTCTACGGGTAAGAAGCTTAGTAGCAGTTGTTATTCGAGAAAACGTATTCCTTACCAAATTTTACTAATCAGAACTGTTGGTAATGGGAGTCCATACAGTAAATTTATGGTAGCAGTTATCTATGAATTAATAAGCTTAGTTAAAGGTAGCAGTTATTTATGAATTAATAAGAGTATGGCAAAGATCTCTTTGCATGCTTTGTCGATCTTGAAAAAGCATATGACCGAGTTCCTCGGGATAAACTTTGAAAGGTTTTGCAGGAGTATGGCGTTGATGGTCAATTGTTACGCGCTATTAAGTCATTCTACTGCAGACCGGAGGTTTGTGTTCGGGTAAATGGCAAGCAATCAAAGCCGTTCCATGTGGGCGTTGGACTCCGGCAAGGGTGCGTTTTGTCACCTCTCCTTTTCATTGTTTACATGAATTGGATCGACAAATACAGCCAAGCTGATGAGTGTGCCTCGATTGGAAATTGCAAAATTAGTCGTCTGCTATTCGCAGATGATTTGGTTCTGCTTTCTTCCACAGAATCTGGCCTCCAGCGCGCATTAAATAGCTTTGCAGATGCATGCAACACCGCCGGAATGAAAATAAGCACGGCCAAAACTGAGGTACTTCATCTTTCAAGAAACCCTGATCAGTGCGTATTACAAGTGAATGGAGCGACACTGAAGCAGGTAGAGAAGTTCAAGTATCTTGGGGTTGCATTTACGAGTGACGGAAAGCAAGACAAAGAACTGGATATCCGAATAGGCAAGGCTAGTGCAGTAAAGCGAGCTTTGCACTACTCGGTTGTCATGAAACGAGAATTGTCGAAAAAGGCAAAGCTCTCAATTTTCAAAGCAGTTTTTGTCCCCATTCTCACTTATGGTCACGAATCTAGGGTAATGACCGAAAGAATGCGATCACAAGTGCAAGCGTCCGAAATGAGGTTTTTACGAAAAATCGAAGGAGCTACACTGTTTAACAAGGTGCGTAGCTCTGAAATTCGCAAATCTCTTAACATCGAGCCGTTACTTCTTCGAATTGAAAGATCTCAGCTTAGATGGTTTGGCCATGTAAGCAGAATGCCTCAGGAAAGACTCCCCAAACAAGCTTTAGGCCTACATGCCAAAGCAAATGAGAGAAGACCAGTCGGACGACCTAGAAGTAGATGGACGATTACGTTGAGGATATTGGATGGAATCGCTTGGGACTTCGCCCAAGCGAAATGATGGAGATGATGGAAGACCGTGAGGTGTGGCGGCTTAATCTTGAGCTACTGCCCCCGCAACCCTCACGGAAAAGCGGGCAATGAAGAAGGAAGAAGAAAGAAGAATAAGCTTAGTTAGTAGCAGTGATATACAAAATACCGTATTTCTTGCTGAGTTTTTCTAATCAGAACTGTTGGTTGTGCGAGTTCATATAGTAAATTTAAAGTAGCGGTTACTTCATCTGCTTATCGTGCTATTTCTTCCGAGTAGGTTCGTGGATTACCTGAACTTGTTGCGGTTACTGATTAGGGACCAATTTGAGTATTTGACCAGCTCTGTCAGTTTCTGATACTACTAAATGTTTTGTTAACCATGATTAACTCTGAACGTGAAGGACTAAGGCAAAGAAATAAATCATAATTTTCAATAACCGAGTTTGTGCTTTAGCAGTTTAGTACTGTTGCTCATTTTGAACTGAAGTGCAATAGTATTAATAATAATAATTGCAATTTAGATCCCTCTTGAGATAACACCACCAAGTGTCAACGCATCTGACTAACGGGCCGTAGAAACATTCAAATACCTTTACAGAAATAAAATTAATGCACCACAAATGTACTAATTCTACTGTAATAAGCAGCAAAATACTGGCATCAAACCAGTAGCGTAGCCAGGGGGGGGGCTGTAGCCCTTCCCATTGGCCTGTCGACCAAAATGCAAAATAAAAAAAAATACCACTTTTTAGCACTTCTGAGACTGTTTTTTTGAAGTGGAATGGACCAAAAAGTGATTTAAAGCATCTTTTGAAGCATAAATTTAAGGAGGGGGGCTAATTAGTCAAAAAAAACCCACAAGTTAATGAAAACTTTGAAAAATAGCCAAAAACAAGCAATCGAATTTGATCGCTAGTGAAAAAATGCTAAACATAGGTTTCATCAACAAACATTATTTTTATAAACGTAGGAATAGAGGGGTTATTTAGTATTATTCAATTACCAATCACTTATCTCTATAAGTTTTTTCATTTGTCCCTTCCCTTCCCAATTATTTTTCTCTATAAAATATAGACGAAATTGATTACACCGTGTGAGTTTTTTTGAACTAGAGGATTTTATGATTTACCAACATGTAAACAAAAGAGCTAAAATTTTACCATTAGCCACCTCCCACATAGGCCATTTATGCAAACAGTTCAATCAAGTTTGCACTACGAATTTCTATGCCACGTTTTAAACGCATTATTTTTTATCAATATAGCCCTAAAATTAAGTTGGTTGTGAAAAAAAAATGCAAAATTTTCAAGCGATGGGGCAGTTGGTTGCTGGGGATGGTGGCAACAGGGGCAGGATTTCGTTGTGTCACCTCTTTTCGGTCCGAAAATAGATGAAGATCGAAAAACAAAAAAAAAAGGTCATTGCCGTCAAATTAGGGGGTTTTCGGCCCAGAAATGTAAAGTCCAAAGCAAAAAAAAGAAAAGGTCTTTGCCGCTAAATTGGTTGGTTTTCGGTCCAAACGAGAACGGAAAAAAGTTCTTCACCACAAATCAGTAGAGATATGGTTTCTCATCATAAGATGGTGTACCCCAAAATGGTGACACACGGCGCGGGCCTCTCTCCTGCCCCCACCCTAGCAACGCCACTGCACTGGGGGATGACCCCCAAAACAGCAGCTCCCCATTGCGAATTTCTAGCTACGCGCCTGCATCAACGCAGTGGTATTTTCCTCAAAGGTTAAATTCAAACAATATATGAAGCACGTTGTTGCAAAAGTTGATAAATGACATTTTTCAAAAAATCAGTTTTTCATAGATTTTAATTTATTTATTACAACTAATTTTACTGAGAAAAAAATTGTTTTAATTTTCATTCAATTTTTGAAAATAAGTAGCTTGATATGTCGCACTTGGCAACAGGGCTAAATGGAAATTTAAAACTTTAAACTCAATTTACTCGAAACAGCGAAATGCGACTGATCAACTTTTGCCAAAACATGCTTCATATATGCTTTTGGACATTTCTTGAAAAGATACAAAGTTTCAATTCCACGTAGAGATAGTGGCAACGAATTCCATACCTTGGTGATGCATACGAAAACATAGATTGGGATTTAGCAAAGTTTAAGGTAGTTGCCGTTTGAAGCAGCAAATTATCATCATTAACAAGCAAGGTATATATCTTGCCGAAACAGAACGAGAGTTGATTAAATTTTTCAAATGTAGGAGCATAACCATGCAGGCACTTGAGGAGTGTCCTCGAATTTTGTTTTTAATCACGTCTACAGAAGAATCTCTATCAAAAGAAAAATAGCACTGCACATCATCAGCATATGAATGCACACAAAAACATTTCCTTACATTAAAGGTTGAAACCGGTCGGGTCGGGAGTCTTTGACCGGCCGGTCAAGCCGGTTGAATCACCGGTCAAATTCTTTCTTGTAACTAAAAGACATCTAAGCACCAACCGAAATATACGTATATATTTTGTTGTAAAGAAAAATTCTTATAAAACAAAAAAACAGTATTAACAAACCACAACTTTTGAAAACACTTGTTAAATGGTTTCAAGCTGCAACTAATATGCTGTGACCATCCATGCACATCCAGAGGCGCATTTAGGGAGGGGGCATTGTGCCATGCCCCCTCCTTTGGGCCACGTCACAAAGCAAAAGAGTGCAAAATATACGTTAAAATCGCCTAATCAGATTATAATAAAGCATGCACGTGGAAGAGGCTTGCGCTACCTGGCGTTTTAACATCATTTTAATCAGCTTGAGAGTAGAAATGGCGCAGATTTCAAATTTTTTAGTAAATGCTAAAATCTTGCCGCTTTGAAAAGCTTGTTTCAACTTAAATTTACCACACTCTACACTGGGAAAGGAAGATATGGCTCTTATTTTTTTATATCTCACTATAACCATGGTTTGTTCTAAAGTAGCAGCATTTCAACAAACTGCTGGAACTCATTATAATTCAAATAGTTTCTAGCCACTGTCATAACAGTTTACTGTTTGCTGCTTGGCAAATTGCAAATAATCTGTCACCAATAGCTAAAAACTTTTAACTTCTTTTCTTGGCCTTGGACATAATATCATTAGAAAGAACGTCTAATAATTTAGCATGTGCCTCCACGTTTTTTTACTTTTTTCTTTGCACGTTTTGCGCTGCTAAAAACAGGTCATTCAAACCGAAATTTAATGTAAAAGGTCTTAAAACTGAGCTATTTTTTGCAAAAAACGCTAAAATTTTTTGCGTTTTTTTCCTGATACCGCCGTCCGTAATCACAAATTTTAACACCTCACCCATAACCCCCCTTTCAAAAATTTTTTATTAGATGCATGTAACAGTGTTAAAAAATATATAAGCGTTAGAAAATTTATGGTTAATGCACTGTATAAACCGTGGATTCAGTCTGCCGCTGTTTCTAAATTTGAACTCAACTTAATACTTCAGTAATTTTTTTTAACATTTTGTGCAAAAGCGACGATTAACGTCATTATTTTGGTAGAAAATCAAAAGAATTGGTTATTGGCTGATAGCGAAGCCCTTGGATTCTTACCTGTGATTGCAGCTATAGAGCTTTTTGGTTATGCTTCTTATCTACAAACAAATCCAAGATTTTTAATAACTTTTCAAGCATTAGAAGTTAAACGGCCTGTTGGTCGAACGGTAACGCGTTCGTCTCTGGAGCGGGAAGTCTGATATTCAAATCTCGGGCCGATCAAATCGGACTCAGTGTTGCCAATACGGCTCGCCACTGCTGCGGCATTTCTTCAAAAGAAACTGTGTAGCCCGGGCGCAATGACGCAGAGATGGGCTTTACCAACTCGTTACACGCTTTGTCATAATACAGCAAGAATAATAAAAAAGTTGATTTCATTAGAATCATCGTGCACCTTGCCAAGGATTTATTGAAACTGCAAGCAGTTTTATTTCATTCTAATCTCTAGATGTTTAAGTCGCGCAACCAATAGGGATAGACTATTACGTAAATTAAGCTGTCTTAGCCAAGTCACTTACTTAAGAAGAAAGTTACTTAATTAAAACCAAACATGTAAGTTTTAGACGTGTTTTGGACTTCACCAGTAAGTATAAGGAAAAAAGATGTGCAATATTCTTTCATAAATTTAATTGGTTTCTAAACATAAATTTGGTTGTTTCAAATGGCCCTGAAAAACGTGCAAAATAATATCCAAGTGTTTTTTGTTTTTTTTTTAATCACAAAACCACGAAGTTTTTTGCGACTGGGCTTGGCTTCTAAATTCCCATAGCGTCCGGCGGCTTGGACTCGGCTCCTTGGTTCAGAAACTTGGCTCTAGCTCCTCACTCTTAACATAATCCTGTTTACGCGTTTGCACATTAATAGCCTGTTTACATGTGCACTTTTGGGAACCAGTTCTTAGTTCTAGTGCCTGAATTTTGCTGAGTCACACGCAAAAAAGGTTCTGAATTACGTTTCTGAATTAGAAATTGTGTGTGACTCAGCAAAATTCAGGCACTAGAACTAAGAACTGGTTCCCAAAAGTGCACATGTAAACTGGCCATAAGTGCTCTAAAAAAGTCTTTTTGGTTTGAAAGTCGGTCATAGTGCTACTTTAGCCAAAAATTGTTTTTTGAAACAAATAAACATAAAAACGAGTACCAAGTCGTTTATTCCATCATCCGGTTTTTTCAGGTAAAATTTACCAAAATTCTCTAACTTCCTTATATGCTACCGGTTTTCTAACTTTGGTATCCGGTTCGTGCAAACCGGCTAAATAGCACCACTGACTCCATCCATAGCCTCTGAGCAATTTGGTTATGCTTTGGAAAAAAAACAACCTATTTAACATCTCTAGGATGACATTTGGCTCGTTATTGAAGTAACTTAAAAGTTTATTATGAAAACCATTTGCAAAAATTAAGTCGCTAAAAACGCTATGGGCAACGGCTATTTCATTCTAATCTTTAGATGTTTAAGTCGCGCAACCAATAGGGATAGACTATTACGTAAATTAAGCTCTCTTAGCCAAGTCATTTAATTAAAGAGAAAGTTACTCAATTTTAACCAAACATGCAAGTTTTATTCGTGTTTTGGACTTCACCAGTAAGTATAAGGAAAAAAGACGTGTAATATTCTTTCATAAATTTAATTGGTTTCTAAACGTAAATTTGGTTGTTTCAAATGGCCCTGAAAAACGTGCAAAATAATATCCAAGTGTTTTTTGTTTTTTTTTAATCACAAAACCACGAAGTTTTTTGCGACTGGGCTTTGCTTCTAAATTCCCATAGCGTCCGGCGGCTTGGACTCTGCTCCTTGGTTCAGAAATTTGGTTCAAGCTCCTCACCTTTAGCATAATCCTGTTTACGCGTTTGCACATCAAGTGCTCCAAAAAAAGTCTTTTTGGTTTGAAAGTCGGTCATAATGCTACTTTAGCCAAGAATTGTTTTTTGAAACAAATAAACATAAAAACGAGGACCAGGTCGTTCATTCCATCATCCGGTTTTTTCAGGTAAAATTTACCAAAATTTTCTAACTTCCTTATATGCTACCGGTTTTCTAACTTTGGTATCCGGTTCGTGCAAACCGGCTAAATAGCACCACTGACTCCATCCATAGCTACTGAGCAATTTGGTTATGCTTTGGAAAAAAAAACAACCCATTTAACGTCTCTAGGATGACATTTGGCTCGTTGTTGAAGTAACTTAAAAGTTTATATTGAAATAAAGTTTATGTTAAACTTTAAAGTTTATATTGAAATTCTTTACCCTTATTCCTCCATATAATTTCTTAAGGCAACCCAAATTAATTGTTTGGTACTTTTTAAGCAGTATTTTTCTACAGAATGTTGTATTCATTCAAGCGAAACGTTTCAGACGTAAGATCAATTGTTTGGTTTTGGTTTTCTCTCACTCAACTTATAAATTTTTTAGTAGTTTAGACTAAAAGTTCTCAATTTTTGGGAGGTTATAACACATCAAAGAGCTATGGATAACGTTTTTTTACTGCGCTGCGGGAATTTGGAAAAAAATGTTCAAAGATACAAAAAAGAAACCTGGTAGCAGAAATCCCAGTTTTGAGCCATTTTAAGATTTTTGAATAAATATAACTCATTCTTAAGCGTATTTGGTTAAATATTTGCTAATGAACAACATTTCCTAGGTGGTAAAAACATTCCAATGAATCACAAAACACAACCAGAGGGTGAAAGCAGTTATTATTAAGCTTTTTCGCTTATCGTCCCGCACGTAAGATTAACTGGAAATTGAACTAGCCTTCATTGCTGTTCAAAAACCTTGTTTTGCAACTTACAAGGCCGCAAATCCTTTTGCATTGCTCAAATCATTTGAAATCTGCCCACATCAGCTGTTTGAATTGTTTTTCTACGTTATACATTATTACAAGTATTCAAATGCCTTACCAACACCATGATTTTAATGTTTTTGTAGGAACTGTTTCATATTATGCGATGCCCCAAAGTGAAAAATTGGCAAGCTTGGCGCTTTACAGCTCCGCTATACGCTATTGACGCAGCAACGCCTTTACCATTTTCGCAAAGCTGCTCATTTTTTAATCGAAGTTTTTAATCGAACTCATTTTCAATGAAGTAACAATTAGTATTTGGCGGTGAAAGCCGCCTCTTAAAAGTGAAAGTGCCACCAGGAAGTTTTGGTCAATTTTTTTTCAGTAACACTTCAATTTGTCCCGCCGCTGCGTGTAATGTTTAGTTGCGAAGCTCTACTCGCAGTTGTAGACCAGTCTTTCGCTAAAACCTAATATAACCTTTTACTATTTTAATAATTTAATATGCTTAGAACCTATCATGTTTCAATTTTATTTTCCTTACATTTTATTTTATTATTTCAGAAAAATTAAATTTTACAAATAAAATAAAATGTTTTTTATACAATAAAATGTTTTTTTATTTTATAGCTATTTTATTAAATTTCATTTTATTGTTTATTTTTCGCACACAATAAAAATAAACAAAAATCCGGTAAAAAAATATTAAAACCTTCTGGACAGTGCTATCGCCAAAGCAAACAAAGTGAGGGGGCACTAGCCGAAAGGTAGGAGCCACCAAAATAGACTAAACTTTGTACATAAAAACTGCTCTTGTGCGGCTGCAAATTATGTGCAGTTTCAAAATTTTATATTCATAATTAATAGTGAGACATAAAATAACCGGTAACGTTTCTTACCTCTTTTTGTTTCCAGCTCATAATCACCACTCAAAAAGTCTATATGCAGCAGTGACTGCGATCTAAACAAGCTTGAGTTAGATCTAAAAACAAATACAGCTGTTTAAAAAAAAACGAACTAACGATTTTGTAGGTCAACATCTCTACTCTCCAGCACACCCAAAAACAGGCGTGCAACCAAGGTTTTACTAAATGAGGGAGGGGGAGCTGAACCATAAGTTAAAATAATTTTTTTGTTTGAAAAATGCTTCAATTTGGTGGCGAGCTGAGCTGAGTGGTGCCACTCAAGCAAATTAAAAGACGGGGTCTGGGGTCAAAGCTTTCGGAGCTGGCGATGTTATTTTGATTTTTTGAGAAAAAATAGTCATTTCAGTGCCATTTGAATTACATTTTGCACGTTTTCAAGGTCATTTGAAAAGAATTAAATCGCTAAGATTTGGAAGCCAATTTAAAAATTAAATTGCCCAGCCCAGTCAGCCCCTACTTAGTTACTTAGAGGTCAAGTCCAAAACACGTTTAAACGCTTGCATTTTAGAGTTAAATTTGTAAGTGACTTGACTAGAAAGGAAGTTCTGAAGCTGCTTTAGCCCCCGTAGCTGCGCCATTATCCGTAAACGCTTAGCGGCTTGACGTGCGTCCCGAACCATGGTTCAAAAAATACTGGCTTCGGGCTAAAAATACTTTAAATTGCACATACGATGCAAACGTTTGTGGTTTTGAAATTGTTATGACTAGCCTAATTTTTTCATAAAGTAATGGCTGAGATGTAAACTTTGGACGTTAAAACTGGTGTTTGAAACTTGAACCACTAAACTTTTGGTATTAAAAAATTTCAATTTACTGCTAATGTAGGTAAGTCAAGGAGTTGGATTAAATATTATTGTTCTTTTTGGATCCTTGTCGATTGTTTTGTCGTTACGTGATGTTCCAAAAAAGCGTTTTAGTAAACCAAAATTGGGGGGAACAAGCAGCGTTGGGAAAAAAGGCCCCCCTGCCCACCCCGTAGCGACGGCACTGCTTCCGGAAGCATTGATCTATTCCTAACGGTATATCATTTGCTGTATTTCTTTAAATGCAATACAGCAGCTGTCTAATGTTAAGTTTGCTTTTGTCAGTCTTTTACGAAGTCAGTTAAAAATAAAATTATACCCAAAGTTTACGTTACCGTCGCGTCTTATGACGGTTTTATTGCTTTTATTCGTTATCAGTGCAGCTGGCTAAACGATTGCTCTTTTTAATTTTTCATGACTCTGCTCCACTCAGCTTCACTTCTAAAGCGTCTAAGCAGAGTTGAAGCGAAATTATAAAAAGAGCAACCCCACTTCAGCTCCGCTCTGCTGAAACAAAGCAAGAAACGCATCTTTTCATATTGCTGGTAATTTTGGCAGCAACAATTAAAACACAACACAGCAATAACAGTACATTTTAAGACGCTAATTGATTTAACTAAATTTTTTCGTGTTTGTTCTTTTTTTGATAAAAAAATAATAATAAACAAAAAATATTTTTTGATAGTAAAAGTTTTAACATCTAAAACAATCTTCACTACCCAAAGCAACTGGAAACATAAATTGATGTTATGTGAAACAACTTCTCACCAAGGTTGGAAAAATTACTTGTTTTTGCTTTAATTACAATTACAAATACAATTATGCTCTAAAATCTTCAATTACGATTATTCAAGTTCAAGTATTTGTAATTTAATTACAATAAAAAGATTCTCAAACATTGCGACCAATTCACTTACATACGAAGCATCGAGCTTTGCTTATGTCAACTATGTGGATTTGTTTTGTATTTTTGTATCAGACCAATTAAAGCCTTATTTTTCTTTACCCTTATTCCTCCATCAATCTTTGTCTAACTTTAATTTTTATAGAACATAATTTTGTTTCAAAGCAACTGTTAAGTATGCTACTGAATTCATATCGCTTCCAGCAACGTTATGGTTTTAGCTAAACCCAGACATGGAAACCAGTTTGGTCGACCGGCACAGGCCAGGTTACCGGTCGGGTCGAGATTCTTCGACTGGCCGGTCAAGCCGGTTAAAACACCAATCAAATTCTCCTTTCTTGCAACTAAAAGACATCTAAGCAGCAACTGAAGTACACATATACATTTTACTAAAAATAAAACTTTTTATGAAAAAAAAAAAGAGTATCAACAAACCACACCTTTCAAAGCATTTATTGAATGGTTTCAAGCTGCGATTAATATGCTGTGACCATTGTGCTATGCCCCCTCCCCCTTTGGGCCACGCCACAAAGCAAAAGAGTGCAAAATATCCCATAAAATTGCCTAATCAGATTACAATAAAGCATGCATGTGGAAGAGGCATACGCTACCTTACATTTTTGCATCATTTTAATCAGCTTGGGAGTAGAAATGGCGCAAATTTCAGATTTTTTAGTACATGCTAAAATCTTGCCGCTTTGAAAAGCTTGTTTCAACTTAAATTTACCACACTCTACACTGGGCAAGAAAAACATAGCTCTTTATTTTTTTTATATTTAACTAGCCATAGCTTGTTCTGAAGTATCAGCATTTCTACCAGAGGTTGAGTCGACAACGCAAGGCTCGAGGCCAAGACCAAGGACAACCCTTCCGAGGAAAGATGTTCTCAGGCCAAGGACAGAAATGCTCGAGACCAAAGCCAAGGATTAAGGACACAGGCGGCAAGTGCTCTCAAAAAAACACACACAAAAAAAAGTCTTAAAAAAACTTTTTCATGCGATCTCCAAAAAAGAAAAGTCTTCAAGCAAATTTTTCTGGCGATCTCAAAAAAAAACGGGCTTTAAAAATGTTTTTCAGACGATCTAGAAACTTTTAACGACTCAAAAAATAGTGCTGTCCTCGAACCGAGGACAGGGCAATTTTTGAGGACTTGAGGCTTCGAGACCAAGGACTTGATCTTCGTGGCCAAAGCCAAAACCAAGGACTTCAAAATCTGTCCTCGAGGACGTCCTTGAGGCCAAGTACATCCTCAAGGACTCCACCTCTGATTTTTACAAGCTCACTGCTGAGGCACATTATTTTTCAAATACTTTCTAGCCAATGTCATAACAGTTTAGTGTTTACTTCTCGGCACACTGCAAATAACCTGTCACCAATAGCTACAAAATTTTAACTTTTTTTCCTGACCTTACGCATAATATCGTTAGAAAGAACGTCTAATAAAATAGCTTTTGCCGTCCAATTCATTTTATGCTAGTTTGTACACGTTTTGCGCTGCTTAAAACAGGTCTTTCAAACCAAAATGTAACCTAAAAAGGTCTTAAAATTGAGTTATTTTTGCAAAAAACGCAAAAACTTTTTGCGTTTTTTGCTGAGACTCCCGTCCAGAGTTGTAAGTTGGGCCGGGCTTTTCAGGTCGGGTTCGGGCCAGGTTCGGGCCTAAAGTTGACAAAAATTTTGGGCTTAATTCGAGAGACGTACTTTTCATCTTAAGTTCAAAAAATCTAATCAAAATAATTTGGCAACATTGCTAAATTTTTCAGACCTAAATTCATTTTCGATTGTTTTTCGGGTATGATTTGGGCTTTAAATTAGTTTTCGGGTTCAAGCCGGGTTTGGGTTTATATTTTCGTGTTCGGGCCCAAACTAGTCTGCCCGTTTACAACTCTGCCCCCGTCTGGAATCACAAAGTTTAACACCTCACCCATGCCCTCCCTTTTGAAAAATGTTTATTAGATGTATTGAACAGTGAACAAAAATCTTCTGTAAAAAAGTAGGTTGACCGGGCCAGTCAGAAACTGGTCGACCTGCCGGTCAACTAGCGTAGATTTTGAAATTTATCGGTCGGGTCGGGTCGAAAAAATCCTGACCGGTTTCATCTCTGGCTAAACCATGGTATCATACCGCAATTATTTGTGCAAAAGAAAATAAGTTTTAATACAATTAAAAATTGTAAAAAAGTTATAAGTGTGTATTCTACAATTACTATTTAACACCATTTTAACTTTTACCAATAAAATTACATATTTAGCATGATTATACAAAATACAACCATAAGTGTCGCTTTGACAGGCAAACAAGCAAAATAGCGCACAAAATCTTAATATCACAAATAGCATTGAAGTTAAATCATAGGCGTAGCCAAGGAGAAAAGAAACAAGAAGCCCCCCCCTTTATTGATATGCCATCAATAAAAAAAATCTGACAAAAAAGTCTTGTTTCTCCATTTTTAATTTTTAGTTTTTGTATGCATCTTCGTGTACAACAGTACACCGGTACAACAGTAATTACGAATAATATTGACGAGCATGAGGGCCTCGGGCCCCACCAATTTGATTTTGCCAACCAATTAAAATGTATAACTGGATGAAATTTAGGGGTTTCGTCATGAAAGTTGCTACTGCAGGCCCTCATCTAACCTGTTTATGAACGTAATGCAATAACCAGGGCTGGATTTGTTATATGACACAGTACCAGGTCCCAGTGCTCAGATGGTAAGACTTTTCTTGGTCTTCACCTGTACTTGGCAGAAAGATGTGTCAAAAATCTCCAAAGTACCAGGCGCCTCGCGCAATGTAAATCTGGCCCGGGAATAACATGGTTAGTAAACGTAACCATCTAATATAAATTTTTCCATAACAATTCATCTCCACCGTCTTTACGCTCATAATATTTTAAAGAAAAATTATCAAGGGGAATTTCTCATTGAACAAAATATTGTATTTGAATTGAGAGGTCTTGGGCCTCTTGGCCGTACATATACTCCTATAACTGGTTACTTTCACGACAAAACAAAAATCTCTGAGAAAAGCCTTTGAGTGGATTATTATTTACAGTCAAAATATTGCAGGATGCAATGATCCTTACTTCCCCTATTTAGGCCAAATAATCACTTCAATGAACATTCAACCACAAATTGCTAAATTTTTAACGTGTTTTGGACTTAAATTGCAAGTAAAAGGAGGATTGAACAATTTAATGTTTTCGATTGGCTTTCAAACGTTAAAAATCTATAATGTTTTCAAGTAATGTGATCCAACGGCATTAAAACTGCTTCTATTTGAAAAAAATTACAAAAAATTGCCCAGCGGCTGGGGGGCTTCGCCTACAGACCCTTAAAGCCTCCGATGGCTGGGTGTCGGCCCCAGAACCCCGTCTGAGATACTTTTGAGTTACATTAGCTTACTCAACACTTCTCCCGAAATAGACAATTGCACTTTTTAACTATTAGTTTACCTCTACCTTTAGCAAAATTCAGGTTAAATTCCAACCATTGGCCACGGCTTTCGATCTCATATTCCACAATATCTTTGCTCCACAAAAAGTTCCTCCTTTGAAAATTTCTGATCACGTCATTGCATGTGATTTGTGGTTTGTCCTCCCAATCAAAAATCCTGGCTATGCCTATGGTTACAATGGTTACTTACCGTCGATTACAGTCACATCTAACCAGAGCTGGGCACCCGCTACTTGAAAAGTATAGCGGCGCTGCCGCTGCCACTGTTAGGCAAAAAAGTAAGCGGTAAGCAGCAGCGCTGCTTACCGCTACTCAAATGAAATAGTAGCGCCGCAGCCGCTACTTGCATGCAAAACAGCGGCCCCCTCCGCTTGTCGCTGCCGCTACTTTAAAAAAGTAAAGAGAATAAAAACGATGACATTCAAATACGATATCTAATGGTAAAACTTCAATTTTATTTACGAAAGTAAATTATTCAAGCTTTTAAAATACTGGTACAGGTTAAAATCGGCATTAGCAGGCTTAAATGGTAGACAAGTAAGTAAAAGTTTGACGCAAAAGTAGATCAAGCGTTTAAGATATTGGTGTTTATTAAGTCGAAGGAGATACTTAGTAATGACGTACATGTTAAGAAAATGATGCTCAAAGCGATATATGTTACACTAAGTATTTTTTTTACAAATATAATTCCATAACTAAGTTGTCTTTAACGTTTATTTATTACTCGGTTTTACTTGTTTGTTCTATTCTCAGCGCACTATAAATTCAATTCTTAGTTTTACTGTTAACTGTTGTAGCAATTTTACTACGCCTTGATGTAACTACTCAGGCCCGGCACCACGGGACATAGGCGCAGCCAGAGGGGGGGGGGGCATGGAGCCCGGGCCCCCTCCAATTGAAATGCGACCAATGATAAAAATGTGACAAAAAAACCTATTGTTTCGTCAGTTTCAATATTTTTCAGCATTTTTTGCGTACAACAGTACACGCGTACAGCGGTAATTAACAATAATATTGACAACCAGAGGGCAGGGCCCCCTCAATTTAATTTTTGCCAATCAATTGAAATGAAAAACCTGGCTGAAATTAGAGGTTTTTATCTTAAAGTTGCTACCTCAGGCTCTCATCTAATTTTTTTAAAAACGTAATACAATAATCAGGGCGTGATTTACCATATTTCACAATTGGCACAGTACCAAAGGCCTGCGCTCAGATGGTAAGACTTTATTTTTGGTCTACACTTTTTCTGCGAAAATCTCCGACGTGCCAAGGGCCCCGCGCAATGTAAATCTGCCCGGGCAATAACATAGCAATTAGGCGTAACCATCTATTGTACGGTTTTTAATAACAATTCACTCCAACTCGCTAGTTTTTACGCAAAAAAATACTTTTGAAAAAAAATAGCTGGGAGAAATGCTCATTGAACAAATTATTGAATTTGAATGGAGGGGCCTGGGGCTTCTTGACCGTACATGTACTCTTACAACTGGTTATTTTCACATCAAAACAAAAATCTCTAAGGAAAATCTTCGATTGGATTATTATTTACTAGTAAAATACTTACAAAATTTAACCCCAAAAGTAAAATCATAAACGTATTTTTGACCAAATCATAAGTAAAAGGAGGATTGAAACAATTAAATTTTTATCAATTGGCTTTTAAATGTTAAAAATCTAGTTCTTTCAAATGCTTCTGAACACATGCAAAATGTGATCCAATGGCATTAAAATAGCTTTTTTTCCAAAAAAATGCAAAAAAATTGCCAAGCAGCTGGGGCTTCGGCCCCAAACCTCCATCTGTGATACGTTTGAGTAAGCTAGTTTTCTTACACACGTCTCCCAGTTTACATATTTTCATTTTTAACTTAAGGTTTAAGCGCTCTCCCTTTTGAAAACTCTTCGTTAAGTGCCAAAGCAGGCCACAGCTTCTGATCATATAATCTAGGATATCTTTGTCCCACAAAAAGTTCCTCTTTCAAAAATTTCTGATGGCGTCGTTGCATGTCATTTTTGGTTTGGCCCTCCCCCAATCAAAAATCCTGGCTATGCCTATGCACAGGGGGGGGGGATTTTTGGGCCGTGCCCCTTCCCCAAATCATTCCTTGTGCCTCCCAAAAAGATCAGCAAACTTTTGCCCAAAAACAGGTCACCACAAACGCTTTTTTTTTATTGAAACAGAACACAGATCGAGTGAACGTGATCAAATAGCCTAGTATTTTGCGATGAAGACCTTTACTTTTTTGGTCTTCACCTTCAAATTTAAGGGCAAAATCCATACCAAAGAAGGATAACATAGGATTAGGAGCAAATTGCTGAGGCATTCCAAAGGCGTCTCGGCTGCGTAAGCGTCCCCCCAAAAGTTCTTTGCCCCCCCCGAAACCCACTACTCTGGTTCCGGGCCTGTTACTGTACTGTTCTACTTGCAGTGCACGAACTGTACTCTGGTCTGCGACCAGATAGAGAACAAATCATCTTCATTCGTTTTTCTAAATGCTAGCATTTTAGGGAAATATCGCGAAAAACCATCTTTGCGATTTGCAAGTTTTCAGCAATTTGTCGAACTGTATCATTATCGCATTTTTGTTAAAGAGATGCTGCTCGAAATCGGCTTTATTGAAATCGTTTTTATCAGTTCAAATTGGCCCGCTACTAGTCACATTATTTGTTCAAATTTGGTGCAGAAAAAATAGGACCACGTGCGATAAAACTTGCCTACACATATGCGAGCTACAACAAAACGTCACAAAGGTAACCTTATATATTGTACTAAGCTAAAATAACCTGGTACAAGAGCAGAGTGAAAACAAACGGAGATTAAAGACTTCAAGCGGTAACGTGTGAAAATGTGAATCAAAAAAGTCTTGGAAAGAGTTTATTAGGAGTAGCGGCAGCGGCAGAATATTTGCTTAAAAAACAGCGCTGAAGCGCTGCCGCTTTTTTGGTTAAAAAAACAGCGGCGCAGCCGCTACCGAAAAAATAGCGGCGCTAGTAGCGCCGCTAGTGAACAGCGCCGCTGTGCCCATCACTGCATCTGACGTCATTGACCATATCTGTTTTAGGCTATTTTTGGCTTAGAGTTAGTGCTAGTTATGATTAGAGTAGGTGCTAAGTTTAGGTTATGAATATGTTTTTTCAAAAGTTATGAATATATTTAACTTTTTCAAAAGTTATGAATATGTTTAACTTTATCTCTAAAACTAACTTTAACTATCTCTAATCTACTTCGATGTTCGGTTCGTCACTTCAAATTTGACTACAACCGGTAGAAAATCTCGATATCGATTTGCAACTGGAGGAAAATTGATGATGTTCTAACACATTTTGTTATTATCTCAGTGATTAATAGAGTAATTGTAATTGAAAATATATAGAAAATTTTTCAATAACAATTATTGACTTTTGAAAAATCTCAATTACTATTACAATTACAGCAAAGTCGTGTAAAATTACAATTTTGTAATTTTAATTTTAATTGCAGCGCTTTGTCAAAAGTAATAATTTGACAATGTGGAAAATTTTTCTCCAAACTTCAGCGTTTGATATGGCCTATTGTTTCCAAAATATTTTATTTCAAAAATAAAACTAACTTCTTTGCAGGTTTCCAATAAATGCAGTTACTAATTTAATTTTACTTAAGTTCAGCTCCTATCTACACTGTAACTTTACTAAGTATTATTTGTAACGCTGACCACTGCTGAAGCCTTGCAAGCACATGCGTTTAAAATGCTTGTGAAAGTTGGCTGTCATAATTCAAAAAACCTATTTTACATTTATCTGGCGACACTGCAGGAAACATTTTTTAAACTTTTGATTGGAGTCAATCGAAAAAATAAATACATAGTAAAAAGCTGAAATTAGACAAAAATATACTTGAAACGCTTCTTTAGTTTCCGCAGGTAATCCTAGCTGAATGTTTTTCCCCTTTGCTTTGCCGATAGCTTTGCTTTGTCAATATTCATCAAAAACGTTGAAATGTCAAAGAACAAAAGCTCCTCGCGCCACGCAAATGATTAATGTTTTATGCAGCGAGTGCGATGAGTGGTTGTACTGCACTGGAGTGATAGGTTGCCCGTGGCTGACACCGAATGATGAAGCG
The DNA here is from genome assembly GCA_963965965.1 of Trididemnum nubilum. Classification (NCBI taxonomy): domain Eukaryota; kingdom Metazoa; phylum Chordata; class Ascidiacea; order Aplousobranchia; family Didemnidae; genus Trididemnum; species Trididemnum nubilum. Next base: position 47,983,116 of record OZ014471.1, on the reverse strand, counting down.
AATTGCACGAGCTGTCCACCACATTTGCCCAACCGATGCGATTGCAATGTTGAAGGAAACTTCACGTGCGAGTTGGATGGTGATGGAGGGAATCGTCGGACATGTTACGCTGATGATTGTAAGTAAACTTGTCGTAGTGAGATTGCGGATGAATGACGTCATGCATTGTGTGCTCGATGTTAGAAGAAAACAAAAAAATAAACCAAACAATGTTTTAAATTATACACGTTTTTGCAGAACTGTTTCATTTTAATAAGAAGTAACTTTTGAAATAAATTGGCATCGATATTGGATTCAATTTTGCACAATGGACGTTTTTTGGTGAGCATAAAGCAAAAGAATAAGGTTTATTTTATCTAAAGTTTAAGACAAATGAAGAAACTGTGAATTTTTACGTCAGAAATTACAAACTAAGTCACTTGTTTGAAATCATTTTTGAAATATTGTCAACCAATAAGTTTGTATTTGTGATGCAATTGAAATCGTATCACATGATCAGTGGTCGAGAATATAAAGTGTCTGCTACTTAAACCGTAGACTCGAGTTCAATTCCCGGCCAGGTCAAACCAAAAACTATAGTATTGGTATTTACAGCGCTCTTGCTCGAGGTTCAGCAATTAAGGGGACAGTGCACAGCCTTTACCGTTTGTGGTAAACAGGTGGCAGCTTAACTTATTTATCCATTACGTAGTGACTGATCCTAATATGTAGCATTACGAGTATACCAACTTTGTCCTCTTAAATATCAATTGTTGGGGGCCACTTGTCTCCAAGAGGTGGCCCCTCAAATATTTGTCTCTTAAATTTAAGCAAACAGGGGCTTTAAAAGCAATAAGCTTTTGAGCTACTGTAAAGCGATTATGAAAATCAGTTTTGGGGGTTCCATTTTTTCAGAGTTGCACTTCCAAAAATGATACTGTATTTGAGTTTTATTATCCAGTGTTATCAATAAATCAGCTTTTTAACTTTACTTATAAAAAACTGAGTTTAGGAAGTTTATTTTTGGGAATAGCTTTGAGTTAGCATTCTCCAACTACGCGTACATAAAAATATTTTTTGCCTAAATTTCTACTCAAATCAAAAACATTATCTCTCTCGCTAAAGTTGTTCGAAATTGATTTCTCGGGAGTTCATTTCGGGAAAATTTCCGTTACAAATATCAGCAAAACATTTCAGAACACATGACTGCGTTTGTTGATTGACTACTTTAATTAGACAAAAAACAGAATTTGGTGTTTTGCAGTTTAGGAGAAGGAAAGCGCACAAGATTCAGAAAGAAAAAACAAATTGATAAATATAAAAAAATAAAAAGGTAAAAAAAAAAAATTATCTCTGCAAAAAAAGGGTTAGTAGGGATAAAAGGGTGTTTTAAAATATACATAACCATGTAAACTGTTTTTGCAGTACTTAGCCGTTTTTAAATGACACCACTTTTATCGCTAATTTCTGAGGCTGCTTTGAGGCTCTACCAAAGTAATGTATTGTTTCAAATTTTGCCTCAAAGAAAAACCTTGTCTGCTGTCCAAATTTTTTGTCAAGCAATCTAATTGTTCTTGAGTAAGCAAAAGTCTACAGTTGCGCTGTCATTAGCTGCAAAATGCCCAAGTAAAAACAAAAGAAACACGCGACGCAAAACGCAAAAGGCGACGCAAAAGTCAAAATCTACACTTTCAATTCTTTGTGACTCTCAACAGCAAAAATTTGGTATGGAAGTACGCAGGAAACATTTTCTTCAGGTGTAGATAGGTTTTCTTGATTGTATATGGTGTTTCAGGATTTTTCAACTCAATATTGCAGTATTTTAACTGCTTTTTACTCGGAAGGACTGCTATCTGGGATAGACTACATTGGCTTTAATCCCTTCTAGTCAAATACGTCCATCAAGCCCAACATTTTGCCAATCTTAAGCCCGAACCGGGCGCGAATGCAACCTGAAAAGCACGGCCCGCCTTACAACTCCGACACATAAACTCACGCACTATTGTCCGCATGTAGACATGGGTGTTTGACTTGTACAGTATTACGCATTGAAAAGAAAACTGACTGGTAACTGCAGTGTTTCATTCTGTTGTTGGTGTGCTTTTGCTAATATGCATAAAACGTTCAAACTAGGCTGATGCCAGTAATCGAAATACCACCAGTTTTGTTTTATTCACGATCTCGCATCAGAATGATGGTTCATGCACCTACTGAGCCAGGCTCGGATTAGTGATATCATCTAGGCTGCATTGCGGTCGCAGGATTAGACATTGCACCACGACTGTGAAAATCAGGCTAATCAAAAATTCCAATACTGCTGGCAACTGTTGCTAATGAAACGAAAGCAATAACAAAATAGAACTGGTTACATCATAATTACTTGCAACCAATTTATTGCATGATGAACGTTTTCACTGCCAGTTCATTGCTGGACTGGTAAAAGATAAAGTGAGAATGGACCCTTTCTTTAAGTTACTGCTCAGTACAAAAAATACCAAAATTGTCTTAATGAAATAACTTTAGTGCATAAAAGTTAGAAAGTTTTCTGTTTACGGTAATTTAGCGGCATTGCAATCAGCTATGTGTGCGTGGGAAGAAGCAGATTTCTGTTGACATGACAAAGCCTACAAATTGTAATCACGGAAATTTTAGAAGAAGTTATGTCGTACGAGCCTCTATGTTGGACACAAAAAAATACGAAACCTTAAAAAGTTTTGTAATGACGCATTATGTGGAAGAGTGCGAAGCTGCTTTGAGCAGGGGCCAAGCAGTAGCCAAATGAAGTTTTAGAGTGGGTGCAAGCGGGGCTTAGTCAAGCGTAAAATTGCCGAAATCCATTTAAAACCTTACACTTTTTTATAAAAATCAATAAATTTGGATTTGGGCTGGCTGTTCTTAATTTTTTTGACAATTTTGAGCTTGATTTGTTCTTAATTTGTTTTTAAATTTGAGAACAACGATGTCAATTATGGCGGCCATGATCGTAAAACTGTTTTATTCCCATTGCTCTGTCTGCGTAAGTAAACGTATTTTTTGCTGCTTTCTCAGCATCGTAAAATTGCGAAAGCCAAAAAGCGAGAAGTTTACTTGAATGTGAGTTAAAAAATGTTTAGTTGCTTCTGCGGTGCGCAACAGCATTCTAAAGTCTTAGAATTGTTGCAAATTTCTTCGAAAATGCCAAAAAATCACTCAAATTTTATCGTTTTGAATCAGTGCCAAATTTAGCTTGTTTTATTTTTATTTTTTGAAATTTATTTATTTTTGATTGTTCTTAATATAATTTTCTGTTGCTAAAGCTGGCGTTGTTCTTAATTTGTTTTTTTAATTTTAAGCAAAAATGAGCCTCAGGTTCTTATAAAAGTGTGTTCAGTATCTACTTAACATTGCAAAACCCGTAATGACGATACAGAGCAAGCTGCAATTATTTTTTCTGTTTCATAAGCAGCTAACTAAAATTGTAACAAATACCTACTGACGGTGCTGGGCAATGCAAGTTTTTTTTTTAAGTCCACAAATCCGCAACCGAATTTCAATTTTCTTAATCCGCAACCGCAAGTCCCCAATTGCACGCTTAAAAGATTAGTCCACAACCGCAAGTCAGCAACGAAGTTTCAAAATTATTGAATCCGCAACCGCAAGTCTGCAACTTTGTAATATTTCAAGTCCGCACCGCAAGTCCGCAACTTTTTATGAACCGAGTAGAAGAGTTTTACAATCAACCATGTCCCGAAGTGATCTGCTCCGAGTTAATTAGTAAACATAATTGAAAAGTAGTGACTTGTGGGAAGTATAACAAGCGTGTGGTGAATACATTCCACGCAATAAAAGGAATTACTTACAATCATTCATTGTGGTAAATGTACCACAGCATGACTTGTTAATGAGCTGCTTTTTCGGATGGCAAACTTAAGAATTGCCCAACCCCTCTTACTTTCAGGTCCAACTCAAAACTGATTTAAACGCTTGTATTTTTGGTTAAAGTTTATAAGTGCCTTGGCTAAGGGGAGCAGTAGCCCCAGCCCTCCTGGTTGCGCTATGGTTTTGTACAGCAGGTGCCTAAACTGCATGGAAGCATAGTGTACAACCTACCGACGAACCCTTAAAAATGCTATAATGAAGCTAGGGATTCGAAGATTGAAAGCCATTGGATTAGAATGAGAAGCCATCAAATAGTAAAGCACAATCCGTTCACAAAAAGACATTCTAAAAAAAACAATTTTTTTTCAAGGCAAGAAAGGGCAAACGCAGTAGAAGGCAACAAAACATTCATATCACTAATCGTATTACTAAATTTTTAGTCCCTACTTTCTATAAATGAAGCACGATATTGCAAAAGTTGATAAATGATATTTTTCAAAAACTGAGTTTTTCATAGATTTTAATTTATCTACTAAAACTAATTTCCCTGAGAAAAAACTTGTTTTAATTTTCAATCAATTTTCGGTAATAAATAGCTTAATATGTCGCACTTGACAAAAAGGCCAAATGGAAATTTAAAACTTTAAACGCGATTTACGCGAAACAGCAAAATGCGACTTATCAACTTTTGCCAAAACATGCTTCAAATACTGTAGGAACGAGATAACCACACGCTACCAGCAGTGCCGTCGCCAGACCAAACGAAGTGAGAGTGCCTTAGCCGAAAATGGGGGGGCACTATAAATGGACTGAGCTTTTGCACATAAAAACTGATATTTTAAAGCTACAATTTTGTATTCATCGTTGAAAAAAGATACATATAAGCCCGGCAGCGTTTATTAGCTCGTTTCGTATGCGGCCGGTATAATCGCTTGAAAAATCTGTCTGCAGGAGTGAATGCGATCACAAGCGCAACCAGGGTTTTGCTAGGAGAGAGGGGGCTTGAACCTAAAGTAAATGTATTTTGCACAACAATTGTCTAATTTAGGTCCCGTGCTGAACAAAACCGTTGCTGCTCAAGCAGAGAGAGACAGAGTTGCAGAGAGACAGAGCCACCAGCTGCAGGGTGATTTTTGCGATTTTACGGCAAAAATAGCGATTTTATAGCCATTTAAATCACATTTCGCACGTTTTAAAACCATATCAATAATTACAGTAAATTGCTAAAATTCAGAAGTCATTGAACAATTTAAATTGTCTGGCCTCTTGAGCATCCATATACTTCAGGTCAAGTATAAAACACGTTCAAACGCTTTTTCTTTTGTTGGTTATATTTTCTAATTGATTTGGCTAAAGAGAGCTGATAGCCCCGATGCCCCTTCCCCCTGGTTGCGGCACTGACTGCGACCTAAAATGAATTTTGAGTGTGCTCTAAAAAAAAACAACTGGTCTTTTAAAGAAACGTTTTCACGTATTGTTTTAGGTCACAATCACTAACAAAATAGCGGTAACGCTTCTGCAGGCATACATCTCTATTCCGCGACCCATCCGTATAGGCGTGTTAATAAGACGAATGATTGGGTCACATTTATGTACAGCAGTTGGTGGCCAGCAATTTTGCAAGCAATCGAGAAAACTCCGAACGAGAATCATGTTTGAAAATTATTATTCCTTTTTTGATTATTGCTTGTTGTCTTGTTACGTGATGCTCCAAAAAAGCATTCTGAATGAACCAAAATGGGGAGGCACAAGCAGTCGTTAGGAGGTGACGACGCCCCTGGCCCGATTGTAGCGACGGCAATAGTTACCAGTACAAAAAGTGATACCCCAGTGGCTAATTTAGTGAACTCACGGTAAAAAACAACCAAGCCATACTTTGAACCAAGGTTGCAAATTCGAACTTAAGCTAAAAAAAAGTCGGTTGTTTTGCCGAACTCGAAAAAACAGTGTTGACTCCAAATTGAATCAGGTTAGACCCGCTTCTCATAGCCTGTCTCGCCGCGCGCCGTATTCTTCATATTTCTGCAGTCATACCACACTTTGGATATAAATATAATAATGTTATTCCTCACAGAACACCAAAAATTTGATTCATCCAAAGGAGCACGGCAAAACGAGAAGTCAATTATCAACTAGCCAAATCAATATCAATTAACTAAAATTTACTATACCAAAATTTACCCTATTGATTATACTAACACTATGCTAGACTATACTATTAAAAAACTGCTTCGAGGTCGCACTATAGACACAGAAACATCAGCAGGTTGACAGTTTACATAACTAACTTACTACACAGCTAACTTGATACACTAAACTACGAAAATTTGAAACACCATATCACTCGTGCTGTCGAACGCTATCTAATTTGAGCACTAGTTGCAGACTTGAAGATTATTGGATTAAAGATCTAAAGACAATTCAGTTAAAATTACTACAAAGACAGTTCTAGAAGATTCTTAAAACAAACACAAAAGGGGCTTCTAAAATGCTCTAAAAAATTCACCAACTATTTGCATAAAAGATAAGAACGCTGCATGAAGTCGTTTCTCACGTTACCAAACAGCATGTCAACAAAAAGAAAGCGATTAAGTCGAAAAGCAGACTTAGTATTTATGTCAGCCTAAACTCGAAAAACTTGATATTTTTGCCGAACTTAAACTCGAAAAAATATAATTGATTTCTCATGTTTGACTGGGTAAAAACATGAATGTTTTACGAAAATAGAATGGAAGTTCAATATTTGTATAAAACTTGCGGAATTGCGGACTAAAATTAAAAATAGTCCGCAACCGCAAGTCCGCAATTTAAATTGCTAAAGTCCGCAAGTCCGCATGTCCTCAACTTTTTTCGTTAGTCCACAATTGCGGATTCGCAGACTTGCGGACTAACTTATGGACTTGCCCAGCTCTGATAATAATAATATAGCAAAGAGACAAAAAATCCGAGTTTCAATCAAGTACAGATGTTTATGTAAAACAGCTTGCGAACCTCTGAATTAGAACCTTCCAAACACAAAGCCTACATTGTGGCGTCCCTGGAATTAGAAGGATATGAACCAAAAACAAAAGAAGGATAGGAACCAAAAAGGATAAGAACCTCTGGATCAGTACTCCCAAATATTTACATGGGCATCCCTGCCGGGACACAAAACCCCTACATTAGCATCCCTGCCAAATGTTCGAAGAAAGCAAAGTTCAAAAAGAAAAAAAGAGAAGAAAATTCGATCAAATTATCAAAAAAAAGTAAAAAAAATTCAAGCAAATCATCAGCAGAAGGATTATCAGCAACCGAATCAACACTATCAGCAGACGAATCCGAAAACCAACTGTAAGAGCTATCGACTACGCAGCTATCGTTACGTAGCAGCAAAGAAAACATAATTTTGATCTAAATGAACTTAAGCTGCCAAAGCATTCAAAAAACAGCTGTTAAAAGGGGGACACTATCTGCGAAGTACAAAGCGAAACCCAACAATGAACAACGACGGTGTTGCAGTAACAACTTCTTCAGAAATTCAACCCTCAGTTCAAGTTATGAACCCGGCAAAAACATCTAAAACTGTAAGACCGAATCGACCACCACCAATCCCTGGAACCGAATTGACCAAGGCAACACCCGAACCGTCAAGCCAAAGCAGTCGCTAAATTCCGCAAACGACCCCAAACCCAACTCATTACAAACTATTTGAGTACGAGCCAATGTCTACGACGGCAAGTTTGAAATCTAACGAAAAAAAAGCAAAAAAAAGCTACGCCTGCTTCGGCAAGTAACATGTATTTCCTGCTCTATTATTAATCAAGTTTATTCGCCTGCAGCTTTTAAATTACATGCAATAATATTGTTTGCAACACATCCGTTTTGAACGGTTTCTTTCAATAACATGTACTGTAAACAGACGATTGATGATCTTCACTACATTGCAATTTTTCACTTGAAAGAAAAGCAATTTATAAAAACCAATTTTTCATGATATAAAGTGTATAGTATCGCAATGTTTTTGGTTGCCATTAGCAGCAACCACGATAATTTCTGTTTAGAATGTTCAAATAATGATGATTTTTCTTTTTTACTACAGCTGTTTACAGCATTTTTTCCCTTCTTGAGACATGAGCAAAACGCTATAAATATATTTCTTTCTTTTTTAATCCAAGAAAGACTAAATTAAAACATTTGCACGCGCTCAGCTAAACTTTTTGTGTTGTGTATACTGTCTCAAGCAAGCAACTGCATTGCAGCAATCAATTCTAGGGAGTATATTACCACAACTCATCACGGGGATATGCCGACACCAGACGCGAAGTTCTGGGTACTTCTATGTATGTCTTGTCCTTGCGCAGTAATCAGAGCTCACAGACTCCGACAAGCGCATGTTTTACTTCCCAAAGTGAGGGAAGCGTACCTGGTCGCGTGCAAATGGAAACTATTTTTGAAAAGCTTGTTAGTGGTACAGAATTTCAAAATAGCTTTCAATAGCGTCGGAGCTATCATTTCCACTCTTTGAAATATGGGTAGCCTTGAAAAAGGCTGTTTTAGATTGAACGTTTTCGTCCAGCTTTCTTCATGAATCTACGCTGGAATGAAGAAAAACTAAAATGCAGTGGTATTTATAGAGGTTGACTGCATTGAAATGACAATGGGTTACTATTGCGACGTAATATGCTGCAAAAATCACCTAAAATTGTATAAGGTTAATGCAAAACTATATAGAAAAAATAAAAAATTTCTTGCCGTTCTCTGATTGGTCAAAATTGGTCAATCTGGCAATTTGATTGGTGGAAAAATATTGTTTCGGTTTCGTCGAAAGTGAAAAAAAATTAATGTGAAATTTGGAGTGAATAAACGAATTCGTTTTGACGGCAGAGAATAGGCTGTAACGAATTGGTATAGATTGCTTCCACAACTGATAAATAGAACTAAGATCTTGCTGTAGCCAAAATGGAAAATTGTACATCGTTGAAATGTTTGGCACATTCTTCAATCTCTAATAAATGCTGTCCGATTACAGAATCACAGTAGACACTAGGGGTGGTAGTGATTTTACATTCTCAATTAGGCAGATTTTTTGTTGGTCTTTTGTCACTTCTTATGCGTCTCGAAATGTGTTGATTAATTCTGTCTTGCGATCTTTGGGAAGTTCGATCCACGTACCGACAGTCACAGCGGCACACGCATTGATATACGACCATACTTTGTTGAAGGGAGGGTAGAACATTTTTATGGACTGCAGGCAAAATTTTTCTCGTTGTAAAAATAATGCGAGATTCAACAGCTTGGTAACATCGGTTGATAGCAATCTTGGTTTTCTTTTCGAAATTCAAAGAAATTTTGCCAATCCAAGGGAGCTTCAAGTAAACTGGACACTTTTGCGGTCCTTCTTTTGGTTTACACTTAAAAAGTGCAATTTTCTTAGACATGATGACTTGAATAATGCTTTCTGGGTATCCATTATTCTGTAGAATCGAGCTGATGTTTACTTTTTGAACAAATCATCAATTCTCGATGCACATGTGTTTCAATCAAGCTGGTTTTACGTTTTGTAGGCCCAAACGAATCCCAACGAAAGTACTGTCCAGCAAAAGTGGGTTTTCTGAAAACAGAAGTTAAAAATCCCTCATTGCTTTTCTCCACGAAAATGCTTTGACGTTATTAAATCACTAAAAAGCAATGATAAAATCATAATCACCAAACCAGATAAGGGCTCAGGCGTGGTCATTCCGAATAAATCTGACTACTGTACATTACCAAAATGAATTTAATTTTAAATGATGCAGGCAAATTTCAACAAATTGGTATCGCCGATACCAATGATAACACTGCAAAGATTGAAGCGAAAATTCAGAGGCGTTTGCTGCAACTCTCCAACGGTGGGGTAATGCACGAATCTGTTTACAAGAAAATTCGCCCAACTGGTTCACTCAGGCCCAGATTTTATGGCTTGCCAAAAGTGCACAAAAAAGATGTCTCTCTTTGACCAATTCTATCTATGGTTGGCTCATCGCAACACGCTTTGGCAAAATATTTGGCAGCTGTTATTGATCTGGTTTCACAGCTTTACTCAAACAATTGCATAAAAGACTCATTCACTTTTGCTAAAGAGATGCAAGATCTTCAAATGCATCCAAAAGAAACATTTCTTTGCTTATTCGACATTCGCAGTTTGTTCACTACTGTTCCTTTAGCGGAAACAAATCAAATTTGTGCGGATTCGTTGTATGGCGGTGAGCTCATACGTCCAGACTACCCCAAATTCCAAACTCTTGGAATTAATGAACACTGCCACTAAATCGGTGGAATTCAGCTTTACAGTAACAACAACATATACAAGCAAATTGATGGCGTGGCAATGAGTAGTCCACTAAGTGTTGCTTTAGCCAATATATTTGTTGGACACTATGAGAGTAAGCTGTTTGAGTCCACAACCAAGCCATTCCTTTATCGCCGATATGTGGATGACACTTTTGCCATTTTTTTATAAGAAAATGAATGCACTTCTTTTCTTGACGCCCTAAATTCAATGCATTCGTCATTAAAGTTCACCTTTGAAAAAGAAGAGAATGATCAGCTCCCGTTTTTAGATGTTTTGGTGGAAAAAAGCAATGAGGGATTTTTAACTTCTGTTTTCAGAAAACCCACTTTTGCTGGACAGTACTTTTGTTGGGATTCGTTTGGGCCTACAAAACGTAAAACCAGCTTGATTGAAACACTAGTGCATCGAGCATTGATGATTTGTTCAAAAAGTAAACATCAGCTCGATTCTATGGAATAATGGATACCCAAAAAGCATTATTCAAATCATCATGTCTAAGAAAATTGCAAAATTTTGAAGGATTGGCAAAATTTCTTTGAATTTCGAAAAGAAAACCAAGATTGCTATCAACCGATGTTACCAAGCTGTTGAATCTCGCATTATTTTTACAACGAGAAAAATTTTGCCTGCAGTCCATAAAAATGTTCTACCCTCCCTTCAACAAAGTATGGTCGTATATCAATGCGTGTGCCGCTGTGACTATCGGTACGTGGATCGAACTTCCCAAAGATCGCAAGACAGAATTAATCAACACATTTCGAGACGCATAAGAAGTGACAAAAGACCAACAAAAAATCTGCCTAATTGAGAATGTAAAATCACTAGCACCCTGCGGCGTTCGCAGGAGAGGGCAAGGAAAGCACTTGCCCCCCCCCCTGGAAATTGGGATGTCATGTATTTTTTATACTTAAATTTGAAAAATAAGTCTAAACACATCTATCTAAACTACGAAAACAACCCCTTGTCGAGCTTTTGTACCATTTGTGTGTTAGTGCAGACGGCGGGGCAGAAGGAACAGGATTGCCATGTTACATAAATTATCATACAGCATTTTTTTAAAAACGAGCGTAACCAACACCCTAGAATTAGGCATTAAATCGTTTGATTAAATAATCAATATTAAACATTTCACCATTTGTCATTGCAGTAGCATTGCCAGAAGAGGTGGGGCCAAAGCCACCTTCCTATAGTTCTATAGGCCTTAGGATATCGATTTTATTTAATAAAAAAAGATAATATTGGGAAGGGATAATGGAACAACAATTGAGTGGAAGTAATTGACAATTAATAGCTACCCCTCTATTCCTGAGTTTATATCTTTTTTTAATAAAACCTATAGTAAGCATATTTCAATAAGCGATCCAATTTGAATGTTTAATCTTGACCATTTTTTAATGTTTTTGCTAATTTTTAAGTTATGTTGTTGACAAAGTAGCGCTCCCCTCTCTAAACAAATGCTTCAAAATATGCTTAAAATCTTTTTTGTCCAATCCGGTTTGCTAAACATTTTCAATGATATTAAGCGTATTGTTTTTTTGTTTGTTTGTTTGGTATCATGAAATGGTGCCACCTCAAAATAGTGACACTCGGAGTGCCTCCCCCCCCCATCCCCCTTAGCGACTCCTCTGCGTATCCATGATCTCTTAGATCGAATAAACTTTACAGCTGCAACCAGGATTTTGCTTGACGTCTTGAACCAAAAGTTAAAATAATTTGTTCGAAAAAGTTGCAGTTGCGCGGCATGTTGAGCAAACGGATGCAATTCAAGCGTAATATGGACGGAGGTCTGAGGGCAAAGCCCCCAATCGCTGAGCATATTTCGCAATTTCTTTAAAAAAAATAACCATTTTAACGTCATTTGGATCACATTTCGAACGTTTTTAAAGCCATCGAAAGAAGCAAAGTTGCTGAGATTACGAATCTACTTGAAATTGTTAAATTGCCCAGACCTTTCAGCCTTCTTTAATTGCAGATCAAAATAAAACCACGTTTAAATGCTTGTATATGCGAGTCAAGTTTTGCAAGTGACTTGGTTAAGGAGAAGGAAAGGCTAAGCTCTCTTAGCCCCACTTAGTTGCGCCACTAAATGCAACCTGAATTTTGTTTAGCCTAAAGATTGAATTTTTGTGCATGAAAAATGCCTCAATTGGGCAGCGTGCCCAGCAAACTGGTGCAACTAAAGCATATCACAGACCTGGGTCTGGGGGCAAAACTCTAAATGCAGGGCGATTTTTATGATATTTTAGAAAAAAAATAATCATTATAACGCTATATAAATCAAATTTTGCATCTTTTTAAATCCATGTAAAAAACTAAATTGACACAATTTGAAAGAATTAAATAGCTCAGCTTCTTCAAACTCCCACGTTACTCACAGGTCGTATCCAAAACTTGTTGTAAATAAACAAATCAAATGCTAAATAGCCCCCATATAATATTTTTTTAGGAAGTTTACGTTAAATATTTTGCTTTTAGCGATTAATTTTGACTGCTTATTTTTAGCCATGTTTTAAAGTTTTTATCGATTAGTTTGAAAGCTGTATTATTGACAAGTAAGTTAAATACCCTGCCCTCTCCCCCCCACAAAAAAAAACAATAATAAATGTTTCGAAAGTGACCTTAAACCATTTTAGAGGCCATATCACAGCAAAAGACTGCCTCATGAAGGAAAATTGTGGCATTTTTCTTATCGTGCTCTTTGGTCTAAAGTTCAATAAAAGGTACATGGGAACAGCCCCTCTGACCACGCTATTTGGTTTTGATTTCGGTTTTTGAGAAAAATTAATTTAATGGAGGAGTAATTATTATTATAGTGTTTAAATAAGCACTGAGTAAATTTGAAACACTAAATGCTGTATTGTACTTAGATCCGGATAAGGGCTCGATGGCAAGTGCTGAAACGTTTGTTATTGATTATATTTCATTGAACATTTTAATGCTTTCATCTTAGAGTGTTGCTTACGCTTGCTTTTAAGAAAATGCTGTATAATAATTCACGGAAAATGGGCAATTCTGTTCCTTTTCTTCCCTCCCTCTGCACTAAGGCAAAAAAGTTAAAGAAAGATCCATAAAGGGTTGTTTCGTGAATTTAGATAGACATATTTTACTTATTTTGTTAATTAATTTAAACATAAAAAATACTTGACATCTTAATTTAAGGGGGGGGGGGGGGAGGCAAGTGCCCACTGCGGACGCCCCTGGTTGTGGACCAGTATTATGAAAAGTATTGTAAATTCTAAAATATAAAGTTTAAAAAGTTTTTTTACTAGAATTACTTTAAGTATTTTGTTTGGCAGTTGCCAATTGTCACTCAGTTTTACAGGAGGCAACTACACAACTATAATCATAAAAGATTAAATTAATTTTCAAAACTGTTAAAAAGGCCTAACGCCTTTTTTTAGAGAATATTTAGATTTATATTTTTATTGCGCAAACAATTTTGTTGCAGACTTAAAGAAAATTATTGCTGTCGCTTTTATATCAGAAAACTTTAGTCACTAATTTTGCTATGTGGCTAAAATTTTTTGAGTCTTCTCACGGTTTTTCTATTTTTTTGGCTGGGAACTTGAAACACGTAACCTACTGTAGCAAAAATTTGCATAAACGTATTGTTCCAGGTTTTGTCCCATCCAATTTTCAAATTTCAAAATTTTACTTACATTAGGTTGTGATATTGTTGAATCAGAAAACCGGGACAGAGGCAGAAAATTAGATTTTTTCTGATTTGAGGTGAAGCCCAATAAAAAATATTGACCCTAAATCTAAAAAAGTAGTAAAAAAAAACGGAAAAGGTGAGACTCAGCGATAAAGCCTCAAAATCGGGAATGCAAGAGCAAAAACTGGACGCATGGCAATTCTAACTTTTCGTTTTTTTGAAGTTATGATAATCTTATTGTAAGGTAGCAGAAAAATCATTTTTGTTTATTTAGAAAAACAAAACTTCCGGCGCATAGTGTCGTGGCGTCCCAGTTAAGGAATTTTAAACGTGGGCACTAAAATTAATCCCTTGTTGGATTAAAATCAAAATTTTTTATTCTGCAGTTTCTGTAGCTTTGATGCCAGAGCCATTTAAACTTTCATACTTCCATGGTGCTTTTAATTGGGTTTTTGCGCAAGCGCGTAGAATGTTTGTTCGGCCATTTTGATAGAGGAAAATTGCTTTGCTCATAAATTGTAGCAGAGTTGTAAGTCAGGCCTGGCTTTTCGGATCGGGTTCGGGCTCGGACCGGGTTCGGGCCTGAAGTTGAGAAAAATTTCGGGCTTAGTTTGGGCCTGAGACGTACTTTTTGTCTAAGGTGCATAAAAATATAACCAAAATAATTTGGCAACATTGCTAAATTTTTCAGACCTAACTTAACTTTCGGTTTTCTCCGGCATGATTTTGGCTTGAAATTAGTTTTCGGGTTCGGACCGGGTTCGGGCTTATACTTTCGGGTTCGAGCCGGGTTCGGGCCCGAACTAGGCGGCCAGAGACGGAAACCGGCCGGGTCGAACGGCCGGTTGGGTTGCCGGTCAGGTCGAGATTCTTCGACCGGCCGGTCAAGCCGGTTGAAAAACCGGTCGAATTCTCGTTTCTGGCTACTAAAAGACATTTAAGTACCAACCGAAATAAATTTATATATTTTATCATAAATAAAACTCTTTATAACAAATTAGTATTATCAAACCACACCTTTCGAAAACACTTGTTGAATGGTTTCAAGCTGTGACTAACATCCTCTGACCATTAAGACATGCACATCCAGGGATGTATTTAGGGTGGGAGTATCGTGCCATGCCACCCGACTTAGGGCCACGGCACAAAGCAAAAAAGTGCAAAATATACGTTAAAATCGCGCAATCAGATTCTAATAAAGCATGCATGTGGAAGAGGCTTGCGTTATCTGGCATTTTAGAGTCATTTTAATCAGCTTAAAGTGTAGAAGTGGCGCAGATTTCAGATTTTTTACTACATGCTAAAATCTTGCCGCTTTGAAAAGCTTGTTTCAACTTAAATTTACCACACTCTACACTGGGCAAGAAAGACATAGCTCTTATTTTTTTATATCTAACTAACCATGGCTTGTTTTGAAGTAGCAGCATTTCTACAAACTGCTGGGGCACATTATATTTCGAGTGCTTTCTAGCCAATGTCATAACAGTTTAGTGTTTTCAATGAAACTATCGGACGCGTTGCGTTCATCGGGATAGTTAATCTCTGTGCAGCTAAAAACCTTTTCCAGTACATAATGTTTTGCAATAGATCCTTTTCATACTTTCTCAAACTGTTTATGAAGCATCTAGTTGTTACGAATATTATTAATTTTTTTCACGCTGTTAGTGACATAATTTTTCAGTATTTCTTTTTTCACGCTGTTAGTGACATAATTTTTCAATATTCCTTTAGTTTTACGCTGTTAGTGACATGACATAATTTTCAATATCATTTAATGTTATTGCTCCATCATTTTAATGTTTTTGGGTACAATTGTACAAGTATTGTGATGTTCGTATGTTTTTACTGTTACCCATCTTCTGCTGTTATTTTTTTTCATTTATTTTTTTGTAACTGCAAAGGCAGCACTGCCAAAAAAAACTTTAGTGTTTGCTGCTTGGCAAATTGCAAATAATCTGTCACCAATAGCTAAAAAATTGTTAGTTTATTTTTGGCCTTTTGCAAAATATCATGAGAAAGAACGTCTAATAAGTTAGCTTGTGCCCTCCAGTGCTTTTTTTGCTCATTTTGTGCACGTTTTGCGCTACTCAAAACAGGTCATTTAAACCGATACATAACCAATAAAGGTCTTAGATTGAGTCGTTTTTGCAAAAAACGGAAAAGTTTTTTTCTTTTTTTTTCTGAGATCCCCGTCCAAAGTCACAAATTTTAACACCTCACCCATGCCCTCTCCCCCTTTTGAAAATTTTTCATTAGATACATTGAACAGGGAACAAAAACCTTCTGTAAAAAAAACGGTCGACCGGGCCAATTAGAAATCGGTCGATCGGGCCGGTCAGAAACCGGTCAACCGGCGATGATTTTGAAATTTACCTGTCGGGTTGGGTCGAGAAAATCCTGACCGGTTCCATCTCTGTAGTCGGCCCATTTACAAATCTGAATTGTTTGGCGGTTAAACATAAAAAGTTGAAATTTGGACTCAACCTAAGCATGAATAAAAGCATCATGTGTGCTACTTTTTGGGAATTCTAGGTCACGTGATAATGAGTTTAGACACGAAAAAAAAACAGGATAAACAGTCATTTTTGTGTCGAAATTAATTAATTCGTTTCGGTCGATCGTTCGTATGAATTAGGCACTATGCGTCTGTTTAACCACACCAACGAGGAGCACATTTTTGGACACTGTTTATAGTTTTTTGCAGTCTGGGCTAACCAACACAACAAGTAGATTGCTTAGCCTCAATGGAAAACAAGCGTAAAGTGTCTTTCCCAGGGACACATCGGTGCATTGCCAGTTCGAGAATCGAACCAGGGGTAAGCAACCTTGCAACCACTACTCCGACACTTTGCTACTAAGTTGACGCCGTCTATTAATTTGCTCATAACTCAAAAACAGCTTTGACGTGCAAAGCTGAGACGTGAGCGCAACATGGGTGCTTATAAAGGCTTGATGCTTAGTATGACTTTGGGGTCGCCCGGTCACGTGACCGGAATATTACAAACCTAAAATTAGCAAAAAGTGGATGAATTTCAACCAATGTAATTTGGTAATTAGCGCGGATATTGATGAAAAACGGTTTGTAATTTTTGAACACACTATCAATCGCGTTTCTTCTTGTTATGTTCGTTTGCTCCAACTTGAATACTACTTTTTTTTTTTCTCTTAAGTATTTGTTTTCTTTTCCTTCTCGATCTGTCTATATTTAAACAGATGAAGGCACAGTATTCAAACTTCGAGCGATTGAACATATCAAGGAGAACTAGTGTTTGCTTGAAATCGGGGGTGCCACGTTTGGGGTCCTCCAAAACTTCATACTTTTATTTCATTAGAGATAAATGGATGAAATTTTTGGAATTAGTAGATATTGAAAATAAACTAAATCTAAAAAAATTTGCGGTGCCACGATGGGTTTTTTCGAAACGGGCTCTTGGAAAATCCAAAATTTTTCATCTTTTATGCTAGACATATGAAACTTTTAAGGTAAGTAACTGTAAAGTAAAGATAAAATTTGAAAAATTTTGGGGGGTAACGAAATGGAGGGTAGGCAAATATAACTTAATAAGCACTCACGCAAAAACGACTTAACAACCATTCTCGCTAGACACATGAAATTTTCGGGGTAGGCAATAATAAACAAAAGATAAAATTTAACAATTTTTTTGGGGTACCAGAATGAGAGTCCTCCCCAAGACACATGACACATGAAATTTTTACCATTTTTGAATATAAAAAAACGATAAAAAATGACAAAATTTAGGAGTACCACAACGGTCCTACCAAACAAACCAGCTAAATTTAAAGACTTTTTTCCACTCAAGCTAGACTCATGAAACTTTCAGGTTTATGCAACAGAAAGTTATATGACAAAATTTGGGGATACCAAAATGGGGATCCCTCTATTGCAAGGGAGCACAACCTATGACCGTGAAAGGAATTTTTTGCGGCCGTGAAATTGTACTTCAAAATGCACGTAGTTGCGGCCGTGCATTGATTAAAATGTTTTGCTACGTAACTGTTAAGAAACAGCTGTTAGGAACATCTACGATTTGCTAACTGTACAACAGTAACTAAGACTAGGGGTCGCCAAACTTTTTTTGCAGAGGGCCGCATTACTGTGAGATTAGCGACAGCAGGCCGGGTGCGAATTGAGAACAAGTATTCAATTTTTAGAATTTCCATTTATTCAAATTGAGCGCAATAAAGAGCAAAGTCAGCGGTGGTATACCAAAACTGCAATGGTAATCCATATAGGTTATTGGAATGGCTGAGTAATTCCTGTTGTGCTGTACCACAAAGGCAACGAGTTCTTGAAAAAACACTGCTGTGATACACTTTAGACCTTTCGGCTCAATCTGTGGTGGTCTAATGCTTGGAAAACACAACTCCACTAGCTACCCGTGGTATGTGACAAACGTAAAAAGGGCAATTAGGTCAAGTTTTTCACAATTGATTTAAATGTTAAGATAAGCCTAAATTTGAACTTTTTTTGCTCTGCCGTTTTCAAGATATTACAGTTCAAATTGCTAATTTTCCTTTCACTTCAGTGTTGCCATTTTGTCAATATTGCTACAGAAGAAGATTAACGTTTGAAAAGCTGGCCTACATTTATTGAAAATTGTGAACATGCAGCAACTATTTAAAAATTTTGTTTCTAATTGGCAACCTTGGCAAAATTTCTAAGAAGGAAACCACTTTTTAAGGGGAAATCTAATCTGTTTTATCTCAGGAACGGACGGTTGGAGAAAATTTAAATTCGGTGAAGTTGGTCTTCAGATTTGTCAATTTTTTATTTTTAAGATAAAATTTAAGAAAAAACTTTTGACCTGAATGCCCTTTTAAACTTGTAAGGTTGATCTGTTGAAAAAATGTAGAAATTCAACAGACAACAAGTCAACAATGACCTACGAACAAACGATTTCAATAAAGGAAGTTTCTATAACACACGAAAAAAGAACAAAGCCAAAAAAACAGCTAATGCATTACGTTGGACTTTTTGGATATTTTAGCAGATGTTTGGTGCCATTGTGTCGACGAAGATTATACTTTTTTAAAACAGCAACACTTTTTTTGGATATCAGGCAACTGCTTATGACGTTTATGGCTTTCACAAAAAATACAGTTTTTCCCATTTTTTCATTAAACACCCGTCACTCAAAATCTAATCTTTGTTTAGTAGTCAATTAAATAGTTCAATATCGGTAATACAAGGTTCAACAACAACATAATCTTTTATAAAAAGCTTTGGTAACCTTTTCGTGTGACAGTTGTAGTTTAGCTTTTATTTCCGCAGCATTGCCGGATAAAATCACTTTGCGGCCGGATTTAGCCCGCGGGCCGTAGTTTGGTGACCGCTGCTTAAGACGATAATATGCCAATGCCGTTTATTTACCAATGCGTAACTATTTACCGCTTACAGTTGGCCTAGCAGAGTTCTTTCCAGAAAGCTCCAATTCGATATTTGCGTGACTTTTCAACGTCACAATTATTTTGACTGGTTTATATCCAAAACTTTACCTTTGTCATTTTACAGTTACGCTAATCTATTGCCGTGTAGAAATTTTTGACTGTGACGTTACGTTGCAGTGATATGAATTTTATCTACGAGTTAGTTTTTCTTAGATTTTTAGGGATTGTTTCTTTTGCCTATAAATCATGTGAATATTCTTGGGGAATAGAAATGAGAATAAGTTTTGACGTGAAACTGCTGCTAAATTGCATACCGTATATGCTCGTTTTACCGCCCGATCTTGATTAAGGGCCCGTTTGAATAGCCGCCCGTGCGAACAGAACATAAAAATAAATAAGGGCTCGTGCTTGAATACTCGCCCGGTGTAAAAGCTGATTTTTCAGTGGTAGAGAACGTATCATTTGCTGAATAAATATAAATTTTGCTTTGTTATTTCTTGTTACAGTAATATAAACTAATATGAGGGAATTACTCTTTAGACGTCAATAATTTACGTTTCAAGTGAAAAAATGGACATGAAAAAAGGATTAATGTCGTGAAATATTTGTCTTCAACGATAATTTTTGTTCATGATTTTACTTTGAAAATAACAAGCGCCCGTGCTTGAATAAGGGCCTGGTAATAAGTTTGATTGAAAAAAATAAGGTCCCGGGCTACAAAACGAGCAAATACGGTAACTAGTATTACCCATCGTATTAGCCTATTACGAAGCTTAATTAGGATTTAGTTAATGCTAAGCTACGTAAAAAAATATAATTGTTCTGCTATAATTTTGGAGTGTATTGATGGTACGACGTTTTGACCTATGCCCTTCAGTCACTAGTATAGCCAATGGGTAGCTGTAGTCCCCTCCATCTCGTTGGCCGTAGTCCCCTCCATCTCCATCTCGATAATGTTGAAAAAGAGCTGGAAGCGGAAGCAATTTTTTCAAGATAAGGCGTTTCCGGATTTTCAAACTGGCTACAATTGTTGGGGTAAAATGCAACAATAGTAATATTATTTCTAGGTACCTAAGTATGTGTGCATAAATTGCACTTTATTCACTGCCATGATTTTTAATGTTTGTGCTGCCTTAACTTATTGTAATTAATAAAGAGCCGTGAGAACAACGTCTTTGCGAGAGGTCATGGGTGTGATATACGTGATATACCCAGAGCCTGCAAGAGGGGGGTTCAGGGGGTACATCGTTCCCAGGCCCGGGCTAGGGGGGCCTGGAGTCAGGGGGGCCCGAAAGAGTTCAGGTGTCCGCGTTAAGTTTTGGTGTCGCACCCTGTGGCGTATGTATGGGACTAAATTTCAGTGAAAACCTTTTTTATTTTGTTTTGCCCTTCACCTAATTTTGGGCAAAAAATCGGACTAAATTTTAGTGAAAACCTTTTTTTTGTGCACTTTACCTAATTTTGAGCAAAAAATTGGACTAAGTTTCAGTGAAGACCTTTTTTTTATTTTTGATCTCACCTAATTTTAAGCAAAAATATAGAACAAAAAATTTTGCGCAAGTTTGGTGCCAGAAGAGATTTGGGGGCCCGTTATCGACCTTCGTACCCCCTGGAAAAATTTCTCTTTGAGGCCCTGGATATACCACCAATACTGTCATGACATCAGAGTTCGAGATTTTACTGTGGCCAGCAGTGGCCACGATGTGGTTATGGTAGGCTCCTTCTTAGTTTGCTTTGGCTGCTGCACATGCCAGCAAGTGGCACTGCCTAGTAAGCCTAGTAATGTCGCATGTAGTTTATAAAACCTTGTACTTAGCCAGTCGCAGATGTTACAAACAGGGATGTGGAAGCGGAAGCTGGAAGCCGAAACTGTGTAAACGGTTAAATTTTTGTGGAAAAGGATAAAAGAGACTGGAAGCAGAAGCGAACTCGAAAGCTACTAATTCTTTACGGAATTTAAAGCGGAGGCAAAAATTTCCAAAAGTGAGGAAGCAGAAGCGAACTCGGAAGCATAAAACTTCAAGAAGAGCTGAAAGCGGATGCATTAAAAATTTAACTGCTTCCACATCCCTGAACCAAACTCGCATCGCGATACTATAAAACACCAGGCGCTCAACCAGGATTTGCAAAGTAGAGAGAGGGATTGAACCAAAAGATTTAATCTTATTTAGCGAAAACTGTTTCATCTAGGCGGCTGAGAAATGTTGTAATTAAAGCGTATCTCAAATCGGTTGTTGTGTGGATTTCGAATCACAAGTTGCTCATTTTAATAGTTATTTGGATGACACCTTGCACGTTTTATGAGCTGTTTGAAAGAACTAAATTACTAAATTTCAAAAGCCATGCGAAAGGTTTGAGTTTCCAGGTCCCTTCAGCTCCCTGTTCCATACTTACAGGGCGAGTTTAAAACACATCTGAATGTTTGTATTTGGGGGTTAAAATTTTCAAGTGTTTTGGCTAGATGAGGTGGGCTAAAAACCATTTAGCCTCCCTGGTAGGGCCACCGTAAAAGAATAAAACCAAAACTTATTTACTGGTATTATAAGCACAGTAATAGCCTTAAAGATCAAGCGACAAGGAAAATGCTCTACAAATTTTCTGGTTATTGTTACATAGTATACGTGTAAACTAAGAAGTTTTAAAAATTTCGCAAAAGTTTATGCAAGATAGGTGGAGTTATTAAGCTTTCAAAAGCGCAATACGCAAAACTTGTCTAGCCGTCGAATGACGTCATTCACGAACTAATCGTCAAAACCACCATCTGTGTAAACAGTGGGTGTGTGTTTCCGCGCTATAGAGATTACGTATTCACTATACTGGTTATAAGCTTAGTAGCAGTTGTTACTCGAGAAAACGAATTCCTTGCCAAATTTTATTAATCAGAACTGTCGGTAGTGCGAGTCCATACAGTAAATTTATGGTAGCAGTTATCTATGAATTAATAAGCTTAGTTAGTAGCAGTGATATACAAAATACCGTATTTCTTGCTGAGTTTTTCTAATCAGAACTGTTGGTTGTGTGAGTTCATACAGTAAATTTAAGGTAGCGGTTACTGCATCTGCTTATTCTGTTATTTCTTCCGAGTAGGTTCGTGGATTACCTGAACTGGTTGCGGTTACTGATTAGGGACCAACATGAGTATTTGACCAGCTCTGTTAGTTACTGATACTGCTCACTAGGTCAGTGGTTAGCTTTTAGCCTAGGATACTAAATGTTTTGTAATCCATGATGAATTCTGAACGAGTAGGATTAAGGCAAAGAAATACATCATAATTTTCAATAACCGAGTCTGTGCTTTAGCAGTTTAGTACCGTTGCTCCCTTTGAACTGAAATGCAATAGTATTAATAATAATAATAATTGCAATTTAGATCCCTCTTGAGATAACACCACCAAGTGTCAACGCATCTGACTAAGGGGCCGTAGTAACATTCAAATAGCTTTACAAAAATAAAATTAATGCACCACAAAATGTACTAATTCTACTGTAATAAGCAGAAAAATACTGACATCAAACCAGTAGCGTAGCCAGGGGGGGGGCTGTAGCCCCTCCCATTGGCCGGTCGACCAAAATGCAAAATAAGAAAAATACCACTTTTTAGCATTCTGAGACTGTTTTTTGAAGTGGAATGGACCAAAAAGTGACTTAAAGCATCTTTTGAAACATAAATTTTAGAGGGGGGCTAATTTGTCAAATATAAAACTCACAAATTAATGAAAACTTTGAAAAATGGCCAAAAACAAGCAATCAAATTTGATCGCTAGTGCAAAAATGCTAAATATAGGTTTCATCAACAAACATTTTATAAACGTAGGAATAGGGGGGTTATTTAGTATTATTCAATTACCAATCACTTGTCTCTATAAGTTTTTTCTTTAGTCCCTCTCCTTTCCAATTATTTTTCTCTATAAAATATAGACGAAATTGATTACGCCGTGTGAGTTTTCTTGAACTATAGAATTTTATGATTTACCAACATGTAAACAAAAGAGCTAAAATTTTACCATTAGCCACCTCCCACATAGGCCATTTATGCAAACAGTTTAATCAAGTTTTCACTACGAATTTCTATGCCACGTTTTAAAAGCATTATTTTTTATCAATATAGCCCTAAAATTAAGTTGGTTGTGAAAAAAAAAATGCAAAATTTTCAAGCGATGGGCTTGTGGCGTTGCTAGGGATGGTGGCAAGAGGGGCAGGATTTCGTGGTGTCACCCCTTTTCGGTCCGAAAATAGGTGAAGATCGAAAAACAAAGACAAAAAAGGTCATTGCCGTCAAATTAGTGAGTTTTCGGCCCAGAAATGTAAAGTCCAAAATAAAAAAAAGAAAAGGTCTTTGCCGCTAAATTGGTTGGTTTTCGTTCCAAACGAGAACGGAAAAGAGATCTTCACCACAAATCGGTAGAGATATGGTTTCTCTTCATCATATGGTGTACCCCAAAATGGTGACACACGGGGCGGGCCGCCCCCTGCCCCCCTTAGCAACGCCACTGCGCTGAGGTCTCCGCCTCCAGACCCCAAAACAGCTCCCCATTGCGAATTTCCGGCTACGCGCCTGCATCAACACAGTGGTAATTTCCTTAAAGGTTATATTCAAACAATATATATGCTTTTAGACATTTCTTGAAAAGATACAAAGTTTCAATTTCACGTGGAGATAGTGGCAACAAATTCCATACCTTGGGTGATGCACACGAAAACATAGATTGGGATTTAGCAAAGTTTAAGGTAGTTGCCGTTTGAAGCAGTCAATTATCATCAATAACCAGCAAGGTATATATCTTACCGAAACCGAACGAGAGTTGATTAAATTTTTCAAATGTAGGAGGATAACCATGTGGGCACTTGTGTCCTCGAATTTTGTTTTCAATCATGTCTACAGAAGAATCTCTATCAAAAGAAAAATAGCACTGCACATTATCAGCATATAAATGCACACAAAAACATTTCCATACATCAAAGGTTGAAACCGGTCGGGTCGGGATTCTTTGACCGGCCGGTCAATTTGGTTGAATCACCGGTCAAATTCTTTCTTGTAACTAAAAGACATCTAAGCACCAACCGAAATATACGTATATGTTTTGTTGTAAAGAAAAATTCTTATAAAAAAAAACAGTATTAACAAACCACAACTTTTGAAAACACTAGTTAAATGGTTTCAAGCTGTAACTAATATGCTGTGACCATTAAAACATGCACATCCAGGGACGTATTTAGGTGGGGGGCATTGTGCCATGCAAAAGCAAAAGAGTGCAAAATATACCTTAAAATTGCCTAATCAGATTACAATAAAGCATGCATGTGGAAGAAGCTTACGCTACCTGGCATTTTAGCATCATTATAATCAGCTTGAGAGTAGAAATGGCGCAGATTTCAGATTTTTTAGTACATGCTAAAATCTTGCCGCTTTGAAAAGCTTTTTTCAACTTAAATTTACCACACTCTACGCTGGGCAAGGAAGATATAGCTCTTTATTTTTTATATCTCACTTTAACCATGGTTTGTTCTTAGGTAGCAGCATTTTAACAAACTGCTTGGGCTCATTATATTATTCGAATATTTTCTAGCCAATGTCATAACTGTTTAATGTTTGCTGCTCGGCAAATTGCAAATAACCTGTCACCAATAGCTAAAAAAATTTTACTTCTTTTCTTGGCCTTGGACATACATGTAATATCATTAGAAAGAACGTCTAATAATTTAGCATGTGCCTCCAGTTCATTTTACTTTTTTCTGTGCACGTTTTGCGCTGCTCAAAACAGGTCTTTCAAACCGAAATTTAATCCAAAAGGTCTTAAAACTGAGCTTTTTTTTTGCAAAAAAATGCTAAAATTTTTCTCATTTTTTTTCCTGATACCGCCGTCCGGAGTCACAAATTTTAACACCTCACCCATGACCCACCTTTCGAAAATTTTTTATTAGATGCATGTAACAGCTGTGTTAGAAAATATATAAGCATTAGAAAATCTATGGTTAATGCACTGTATAAACCGTGGATTCAGTCTGCCGCTGTTTCTAAATTTGAACTCAAGTTATAACTTCTGTATTTTTTTTTCAACATTTTGTACAAAAGCGACGATTAACGTCATTATTTTGGTAGAAAATCAAAAGAATTGATTATTGGCTGATAGCGAAGCCCTTGGATTCTTTCCTGTGATTGCTGCTATAGAGTTTTTTGATTAAGCTTCTTATCTACAAACAAATCCAAGATTTTTAACAACTTTTCAAGCATTAGAAGTTGACCGGCCTGTTGGTCGAGCAATAACGCCTTCGTCTCTGGAGCGGGAAGTCTGATATTCAAATCTTGGGCCGGTCAAATCGGACTCAGTGTTGCCAATATGGCTCGCCACTGCTGCGACATTTCTTCAAAAGAAGCTGTGTAGCCCGGGCGCAATGACGCAGAGATGGGCTTTACCAACTCGTTACACGCCCGTCATAATACAGCAATAATAAATAGAAAGTTGATTTCATTAGAATCATCGTTCACCATACCATGCATTTATCGAAACTGCAAACAGTTTTATTTCATTCTGATCTCTGGATGTTTTCTGTGCACGTCGCGCAACCAATAGGAATAGACTATCACGCAAATTAAGCTTTCTTAGCCAAGTCACTTGATTAAAAAGAAAGTTACTGAATTAAAACCAAACATGCAAGTTTTAAACGTGTTTTGGACTTGACCAGTAAGTATAAGAGCAAAAAGTTGTGCAATATTCTTTCATAAATTTAATTGGTTTCTAAACATAAATTTGGTTGTTTCAAATGGCCCTGAAAAACGTGCAAAATAATATCCAAGTGTTTTTTGTTTTTTTTTAATCACAAAACCACGAAGTTTTTTAGCGTCTGGGCTTTGCTTCCAAATTCCCATAGCGTCCGGCGGCTTGGACCCGGCTCTTTGGTTCAGAAATTTGGCTCAAGCTCCTCACTCTTAACATAATCCTGTTTACGCGTTTGCACATTAAGTGCTCCAAAAAAGTCTTTTTGGTTTGAAAGTCGGTCATAAAGCTACTTTAGCCAAGAATTGTTTTTTGAAACAAATAAACATAAAAACGAGGACCAGGTCGTTCATTCCATCATCCGGTTTTTTCAGGTAAAATTTACCGAAATTTTCTAACTTCCTTATATGTTACCGGTTTTCTAACTTTGGTAACTGGTTCGTGCAAACCGGCTAAATAGCACCACTAACTCCATCCATAGCCTCTGAGTAATTTGGTTATGCTTTGGAAAAAAAAACAACAACCCATTTCACGTCTCTGGGATGACATTTGGCTCGTTATTGAAGTAACTTAAAAGTTTATATTGAAAACCATTTGCAAAAATTAAGTCGCTAAAAACGCTATGGGCAACGGCTATTCATGCAAGCAATGACTACTTAAAAATTCAGCAAACCTATAACAATCACTATGAATGCCTCAATTATTGTGTATTTACTGTTCTACTGTAAGTATGTAATTTCTTTAGGGAACCCAAATTAATTGCTTGGTACTTTTTAAGCAGTATTTTTCTGTAGAATGTTGTATTCATTCAAGCGAAACGTTTCAGACGTAAGATCAATTGTTTGGTTTTGGTTTTCTCTCATTCAACTTATAAATTTTTTAGTAGTTTAGACCAGAAGTTCTCAATTTTTTGGGGGGCTGTAACACACCAAAGAGCTATGGATAACGTTTTTTTTTTCTGCGCTGCGGGAATTTGGAAAAATGTTCAAAGATAGAAAAAAGGAAACCTGGTAGCAGAAATCCCAGTTTTGAGCCATTTTAAGATTTTTGAATAAATATAGCTCATTCCTAAGCGTATTTGGTTAAACATTTGCAAATGAACAACATTTCCTAGGTGGTAAAAACATTCCAATGAATCACAAAACACAACCAGATGGTGAAAGCAGTTATTATTAAGCTTTTTCGCTTATCGTTCCGCTAGTAAGATTAACTGGAAATTGAACAAGCCTTCATTGCTGTTGAAAGACCTTATTTTGTAACTTACAAGGCCGCAAACTTATTGTAATTAATAAAGAGCCGTGAGAATAACGTCTTTGCGCGAGGTCATGGGTGTGATATACGTGATATACCCAGAGCCTACAAGAGGGGGTTCAGGGGGTACATCGTACCCAGGCCCGGGCTTTCTCAAATCATTTGAAATCTGTCCACATCAGCTGTTTGAATTGTTTTTCTACGTTATACATTATTACAAGCGTTCAAATGCCCTACCAACACCATGATTTTGATGTTTTTATAGGAACTGTTTCGTATTATGCGATGCCCCAAAGTGAGGACTGGGCAAACATAGCGCTTTACAGCTCCGCAATACGCTACTGACGCAGCAACGCCTTTACGATTTTCGCAAAGCTGCTCGTTTTTTAATCGAAGTTTTTAATCGAACTCATTTTCAATGGAGTGACAATTAGTATTTGGCGGTGAAAGCCGCCTCTTGAAAGTGAAAGTGCCACCAAGAAGTTTTCCTCAATTTTTTTTCGATAACACTTCAATTTGTCCCACCGCTGCATGTAATGTTCAGTTGCGAAGCTCTACTCGCAGTTGTAGACCAGTCTTCCGTTAAAACCTAATATAACCTTTTACTATTTTAATATTTTAATATGCTTAGAACCTATCATGTTTCAATTTTACTTTCCTTACATTTTATTTTATTAATTCAGAAAAATTAATTTTTACAAACAAAATAAAATGTTTTTTATACAATAAAATGTTTTTTATTTTATATTTATTTTATTAAATATCTTTTTATTGTTTATTTTTCGCACACAATAAAACCAAAAAAAATTTCGGTAAAAAAATATTAAAACCTTCTGGACAGTGCTATCGCCAAAGCAAACAAAGTGAGGGAGCACTAGCCGAAAGTTAGGAGCCACCAAAATAGACTAAACTTTGTACATTAAAACTGCTCTTGTGCGGCTGCAAATTATGAGCAATTTCAAAATTTTTTATTCGTAATTAATAATGAGACATTAAAAGGCCGGCAACGTTTCTTACCTCTTTTTGTTTCCGGCTCATAATCACCACTCAAAAAGTCTATTAGCAGCAGTGACTGCGATCTAAACAAGCTTGAGTGAGATCTAAAAACAAATACAGCTGTTAAAAAAAAACAAAAAAAACGAACTAACGATTTTGTAGGTCAACATCTCTACTCTCCAGCACACAAAAAACAGGCGTGCAACCAAGATTTTACTAAAGACGGAGGGGAAGTTAAACCTTAGTTAAAATAATTTTTTTGTTTGAAAAATGTTTCAATTTGGTGGCGAGCTGAGCTAAGGGGTGCCACTCCAGCAAATTAAAAGACGAGGTCTGGGGTCAAAGCTTTCGGAGCTGGCGATGTTCTTTTGATTTTTTGAGAAAAAATAGTCATTTCAGTTCCATTTGAATTACATTTTGCACGTTTTCAAAGTCATTTGAAAAGAATTAAACTGCTAAGATTCGGAAGCCAATTTAAAAATTAAATTGCCCAGCCCAGTCAGTCCTTACTTTAATTACTTACAGGTCAAGTCCAAAACACGTTTAAACGCTTGCATTTTAGAGTTAAATTTGTAAGTGACTTGACTAGAAAGGAGGGGCTGTAGCTCCTTTAGCCCCCATACCTGCACTATTATCCGTAAACGCTTAGCGGCTTGATGTGCGTCCCGATCCATGGTTTAAAAAAAACTGGCTTCGGGCTAAAAATATTTTAAATTGCACATACGATGCAAACGTTAGTGGTTTTGAAAATGTTATGACTAGCCTAATTATTTCATAAAGTAATGGGTGAGATGTAAACTTTGGACGTTAAAGCTGGTTTTGAAACTTGAACCACTAAACTTTTGGTATTTATAAATTCAATTTACTGCTAATGTAGATAAGTCAAGGAGGTGAGTTAAATGTTATTGTTCTTTTTGCATCCTTGTCAATTGTTTTGTCGTTACGTGATGTTCCAAAAAAGCGTTTTAGTAAACCAAAATTGGGGAGCACAAGCAGCGTTAGGGAGAAAGCCCCCTGCTCACCCCATAGCGACGGCACTGCTTCCGGAAGCATTGATTTATTCCTTACAGTATATCATTTGCAGTATTTCTTTGAATGCAATACAGCAGCTATATAAAGTGAAGTTTGCTTTTGTCGGTGTTTTACGGAGTCAGTTAAAAATAAAGTTATACCCAAAGTTTACGTTACCGTCACGTCTTATGACGGTTTTATTGCTTTTGTTTGTTATGAGCGCAGCTGGCTAAACGATTGCTCTTTTTAATTTTTCATGACTCTGCTTCACTCAGTTTAACTTCTAAAGCGTCTGAGCAGAGTTGAAGCGAAGTTATAAAAAGAACAACCCACTTCAGCTCCGCTCTTCCGGAACAAAGCAATAAACGCTTCTTTTCATATTGCTGGTAATTTTGACAGCAACAATTAAAACGCAACACAGCAATAACAATACATTTTAAAACACTTATTGATTTAACTAAATATTTGTGTTTGTTCTTTTTTTGATAAAAAAAATCATAATAAACAAAAAAAAATTTTTGATAGTTAAAGTTTTCAGGTAGAAATATAAGTAAAAGGTAAGCAAACATCTAAAACAATCTTCACTATCCAAAGCAACTGGAAAGATAAATTGATGTTTTGTGAAACAACTTCTCACCAAGGTTGGAAAAATCACTTGTTTTTGCTTTAAATCCAATTACAAATACACTTATACTCTAAAATCTTCAATTACAATTATTCAAGTTCAAGTAATTGTAATTTAATTACAATAAAAAGATTTTCAAACATTGCGACCAATTCACTTACATACGAAGCATCGAGCTTTGTTTATGTCAACTATGTGGATTTGTTTTGTATTTTTGTATCAGACCTACTAAAGCCTTATTTTTCTTTAGCTTTATTCCTCCATCAATCTTTGTCTAACTTTAATTTTTGTAGAACATAATTTTGTTTCAAAGTAACTGTTAATTATGCTATTGAATTAATATCGCTTCCAGCAACGTTGTGGTTTTAGCTAAACCCAGACATGGAAACCGGTCTGGTCGACCAGCACAGGTCAGGTTACCGGTCGGGTCGAGATTCTTCGACTGGCCGGTCAAGCCGGTTAAAACACCAGTCAAACTCTCCTTTCTTGTAACTAAAAGACATCTAAGCAGCAACTGAAATATATTTTACTATATTTTAATATAAATAAATATATTTTATTATAAACAAATATATTTTATTATAAATAAAAGTTTTTATAAAAAAAAATAGTATTAACAAACCACTCCTTTCAAAACATTTGTTAAATGGTTTCAAGCTGTGATTAATATGCTGTAACCATTGTGCTATGCCCCCTCCCCCTATGGTCCATGCCACAAAGCAAAAGAGTGCAAAATATACCTTAAAATTGCCTAATCAGATTACAATAAAGCATGCATGTGGAAGAAGCTTACGCTACCTGGCATTTTAGCATCATTTTATTCAGCTTGAGAGTAGTAATGGCGCAAATTACAGATTTTTGAGTACATGCTAAAATCTTGCCGCTTTGAAAAGCTTTTTTCAACTTAAATTTACCACACTCTACACTGGGCAAGGAAAACATAGCTCTTTATTTTTTTTATATTTAACTAGCCATAGCTTGTTCTGAAAAATCAGCGTTTCTACCAGAGGTTGAGTCGATAAAACAAGGCTCAAGGCCAAAGCCAAGGACAACCCTTCCGAGGAAAGACGTTCTCAGGCCAAGAACAGAAATGCTCGAGACCAAAGCCAAGGACTAAGGACACAGGCGACAAGTGTTCTCAAAAAAACATACACACAAAAAAAAGTCTTACAAAAAATTTTTTCATGCAATCTCCAAAAAAGAAAAGTCTTTAAACAAATTTTTCAGGCGATCTCAAAAAAAAACGGGCTTTAAAAATTTTTTTCAGACGATCTAGAAACTTCTAACGACTCAAAAAATAGTGATGTCCCCGAGCCGAGGACAGAGCAATTTTCGAGGACTTGAGACTTCGAGGCCAAGGACTTGATCTTCGAGGCCAAAGCCAAAACCAAGGACTTCAAAATGTGTCCTCGAGGACATCCTCGAGGCCAAGGACATCCTCGAGAGCTCCACCTCTGATTTTTACATGCTCACTGCTGAGGCACATTATATTTCGAATATTTTTTAGCCAATGTCATAACAGTTTAGTGTTTACTTCTCGGCACACTACAAATAACCTGTCACCAATAGCTAAACAATTTTAACTTTTTTTTTTGACGTTACGCATAATATCGTTAGAAAGAACGTCTAATAATATAGCTTTTGCCGTCCAATTCATTTTATGCTAGTTTGTACACGTTTTGCGCTGTTCAAAACAGGTCTTTCAAACCAATATTTAACCTAAAAAGGTCTTAAAATTGAGTTATTTTTGCAAAAAACGCAAAAACTTTTGCGTTGTTTTCTGAGACTCCCGTCCAGAGTTGAAAGTTGGGCTGGGCTTTTCAGGTCGGGTTCTGGGGCCTAAAGTTGACAAAAATTTCGGGCTTAATTTGGGAGACGTACTTTTCATCTTAAGTGCAAAAAATCTAATCAAAATAATTTGGCAACATTGCTAAAATTTTCAGACCTAAATTCATTTTCGATTGTTTTTCGGGTATGATTTGGGCTTTAAATTAGTTTTCGGGTTCGAGCCGGGTTCAGGTTTATATTTTCGGGTTCGGGCCTAAACTAATCTGCCCGTTTACAACTCTGCCCCCGTCTGGAGTCACAAAGTTTAACACCTCACTCATGCCCTCCCTTTTAAAAAATTTTTATGAAATGTATTGAACAGTGAACAAAAACCTTCTGTAAAAAAGTAGGTTGACCGGGCCAGTCAGAAACCGGTCGACCGGTCAATCAACCAGCGTAGATTTTGAAATTTACCGGTCAGGTCGAAAAAATCCTGATTGGTCTCATTTCTGGCTAAACCATGGTATCATACCGCAATTATTTGTGCAAAAGAAAATAAGTTTCAATACAATTAAAAATTGTAAAAAATTTAAAAGTGTGTATTCTACAACTACTGTTTAACACTATTTTAACTTTTACCAATGAAATTACATATTGAGAATGATCATACAATATAGAACCATAAGTGTCGCTTTGACAGGCAAACAAGCATAAAAGCGCACAAAATCTTAATATCACAAATAGCATTGAAGTTAAATCATAGGCGTTACCAGGGAGAAAAGAAACAAGAAGCCCGCCCCCCCCCCCCTTTATTGATATGTCATCAATAAAAAACATCTGACAAAAAAGTCTTGTTTCTCCATTTTTAGTTTTTGTATGCATCTTCGCGTACAACACTACACCGGTACAACAGTAATTACCAATAATATTGACGAGAATGAGGGCCTCGGGCCCCATCAATTCGATTTTGCCAACCAATTAAAATGTATAACTGGGTGAAATTGAGGGGTTTTGTCATGAAAGTTGCTACCACAGGCCCTCATCTAATCTGTTTATGAACGTAATGCAATAACCAGGGCGGGATTTGTTATATGACACAGCACCAGGGCCCAGTGCTCAGATGGTAAGACTTTTCTTGGTCTTCACCTGTACTTGGCAGAAAGATGTTGCAAAAATCTCCAAAGTGCCAGGCGCTTTGCGCAATGTAAATCTGGCCCGGGAATAACATGGTTAGTAAACGTAACCATCTAATGTACATTTTTCCACAACAATTCATCTCCGCCTATAGCCCTCGTATTTACGCTCAAAATATTTTAAAGAAAAATCAGCAAGGGGAATTTCTCATTGAACAAAATATTGAATTTGAATTGAGGGGTCCTGGGCATCTTGGCCGTACATGTATTCCTATAACTGGTTAATTTCACGACAAAACAAAAATCACTGAGAAAAATCTTTGAGTGGATTATTATTTACAGTCAAAATATTGCAGGAGGCAATGGTCCTTACTTCCCCCTATCTGGGCCAAATAATCACTTACAATGAACATTCAACCACAAATTGCAAAATTTTTAACCTGTTTTGGACTTAAATTGCAAGTAAAAGGAGGATTGAACAATTTAATGTTTTCGATATACTTTCAAACGTTAAAAATCTATAATTTTTTCAAGTAATGTGATCCAACGGCATTAAAATTGCTTCTATTTCAAAAAAATTACAAAAAATTGCCCAGCGGCTGGGGGCTTCGCCTACAGACCCTTAAAGCCTCCGATGGCTGGGTGTCGGCCCCAGAACTCCGTCTGAGATACTTTTGAGTTACATTAGCTTACTCAACACTTCTTCCGAGTTAGACAATTGCACTTTTTAACTATTAGTTTACCTTTACCTTTAGCAAAATTCAGGTTAAATTCCAACCTTTGGCCACGGCTTTCGATCTCATATTCTACAATATCTTTGCCACACAAAAAGTTTTTCTTTTGAAAATTTCTGATCACGTCATTGCATGTGATTTGTGGTTTGTCCTCCCCCCCACCCCCAATCAAAAATCCTGGCTACGCCTATGGTTACAATGGTTACTTACCGTGGATTACAGTCACATCTAACCAGAGCTGGGCACCCGCATACTTAAAAAAGTTGTTAGGCAAAAAAGTAAGCGGTAAGCGGCAGCGCTGCTTACCGCTACTCAAATGAAAAAGTAACGCCGCTGCCGCTATTTGCGTGCAAAACAGCGGCCCCTCCCCTTGTGGCTGCCGCTACTTTAAAAAAATAAAGAGAATAAAAACGATGACATTCAAATACGATATCTAATAGTGAAATTTCAATTTTTTGTACGAAAGTAAATTATTCAAGCTCTTAAAATACTGGTACAGGTTAAAATCGGCATTAACAGGCTTAAACGGTAGACAAGTAAGTAAAAGTTTGACGCAAAAGTAGATCAAGCGTTTAAGATATGGGTGTTTACAAAGTCGAAGGAAATACTTAGTAATGACGTACATGTTAAGCAAATGATGCTCAAAGCGATATATGTTACACTAAGTATTTTTTTTTTACAAATTTAACTCCATAACTAAGTTGTCTTTAACGTTTATTTAATACCCGGTTTTACTTGTTTGTTCTATTTTCAGCGCAGTATAAATCCAATTTTTAGTTTTACTGTTAACTGTTGTGGCAATTTTACTACACTTTGATGTAACTACTTAGGACCGGCACCACGGGACATAGGTGCAGCCAGAGGGAGGGCATGGAGCCCAGGCTCCCTCCAATTGCAATGCGACCAATGATAAAAATGTGACAAAAAAGCCTATTGTTTCGCCAGTTTCTACATTTTTCAGCTTTTTTTGCGTACAGCAGTAATTAACAATAATATTGACAACTAGGGGGCAGGGCCCCCTCAATTTAATTTTTGCCAATCAACTAAAATGAAAAACCTGGCTGAAATTAAAGGTTTTTATACGTAAAGTTGCTATCTTGGGCTCTCATCTAACCTTTTTAAAAACGTAATGTAGTAACCAGGGCGTGATTTACCATATGGCACAATTGGCACAGTACCAAAGGACTGCACTCAGATGGTGAGACTTTATTTTTGGTTTACACTTTTTCTGCGAAATCTCCAACGTGCCAGGGGCCCCGCGCAATGTAAATCTGGCCCGGGCAATAACATAGCAATTAGGCATAACCATCTATTGTACGGTTTTTAATAACAATTCACCTCCAACTCACTAGTTTTTACGCAAAAAATACTTTTGAAAAAAAATAGCTCGGAGAAATGCTCATTGAACAAATTATTGAATTTGAATGGAGGGGCCTGGGGCTTCTTGACCGTATATGTACTCTTACAACTGGTTATTTTCACATCAAAACAAAAATCTCTAAGAAAAATCTTCGATCGGATTATTATTTACTAGCAAAATACTTACAAAATTTAACCCCAAAAGCACAATCATAAACGTATTTTTGACCAAATTACAAGTAAAAGGAGGATTGAAACAATTAAATTTTTTTTCAATTGGCTTTAAAATGTTAAAAATCTAGTTCTTTCAAATGCTTCTGAACACATGCAAAATGTGATCCAATGGCATTAAAATAGCTTTTTTTCCAAAAAAATGCAAAAAAAATTGCCAAGCAACTGGGGCTTCGGCCCCAAACTTCCATCTGTGGTATGTTTGAGTAAACTAGTTTTCTTACGTCTCCCAATTTACATATTTTTAATTTTAACTTTTGGATTAAGCGCTCTCCCGTTCGAAAACTCTTCGTTAAGTGCCAAAGCAGGCCACAGCTTCTGATCATATAATCTACGATATTTTTGTCCTAGAAAAAGTTTCTCTTTCAAAAATTTCTGATGACGTCATTGCATGTCATTTTTGGTTTGGCCCTCCCCCATTCAAAAATTTTGGGCCGTGCCCCTTCCCCAAATCACTCCTTGTGCCTCCCAAGAGGACCAGCAAACTTTTGCCCAAAAACAGGTCATCCCAAAACGCTTTTTTTTATTGAAACAGAAGACAAATTGAGTGAACGTAATCAAATAGCCTAAGATTTTGCGATGAAGACCTCTATTTTTTTGGTCTTCACCTTCAACTTTGAGGGCAAAATTCATACCAAAGAAGGATAACATAGGATTTGGAGCAAATTGCTGAGGTATTCCAAAGGCGTCTCGGCTGCGTAAGCGTACCCCCAAAAGTTTTTTTGCCCCCTCCCCCATGAAACCCCCTACTCTGGCTCTGGACGTGTTGCTGTACTGTTCTACTTGCAGTGCATGAACTGTACTCTGGTCTGCGACCAGATAGAGAACAAATCATCTTCATTCGTTTTACTAAATGCTAGCATTTTAAGGAAATATCGCGGAAAACCGTCTTTGCGATTCACAAGTTTTCAGCAATTTATCGAACTGTAAATATCGCATTTTTGTTAAAAAGATGATGCTCGAAATCGGCTTTATTGAAATCGGTTTTATCAGTTCAAATTAGCCCGCTACTAGCCACATTATTTGTTCAATTTTGGTTCAGAAAAAATAAGACCACGTGCGAGAAAACTTGCCTACACATATGCGAGCTACGACAAAACGTCACAAAGGTAACCTTATATGTTCTACTAAACTAAAATAACGTGGTAACAAGAGCAGAGTGAAAACAAACGGAGATTAAAGAATCCAAGCGGTAACGCGTGAAAATGTGAATCAAAAAAGTCTTGGAAGGAGTTTATTAGGAGTAGCGGCAGCGGCAGAATATTTGCTTAAAAAACAGCGCCGAAGTGCTGCCGCTTTTTTGGTTAAAAAAAACAGCGGCACTGCCGCTTGTCGCTGGTGACGAAAAAAAGCAGCGGCGCTGCCGCTACGCTACCAAAAAGAAGCGGCGCTGGTAGTGCCGCTGGTGAACAGAGCCGCTGTGCCCATCACTGCATCTGACGTCATTGGCCAATCTGTATTAGGTTATTTTTGGCTTAGAGTTAGTGCTAGTTATGATTAGAGTAGGTGCTAGGTTTAGGTTATGAATATGTTTTTTCATTAGTTATGAATATTTCAAACTTTTTCAAAAGTTATAAATATGTTTAACTCATCTCTGAAACTAACTTTAACTATCTCTAACCTACTTTGATGTTCGGTTTGTCACTTCAAATGTGACTGCAACCGGTAGAAAATTTCAATATCGAATTGCAACCGGAGGAAAATTGATGTTGTTCTAACTCATTTTGTTATCATCTAACACATTTTGTAATCATTTTGATATCGATTTGCAACCGCAGGAAAATTGATGTTGTTCTAACAGACTGGAAAAATTGTTCTAACTTGAAAAATTGATGTTGTTCTAACAGATGTTGTCAAAAGTAATGATTTGACAATGTGGAAAATTTTTCTCCAAACTTCAGCGTTTGATGTGGCCTATCGTTTTCAAAATATTTCATTTTAAAAATAAAACTAACTTCTTTGCAGGTTTCCAATAAATACAGTTACTAATTTAATTTTACTTAAGTTCAGCTCCTTTCTAATTTTACTAAGTATTATTTGTAACGCTGGCCACTGCTGAAGCCTTGCAAACACATGCATTTAAAATGCTTGTGAAAGTTAGCGTCATAATTCGAAAAACAATTTTACATTTATCTGGCAGCACTGCAGTGAAGATTTTTTAATCTTTTGATCGGAGTAAGGCGAAAAAATAAATACATAGTAAAAAGCTGAAATCAGACGAAAATATACTCTAAATGCTTCTTTAGTTTCCACAGATAATCCTAGCTGAATGTTTTATTCCCTTTATTTTGCCGATAATGTTTTATGCAGCGATTAATGCTAATGTAAGTGATTAATATTTTGTGCAGCGGGAGCACTGAGTCGTGGTTAAGAGATGCGCCCAACCGATGCGATTGCAATGTTGAAGGAATCTTCACTTGCAAGTGGAATTGTGATGGACGGGATCCATACACATGTTATCATGATCGTTGTAAGTAAACTTGTCGTAGTGAGATTGCGGATGAATGACGTCATGCATTGTGTGCTCGATGTTAGAAGAAAACAAAAAAATAAGCAAAACAATGTTTTAAATTATACACGTTTCTGCAGAACTGTTTCATTTTAATAAGAAGTAAGTTTTGAAATAAATTGCCATCGATATTGGATTCAATTTTGCACAATGGACGTTTTTTCGTGAGCATAAAGCAAAAGAATAAGGTTTATTTTATCTAAAGTTTAAGACAAATGAAGAAACTATGAATTTTTGCGTCAGAAATTACAAACTAAGTCACTTGTTTGAAATTATTCTTGAAATATTGTCAACCAATAAATTTGCATTTGTGATGCAATTGAAATCGTATCACATGATCAGTGGTCGAGAATATAAAGTGTCTGCTACTTAAACCGTAGACTCCAGTTCAATTCCCGGCCAGGTCAAACCAAAAACTATAATATTGGTATTTACAGTGTTCTTGCTTGAGGTTCAGCAATTAAGGGGACACTGCAAAGCCTCCACCGTTTGTGGTAGACAGGTGGCAGCTTGACTTAAAGACCGTAAGTTCCTTGGCTGTCTTCTGGCCAAAGCAAATCGGTGAACAAATTGTAATTATAGATGTAATTAGATAGAGTCATTTGCTTAAAAACTGATTTTTCTTTTTGATCCCCCACGTGGTAGAATTCCAAACAGTATCAAAACATATTTATCCATTACGTAGTGACTGATCGTAATATGTAGCACTACGAGTATACCAACTTCGTCCTCTTAAATATCAATTGTTGGGGGCCACTTGTCTCCAAGAGGTGGCCCCTCAAATATTTGTCTCTTAAATTTAAGCAAACAGGGGCTTTAAAAGCAATAAGATTTTGAGCTAAAGCGATTATGAAATTTAGTTTTAGGGGTTCCATTTTTTCAGAGTGGCACTTCCAAAAATGATAATGTATTTGAGTTTTGAATATTCAGTATTATCAATAAATCAGCTTTTTAACATTACTTATAAAAAATTGAGTTTAGAAAGTTTATTTTGGGGAATAGCTTTGGGTTAGCATCTTCAAACTACGCGTACATAAAAATATTTCTTGCTTAAATTTCTACTCAAATCAAAAAAATTATCTCTCTAGCTAAAGTTGTTCGAAATAGATTTTTCAGGAGTTCATTTCGGGAAAGTTTCCGCTACAAATATCAGCAAAACATTTCAGAACACATGACTGCGTTTGTTGAGTGACTACTTTAATTAGACAAAAAATAAAATTTGGTGTTTTGCAGTTTAGGAGAAGGAAAGCGTACAAGATTCAGAAAACAAAAACAAATTGATAAATATAAAAAAATAAAAAGGTAAAAAAAATTATCTCAGCAAAAAGTGACTTAGTTGGGATAAAAGAGTATTTTAAAATATACATAACCATGTAAACTGTTTTTGCAGTACTTAGCCGTTTTTAAATGACACCACTTTTATCGCTAATTTCTGAGGCGGCTTTGAGGCTCTATCAAAGTAACGTATTGTTTCAAACTTTGCCTAAAAGAAAAACCTTGTCTGCTGTCCAAATTTTTCGTCAATCTATCTAATTGTTCTTGAGTAAGCAAAAGTCTACAGTTTTGCTGTCATTAGCTGCAAAATGCCCAAGTAAAAACAAAAGAAACACGCCACGCAAGAGTCAGTCATTTCAATTTCAATTCTTTGTGACTCTCAACAGCAAAAATTTGGTATGGAAGTACGCAGGAAACATTTTCTTCAGGTGTAGATAGGTTCTCTTGATTGTATATGGTGTTTCAGGATTTTTCAACTCAATATTGCAGTATTTTAACTGCTTTTTACTCAGAAGGACTGCTATCTGGGATAGACTGCATTGGCTTTAATCCCTTCTAGTCAAATACGTCCATCAAGCCCAACATTTTGCCAATCTTAAGCCCGAACCGGGCGCGAATGCATCCCGAAAAGCACGGTCCGCCTTACAACTCCGACACGTAAACTCACGCACTATTGTCCGCATGTAGACATGGGTTTTTGACTTGTACAGTATTACGCATTGAAAAGAAAACTGACTGGTAACTTCAGGGTTTCATTCCGTGGTTGGTGTGCTTTTGCTAATATGCATAAAACGTTTAAACAAGGCTGATGCCAGCAATCGAAATACCACCAGTTTTGTTTTATTCACGATCTCGCATTAGAATTATGGTTCATGCACCTACTGAGCCAGGCTCGGATTAGTGACATCATCTAGGCTGCATTGCGGTCGCAGGATTAGACATTGCACCACGACTGTGAAAATCAGGCTAATCAAAAATTCCAATACTGCTGGCAACTGTTGCCAATAAAACGAAAGCAATACAAAGTAGAACTGGTTACATCATAATTACTTGCAACCAATTTATTGCATAGTGGTGAACGTTTTCACTGCCAGTTCATTGCTGGACTGGTAAAAGATAAAAGTGAGAATGGACCCTTTCTTTAAGTTACTGCTCAGTACAAAAAATATTAAAATTGTGTTAATGAAATAACCTTAGTGCATAAAAGTAAGAAAGTTTTCTGTTTACGGTAATTTAGCGGCATTTCAATCAGCTATGTGTGCGTGGGAAGGAGCAGATTTCTGTTGACATAACAAAGCTTACAAATTGTAATCACGGAAATTTTAGATGAAGTTATGTCGTACGAGCCTCTATGTTGGACACAAAAAAATACGAAACCTTAAAAAATTTTATAATGACGCATTATGTGGAAGAGTGCGAAGGTGCTTTGAGCAGGGGCCAAGCAGTAGCCAAATGGGTTTTTTAGAGTGGGTACAAGCGCGGCTTAGTCAAGCGTAAAATCGCCGAAACTCCATTTAAAACCTTACACATTTTTATAAAAATCAATAAATTTGGGTTTGGGCTGGCTGTTCTTAATTTTTTTGAAAATTTAAGCTTGATTTGTTCTTAATTTGTTTTTAAATTTGAGAACAACGAAGTGAATTATGGCGGCCATGTTCGTAAAACTGTTTTATTCCATTGCTCGGTCTGCGTGAGTAAACGTATTTTTTGCTGTTTTCTGAGCATCGTAAAATTGCGAAAACGAAAAAGCGAAAAGTTTACTTGAATGTGAATTAAAAAATGTTTAGTTGCTTCTGCGGTGCGCAACAGCATTCTAAAGTCTTAGAATTGTTGCAAATTTCTTTGAAAATGCCAAAAAATCACTCAAATTTCATTGTTTTGAATCAGTGCCAAATTTAGTTGCAAGTTTCTTTTTAAGTCCGCTAATCCGCAACCGAATTTCAATTTTCTTAATAAGCAACCGCAAGTCCGCAATTGCACGTTCAAAAGCTTAGTCCGCAACTGCAAGTCCGCAACGACGTTTCAAGATTATTGAATCCGCAACCGCAAGTCCGCAACTTTCTAATTCTTGATATCCGCAACCACAAGTCTGCAACTTTGTAATATTTCAAGTCCGCACTGCAGGTCCGCAACTTTTTATGAACCGAGTAGAAGAGTTTTGCAATCAAGCATGTCCCGAAGTGATCTGCTCCGAGTTGATTAGCAAAAATAAGTGAAAAGTTGTGACTTGTGGGAAGTATAACAAGCGTATGATGGATACATTCCACGCAATAAAAGGAATTACTTACAATCGTTCATTGTAGTAAATGTACCACAGCATGTCTTGTTAATGAGCTGCTTTTTCGGATGGAAAACTTAAGAATTGCCTAACCCCTCTCACTTTCAGGTCCAACTCAAAACTGATTTAAACGCTTGTATTTTTGGTTAAAGTTTATAAGTGATTTGGCTAACGGGAGTAGTAGCCCCAGCCCTCCTGGTTGCGCTATGGTTTATACAGTAGGTGCCTAAACTGCATGGAAGCATAGTGTACAACCTACCGACGAACCCTTAAAAATGCTATAATGAAGCTAAGGATTCGAAAATTAAAAGCCATTGGATTACAGTGAGAAGCCATCAAATAGTAAAGCACGATCCGTATTTCCGCTTACAAAAAGATATTCTAAAAATAACAATTTTTTTCAAGGCAAGAAAAGGCAAAGGCAGTAGAAGGCAAAAAAAACATTCATATCACTAATCGTATAACTAAATTTTTAGTCCCTACTTTCTGTAAATGAAGCACGTTGTTGCAAAAGTTGATAAATGGTATTTTTCAAAAACTGAGTTTTTCATAGATTTTAATTTAGTTACTAAAACTAATTTCCCTGAGAAAAAAATAGTTTAAGTTTTCAATCAATTTTTGGTAATAAATAGCTTAATATGTCGCACTTGACAACAGGGCCAAATGGAAATTTGAAACTTTAAACGCGATTTATTCGAAACAGCGAAATGCGACTTATCAACTTTTGTTAAAACATGCTTCAAATACTGTACAGTAAAAACGAGATAACCACACGCTACCAGCAGTGCCGTCGCAAGACCAAACGAAGTGAGAGGGCCCTAGCCGAAAATAGGGAGGCACTATAAAATAGAGTGAACTTTTGCTCATAAAAACTGATATTTTAAAGCTACAATTTTGTATTCATCTTTGAAAAAAGATAAATATAAGCCTGGCAGCGTATATTAGCTCGTTTCATATGCAGCCGGTATAATCGCTTGAAAAATCTGTCTGCAGGAGTGAATGCGACCACAAGCGCAACCAGGGTTTTGCTAAAAGAGAGGAGCTTGAACCAAACGTAAATGTATTTTGCACAAAAATTGTCTAATTTAGATCCCGTGCTGAACAAACCGTTGCTACTCAAGCGTGTTACAGAGAGGGCAGAGCCACCAGCTGCTGAGTGATTTTTGCGATTTTACGGCACAAATAGCGATTTTATCGCCATTTAAATCACATTTTGCACGTTTTAAAACCATATCAATAATTACAGTAAATTCTAAAATTCAGAAGTTATTGAACAATTTAAATTGTCTGGCCTTTTGAGCCCCCATATGCATTAGGTCCAGTCCGAACTACGTTGAAATGCTTATTCTTTTTTTAATTATATTTTCTAACTGACTTGGCTGAAGGGGGCTGATGCCCCCGATGCCCCTTCCCCCTGGTTGCGCCACTGACTGCGATCTAAAATCAATTTTGAGTGTGCTCTAAAAAAAAAACAACTGGTCTTTTAAAGAAACGTTTTCACCTAATGTTTCAGGTCACAATCACTAACGAAA
The DNA here is from genome assembly GCA_963965965.1 of Trididemnum nubilum. NCBI lineage: Eukaryota > Metazoa > Chordata > Ascidiacea > Aplousobranchia > Didemnidae > Trididemnum > Trididemnum nubilum. Next base: position 47,940,488 of record OZ014471.1, on the reverse strand, counting down.
TATCTGTAACGCTTCTGCAGGCATATTGTACATCCCTATTCCGCGACCCATCCGTAAACGCGTGTTAATAAGACGGATGATTGGGTCACATTTATGTACAGCAGTTGGTGGCCAGCAATTTTGCAAACAATCGAGAAAACTTCAAACGAGAATCATGTTTGAAAATTATTGTTCCTTTTTCCATTATTGCGTGTTGTCTTGTCGTTACGTGATGCTCCAAGAAAGCATTATGAATTAACCAAAATGGGGAGGCACAAGCAGTCGTTAGGAGGTGACGGCGCCCCTGGCCCGACTGTAGCGACGGCACTAGTTACAGGTACAAAAAATGATACCCCAGTGGCTAATTTTGTGAACTCACGGCAAAAAAACAATAATGCCATACTTTGAACCAAGGTTGCAAATTCGAACTTATACTCTCAAAAAGTCGGTTGTTTTGCCGAACTCGAGAAAACAGTGTTGACTCCAATTTGAATCAGGTTAGACCCGCTTCTCATAGCCTGTCTCGCCGCGCGCCGTGTCCTTCATATTTCTGCAATCATACCACACTTTGGATATAAATATAATAATGTTATTCCTCACAGAACACCAAAAATTTGATTTATCCAAAGGAGCACGGCAAAACAAGAAGTCAATTATAAGCTAGCCAAATCAATACCAATTAATTAAAATTTACTATACCAAAATTTACGGTATTGATTATACTAACTCTATGCTAGACTATGCTTTTAAAAAACTGCTTGGAGGTCGCACTATACACATAGAAACATCAGCAGGTTAACAGTTTACACAACTAACTTACTATACAGCTAACTTGATACACTAAACTACGAAAATTTGAAACACCGTATCATTCCTGCTGTCGAACACTATCCAATTTGAGCACTAGTTACAGACTTAAAGATTATTGAATTAAAGATCTAAAGACAATACAGTTAAAATTATCACAATGACAGTTCTAGAAGATTCTTAAAACAAGCACAAAAGGGGCTTCTAAAATGCTCTAAAAAATTAACCAACTATTTGCATAAAAGATGAGAACGAGGCATGATTTCGTTTTTCACGTTACCAAACAGCATGTCAACAAAAAGAAAGCGATTAAGTCGAAAAGCAGACTTAGTATTTATGTCAGCCCAAACTCGAAAAACTTGATATTTTTGCCGAACTTAAACGCGAAAAAATTGGATTGATTTCTCATGTTTGACTGGGTAAAAACATGAATATTTTACGAAAATAGAAAGGAATTTCAATACTTCCATAAAACTTGCGGAATTGCGGACTAAAATTAAAAATAGTCCGCAACCAATTTAAACTGCTAAAGTCCGCATGTCCTCAACTTTTTTCGTTAGTCCGCAATTGCAGATTCGCAGACTTGCGGACTACAGTCATTTGCAAAAGTATCGAACCACCTGCAATTTATACGTAAACACCAATTTGTGAACACACTAAAGTCATTTAATGATACCAAACTTTTCTGAATTAAACAGAAACGTAAAAAAGAACATCACAAAGTATACAAAATTGTAAAAAATTTTAAGATTTCAGTATTTTGTGTGACCTCCTTGCGCTTTTACTACAGCTTCTAGTCGGCGAGGCATACTAGCAATGAGTGACATGCAATATTCTCTTGAAATCTTTTTCACCCATACTTCTTTAATGGTTTCGGTTAATGCTTTACCGCTTAAAGGCTGCTTCTGTGCTACCAACTCTTTCATTTTAGACCACAATTTCTCAATTGGGTTCAAATCTGGGCTATTGCTTGGCCAATCCAAGGTCACCACATTGTTCTCCCCAAGAAATTTTTTTTGCAATCTTGGAACGGTGACATGGAGCACCATCCTGCATAAAAATCGAGGTGTTGTGGACTGACATATGCAATAAGAGCTTAGTTTTGAGTAAATCCACATATTTGGACCCATTCATGGTGGTTCCAGGAGTCAAAAAATACAACCAAGCGGTTCCGTTTTTACTCAAGGCACCCCATATCATCTGGCTAGGGGGGTGTTTCATGGTTGCAGAGGTGTATTTTTCGTCGAATCGTTTTCCTACTGGTCTGCGAACACGCTTATGTCGGACAAGAAATTGCTGGAAAGTCGATTTATCGCTGAACAAAACTTTTCTCCAGTCATCGGCAGTCCAATGAAGGTGCTTTTTAGCAAACGCTAGCCTCTTCTTCTTCATTATGGGTGTCAACTTTGTTTTTTTTGCAGGCTTACAGGATTTTAATCCAAATTCCTTGCTGAGCCGTCGAGAAACTGTACTTATACTAACATCAGTCCCTTTTCTGAGTAAATTTCACGCACTTTCTTGCAGGAACTTGCCGGAGAACGAGCCACGATCCTCTTCATGGCAATGTCATCTCGTGCAGTTGTTTTCCGTGGCCTACCACTTTTTTTTCGATTGCCAAAAATCCCTTCTGAGGAAAATTTTTTGATTGCCCGTTGAACAGATGACCGGTTGATACCAAGTTGCTTAGAAATTTGGTGTTGAGACAATCCATTTTTGTGAAGTACAACGATCTGACCACGTTCTACATCTGTGTGGTACCGATTTTTCACTATTTTTGGATGGATAAAATTATATAAAAATAACCAAAATGCAACAAATTACGGGGAAGTTCTGCTTAAATCTAGATTAAAACACTTGTGAGACTATAATCCTGCAATAAATAAAACAAAAATGTATTGCCAGCCGATAAAATTAGCAAAAATCAGAAAAAATGCCATTTATGCGTTTTTGCACATGTCGTTCGATACTTTTGCAAATGACGGTACCTTGCGGACTTGCCCAGCTCTGATAATAATAATATAGCAAAGAGACAAAAACTCCGAGTTCCAATCAGTTACAGATGTTTATGTAAAACAACTAGCGAACCTCTGAATTAGAACCTTCCAAACACAAAGCTTACATTGTGACGTCCCTGGGATTAGAAGGATAAGAACCAAAAAGATAAGAAGGATAGGAACCAAAAAGGATAAGAACCTCTGGATCAGTACTCCCCCATAATTACATGGGCATCCTTGCCGGGACACAAAATTCCTACATTAGCATCCCTGCCAAATGTTCGAAGAAAGCAAAGTTCAAAAAGAAAAAAAGAGAAGAAAATTCGATCAAATTATCAAAAAAAAGTAAAAAAAATTCAAGCAAATCATCAGCAGAAGGATTATCAGCAACCGAATCAACACTATCAGCAGACGAATCCAAAAACCAACTGTAAGAGCTATCGACTACGCAGCTATCGTTACGTAGCACCAAAAGAAAACATAATTTTGATCTAAATGAACTTAAGCTGCCAAAGCATTCAAAAAACAGCTGTTAAAAGGGGGACACTATCTGCGAAGTACAAAGCGAAACCCAACAATGAACAACGACAGTGTTGCAGTAACAACTTCTTCCGAAATTCAACCCTCAGATCAAGTTACGAACCCGGCAAAAACATCTAAAACTGTAAGACCGAATCGACCACCACCAATCCCTGGAACCGAATTGACCAAGGCAACAACCAAACCGCCAGGCCAAAGCAGTCGCTAAATTTCGCAAACGACCCCAAACCCAACTCATTACGAACTATTTGAGTCCGAGCCAATAACTACAACGGCAACTTTGAAATCTAACGAAAAAAAAAAACAAAAAAAGCTACGCCTGCTTCGGCAAGTAACATACAGTATATTTCCTGCTCTATTATTAATCAAGTTTATTCGCCTGCTGCTTTTAAATTACTTGTTATAATATTGTTTGGAACACATCCGTTTTGAACGGTTTCTTTCAATAACATGTACTGTAAACAGATGATTGATGATCTTCACTACATTGCAATTTTTCAGTTGAAAGAAACGCAATTTATAAAAACCCCTTTTCCATGAAATAAAGTGTATAGTATCGCAATGTTTTTGGTTGCCATTAGCAGCAACCACGGTAATTTCTGTTTAGATTGTTCAAATAATGATGATTTTTCCTTTTTACTACAGTTGTTTACAGCATTTTTTCCCTTCTTGAGACATAAGCGAACGCTACAGATATTTTTGTTTCTTTTTTAATCCAAGAAAGACTAAATTAAAACATTTGCACGCGCTCAGCTAAACTTTTTGTGTTGTGTATACTGTCTCAAGCAAGCAACTGCATTGCAGCAATCAATTCTAGGGAGTATATTACCACAACTCATCTCGGCGATATGCCGACACCAGATGCGAAGTTCTGGGCAGTTCTATGTATGTCTTGTCCTTGCGCAGTAATCAGAGCTCACTGATTCCGACAAGCGCATGTTTTTCTTCCCAAAGTGAGGGAAACGTACCTGGTCGCATGCAAATGGAAACTGGTTTTGAAAAGCTTGTTAGTGGTACAGAATTTCAAAATAGTTTTCAATAGCGTCGGAGCTATCATTTCCACTCTTTGAAATATGGGTAGCCTTGAAAAAGGCTGTTTTAGATTGAACGTTTTTGTCCTGCTCTCTTCATGAATCTACGCTGGAATGAAGAAAAACTAAAATACAGTGGTATACAATATACATAGAGGTTGACTGCATTGAAATGACAATGGGTTACTATTGTGACGTAAAATGCTGCAAAAATCACCTAAAATTGTATAAGGGTAATGAGGGTAATGCAAAATTTTATAAGGGTAATGCAAAAGTATAGAAAACATAAAAAATTTCTTGCCGTTCTCTGATTGGTCAAAATCGGTCAATCTGGCAATTTGATTGGTGGAAAAATATTGTTTCGGTTTTGTCGGAAGTGAAAAAAAATTAATGTGAAATTTGGAGTGAATAAACAAATTCCTTTTGACGGCAGAGAATAGGCTGTAAGGAGTTGGTGTAGATTGCTTCCATAACTGATAAATGGAACCAAGATCTTGCTGTAGCCAAAATGGAAAATTGTACATCGTTGAAATGTTTGGCACATTCTTCATTCTCTAGCAAATGCTGTCCGATTGCAGAATCACAGTCGACACTAGGGGTGGTAGTGATTTTACATTCTCGATTAAGCAGAATTTTCGTTGGTCTTTTGTCACTTCTAATGCATCTCGGAATGTGTTGATTAATTCTGTCTTGCAATCTTTGGGAAGTTCGATCCACGTACCGACAGTCACAGCGGCACACGCATTGATGTACTACCATACTTTGTTGAAGGGAGGGTAGAACATTTTTATGGACTGCTGGCAAAATTTTTCTCGTAGTAAAAATAATGCGATGTTCAACAGCTTGGCAACATCGGTTGATAGCAATCTCGGTTTGCTTTTCAAAATTCAAAGAAATTTTGCTAATCCAAGGGAGCTTCAAGTAAACTGGACACTTTTGCGGTCCTTCTTTTGGTTTACAGTTAAAAAGTGGAATTTTCTTAGACATGATGATTTGAATAATGCTTTCTGGGTATCCATTATTCCGTAGAATCGAGCTGATGCTTACTTTTTGAACAAATCATCAATGCTAGATGTACAGGTGTTTTAATCAAGTTGGTTTTACGTTTTGTAGGCCCAAACGTTTAACCATTGCTTTTCTTCACGGAAATGCTTTGACGCTATTAAATCACGAAAAAGCAATGATAAAATCATAATCACCAAACCAGATAAGGGCTCAGGCGTGGTTATTTTGAATAAATCTGACTACATTACCAAAATGAATTTAATTTTAAATGATGCAAGCAAATTTCAACAAATTGGTCCCGCCGATACCAATGATAACACTGCAAAGATTGAAGCAAAAATTCAGAGGCGTTTGCTGCAACTCTCGAACGGTGGGGCAATGCACGAATCTGTTTACAAGGAAATTCGTCCAACTGGTTCACTCATGCCCAGATTTTATGGCTTGCCAAAAGTGCACAAAAAAGATGTCCCTCTTCGACCAATTCCATCTATGGTTGGCTCATCGCAACACGCTGTGGCAAAATATTTGGCAGCTGTTATTGATCCGGTTTTACAGCTTTACTCAAACAATTGCATAAAAAACTTATTCACTTTTGCTAAAGAGATGAAAGATCTTCAAATGCATCCAAAAGAAACATTTCTTTGCTCATTCGACATTCGTAGTTTGTTCACTACTGTTCCTTTGCGGAAACAATTCAAATTTATGCGGATGCGTTGTATGGCGGTGAGCTCATACGTCCAGACTATCCAAAAGAAGTTTTCTTGGAATTAATGAACACTGCCACTAAAACGGTGGAATTCAGTTTTACAGTAACAACAACATATACAAGCAAATTGATGGCGTGGCGATGGGTAGTCCACTACGTGTTGCTTTAGTCAATATATTTGTTGGACACAAGCTGTTTGAGTCTACAACCAAGCCATTCCTTTATCACCGATATGTGGATAACACTTTCACCATTTTTTTATAAGAAAATGAATGCACTTTTTTCTCGATGCCCTAAATTCAATGCATTCGTAATTAAAGTTCACATTTGAAAAAGAAGAGAATGATTCGCTCCCGTTTTTAGATGTTTTGGTGGAAAAAAGCAATGAGGGAATTTTAACTTCTGTTTTCAGAAAACCCACTTTTGCAATGAAGTTTAGTCTATAACCACTTCACTTATGCTGTATATTGCTGTTTTCATTGTTGCAACTTTTTGACAGTTGACCTTAAATTTCCGCCAGAGCTTCAACAATTTTCTAATTTAACGTCCGCTCCCCATCCTCGTCCATTAAATTCAAATATCTGGGAAAAGATATGTAGCCCCTAGGGCATAAGCATTGTGGTAGGCGGGGTCGTGTAATGGAACAACTCAGTTAAAAACTAAAATAACAATGATATAATACTATTTCAGCTTTCGAGCACATAAATTGACTGAAGTTTATACTTTTGCGCGCGATAGCTGCATATCATCAAGTCCGGCGGAAATATAATTCACCGAGGTCGCATTTATACTGGTCGCATTGTTATTCACATATAATTTGTAATTGTTGCAAGCTCGCAGCATTATTACCATTATAAATTAAAAATATACCTACAAAACAAGAACTCCGAAAGCAATCAGTACCTTTGGGCTGGAACACACAAATTTTTACATCCTGTTACCGCTTCAACGAAAATTTGCTGCTTTCACCGTTTCCGCTTCCAGCTTTTGCTTCCGCTCTCACATCTCTGGATCCAACGCTGCATTTAAGGATCAATACGATTATTAGTGCAGAATAATTATTATTATTGCATTACAATTTGTTATCAATAATTATCATCATCAATAATTAGTTTTTTAGCCTTCATGTCGCAAGTGTTGAATTGAATTTGAATTTTGATTTTTGAATTTGAATCTACTGACGGGTTATTCATAAATTTAAATTTGAATTCGACTTTTGCAAAGTCAATGAATTCAAATTCAGTTTTTTTAGAGTCAATGAATTTAAATCTAAAAAATTAAAAACAAAAATGAATGGCTCCAACCCTAAAACTGACTAGCAATTAGCAGCCGAAAACCTCGTTTATATCGGATGCCCATGAAACGTGGACAATAATGCGACAACGATTACCGGCCAGTTGGTCGAGCGGTAACGCGTTCGTCTCTGGAGCGGGAGGTCTGAGGTTCAAATCTCGGACCGGTCAAATCGGACACAGTGTTGCCAACGGCTCGCCACCGCTGCGACATTTCTTCGAAAGGAGCTGTGTCGCCCAGGCGCAACGACGCGGAGATGGGCCCTGCCAACTCGTTACACGCTTCGGCGTAATCCAGCGAGTATAATGAAAGAGAGACGTATGTGATTTCAAAATTTGAAACATTTGTAACAGCATTGTTTTGTTAAACTTTTTCTCAAAGATCGCAGGCACATCGCTTCATAGTTAACTGCAGCAATTCCAATGCAACAGATCACCAAATGATCATTCATAATAAAGATATCAGCGTTAATTATATAAAGCTTTTTGAAACAAATTAACGTTATATAGATACATCACTTAAAACAAATTAACGTTATAGGTACATCACTCAAAACACGAATACCAATTTTTCAAAAATTATAAAACCTTATAAACTTTAAAATCAAAATAAAGGGGATCCAACGTTTTAGACCATCATTTGTTACCACAGTATTACATAGACTTAACTCTTCAATACGGTGTGTCACTATATTACCACTTTAACAAAGTGGCTTCCAGTGGCAATATATTAACCCTATAAAGCCCAAGGAGATATCAAAACGATCCCGTCCATCACATATTTTGCAATTTCGTCATGAAGCAGTTACGTTAAAATCATGAAATTTCCTGACTTTTCGTAAAATTTATTACAACCATTATTTCCTAAAGCACTATCCTGTGACAAATAGATATGGAGTTATAAAACGATTTTCAAGGTTGACCTAATGATTTTAGCAAAATTTTTAGCAATTTAGCGTAATCCTACTTATTCCCATTGTTCATTCATATTAATTAACAATTTCACGCGATTTCTTCAACACTGCAAAAAACAAATTACGTGTTTTTGCATGGAGACAGGTTCTACTACATGGCGTGTAAATTTTACGTTCCCGCTGTTCTACTTTTTACGCTACTCGTACCGTATTTTTTACGTACCTAATTTGCAAATATTACAAAAATGCCCTAAAAATTAATAACTTTAATTGTAAAATGAACTTGTAATTTACAAGTTTAAATTACTGTAAATTTTGTAAAATATTTCAGAATTGTGGTATAATTTACTTGCTATTGACTGTAAATAATACATGCTATAAACTAACAAATGTTAGAACAACTTTAGTAAAACTTACAACATTTTTGGGTGGAATTTACTTGTCTTTACTACGTAATATTTATCAAAATTTTGCGTGCATCGTACGTAGAACCTGTCTCCAAGTAAAAAGCACATAAATTTTTGGTAATTTTTTTTACTGGTATGAACGTAATTTTCTTTCTTTAGATATTCCCACGTGCGTAGCTTTGATAAACATTTTTACTAGTATTACTTGAAATACGACTCAAAAATACGAAAACAATGTTCATATTTGATATTATATCGGTGCAATAAAATACACAAAAATTAAAATATGCAATATAAACATTCAGAGTATTCCGCGTGAGAAACTGCCAAAAAATAGTGCCTCTATAGCGAGGCAGTAGTAGATCTGTCTACCTTATCTTATTGTAAATAACAAAGTTATAAGTATACGATTAATGAATTATGTTTAATGAAAACCAGCCAGTTTGTCTAGCGGTAACGCGTTCGTCTCTGGATCGGGAGGTCTGAGGTTCAAATCTCGTGCCGGTCAAATCGGACACGGTGGTACCAACGACTCGCCACCGCTGTGACATTTCTTCGAAAGGAGCTGTATTGCCCGGGCGCAACGACGCGGAGATAGGCTCCCCAAACTCTATCCACGCTTCGGCGTAATACAGCCAGTAAAACGAAAAGATTTTGATTTTAATGAAAATCAGCAAAAAAATGATTGCGACGTTTTTTCAAGCCAGCAAACGGTATACAGCGATGGCTTCAAGCCGGTATATAGAGTTTGCTTCAAGCTAAAAGAAAAAAATGCACATTACAAAATATCGATTTGCTGGGGTAGAAAATTTGCCCTGTATTATAGTTACAGGCTTACTGAATCTTCAAGCAAAGTTTCAAAAAATGTTTGCATTTTTTGGGAGACTTCTCCTGTTTTTTCAATGAAGAATTTTTCTCAACAGAGTCAATATGTCAATATTTTCGGAGATAGCTCATTTTTTCTTCGTTTGACTTGGATTTTTGGGGAAATAAGAATTTTATCGATTCGTGCGAAATATCTGCATTAAACTGACATTAAGTTAAAATCGCAATAAAGAGTGATGATCAAAATATAATAACATTACTATACAGCAAGTGCAGATAGTGAGGAGCACGAGTATTGATATCATATTACTCTGACTTGAAAGGACAACATCTTTGTAAAAAATCAATGATTTTATTATGCTTTTGTACGAGTTAAGTCCTTCAATTCAAAAAGTAAGGCCTATATGAGGTTTTGGTCCCATCGTTTCCGCCATATCATACAGGCGGTGAAAAACTATTTAAATAAGCAGTCTTTGAGGGTTCGGGGGCTGCCGAAAACTTTTGCTTTATTTTGAGAAAATACGTGTTTTTTCCTTAGCCAAAACGAGAAGGGGAGCATGACACAACACCCCTCTTTCGTAACAATATTGTGGCAGCTGTGTTTCTAGCAACATCCAAGCCTAATTCATGTAGTTAAAGCACAGAAAAATGGCAACTATAATAGAGCAAGTATAAGGATAAATGGCTTTAAAAATTACATTTTATTTACATTTCTCAAAAAAACTGAGACTACAGCTATATCTTTGAATGAATTCCAATGTCGTCAATACTGCTATAGGGTGTTTCATATTGAACACGTAATACGAAGACAAGGTATAAGGCAGGGCCCCGAAGAAGTCGTTGAAGTCGACCACCACATTCTTCTCCATCGAAACTTAGTATTTACTGGCCGCAGCAAGCGACACTCCTGCAATAAGAGCAACAGTTACATCATCAAAAAATGCAAGAAGTTACGCACTAAAAGAAAGGTAGAAAAAAATCAAATCTTTATTCTACTCGCTTAATACGTTTTTGGGTGTAAACTGGTGCTTGATGATAATTTTAGCATTGTAGATTAAGCCAATGCCAAGTATAACTTAGCCTCAAATTTGAATACCGCTAGACATAACCGAGACTGAACTCTAAATTTCACATGCTTAAAAAAAGAAGTAAACTAAATTTGAAAGATGTTACATCTTTTTAGACATACCAATTTTGTTTTGGTAAAATTAAACTCATAAACATTATTGAAAAGAGCCAAGTTATTCTATTTCTTCTCTATCCACTTGATCCACGACAAGAACCAACACAAGAACACACAAAACTTAAAGCCACGATATTGGGACAAAAAAAGAAAAGAAGTAAAGCGACTCTAAATAATTGTGTAACACAGTAACATTTGAACCAGCTCTATATAGAATAGAGGGGACATTTTTCAAATATTTTCCGCCTAATGCCCAAAGTTATTACTAACCACCTGGATCTTACCAGTGGTACAGTACCTATAAGCAAATAAGGTTGTTGTAGGGGGGGGGGGGGGCAGGAACTTCAGTAACTTTGAGAAGAACAAACATCTGAATCACAAATTGTTTCACCCAAAATCAGTCCGATCATTCGCACGAAATTAGTGAAGAGCTTGGTCCGATTTTTTGCCCAAAATTAGGTGAAGAGCAAAAAAAAAAAAAGGTCTTCGCCCAAATCTGAATGCAAGCCTGGAAAAAACGTTCAGAACATACCTTTTGGGTCAAATACGTTCCTGTGTGTGTGTGTTTTTCTTATGTTGCCATTTTAACACAATTGGCATCAATGATCACAATTGGTACTTTTTAAATTCATTTGAAAAAATTAAATTGCTAAAATTTGAAAGCCAGTACAAGAATTGATTTTCTCAGCCTCTTTCAGCCCTCTCTCCACTCTCTTATAGTTACAGGCTAAGACCAAAACAAGAGAAAAAATAATTTCAAAATATTCATCAACATATAATAATATTTTTTCGGCAAAAAGCAGTAATTACATGAGAAATAATGTTTGGCAACAAAACGAAGTTATTATTTTCATATTTTTATTTTTGTCTTTTTTTTTTGACAAAATTGAGTTAAAATTCGAGTTTTTGCCTATGCCAATGAACAGTTATTTACGGTGAAATCAAAATATTCATTTCTTGTCTTATTTTGGTCTGTCACCATAAAAATGTATGTAGCAAAAAGTTTTGATTTTTGCTGTGTTTCGTCATAATACATCTACTAATAAATGTTCAATAAGAATTTAAAAACTGCCTGTAAAATTAATTTAAACTTTTTAGTAAATATGTGATTAAAAAACTACCAAAATGATGGATTTTATTGCTTTGGGAATGTCATGTTAATTGATTGATTTTAATTGCATCTGCTCCTCAATCAATAACGACGTGTTTAACCAAATTCAAATTTTAATTCCAACTTCAATGCAAACGATGATAATCGAAGCGGTGAAAAACGGAGTACTTGATAAACGATTAAACAGTTTTAATGAGTTTTCAGATGCAGACGCAATAATTTTGTTAATTGGACCAATATTGTAGCTCGAACTTGGAACGGTACATCAAACTGTCCGACTAACCAAAAACTGGGTGGGGGGAATTAGCTAAAGCGAAAGGGATGCCAACAAGCACCAAAAATGGGCAATGGCTCCCAACTAATCTGAGCTCAAAGCTCTAAAAATATGGACAATTTTGCAGTCCCAAAAAGGTTTCTAGAATACGGACAATTTTCCGTTCTAAATAACTATAACTTGAAATGCTTCGCTTGCTGACTCGTTTCTTCGTAAAAGTGCCTCTGCACTCTACAAAAAAATTCTTGCTGAGTGATATTACCGTTGCAAGTTCTAGCTTTTATAATAGCGAAATTTGCACCGCGGTAAATCTAAAATGCAAATTAGTAGCGCGTCACACGAATTAAACAGAGAACCGGATCAAATTAAAAAAGTGCGCGCTTTATGACGCAATAGCTAGCCACCGAATTGGCATTGCTGACAATCGGAGTTCGAGATTCGGCAAGGACACAAAGGTCCCAAAAAAACTGAAATGGACTAACAGCCACACTTGTAATAAACGGTCTCAATTTTTAACTAAACTGACTGTCAAATCAAGACTATATAATCTAATGTTGGTAGGAAAAATTTCAGGACATCAATCAAGCATTAAATGAAATTATGGATTTGTTTGTGCAGTAATGCGATTTTTTTTTCTACCAAAGATATCAATTTTGACTCCAACAGCTAAAATCATTGGTAACTATGTTTGTTTAAAAAAATGGCGAAAATTAAAACTACCTAATAATTGAAAACTGTAAGGCAGTATGTCGCACGGACTGCTGTAACAAGAATAAAAGTACCAAGACAATTTGAGAAAATTTCCGGCTGTTAACCGTAAATCAAACTTTAACAGTTTTTTGTTCTTTTAAGGGTAAAAAAAAACATAGCATCACAGGGGTATGTGCAAGGGGAAAAGGAGGCATTGCATTTTTATACTATGCCGCATTCCATTTTCCTTGGTCACAACGTTATCAAAAAGTCAACTTTGTTTTGCTGTAAGCTGTGACTCATGAGATACGAGACAATGACATCCTCCCCCTTAGTACATGTCAATGTAAAGATGCTTTTTACTCTCGAAGGAACAAAAAACTGTTAAAGACCTAAGCCACCGCTAGAGGCTGGATTTTTTCTACGCCTTGGTAATTTTATTTTTGATGTAGCATTCTATGCGACATATACTGCCTTACAGTTTTTGTTTTTAGGTATTTGTAATTTTTTCGTTTTTTTTTTTTTTCTTTTCTAAGTACTAGGAGCTACCAAAGATTTCAGCTGTTGAAGGCCAAAAATGATTTCTTTGATTAAAAAAAACTTTACAATACTGTACTAAAAAAGCCATAATTTCGTAAAATGCATTGATCGATTTCGTGAAATTTTTTCTACCCACATTGGGTTATGTAGTCTTGATTTGACAGGCAGTTTAGCTAAAATTGAGTACGTTTATTACGAGTGTGACATTCCCAAAGCAATAAAATTCATAATTTCGGCCATTTTTCAATCGCGCAATTGCAAAAAAGTTAAGTTGTAATCGGCAGTTTTTAAAATCTTATTGAACATTTATTATGACGAAACATAACTAAAATCACAACTTTTGGCTACTTGTAATTTTATTGTGACGAACGAAAACAAGGCAAGAAATGAATATTTTGATTTCACCGTCAAATAACTGTTTATTGGCAAAGGCAAAATATCGATTTCAACTCAGTTTGGTCAAAAAGCAAAAGTAAAAATTTAAAAATAATAACTTCGTTTTGTTGTCAAACATTGCGCAATTGGGCTCCGTGCTAAGCAAAGGGATTAACTCATGTGCATCACAGCAAGGGGTCTGGGGGTGGAGCCCCCAGCCTCCGATCAATGTTAATTATTATTATTTTTCTTTTCAAAAAGTTGTTATTTTAACGTCATTCGGATCAAATTTGATTTAGAACCATTTAAAAAAATCAAATCGCAAAAATTTGAAAGCTAGTTGAAAAACTGAATTGCCCAGCCCTTCACGCCCCCCAACCTTTACTTACAGGCCAAGTCAAAACGAGAAAAAAAATTCGAAACATTTAGCAACGTATATGGTAATATTTTTGGTAAATTGCAGTGAATATATGAGAAACAATGCTTGGCAACAAATAAAAATCATTTTCTTTCTTTTTCTTCTTTCATCATTGCCTGCTTTTACCTGAGGGTTGGGGGAGCAACTACTTGAGATTAAGCTGCCACACCTCACGGTTGTTCATCACATCCATCATTTCGCTTGGGTGAAGCCCGAAGCGATTCCGTCCAAGGTCCGTAATGTAATTGCTCCATCTGGATCTAGGTCGTCCGACTGGTCTTCTCCCATTTGCTTTGGCAAATAAAGCTTGTTTGGGAAGTCTTTCCTGAGGCATTCTGCTTACATGGCCAAACCATCTAAGCTGAGATCTTTCAATTTGGAGAAATAACGGGCTCGATATTAGGAGATTTTTGAATCTCAGAGCTACGCACCTTGTTAAACAGTGTAACTTCCTCGATTATTTGTAAAAACCTCATTTCGGACGTTTGCACTTGTGATCGCACTCTTTCGATCATTACTCAAGATTCATGACCATGACCATAAGTTAGAATGGGGACAAAAACTGTTTTAATAACTGAGAGCTTTGCCTTTTTCGACAATTGTTTCATGACACCCGAATAGTGCAAAGCTCGCATTACTACACTAGCCTTGCCTATTCGGGTAACCAGTGCTTCGTCTTGCCTTCCGTCACTCGTAAATGCAACCCCAAGATACTTGAACTTCTCTACCTGCTTCAGTGTCGCTCCATTCACTTGTAACACGCACTGATCAGGGTTTCTTAAAAGATGAAATACCTCAGTTTTGGCCGTGCTTTATTTCAATCCGGCGGTGTTGCATGCATCTGCAAAGCTGTTTAATGCGCGCTGGAGGCCAGATTCTGTGGAAGAAAGCAGAACCAAATCATCAGCAAATAGCAGACAATTGAGTAGCAATTTCCAGTCGTGGCACACTCATCAGCTTGGCTGCATTTGTCGATCCAATTCATGTAAACAATGAAAAGGAGAGGTGACAAAACGCACCCTTGCTGGAGTCCGACACCCACATGGAACGGCTTTGATTGCTTGCCATTAACCCGAACACAAACCTACGATCGGCAGCAGCAATGGAAACCGGTCGGGTCGATATTCTTCCACCGGCCGGTCAAGCCGGTCGAAATACCGGTCATATTCTTCTTTCTTGCAAATAAAATATATCTAAGCATCTCCCGAAATAAACGTATGCATTTTATTACAAATAAAGCTTTTTATAAAAACACAGTATTAACAAACCACAACTTTTGAAAACACTTGTTGAATGGTTTCAAGCCGTGACCAATATGCTGTGATCATTAATACATGTACATTTGGGTGGGGGGGCATTGTGCCATGCCGCCCCTTTAGGCCACGCCACAAAGCAAAAAACTGCAAAGTATGTTAAAATCACGAAATCAGATTATAATAAAGCATGCATGTGGAAGAGGTTTACACTACCTGGCATTTTAGCATTATTTTAATCAGCTTGAGAATAAAAGTGGCGCAGATTTCGGATTTTTTAGTACATGCTAAAATCTTGCCGCTTTGTAAAGCTTTTTTCAACGTAAATTTACGACACTCTACATTGGGCAAGAAAGACAGAGCTCGTATTTTTTTATATCTAAATAACCATTGATTGTTCTGAAGTAGCAGCATTTCAACAAACTGCTAAGGCACATTATATTTCGAATGTTTTCTAACCAATGTCATTACAGCTTAGTGCTTGCTGTTCGGCAAATTGCAAATAATTTGTCAAAAATAGCTAAAAAATGTTAACTTCTTTCTTGACCTTAGCTTGTGCCCTCCCGTTTTTTTGTGCTTATTTGGTGCACGTTTAGCGCTGCTCAAAACAGGTCTTTCAAACCAAAATTTAACCCAAAAAGGTCTTAAAATTGAGTTATTTTTGCAAAAAACGCAAAAATTTGATTGCCTTTTTTTTGAGATCCCCAATCGGAGTCACAAATTTTAACACCTAACCAATGGCCCCACTTTCGAAAATTTTTCATTAGATGCATTAAACAGTGAACAAAAACCTTCTGTAAAAAAACCGGTCGACCGGCCGGTCGACCGGCCGGTCAACCTGCGTAGGTTTTTTAATTTACCGGTGGGGGCATCCAAACAGATCTTTGCTATACGCTCAAGATTTCTCAAAGACTTGCTTCAGAGTGAAGATGTGGTCCGTGGTTTCGCGACCCGGACGAAAACCGCACTAACCATCTTCCAGTTTTGATTCCACTATTTCTCGGCAGAAATAAAAATTATTATTTTCAAAATTTTATTTTTGTCCTATTTTGACCAAACTGAGTTGAAGTCGATTTTTTGCCTTTGCCAATAAACGGTTATTTGACGGTGAAATAAAAATATTCATTTCTTGTCTTATTTGGTTTGTCACAATAAAACCGTATGCAGCAAAAAATTTCCATTTCGCTGTGTTTCGTCATAATAAATGTTCAATAAGAATTTAAAAATTGCCCATAATATCACATACCTAATTTTTTGCAAATATTCGATTGAAAACTACCACAATGATGGATTTTATTGCTTTGGGAATGTCACACTCGTAATAAACGGTCTCAATTTTTAACTAAACTTACTGTCAGATCAAGACTATATAGTCTAATGTGGGTAGGAAAACTTTCAGGACATCAATCAATGCATTAAATGAAAATATGATTTTGTTGATACAGCGTATTATGATTTTTTAAAATCAAAAATATCAATTTTGGTCCTAACAGCTAAAAGCTTTGGTAGCTATACTGGTGTTAAAAAACGCCAACACTAAAACTACTTAATAATTAAAAACTCTAAAGCAGTATGTCGCCCAAGAATAAAAGTACCAAGCTCTAGAAACATTTCGGCTGTTAACAGTAATTTAAGTTTTAGTAGTTTTCTTTTCTATGAACATTAAATAACAATTTTACAGTGGCGTACTTGTACAATAGGATGGGTCGAAACTACGTTTTTGTTTACAAAATTTTTGCAACTCCTTCAAAAATGTTTGAATACATGAAAAAAACACCTGTGTAAAATTATGAAGGTTTTATGACAATCGGAATACTTCGCGCATTGAACCCAAGCTTTGAAATTTTTGCTAAAAATGCGAATTTTTTCAATTTTTTAAAAATGTATTCTAAATACACAAAACTCGTTTGCTGCCCCATTTAAAATTTTGTTTTGTGGTATAAAAAGTTTGTAGTGAAGTTTCATTCGATTACGACGACACTAAGTCTCCGCTCAACGCGTTCGAATTTTGATAAAAAACAAACAAATTCCTACGCTTTTGGTAGGTCAGCGGACTTAGTGCAAATCAGTTGTTTCTTAAAGACACTAGATTTCTTTGATTTTTTTCTTCAATTAAATGAGGTTTGAATCCTGTATTTTCACTTAATAAAGTAATTAGCTTGTTTGATTTAGCTAATTACATCAATATTATTGCTGTTTTGTACTAGTTCAATTTTTAACCAAAATTTATACCCAGCTGTTTCAGTAGACATTTTTTTCATATTGATTCAATTTTCGACGTGCCTTCGAGTAGGCATAGGACATGGCTGATCTAAAAAGAATCATTTTTGATTTCATTTTAGCAATAAACTATTCATTTTTATTGTTTCTTCATAATACATTAACTACGAAATGTTCAATGAGAATTTAAAAATTGCCGATAATATTACAACTTAAATTTTTTTGCAAATGCGCGATTGAAGAAATTGTCAAAAATATGAATTTTATTGCTTTGGGAATGCCACACTCGTAATAAGCGGTCTCAATTTTAGCTAAACTGACTGTCAGATCAAGACTGTATGATTCGATGTGAGTAGAAAAAATTTCACGAGTTCAATCAATGCATTGAACGAAATTATGGCTTTGTTAGTACAGCACTGTGAAGTTTTTTTAATCAAAGAAATCAATTTTGGCCTTCAACAGCTGAAATCTTTGGTAGCTCCTCGTACTTAGAAAAGAATAAAAAAAAAAAAAAAAAAAAAAACGGAAAACTTACAAATACCAATAAATAAAAACTGAGCAATTCCGATGCACCAGATCACCAAAAGATCATTCATAATAAAGATATGAGCTTTTATTATATAAAGCATTCTGAAACAAATTAACGTTATAGATACATCACTCAAAACAAATTAACGTTATAGGTACATCACTCAAAACACGAATACCAGTTTTTCAAAAACTATAACATCTTATAAACTTTAAAATCAAAATAAAGGAGATCCAATGTTCGAGATCATCATTTGTTACCACAGTATTACATAGACGTAACTCTTCAATACGGTGTGGCTTCACTACTTTAACTATATTACCACTTTAACAAAGTGGCTTCCAGCCGACGTGGCAATTTATTAACCCTACAAAGCCCAAGGAGGTATCAAAACGATCCCGTCCATCACATATTTTGCAATTTCGTTATGAAGCAGTTGCACTGCGGTTAGGAACTTTCCTGACTTTTCGTGAAATTTACTACTTTAACCATTATTTCCAAATGCACTACCTTATGGCAAATAGATAAGAAGTTATAAAACGATTTTCTAGGTCGACTTGATGATTTTAGCAAAATTTTTAAGCAATTTAGCGTAATCCTACTTATTCCCATTGTTCATTCATAATAATTAGCAATTTCACGCGATTTCTACAACAGTAATTGCGCGTAAGAACGTATAAACTCAGCAGCATTTAGAACTGTATTATAACATTTAGAACTTTACTCACGAAACAGACGCAAAAGACTACATTTACATTTTTGCCTGGAGCATATTTTTCACACTACAATGATATCCAGAGCTTTGAGTTGACTTTCTTGTTAAACGGTTTGGTAAATGTGAATACGCTAGTAGCATTCACGAAAAATTTATTGCATCGTAATAAAACGCTTTGTGATCATTTTCTGAACAAAACTCTTCTTGCTTTCTCAGTAAAAAGCGCAGAGCCTATACAACTGAAACCATTTTGTTTCTATTGTTGACATTTTGAGATTAGACGTATAATTTCAAATTTGCTTATTTTCGTTCAAGTTTTTCGTCTACTCATAAATTATAATGAAATGAGTACCATTTCGAAGCGTAAGTAATAAAACAAAATGCATTCAGTTGTATCAATTGGCTCTGCGCTTTTTACTGAGAATTATTTTCCGATCCCATCATTTAGCTCCAATGTTTTTGGTGTGTACGGCGAAACGACAAACTAACGATTTGCAAATGGCAGTTGAACTCTAACAATAAAAAAAAAAAGATCAATCACACGACACTTTTCTTATTTTGGGGTTTCGGCGAAATATTTTTCTTCAAGATTATTGTTGAACAAGGAAAAACATGACAAAAATGCCTGTGAATAGGTAGTTACGCAAGATGTCGCATTTTCTTTTTTTGTTATTTTTTATTTAGTTTGTTTGTTATAATGAGAAGAGTTTCAATTCAAACGATTCAAAAAAGTGCTTTGCAGCGTAGGCAGAGCAAATATCATAACACAACTTAGTACAAGTCAAAAATTTAAAATTTAAATATTCAAAAATTTAAAATCCTACAGTCTGTTTCACCCGTATTTGGGATCATTAGGGGTGTCTTATTCAAATAATCTGATTCAAATAGATTGTTTGTTAGTTGACAAAATAACAAAATGCTCAGGATATGAACGCTTGCGCTACAGAAAATGAAATTAACTGCAAGAATCTATCCGTTGTGCATTTTGTGGATGACGCAGTGGCGCACTTTTCTCGAAATAATTTCTGGTTTCACAGTATAATTGTGTCATGAGTATTTGCTGATGAGAATGATGAACGACGCCCTTTGCCACTGCCTAGCTACACCGAAGCTCTTTTTTTGGTCCGTTTGCAAGTCTGGGCGACTACAACAGCCCCCATCAAGCATGTCATTGTAAACTTCGATAAGACTAAAAAAATTTTATTGCATCGAAAAATTGATACAACTATATCTACAATAAAAAACTCCAACTGCATTTCAAAGTGCCTGTTAATTTGATGATTTCAAAGCAAGTTTGAAAAATAAAAGTTTGCCTCAAACTTGTTTGCGCACTAAACGATCGGTAAATGAGCCCTTAGGCCTTTAGCAGTTTTAAAAATAATTTTTTTTTTTTTAAATTTTTTGTCCCCAGTAAAACTGGTAATTGAGAAACAAAATACTTGAAGTGATAATTGACAAACAAAACAACATACTTTTCAAAATATTTTGTTTTGGAGTAGCCATATTGCACTGGTTTTGGAGTAACCATAGTAGACAAGTTTTGGAGTAGCCATATTGCACTGGAAGACATATTTCCGAGAAACGGTAAGGGGGGCCGAATCAAATTAATTTTTTTTGTTTTGGCTAATGAAACAAAATTGACCTTTGTCGCCTGAAGAGTCCCTTGAGCAAGGACGAAACGCGTCGCGACGGCTCAAATCCATTTATTGGCATATTGTCATTAAATCATTATTTATTTTGTGAACCAATATCCCAAGTGCTCTTGTCCTGAACCCCCTTAACTGAATTCTTTTTTACTTTTCAAAATACATATTTTTGGTTTTACAGTATTTTTCATGCTAACAATAGATGCGCTGCTAGGCGTCACTACCGAAGTACAAAAAAGCAGTACTGTTTGTTTAGAGCTAGTCCAAAACTCTAAATTCTATAACTTTTTTACGTCAAGTGATGCGCAAAGCACATTGACAAATAAAGTATAGTTTTCGATCAAAAATCCCATTCAAATTTGAAACATTTTTTTGTAATAACTTGTGCTCAAGATTGCAAATGTGACTTAAATAACATCTTATGGACTGTCGTATACATTTTTATGTGATTCTTTTTTTTACAAATCCAACAGTGCCCTAGAAGCATACGTACTTTGGATGCTATAAGCGTAATTCATTCAAGATATTTTCATTCAAGATATTTATTATAAATTCATTCAAGATATTGGTTTCTAAAGACTTCGCCAGAGCACAGAAGAAGACGTAACTTATTGAATCCTTATGCCGCCCTGAAATGTAGAAATATACTAAAAACTGACGTCTTTTTTTCTATCCGCAAATGCTCCCTCGAAATGAAAATTTGAACTCTTTATTTCGCTAGTTTGGTTGCTTATTTTGCCTTTCAAAGATTTTTTCTACCAAAAAAAGAAAAGATTTTCTTCCCAGGGTCAGGGGCCTGTGGTTGTCGTTACATAGATGGACATTATTGTAAAAGTTAGTGATGTTTGCATAAATGCATTTGCGGACACAACAAAAAATAGATTTCAAATAAAATTCTTTGCACTATAATATCAACCACAAAATTATAGCATTGAAGAGCGAAACTTGCTCAGCTTATAGCGTACCCTTGTTTTAGCTCTGAACGCCTTTTTTTCTTGCTCTAGCGGCTGCACTTTGGACTAATGTTCACAATACTGAATCCTTTCGAAAGGATCTATATTAATGACTTGAAATGTGTTGCTATGCGCACACAGTATTTTGGTATACCGCATTTTTACAAATAGCTTTTCAAGAGCAGCAATACAGTAATAGACTAAGAATAAAATCTAGTATACAAATTATTTAGATAAACGCCCTTACTATCCCAAAAATTTTTAATATGACATATAAACACTAGCCTTACCAAAACAAGATTCATGACCATAGGTGAGAATGGGGACAAACAGTGTTTTGAATGTGAGAGCTTTGACTTTTTTGACAATTTCCGTTTTACAACAACCGATTAGTCTAAAGCTCGCATTACTGCACTAGCCTTGCCAGTTCGGGTACCCCGTGAAACTCCAACATACTTGATCTTCTTTATCTGCTTCAGTGTCGCTCCATTTACTTGCAACGATCACTTTGGAAGAGAAATCTCTTAGTCTGAGAAATTTAACGTAAGCTTTGCGCTTATCTTTTCGCAACGTTTTGAGATCCTTATCAAGGATTGGGTTTGGCTTTAAAATTAGATGACTTTACAACTACAATACAATTGTCAAACGCGTTGCTCTTTTTTGCATGAATTTTTGAAAATGCTTGATTTAGTTCTTGCAACGCGAGAATTGCAACCCAATCAGCCACAAGCAAACGCTCATTTAACAATTTAAATGTGGTTTGGTTCAATAAAAAAGAATGAGAGTTCGGTTCTTGTGTAGACTGTTTAGAAGGGAAAAACATGCACTGCATTAGGGCAAAATGATCAGACATTAATGCCTCTAAAATAGCGCTTTGAGATCGAAACTTAACATTATTCGTCCAAATGTTATCGAGGAGCGAGCGAGGATTGGCGGATATTCTAGTTGGCATATTGATGAGAAGAAAATATTCCATTGTGTAGAGTGAGTCAATGTAAATTTCTGCATAGTTTTTAGGGTTTAATAAGTCATAGTTAAAACCACCCAATACGTAAGAGATTTTGTTTTTCTCTTTGTTTAGAAGATTTAATAAATCTTTGAATTTTTCTTCTTCTTCTTCTTCTTCTTCTTCTTCTTCTTTCTTCATTGCCCACTTTTCCGTGAGGGTTGCGGGGGCAGTAGCTCAAGATTGAGCCGCCACACCTCACGGTCTTCAATCACCTCCATCATTTCGCTTGGGCGAAGTCCCAAGCGACTCCATCCAAGATCCTCAATGTAATCGGTCCATCTAGTTCTAGGTCGTCCGACTGGTCTTCTCCCATTTGCTTTGGCATGTAAAGCTTGTTTGGGGAGTCTTTTCTGAGGCATTCTGCTTACATGGCCAAACCATCTAAGCTGTGATCTTTCAATTCGGAGAAGTAACGGCTCGATGTTAAGAGATTTTCGAATTTCAGAGCTACGCACCTTGTTAAACAGTGTAACTCCTTCGATTCTTCGTAAAAACCTCATTTCGGACGCTTGCACTTGTGATCGCATTCTTTCGGTCATTACCCAAGATTCATGACCATAAGTGAGAATGGGGACAAAAACTGCTTTGAAAATTGAGAGCTTTGCCTTTTTCGACAATTCTCGTTTCATGACAACCGAGTAGTGCAAAGCTCGCATTACTGCACTAGCCTTGCCTATTCGGGTATCGAGTTCTTCGTCTTGCCTTCCGTCACTCGTAAATGCAACCCCAAGATACTTGAACTTCTCTACCTGCTTCAGTGTCGCTCCATTCACTTGTAATACGCACTGACCAGGGTTTCTTGAAAGATGAAGTACCTCAGTTTTGGCCGTGCTTATTTTCATTCCGGCGGTGTTGCATGCATCTGCAAAGCTGTTTAATGCGCGCTGGAGACCAGATTCTGTGGAAGAAAGCAGAACCAAATCATCTGCGAATAGCAGACGACTGATTTTGCAATTTCCAATCGTGGCACACTCATCAGCTTGGCTGCATTTGTCGATCCAATTCATGTAAACAATGAAAAGGAGAGGTGACAAAACGCACCCTTGCCGGAGTCCAACGCCCACATGGAACGGCTTTGATTGCTTGCCATTTACCCGAACACAAACCTCCGGTCTGCAGTAGAATGACTTAATAGCGCGTAACAATTGACCATCAACGCCATACTCCTGCAAAACCTTCCAAAGTTTATCCCGAGGAACTCGGTCATATGCTTTTTCAAGATCGACAAAGCATGCAAAGAGATCTTTGCCATACTCCCAAGATTTCTCGAAGATTTGCTTGAGAGTGAAGATTTGGTCCGTGGTGCTGCGACCCGGACGAAAACCGCACTGACCATCTTCCAGTTTTGATTCCACTATTTCTCGGCATTTCCTTTCAAGGCATTTGGCATATACTTTCCCTGGCAAACTAAGGAGTGATATCCCTCTGTAGTTTGTACATTGCTTGCGATCTCCTTTCTTGAATATCGGAATAATCACACCTGTTTGCCAATCTCTGGGAGTTTTGCCAAGCTTCCACGCAACTTGACACACTCGCGTTAACCAGAGAATTTCTTCTCCAGTCAGCGCTTTCAACATCTCGGGTCTGATTTCATCTTCACCAGCAGCTTTTCCAGATTTTATCCCTTTAATTGCGGTTGCCACTTCTGCTGCAGTGAAAACTTCGTCCTCCCCTAGATGTGTCACTTCGTGTGTGTCACGAGTCGATGCCTTTACAGGATTTAAAAGATCTTCAAAGTATTCTCTCCATCGTGAAAGGATTTCATTCTCATCCGTTAGAATGTTACCGTCAGAATCCTTGATGGAGTACGTGATACTCGATCTTTTGCCACGTAAACGGCGGATGGTCTGCCAAAATACTTTGTTTGCCGAAAAATAGTTGGAATCCAACCGACGACCAAACTCTTCCCATGACTTCTCCTTGGATTTCTTTACTGCCGAAGTTGCCGCTTTTCGCGCCTCAGTGTACCGGGATTGCAAATCAGATGACGATCTGTCCTGCAGCCAGGCCTTGAACGCATCTTTCTTTGCTCGAATAGCTTCTTTAACCTTTTGGTTCCACCAAAGCGTTCTTTTCTCACTATCGCCCGCCATTCTAAGCCGTTTTCGCCCACAACTTTCAGCAGCTGATGAAATGATTGCTGATCTGAACAGCAGCCATTCCTTCTCGATGTCCTCGGATACATCAGGAAGTTGTCTAAACTTAGATGATATACTGGATGCAAACTGTTTTCTTACTTCTTTGTCCTCCAAAGCCTCCCATTTGATCCGGTAAGTCACAGACGACCGGTTGGATCTCTTGTTTGGCCAAGGTTTCGAAAGTCGTAAGGAACATACTACCAGATGGTGATCAGTTGACAATTCAGCACCTCGCTTCACTCGAACGTCCAGCACATCAGAAAACAAATCTTACGAAACTATGCAAAAATCTATCAAAGACTTTTGATCCATACTAGGTCGATACCATGTATACTTGTGAACCTCTCTGTGCTGGAAAAAGGTATTCATGATGCGGAGTCCGTTGCTACAACAGAGCTGCAATAAATACCTTCCGTTCTCATTCAGTCCAGTGACTCCATGTTTTCCGATCACACCCTTCCACGTATCTGTGTCTGTTCCAACATGTGCGTTAAAATCCCCCATAAGGACTGTAGATTCAGTAGCTGATACTCGTAGAAGAGCATCATTTACTTCATCCACAAAAGTCTGATATTCACTCGTGGCATTGGGGGCATATACCTGCAACAGGCACAATGACCGATCCAATACCTTAAGCTTCAACATACAGACCCGTGATCTCAAAGGAATCCAATCTGACTCACAGTCTGACAAACGGGGGCTTGTGAGAATCTCCACACCCGCTTGTGCAGACATACTAGGATCAGCACCAGAATAGAAGAGTTTCCATCCGCCATCCAGATCCACAGTTCCAGAGCCACGTCGTTTGGTTGAAGAAACTCCGATAATATCGAGATGATACCGCTTTGCTTCCTCAACCAATTCTAGCTCTTTTCCTGTGAGGGTGAGGATATTCCAATTGCCCAACAGCAGTTGGTGATGGTTGACCGGTGAGTGTGCGACATTATCTCGAGTACGAATACTCTGCGCTGCCTCCATTCGCCTCTCCAAACGTGTAGCGGGCACATTGGTGGAGCTGCCACTAGGGCTGGCTGGTGGAGATTGTCGCTTATTTTTCGAACGAGCCCCTCTGCCTAAGACTCGAACGCCATAGGGGTTTCGCTGAATGACGACCTGGGAGTCCCTAGGCGCTCCCCTGCCGGACGAGGTTCCACTTGTGAAGGTGGCCCCATTAACGTCGTTCACGTAATTTTCATTATTTGTGCTCATCATGATTTGTTATGCAGTTTAATCTAACTGCGGAGAGGTTTTATATCAGAGTTGTCCTTCTCCTAGGTTATATGCTTACCACAGCTGATGGGCATAACCAACCCAGGTTTTAAGTTTTCCAACTATTTTGATTTGAACTATACTTCGTCTCGCTTCTACCATTAGACCTATCTGGCATGGGTAACCCTTTCAGGAGAATTGAATCTCGAGCCAGTACAGCTCTGCAGGTCATTGAGGCACATAGACTTTTCCACCTCGTTACGGTGATAGTTCATGGAAAAGCTATGCATTGTAGGTCTAATTGCCGAGCTATGTTATTCTATGCCTACTGTGCCATAATAAGCCAATTATATGTCATACTATGCCTACTAAGCTATGGCGCCCACTTTGGCCTACTATGCCTGTTGTGCCATACTAAGCCTACTGTATGCCATACTATGCCTACCAGGGTGCCATGTTATGCCTACTAAGTCATACTAAAGCTGCAGCACCTACTGTGGCACACTATGCTTACTAATACTATGCCTATTTTCCATAACAAGCCTCCTGTATGTCATAATCTGCCTACTAAGGTGTAATGCTATTCCTACTATAATATACTACGCTGCAGTGCCTACTGTGGAATACTGTGCAATAATAAGCCAACTATGCCTACTGTGCCATAGTAAGCTACAGTGCCTACTGTGACATGCTATGCTTACTAGGGTGCCATAACAAGTCTACTTTATGTTACACTATGCCTACAATGCCATACTAAGCCTACTATGACATAGTGTTTTACTAACATATGGTGCCAAAAGCCCTCCAGTATATTGTTGTTGTAGCTCATATTTATCCTCCAGTCACCAGACAGCATCAGACGATAACTTATTGGACGATCCGCACATTTTTTTTATTGCAGTGACTACTTCGTGATTGGAGAAATCCGCATTTGCTTAAGGGGTTTCCGATGATCCAACGTTCCTGTAGATTTCTTCAAATTCTTGCCCCCCAAATTTGCTGCTTGTTCAAAGCCACCAACCAGAGATAATTATCGTAAAACGTCTTATCCAAGGACGCAACGGCGTGACCAGGGTGCGGGTTGAACCCAGATCATTCAATCAAGGTCGTCGTAAACAATTCGCTTGAATTTTTCAAGAAATATTTCAGTTTTTGCACTACGTTGATTTGGAGGCCGATAAATTGTTCAACAGATTACATGATATTTTCCAATTAATATTTTCACAAAAAAACTTTAAGGTGGCACCCCTCATCAAACCCTGAAAGATCTCTACGTTACCAATGCGTAGTACTCGACCTTACATAAAGACCATTGCCTCCACCTTTTGTTTGAGTAAGAGAGTTAGAATAAAAATTATATTTTTGTAAATTATTTTAAGGACTATTTTGATTTAATTTTATCCAGGTTTCCGTCAGATCGATTACAATGGAATCATATGACACGGTTTCAAGCAAGGAGCAAAAATTGTCAAAGTTTTTTCGCTGGACAAAAACCAAATGTTTAAAAACAAACTACTACAAGCTAAGTAGCTACTTGAAAGCTTATCAGCAATTAAAACTGCCTGAATATACGGACAATCGGAATATATAGTGAAGTTCGAATCGTCTAGAATATCGAAAGTATCTGCTCTAATTTTTTGAAATAATTATTTAACATACGCGGATCAAAATCCTGCAAGGAATGTTTGTTGGTGAAGACAATGCCGGAGCTACTAGCGATTGCAGATCAAGAGTTTAATGTAAGCGCAGCCCAGAGATAAACACATATATAGCGTAACTTAATCACAGCAGAGGTAAACAGAAACGTAGCTAAATCAGCAGTAGTGAATATGATAATGCAGGGTAGATAAAGCATGAGTAGCTACAATAGTGAATCTAGACCACGACTACAAAATGAATTAACAGGCGAGCCAATTTGCATTAGTGTACTTAGTGATTTTAGTGTATGTGCTTTTGGTCTTAACCAAGATAATTTATTCTTAAGTCTAAAAATACTTGCAGCAAAATGTTCAAAATAAGCCATCATCTTATAAAACGTTTTGACCATTTTTGGCATAATTTAGCTACCCATCAGAATTTATTAGTCAAGGAGGGCAACCATGGCCCAAAATGGCCAAAAACTGATATCTTGCTTAATGCAGCAATCAATTTAATATAGCTGTAGTAGAAGCTAAGCACATCGACTGTTTTTTGCTAGATATTTTTGTAAATTTATTTCAAAACTTGCCGTAACCAAAAACCAAGTCAGAAGAAGCTTATTAGTTTTTAATAACTGTTTCCGCCTCCAACTCCTCCAAATTTCATACGTTTCCAAGATTGCTTCTGCTTCCCGCTTTGTTGATCAATGTGATTACACCTCTGCTTCCTCAAAAATATAACCACTTCCACCGCTTCCACTTTCCAGTAATAATCTTCTTGTTACCGAGAACAGGAAATTTTTGAGGACTTGTAGATTTTGAGGCCAAGGACTTGACCTTCAAGGCCAAGACCAAGACCAAGGACTTCAAAATGTGTCCTTAAAGACTTCCTCGAGGCCAAAAACGTCCTTGAGGACTCCATCTCTGTAAATAAGCTACTCTTTAACAAGGATGCACATCAAAAATGTCGTTTGCTTGGAGCTGTCGCGAACAATTAATTACTTAAAAGTTGACCTCGTAAGCCGGAAAATTGTCGCTGTTCAAAAATTGCTTTCTGCAAAAAGCTCTTTTAAAACTTTAGTAGTAGAAAATTTTTTTACGTTTACTGGGTATCATAGGAACTGAAAATGACCTTTTGGCAATATTGCTTTCCAAGGCAAGACCAGAAACTTTCTGATGATACAATCATATTCCAATAAATTTTGGAGTGGAAAATAGTAATAAAAATTGATTATTAGAGAAATTATTTGAAAGGTTTCTTTTAGGGGGCCTACTTTTGCGTTTGGCTATTTTTGGTACACTAATTCATTTTTAAGGTGGTTATTTTCGTAATCGAAAAAATCTAAGCAAAAAGCGACGGGGAAAGGTCTAAATTCCTCACCTCCATGAAACTTACATAACAAATGAATAAAGTAATTACCGACATGCAAAGAAATTTTAAAAAAATCTTAATAAAAACGTTCCTTCGCCCCAATATCTCGAAGCGCGAACAGTAATAACATTTTTAATTTCCAAATTTTCAAAAAAGTTTTCAAAAATTTTGATTTGTAGATTATAATAGCTGATAACTTTTCAAGTTACTGCAGGATTATAATATTGATCGCTGGTTGTAAATCTTAATTTAACGCTCTGGCGGGCTTGACAATGGAATTAATCACTTCCAAAGCTGAATTTAAAATTTTGAGCTACCGTACTTGAAAATTTTTGAAATTATATTTTGCAAATAAAGTTCATTAATTTGTTGTGGAATTGCTACACGTTTGTACGCAATGAAATTTGAGTATTCCGTGTTTTGTATTTTTATCCAATTAATATTTCCTTATCGGGGATTCGAACTCGTGTTTGCTGAAAGTGCTCGGTTGGCGCCATGTGAGATGTGCAATCTCTGGTTTCGCTGGAGACACTTAAGGCGACGGTTGACAAGAGTATTTCATTTAGCATTTCTTTAAGAAATTAAACGTTTGATCAAAAAAACATATTTCATTCAAAACAGGCAATCATTTTGTAGTTAATTTAAGCATTTTAAGCTATTAACAATATTTGAAAAGATCTATCATTTAAATGGAAACTTATTACGGTTGTGGAGAAAACTAAATTAGCCCATAAAATGAAAGAAAGCTGGGGAGAAGAATGGCAGAAGACTCTATTATTTTTCCGGGAAAATAAAAAAATAGTTTAGTGAAATAAAATAGAACAAAATTTCCGGAAAAAAAGAATAAACATCTAAGAATGAATATCTCTCTTCTCTTCTCGAACCGGTTCTCACTCTCTATTCGGACAACTGCATACGGGACCGTTTCGCC
This sequence comes from Trididemnum nubilum, assembly GCA_963965965.1. Taxonomy (NCBI): domain Eukaryota; kingdom Metazoa; phylum Chordata; class Ascidiacea; order Aplousobranchia; family Didemnidae; genus Trididemnum; species Trididemnum nubilum. Next base: position 47,910,785 of record OZ014471.1, on the reverse strand, counting down.
TTTGCTGACTTCATTAAAACTTTAAATTTGGACCCTTCCTCCGTCTTTCTCTGCTCTTTTGACATTTCGAGTTTATTTTCTAGTGTTCCTCCAGCGAAGACTATTCAAATTTTTGCTGACGCTTTCTATAGTTCGGACCACCCTTCTACACTTTTTCCACGGCAAATCTTTGTCGAACTTATGGAGATAACTACTTCTTCTATCGAGTTTTGCTTCAATGAGATCATGCACCGCCAGATCGACGGAGTCGTCATGGGATTACCACTTGGACCAGCTCTTGCCAATATTTCTGTTGGCTACTATGCATCCAAACTTTTTCAGACCACCGCCAAACCGGAGATGTATAATGGCTATATGGATAACACTTTCGTAGTATTTAGAAACAAAGATGAATGCGATCTTTTCTTGCACAGCCTCAACACGCTTCACATTTCTCTCCGCTTTACTTTTGAAAAATAATCTTACCTGGTTTTTCCATTTCTGGATCAGTTGTTGTTCCATTTAGAATAAATGTTGTTCCATTTAGAAAATGTTGTTCCATTTAGAATAAATCTGAATCTAAACCTAATCGTTTGTTGAAGCATCTGTTGTAGTGCATATAAAACCTAATTGGTTGCTGATTTTACCTAAAATTGTACTAAAAGTCGCTCTGGTGAAGTTACGAGTGGTTGCTGTCGCCTCTCAGCTTAACGCTGCGTGCAACCATAGCATACCAGGAAAGTAATCATAGAGTTTTGGCAAACTCTTTTGAAATTAAAAGTTAATTTACTAATGTTCTTCTAGCGGAGACTATTCAAATCTGTGCTGACGCCCTCAACAGCTCGGAACACCCTCCTGCACCTTTTTCAAGGCATATCGTTGTTGAATTATATAGATGGCTGCTTTTTCTGTCAAGTTTAGCTTTGATGGCATCATGCATCACCAGATCGACGTAGTTGCTATGGGATCATCTCTTGGACTAGCTCTTGCCAATATTTTTTGTTGGCTACCATGAATCCAACCTTTCCAGACCACTTTCCAGCCGGAGATGTATTACTGCAACATGGATGACACTTTTTTAGAATTCAACAACGAAGATGAGTGCGATCATTTCTTGCATATCTGCCTCAACTCGCTTCACCGTTCTCTTTGCTTTATTTTTGGAAAAGAATCTAACCTGACCTGCCTTTTCTGGACGTGTTAGTTGAAAAACCTCCTTTCAAGTTCATTACTTCCTTCTACCGGAAACCCACATTCACCGGTCTATATCTACGCTATAGAATTCTAGCTTCAGGCCACGGAAACGCAAAACTAACTTAATCCTGACCATAACTCACTGGGCTCTTGCCATTTGTTTTCCTGAAAGATTGCAATTGGAACTAAACAAAATCAAGTTCATTCTACAGACAAATGGATACCCTGAGCACGTTATCAAGTCGTGTATAGCTTAGAAGATGAAGCACTTTCAGGCTCTGCCCAAATTTGGACCCGAAATATCCAGTATATAATGCCTGGTCAATCCACGTCTCCCACGACTCGGTTCTGTTTCTTACCAGGTTTGAAAAGTAAGTAAAATCTGCTGTCGAACAGTGCTTTTCCGCTGGGGAACCAGTACGTGTTGTTTACTCTACCAACGAGCTTCTCTCCGCTACCAACACGGATATACTGCCTGCTTTACAGAAAAACAACTTGATTTATCAATTCTCATGAGTCATGCTACTGTGACAGTCGGTATATAGGCCGTACTTCCCAAAGGCTGCAAGACACAATTAAAAACATGTCCCCAAATCCATCCGTTTTGACTCTTCTAACTAAAACCCTTGCTTCTTGCTCGTCGGTGCAAATTTTCCGTCCAGACTAATATCCAGTATATATTGCTTCCAATTCAGCCATTGGACTTCATCTTTTACAAAATCCTACTTGTGAGCAACATTATGATGACAGTAGATTTTCTATTCTTGCCCAAAGCCTCTCACCTTTTCATCTATCTGCTCTTGAAGTCGCTTTCATCAAAACTTCCAACCCCGCCCTTTGCCAACAAAAAGAATTCGTGTACAGCTTAAAGATTGTGTACTAATGGCACTCTCTCATTGGTCCTTTTCCAGCCAATCACGACTCGGCTATATCCTATAAATAGCCACCCATTTTCCTGCGCTCTCCATTCTGACGATTCTTCTTGACAAGTGTCTGACGAAAAGCTCCAAAGATAAGAACATTTTAATCAAGGCAATAAACATCTAGTTTTTTAGTGATACTTAATCACAAAATGTTCAAGTTAAAATGGTCTTCTTTCGTCCATCTTCATTGCCCGCTTTTCCGTGAAAGTTGCAGGGGCAACAGCTCGAAATTAAGCCGCCAAACTTCTCGGTCTTTATCATCTCCATCCCTTTGTTTAGGTGAAATCTAAGCAATTCTATTCAAGATCCTTAATGTACTTGGTCCATCTAGCTCTAGGTCGTCTAACTGAACTTTTTCCATTTTCTTTGGCTAGTAAAACTTGTTTGGGAGTCTTTCCTAAGGCATTCTGCTTACATGGCTAAACCATCCAAGCCGAGATCTTTTAACTCAAAGAAGTAACAGTTCGATGTTCAGAGATTTTTGAATCACTTTGTTAAATAGTCTAACTCTTTCGATTCTTCGTAAAAACCTCAACTCGGACGCTTGCACTTGCGATCTGACTCTTTTTGTCATTACCCAAGATTTATGACCATGAGTGAGAATCGGGACAAAAACTGTTTTGAAAATTGAGAGCTTGGCATTTTTCGACAATTCTTGTTTCATGAAAAGCAAGCAGTGCAAAGCTCGCACTACTGCACTAGCCTTGCTTATTTGGGTATCCAGTTCATCATCTTGCCTTCCATTACTCGTGAATGCAACCCCAAGAAACTTGAACTTCTCTGCCTGCTTCAGTGTCCCTCCATTCACTTGCAAAGAGCATTGATCAAAGTTTCTTGAAAGATGAAGTACCTCAGTTTTGGCCGTGCTTATTTTCATTCCGACGGTGTCACATGCATCTGCAAAGCTATTTAATGCGCGCTAGCGGCCAGATTCATTGAAAGAAAGCAGAACCAAATCATCAGCAAATAGCAGACGACTGATATTGCAATTTACAGTCGCGGCACATTACTCAGCTTGGCTGAATTTGTCCATCCAATTCATGTAAACAATGGAAAAGATAGGTTACAGAACGCACTCTTGTCAAAGTCCAACGCCCACGCGGAACAACTGATGTGTTAATATGGTATCATCTCAAAAACGTGTTATTACATCATTTTAGTAATATCTCTATTTAAACCAGGCAATATTTTTGCGATCAACGCCCAAGGGAGGATCGATTCGACTCAACATATTTAAACGTTATTAACTTCCGAACTATTAAATATAAAAAAACAGTTTTTGCGCCATGAGAAGCGCAATTCCAGAAAAAAAAAAAATTTTAATAGCACATTTGCGAACTTGATTTTGTGTTCATTTCAACGTAAGTAAAGGACTATCAGAAGCGATCGGTTTTCTTTTTGTCTGCGCGATGTTAGAAAGCGTTGGATTGCCGTGACGTGGCTTCGCAGTTGGAGTTTTATTCCGTAACGAACAGATAATTACGGACTACATTTAAAACTCATTTCTTTTGTGCGAGATTATCAGTTTGCTTTTCGCGTAAACAACTATTAGCTAAAAAAGGCTATTAGCTAAATTGAAATTGAAATTGGCAAAAGTTGATAAGCAGCATTTTTCAAAAAATGAGTTTTTGGTATTTTTCAAGTTGTTTAATAAAAATGTTTTACCTGAAAAGAAAATTATGTTATTTTCAATTACTTTTTATAGTAATAAAATACCAAAATCTTATCTTATCACCAAAAATCTTGATATCTTATCATGTTGCACTTGATAACTGAGCGAAATGAAAGTTTAAAACTTTAAATGCGATTTTCTCGAAACGGCGAAATGCGACTTATCAACTTTTGCGAAACGTGCTTCAATTTATGGCCAATTGTAAAGGTTGTTCCTCCAAATAATTTCCGTAGTAGGTTTTATTCTTAGACTGATATTGCTGCTCTTGCAAAATCATTTGCAAAAATGCGGCATACCAAAGCATGCTGTGTACGTATACCAACATATTCTTCTCATGAGTCTTGTACAAAATCCCTTCAAAGTGTGCCAGTAGTTAGTGCGAACATTAGTGCAAAATGTCGCCACCAGAGCTAGAAAAGTAAGAGCACAAAGCCATAACAAAGGTACACTATAAGTTGAGCAATTTCGCGGTTCAAAACTAAAATTTTATGTTTGATGTATGATATTATATACAAAGACTTTTCTTTGAAGTCTTTTTTTTTTTGTTACGAAAATGCATTTTTGCAAACATCGCTTAGTTGTACAAAAATGTCCATTCATGTAACAACCACAACAAGCCCCCGGCGTTGGAAAAAAAATCTTAAATTATTGTGGTAGAAAAAAATCTTTGAATAGCAAAATAAGCAACTAAACTAGCGTAGTAAAGACCTCGAGATGCATTCACGGATAGAAAAAAAAATGTCCAGTTCTTAGAATAATTCTACATTTCGGGGGACAAAAGCATTCAAATGACTTCTGTCCTCGTCTGAATTCTAGTTAAGTCCTTAGAAATCGTTTTTTGACTTTTTTCGAATAAATTTAGAATTGCGCTTTTAGCATCTAAAATATCTAGGCCTATATTGTGTACTGCATTATACATAAAAAATGAAGAACCAAATAAAATTGTGTACAACGGTTTGTAAGCTGTTATTTGAGTCACATTTGCAATATTGTACTCTGGTAATTAAAAAAATATTGGAAGTTTTGAGTTTGAATGTGATTTTGGGTCAAACAATGAGCTTTTTTTGTCATTGTGCATTGTACATTACTCTAAGTCAAAAAATTCTAGAATTTAGAGTGTTAGACTAGCCAAAAACAAAAAAGTGCTGCTCTTTTATACTCCCCGTAGTGATGCCCAGGAACGTACCTTTTGTAATGTACAATAGTATCAAAAATACTATAAAGCAAAAATACGTAATTTAAAGAGAGTTTGAGTTTGATACTTCGAGTATTTTGCTTGTCAGCGGTTAGTTCTAATGGGGACAAAAAATTTAAAAAAGATTGAATTTATTCTCAAAACTGCTAAAAGCTTAACAGCTTTTTTTTGCCGATTATTTAGATTTGTTTTTTACTGCGCAAACAAATTGATACAAATTTAGAAAAATTTAGTGCTTTAGGTTTGGCTTCTGACAATCTTATTTACCAAACTTGCTGTAAAACCATCAAACCAATAGGCACTTTGAAATGCGTTTGGAGTTTTTCTTTGTTAGTAGTCATGGTCGTATCAATTTTTGGATACAATAAATGTTTTTGCAATTTTGTAATAGTTTATTACAGGCTTGAAGGGGGCTGTTGTGGTGGCGCAAATTTGAAAAAGACCAAAAAAGTGCTGAGCTGTGTTGTAGCTATAGGCACGCGCTGAGCGTGTGGTTCATTATTCTCATTAACAAATAGTCATGCAGCAATAGAGTGGAACCAAAAATTATTTCGAAATCAGTGCGCTTTGTGTCATCCACAAAATGCATACCGAATACTTCCTTAAAGTTTGTTTCATTATCTCTAAAGCAAGCGTTCACTATGCATTATTTTGTCATTTTATAACTAACAAACAATCTAAATAGAAAATAACGTACACAAAAACGCTACATCTTGTGTAACTATGTATTCACATGTAAACCGTAAAACCTCTATTTCAGCGCAATGGCGCTTTATTTTTTAACCCTACTCTTTTAGTGGCGTTGTATTAGAGGTGGCGTTCAATTAGAGAATGGCGCTCTATTATTTGACAAGTTGATCAAAATTTTGAGAAGTTAATTTAATTAAGGAAAAGAAAAAAAATCTAACGCAGTTAACATCTAACATCTAAAGAAGAAGAAAAAGCATCCACCGTAGCACAATTATTGGTAAGTAATCAAAACTTGACTGGTGAAAATCAAGCGACACGTTGCTGTTGTAGCCGTCCTCGTCATTTTTGTGCTGGGGTTAATAAACTGGTAAATTATTATTGGGCAATTATTATTATGGGAAGAGTTGGTTGGTGGTACAAAACTTGAGAATTGCATTGATTAAAATGTTCATATCTTCGAAGCTTTTCGTCTGACACTTGTCAAGAAGAATCGTCAGAATGGAGAGCGCAGAAAAATGAGCGGCTATTTATAGGAAAAAATCGAGCCGTGATTGGCTGGAAAAGGACCAATGAGAAAGCGTCATTAGTGTACAAGTACAAGTACACTAAAGACGCTTTCTCATTGGTCCTTTTCCAGCCAATCACGGCTCGATTTTTTCCTATAAATAGCCGCTCATTTTTCTGCGCTCTCCATTCTGACGATTCTTCTTGACAAGTGTCAGACGAAAAGCTTCAAAGATATGAACATTTTAATCAAGGCTATTATTATGGGATACAGAAAACCTTTGATTACTAATCAGCATAATGAATTTCAAAGTGGTGTTCTATTAGAGGTGGCGTTTAATAAGAGGGTGGCGCTTTATTTTTTAATCCTCTTTCTGTAATGGCGTTTCATTAGAGGTGGCGTTCAAATAAAGGTGGTTCTCAAATAGAGATTTTACACTGTTTTTCATGTTTTTCCTTGTTCATCAATAATCATGAAGGATAATATATAAATGTCGCCGAAAATCAAAAATAAGAAAAGTGCCATTTGCTTGATCTTTTTTTTTTGTTGGAGTTCAACTTCCGTTTGCAAAACCGTTAGTCCGAACGAAGTAAGAACAAACTTTGTTTAGAAAATGATCATAATGCTTTTACGATACAATAAGGCACAATAATTTTTGTCAATTCCACTAACGTTCGCATTTACCAAAGTGTTTACAAGGAATTCTGCTCAAAGCTTTTTATATATCATTATGGTGTGAAAATTACGCTCCAGGCAAAATTGCAATTGTGGTCGTTTGTTTCTGTTTCTTGAGTAAAGGAATGAAACAATACAGTTCTAGATGCCGCTGTACTTTCTTACGCGCAATTACTGTTCAAAAAATTGCTTGAAATTGCTAATTATGAATGAACAATAGGAATAAATAGGATTACGTTGAATTGCAGAAAATCTTGCGAAAAACATTAAGTCGACCTTAAAAATCGTTATATAACTCCAAATCTATCTGTTATAAAGTAATTGATTTTGTAAATAATAGTTGTAGTAATAAATTTTAAGAAACGCCAGGAAATTTCATTATTGTAGCGTAACTGCTTCATAACGAAATTGCAAAATATGTGAAGAGGGGGATCTTTTTGATTTCCTTTTGGGCTTTATAGGGTAGGCTAAAAAATGCTAAGGTCTTGGAGTGGCTTCGCCTAATCTAAAAGTTAGAAAACATCTTTTACTTTAGCGACTTCAAATTTTCAGAAGTTGTTTGTGAATAAATTTAAATCTAAAAGTTAAGTTGATTTGACGAAAAAATTGAGCTAATTTAGGAATTTTTCAGGAAAAAACTGAGAGGGGTAGATTGGTTGGCCCTTCTTCTTCTTCTTCTTTCTTCATTGCCCGCTTTTCCGTAAGGGTTGCGGGGGCAGTAGCTCAAGATTGAGCCGCCACACCTCACGGTCTTCCATCACCTCCATCATTTCGCTTGGGTGAAGTCCCAAGCGACTCCATCCAAGATCCTCAATGTAATCGGTCCATCTAGTTCTAGGTCGTCCGACTGGTCTTCTCCCATTTGCTTTGGCATGTAAAGCTTGTTTGGGAAGTCTTTCCTGAGGCATTCTGCTTACATGGCCAAACCATCTAAGCTGAGATCTTTCAATTCGGAGAAGTAACGGCTCGATGTTAAGAGATCTTCGAATCTCAGAGCTACGCACCTTGTTAAACAGTGTAACTCCTTCGATTCTTCGTAAAAACCTCATTTCGGACGCCTGCACTTGTGATCGCATTCTTTCGATCATTACCCAAGATTCATGACCATAAGTGAGAATGGGGACAAAAACTGCTTTGAAGATTGAGAGCTTTGCCTTTTTCGACAATTCTCGTTTCATGACAACCGAGTAGTGCAAAGCTCGCATTACTGCACTAGCCTTGCCTATTCGGGTATCGAGTTCTTCGTCTTGCCTTCCGTCACTCGTAAATGCAACCCCAAGATACTTGAACTTCTCTACCAGCTTCAGTGTCGCTCCATTCACTTGTAACACGCACTGATCAGGGTTTCTTGAAAGATGAAGTACCTCAGTTTTGGCCGTGCTTATTTTCATTCCGGCGGTGTTGCATGCATCTGCAAAGCTATTTAATGCGCGCTGGAGGCCAGATTCTGTGGAAGAAAGCAGAACCAAATCATCTGCGAATAGCAGACGACTGATTTTGCAATTTCCAATCGTGGCACACTCATCAGCTTGGCTGCATTTGTCGATCCAATTCATGTAAACAATGAAAAGGAGAGGTGACAAAACGCACCCTTGCCGGAGTCCAACGCCCACATGGAACGGCTTTGATTGCTTGCCATTTACCCGAACACAAACCTCCGGTCTGCAGTAGAATGACTTAATAGCGCGTAACAATTGACCATCAACGCCATACTCCTGCAAAACCTTCCAAAGTTTATCCCGAGGAACTCGGTCATATGCTTTTTCAAGATCGACAAAGCATGCAAAGAGATCTTTGCCATACTCCCAAGATTTCTCGAAGATTTGCTTCAGAGTGAAGATTTGGTCCGTGGTGCTGCGACCCGGACGAAAACCGCACTGACCATCTTCCAGTTTTGATTCCACTATTTCTCAGCATTTCCTTTCAAGGCATTTGGCATATACTTTCCCTGGCAAACTAAGGAGTGATATCCCTCTGTAGTTTGTACATTGCTTGCGATCTCCTTTCTTGAATATCGGAATAATCACACCTGTTTGCCAATCTCTGGGAGTTTTGCCAAGCTTCCACGCAACTTGACACACTCGCGTTAACCAGAGAATTCCTTCTCCAGTCAGCGCTTTCAACATCTCGGGTCTGATTTCATCTTCACCAGCAGCTTTTCCAGATTTTATCCCTTTAATTGCGGTTGCCACTTCTGCTGCAGTGAAAACTTCGTCCTCCCCTAGATGTGTCACTTCGTGTGTGTCACGAGTCGATGCCTTTACAGGATTCAAAAGATCTTCAAAGTATTCTCTCCATCGTGAAAGGATTTCATTCTCATCCGTTAGAATGTTACCGTCAGAATCCTTGATGGAGTACGTGATACTCGATCTTTTGCCACGTAAACGGCGGATGGTGTTAAATGGTAACGGTGTGTAATCCGTAGTACTGACGGGCGTTCTTCTGCTCGTTTTGTCGTAGGGCCCTCGAGAGGTAGGAAAAGAAAATGGTAGTAGGAGTGCCCGGCAGGTCTGGCAATTTTAGGAAGCTCGCCAAAGTTTAAACTCCCAAGTGGTTTCAACGTTGAACTCAACAGACAGCAAACATTCAAAGCCAATGCAAATTAATGCAATTTATGCTAATTTTTTAATGCTTTGATTACAAATGTTCATGATTTCGAAGCAGCTTTTTGCTTAACACTTGTCAAAAAGAATCGTCAAAATGGAGAACGCTGGAAAAGGAGTGGCTAATTACAAGAAAAATTTGAGCCGTGATTGACCGGAAAGGACCACTTAGTGATAGTCATTGGTACAGGAAAGCAGTAAAGACCACGTGCTCAAATCTATCCGCCCTTGCTCTTCTTTCCAGAAACGCGTATGTCTATTCCGCCAGTGCAAATCTTCCACCAAACCTATTAAACAGTCGTCCCTTGCTTCTGATTCAGCCATTGGACTTCATCTATTACAGAATCCGTGCTCAATATTATGATGATAGTAGATTATTTATTCTTGCCCAAGGCCGCTCTTTTTCTCCATTTATCTGCTCTTAAAACTACTTTCATTAAAAAACTTTTAAGCCAACCTTTTGCGACAAAAAATCTTTGCACAACTTAACATTGTGCACTAATAGCGCTCTCTAATTGGCCTTTTGTTTTCAGCCAATCACCGCTTAGCTTTTTCCTATGAGTAGCCGCTCCTTTTCCGATTCTCTCCATTCTGACGATTTTTTTTTGGAAATATCAGATGAAAAGCTGCTTCAAAGACATGAACATTTTCATCAAAGCAATTCTTGAACTCTTTACCACCAATCAATTGAACAACTCAATTCCAAAATTACAATAGTAATGAAATGGTAAATACCCTTAAAATTACAGTATATCTTTACTTTTATTTATTATAATATCATAACAAATTTGTGCTGCTGGCACAACCAGAAGAGTGCTCAATGTTCGTGTAAGGTCCAGAGCAGTTCAATTAACACCGCTTATGGCTGAAAGTTATTTCATATAGCTTGAGCCGTTCAAAAATTGATTTTTGGGGGTCCTTTGGGGGGTCCCTGGGTGGGTGGCACCCCCAAACTATGTCAAAATATTTGTCTGTTAAATATCTACTGATATCAAAAAAAAGTAAAACTCTAGCTTGGGCCGTTCAAAAAATTGATTTTTGGGGGGTCCATTTGGGGGGTCACCGGGGGGGTGGCACCCCAAACTATGTCAAAATATTTGTCTGTTAAATATCTGCTGATATCACAAAACACTGGCACTCTAAGTTAAGACGTTCAAAAAATTGATTTTTCGGTGTCCATTTGGGGGGTGGCACTCCAAAACTATGTCAAAATATTTGTCTGTTGAATATCTACTGATATCAAAAACAACTAGCATCCTAGCTTGAGCCGTTCAAAAAAATGGATTTTTTGGGGCCCCATTTTTGGGGGGTTCTCGGTGGAGTTGCCCCAAATAATTTCGGGAGAAAAAATTGCATTTGCAGCTCAACAACTTTACACAAAATTTAGATTTCGATGTGTTGTGGTTAAGGAGAAGAAGAGCGTACAAAATTAGGAAGAAAAAAAAGGAAAAAAAAAACGAAATAAATCTCATCCAGGCCAAAAGTGGGTTGGTTGGAATGAAAGGGTATCTTGAGACATATAACCCTATGAAGTATTTTTTGCTGTACTTAAACCATTTTTGACTGAGACCGCTTTTTACGCCAAACTTGCGGGGCGGTTTTCGGGTTCTAAAACCGAAGTCACTTGACCTATTGCCTCGAAATTGTGTACAAACATACAACTCATTAATTTTAAACTGCTGTCAAAATTTCATGTAGCTAGACTCAATCGTTCTCGAGTTATAAGCAAAAGTCTGAAATTTCGCACTCGTTAGTTGGAAAATGGCTGAGTAAAAACAGAGGAACACGCAATGCGAGCGTCGATCGTTCCAATAACGGCAGTTTTTTTTTTGCTTAAAACCTTTTGTGCATTTAAATATTCAACAACCGCTCACTTCAGTAAATTCATAGTCACTAAATGATATAAATCACTACTGCGAGGTATAATTGTCCCAACAAAAGTGGAATTGCTGATGCGTAAATTACACCCGTACGCTGCCAAGCAATGACTTTTAAAAAATCCACTTGCAAATACGGGAATTTTTGCAACTTTTTTCGTTTCCTCCCTCAATTTTCCGTTCACACCTTTTTCTTTCCACGTTTACAATTTACAGTGTAGTAGAATTGTTAGGCATAGTTTTAAGTACATCAGGTTTGAAGGGCACAGGAATTTCATAGCGGCCATTTTTCACTTTTACGTTTGCTTCAACCAAACCACGAGCAATTTCTTTATTCATTGAATGTTGAATTAATTCATCTTCTCTCTCAAAATTACGCACCGACTCTTTTAACGTAGTGATTTCTTGTTTCAGATGTTTGCAAGTTTTGCATGGATCCGTATCCTCTTTTAGTTTAACTTTTAGATTTTGGGGAAGATTCGGTCCCAAATTTGCACGACCACCGCTGGCTATAAGTCCAAGTCGTGTAATAACCAAATTAGGCTCATCCTTAACAAAACCTTCTTGCTCTGTCAGGACAGTAAGCAGCAGTTTATCCGTTTGTCCGACCAAAATATCAATGCTTTTACGATGCAAAATTACGGGTATTGCAACGCCTTTAGAGTGATTTAAATTTCCAACATTCACTGAGTGAGGAAGAGCACCTTCATTATCCATAAAATTCGATACCACTAAAGCATCTTTTATTTCAAAAACTCTATTTGTCGTTAAAGATTGAAGGTTCAACTCAGTAAATCCTGCGCTTTTGGTCCTTTGCTCCGCAAGCGTCCGAATATTTAGCGCGTGATCAGGATTAACGTTTAAATTGAGTTCATTTACAAGCCTGTCTGATACCAAGGTCGCCTAAGACGCTGCGTCATGCTGCGCATAAACAAGCGTCGAATTTCCAGTCCGAGGATTAATGACTCGTACCGCGCTAGTACGAAGCAAAACATTAGTATTTGCAATTTCTAGTACCAATTTCAAACCAGTACGTGGCCAATCACCATGTGAAGAGGTGCCACGTTCTGCAATTTCGCCAGCAGTCGCACCCTGTTCACTTTTGGTGACCCCACCAGCAACAGAAATCACTGGCACAAAAATCTCGTGCAAAGCGCCAGCATGCTTGCTGTGAAACTTGAGTCCACACCTACGACATTTCAAAAGGAAAGCAAAATTTCGAACAACATGACCCAACGAAAGGCAGTTCAGGCACCTTCCCGAGCCCATCACAGCCTGCTGCTTGCGTTCGAGGGAAAGGTTTTTAAATTTTTGGCAGTCCCCGAGAAAATGTCTTGACTCAATGTCACAGAAAAAAAACAACGGAGGGGGCTTTGTTCCCGCCACTCTGCGACCACGAGAAGAATCATTTCAAGTTTTAGATTCTTGAGCATTAGTCAACGAACTCGGGCTGTCATCAGTTTTTACAGCAACTTACCGGACACGAACTGCACCACGAGTTACTGCACCACGAGTTCCCCCCGAGTAACGAGACTTTTCTTTTTCATCAGCCTTAAAAAATGTTTAAGCATAATCTGATGTCATTACGTTCAATTCCCGCAGAACAAATTTTCTCAAAGATTCAAACCCAGGGCGGTTTAAGTTTAGACCTCTTTGCTCAAGACAGTCCAAGTATCGACGTTTTAGCACACCAGGAAGGCGATTTGCCATATCCAGCGGCAACTGTTCGGACAACCTGCACCTCATCGTTTGCGTAAGCGAAAACCTCCAAAGTATTTAAATCTTCATTAAAAGATTTAAGAGATGCGGAATTAAAGACTAGATGGGAGTTTGTCAGCAAACCCAGTGAACGACCGACGCATAGCTAATGCTGTGACGCTCAAAAGTACTTTTTGTCTACCGTAAAATCAGCAATTATTCAAAAATATCTGATTATGGAACCTCCAGAAAAGTACAGTCAAAATATCTGTCAGTTAAATATCTCCTGAAATCATAAAACACTGGCATCCTAGCTTGAGTCGTTCAAAAATTGATTTTTGGGGGGTCCATTTGGGGGGTCTCCCGGGGGGGTGGCAACCCCAAACTATGTCAAAATATTTGTCAGTTAAATATCTGCTGATATCATAAAACACTGGCACCCTAAGTTAAGCCGTTCAAAATATTGATTTTTGGGGGTTTATTTAGGGGAGTACCCGGGGGGTGGCACCCCCAAACTATGTCAAAATATTTGTCTGTTAAATATCTGCTGATATCATAAAACACTGGCACCCTAAGTTAAGCCGTTCAAAATATTGATTTTTGGGGGTTTATTTAGGGGAGTACCCGGGGGGTGGCACCCCCAAACTATGTCAAAATATTTGTCTGTTAAATATCTGCTGATATCATAAAACACTGGCACCCTAAGTTAAGCCATTCAAAAAATTGATTTTTGGGGGGTCCATTTAGCGAGAGCTTTTCTCCCACGTGACTGCAAATCTTTTATATTGAAATTATCCCTATGCGCCACACTTTTGGGTTCAGTAATATTTCGATAATTAGCATGATGAACACGCGAACTCAAAATCGATAACCACCTCAAAGACAACTCCAAAAGTTTTTCTTCAGCTTCGAGCCTGGCTTCCTCAAACCGAAATCTGGCCTCCGCATTAGCAGCATCAGCGTCAGCCTTAGCCTTTGCTTCTGCAGCATCTGCTGCCGCTTTTGTCTTAGCCAGATCACGCTTACAAATAGCGCTAATCTCGGCACACTGGTGTTCCAGTTCAATTTTATGCTGTAAGTTTTTAACAGGCACATTGCTAGGTTTACTAGAGCATTTAGTCAGTTGCGTTTGCAAAGTACTGTCCTCTGCACTAAGTTCAACGTCCGAATTCCCAACATCAGTGTCGCCACCCAGCCCATCGCGCATTAAGTTTTCATACAATTTGTGGAAAAACTCAAATCTAGCATCTTCTTCTTTGAGAACTTCAACATTAGTTTTAGAGTCAGAAATGTTAGAATTTACACGAGTTTTTAAGTCAGTAAATAAAATTTCGACTTCTTGGAACTGCGTTGCAAGATCCCAAATTTTGTCGGGTGTAACCCGCCAAAGCCTACTCTCCAAATTATGCATTTTCAAAAATAACTGTATTTTTGAAGACAGCAGCTTGCGGTAACAACTTTCATTATTCCGCGCTAAAGGCAACAGAGAACTACTGTGGTAATGGGGAATTAGGCCCACCCTTCTGCAGTATTTCCCGATTTTTGTCGGGGATTTCAAAAAACATAATATAAAATCAATCACAATTAAGTACAATAAAATAAGAAGGAACAAATTACTTTTGCGACAAAGTCCAGTTGAATCTTTGATCTTCAAGTACTTCGTAGAAGCTTCAGTCTTCCTCAAAAAGAGTTGGTAAGATCTTCGGCAGTTAAGGTTGCTTGGATTCGTTGACGTCTTGAGCAACAAAATCTTCGGACCAATTATGAGTTTACGAAGAAACTGGAAAGGTTGAAAATCTTCCAAAACGATAAAGTTGACCAATACAGACGCAACGAACGATGTCGCAAATCCAATTGGCAAAATGACGAGTCTCGGTAAAATTTCTTATAGTAGAAAACCACAAGAGCCCGGTGGAGCGCCAAAGCCTTGCTATGCTTTCTTGCAAGACTGCACTCTTCGGTAAGCTTGAATTAAACAGTCCTCAAGGAGACAGTTGTCTAGGATTTATTTCGTAAATTAAGTTGTAATAGTAGTTAATAGTAACACAGATAAACTCAATCTTTGAGTAAAAAGCAATGCAAATTTTACCGAGGTTCTCTTTTCTGTAAAAATTAAAAGCAGTCCTTCTAGTAACTCAAACAACAAAAACTGTCCGTGCTTGAAAACTTTAAAAAGAAAACAAATGATTTTGTGCGACAAAACGGCAGCTGCAAAGAGTTTTGCAGTTACATTAATTGATTGCCCTTAGCAGCTGCAACTAAAACGAAAAAAAGATATAAATAAGTGAATTAAAGGTCAAGGGTTCGCCTCCAGCATACGACAAAACAAAAAAGAACAATCTGACAATAAACAAGTACATTTTTATTACCGATGCTGTAACGAGAACAACATTTTTGAAAAAAATCATTTCTCCTTCATACATTTGATCCACGACAAGTACAAACACAAGAACACACAAAACTTAAAGCCATGATATTGGGACAAAATAGAGAAAAAAAGTATAATAAACCCTAAGTAACTTGTTTAGCACTGAGGCATTTGAACCAGCTCTATATAGCGTAAAAGGGACATTTTTCAAATATTTTCGGCCCAATGCCAAAAGTTATTACTAACCACCTGGTTCTTACCAGTGGTACAGTGCCTATAAGCAAATAAGATTGTTGTAATAGCTTGTGTCCCTCAGTTGTTTCATGTGTGTGTGTGTGTGTATTTTTCTTATATTGCCATTCTAACACCATTCGGATCAAGTTTGGTACTTTTTAGATCCATTTGAAAAAATTAAAATGCTAAAACTTGAAAGCCAGTACAAGAATTGAATTTCTCAGCCCCTTTAAGCTCTCTCTCCAACCCCTTAGTTACAGGCTAAGTCCAAAACGAGAGAAAAATAATTTTAAATATTTATCAATATATTAAAATATTTTTTTGGCAAAAAGCAGTATTCACACGAGAAATAATGTTTGGAAAAAAACGAAGTTATTATTTTTATATTTTTATTTTTGTCTTTTTTTTTTACCAAACTGAGTTAAAATTCGAGTTTTTGCCTTTGCCACTAAACGGTTATTTGTCGGTGAAATCAAAATATTCATTTACTGCCTTATTTTGGTTTGTCACTATAAAAATGCATGTAGCAAAAGCTTTTCATTTTCGCTGTGTTTCGTCATAATACATCAATTAATAAATGTTCAATAAGAATCATTTAAAAAACTGCCGATAATATTGATTTAAACTTTTTAGTAAATATGTGATTGAAAAACTATAACAAAATGATGGATTTTATTGCTTTGGGAATGTCACACTCGTAATAAACGGTCTCAATTTTTAACTCAACTGACTGTCAGATCAAAACTATATAATCTATTGTGGGTGGGAAAATTTTCAGGACATCTATCAAGCAAAAAATGAAATTATAGATTTGTTAGTACAGTATTGCAATTTTTTTTAACCAAAGATGTCAATTTTGGCCCCAACAGCTAAAATCATAGGTAACTGTATTTGTCTAAAACAACTACGAAAATTAAAACTACCTAATGATTGAAAACTGAAAGGCAGTATGTTGCACAGACTGCTGTAACAAGAATAAAAGTACCAAGCCATATTGAGAAAAATTCCGGCTGTTAATCGTAACTTAAATTTGAACAGTTTTTTGTTCTTTCAAGAGTAAAAAGAAACAGAGCATCACAGTGGCGGGTTCAAGGGGAAAAGAGACATTGCACTTTTACACTATGCCCGCCATTCCATTTTCCTTGGTCACAACGTTATCAAAATGCCAAATTTGTTTTGCTGTAAGCTGTGACTCAAGAGATAAGAGGCAATGACATCCTCCCCCTTCAGTACATGTCAATGTAAAGATGTATTTTACTCTTGAAGGAACAAAAAAACTGATGAAAACCTAAACTACCGTTAGCGGCCGGATTTTTTCTTCGCCTTAATAATTTTATTCTTGATATAGCATTTCATGCAAGATACTGCCTTACAGCTTTTGTTTTTTAGGTATTAGCATTTTTTTTTTTTTTTTTTCTTTTCTAAGCACAAGGAGCTACCAAAGATTTTAGCTGTTGGAGGCCAAAATTGATTTCTTTCGTTTAAAAAAAAACTTTCCAGTACTGTGCTAGCAAATCCATAATTTCGTTTAAAGCATTGATTGAAATCGTGAAATTTTTTCTACCCACATTAGATTGTATAGTCTTGATCTGACAATCAGTTTAGCTAAAATTGAGTCCGTTTATTACGAGTGTGACATTCTCAAAGCATAAATTTATAATTTTGTCGTTTTTTCATCGCGCATTTGCAAAAAATTAAGTTGTAAAATTATCGGCAGTTTTTTAATTCTTGTTGAACATTTATTAGTTGATGTATTATGGCGAACGCAACGAAAATCAAAACTTTTGGCTACATGCATTTTTATTGTGACGAACGAAAATAAGGCAAGAAATGAATACTTTCATTTCATCGTCAAATAACTACTTATTGGCAAAGGCAAAATATCGATTTTAAATCAGTTTGGTAAAAAAAAAAGCAAAAATAAAAATATGAAAATAATAACTTCGTTTTCTTGTCAAACATTGCGAAGTTGGGTACCGTGATAAGCAAAAGAATTAACTCATGCGCATCACAGCAAGGGGTCTGGGGGTGGCATCCAGCTTCCGGTCAATTATTACTATTATTATTTTTCTTTAAAAAAAAATTGTTATTTTAACGCCATTTTGATCAAGTTTTATTCAGAACCATTTAAAAAAATCAAATCGCTAAAATTTGAAAGCCAGTTGAAGAACTGAACTTCCCAGCCCTTCACGCCCCCCACCCTTTACTTACAGGCCAAGTCCAAAGCGAGAAAAAAAATTCGAAACATTTAGTAACGTATATGGCAATATTTTTTTGGTAAATTGCAGTGAATATATGCAAAACAATGTTTGGCAACAAATAAAAATCATTTTCTTTCTTTTTTATCTTTCTTCATTGCCTGCTTTTACGTGAGGGTTGCAGAAGCAACAGCTCGAGGCGCCACACCTCACGGTTGTTCATCACATCCATCATTTCGCTTGAGTGAAGCCCCAAGCGATTCCATCCAAGATCCTCAATGTAATTGGTCCATGTAACTGTAGGTCGTCCAACTGGTCTTCTCCCAATCGATTTATTGGCAAGTAAAGCGTGTTTGGGGAGTCTTTCCTGAGGCATTCTGCTTACATGGCCAAACCATCTAAGCTGAGATCTTTCAATTCGGAGAAGTAACGGCTCGATGTTAAGAGATCTTCGAATCTCAGAGCTACGCACCTTGTCAAACCGTGTAACTTCCTCGATTATTTGTAAAACCTCATTTCGGACGTTTGCACTTGTGATCGCATTCTTTCGACCATTACCCAAGATTCATGACCATAAGTTAGAATGGGGACAAAAACTGTTTTAAAAACTGAAAGCTTTGCCTTTTTCAACAATTTTTGTTTCATGACAATCGAATATTGTGCAACGCTTGCATTATTCCACTAGCCTTGCCTATTCGAGTAACTAGTGTTTTGTCTTGTTTTCCGTCACTCGTAAATGCAACCCCAAAATACTCGAACTTCTCTACCTGCTTCAGTGTCGCTCCATTCACTTGTAACACGCACTGATCAGGGTTTTTTGAAAGATGAAGTACCTCAGTTTTGGCCGTGCTTATTTTCATTCCGGCGGTGTTGCTTGCATCTGCAAAGCTGTTAATGCACGCTGGAGGCCAGATTCTGTGGAAGAAAGCAGAACCAAATCACCAGGGAATTGCAGACGATTGATTTGCAATTTCCAGCCGTGGCACACTCATCAGCTTGGCTGCATTCGTCGGTTCATTTTATGTAAACAATGAAAAGGAGAGGTGACAAAACGCACCCTTGCCGGAGTCCGATGCCCACATGGAACGGGTATTGATTGCTTGCCATTAACCCGAACACAAACCTACGATCGGCAGCAGAATGGAAATAGGTCGGGTCGACCGGCCGGTCAGGTTAAGATTCTTCGACTGGCCGGTCAAGCCGGTCAAAAGACCGGTCAAATTCTCCTTTCTTGCAACTGAAAGACATCTAAGCACCATACGAAATAAACGTTTACATTTTATTATAAATAAAACTTTTTATAAAAAGCAGTATTAACAAACCACAACTTTTGAAAACACTTGTTGAATGGTTTCAAGCTGTGACTAATATGCTGTGACCATTAAGACATGCACATCCATGGGCATATTTAGGGGGAGGGCATTGTGCCATGCCGCCCCTTTTGGCCTCGCCACAAAGCAAAAAACTGCAAAGTATACGTTAAAATCGCAAAATCAGATTATAATAATGCATGCATGTGGAAGAGTCTTACGCTACCTGGCATTTTAGCATCATTTTAATCAGCTTGAGAATAGAAGTGGCGCAGAATTCGGATTTTTTAGTACATGCTAAAATCTTGCCGCTTTGAAAAGCTTTTTTCAACTTCAATTTATGACACTCTACACTGGGCAAGAAAGACAGAGCTCGTTTTTTTTTATATCTAACTAGCCATGGCTTGTTCTGAAGTAGTAGCATTTCTACTGCTGGGGCACATTATATTTCGAATGTTTTCTAACCAATGTCATTACAGCTTAGTGTTTGTTGTTCGGCAAATTGCAAATAATTTGTCAAAAATAGCTAAAAAATGTTAACTTCTTTTCTTGACCTTAGCTTGTGCCCTGCCGTTTTTTTGTGCTTATTTTGCGCACGTTTAGCGCTGCTCAAAACAGGTCTTTCAAACCAAAATTTAACCTCAAAAGGTCTTAAAATTGAGTTATTTTTGCAAAAAATGCAAAAATTTGATTGCCTTTTCTTTTGAAATCCCCAATTGGAGTCACAAATTTCAACACCTCAGCAATGGCCTCCTTTTGAAAATTTTTCATTAGATGCATTAAACAGTGAACAAAAACCTTCTGTAAAAAAACCGGTCGACTTGGCCGGTCAGTAACCGGTCGACCGGCCGATCAACCTGCGTAGGTTTTTTAATTTACCGGTCGGGCCGGGTTGAGAAAATCCTGACTGGTTCCATCTCTGGTCGGCAGTAGAATGACGTAATAGCACGTAACAACTGACCATCAACACCATACTCCTGCAAAACCTTCCAAAGTTTATCCTGAGGAACTCGGTCATATGCTTTCTTAAGAACGACAGAGCATCTAAACAAACCTTTGCCATATTCCCAAGATTTCTCAAAAATTTGCTTCAGAGTGAAGATTTGGTCCGTGGTGCTGCAACCCGGACGAAAACCGCACTAACTATCTTCCAGTTTTGATTCCACTATTTCTCGGTAGAAATAAAAATTATTATTTTCAAATTTTATTTTTCTCCTTTTTTGACCAAACTGAGTTGAAATCGATATTTTGCCTTTTGCCAATAAGTAGTTTTTTGACGGTGAAATCAAAATATTCATTTCTTGTTCTATTTGGTTTGTCACAATAAAAACGCATGTAGCAAAAATTTTCGTTTTCACTGTGTTTCGTCATAATACCTCAACTAAAGAAATGATCAATAAAAATTTAAAAATTGCCAATAATATTACAACTGAAATTTTTTTGCAAATAAGCGATTGAAAAAATGCCGAAATTATGAATTTTTTTGCTTAGGGAACGTCACGTTTGTCATAATCGGACTCAATTTTAGCTAAACTTACTGACAAGTCAAGACTATACAATCTAATGTGGGTAGAAAAAATTACAAGAAATCAATCAATGCATTAAATGAAATTATGACTTTGTTAATACAGTAGTGCGATTTTTTTAGTCGAAGAAATTAATTTTGGCCCTAATAGCTATAAGCTTCGGTGGTTAAAAAACGCCAACATTAAAACTACCTAATAATTAAAAACTGTAAGGCAGTATGTCGCTCAAGAATAAAAGTGCCAATGTCCTAGAAACATTTCGGCCGTAAACTGTAATTAAAGTTTTTAAATAGCAATTTTCCAGTGGCGTACTTGTACAATAGGATGGGTCAAAAATACGTTTTTGTTTACAAAATTTTTGCAACCCCTTCAAAAATGTTTGAATACTTGAAAAAAAACACCTGTGTAAACTCTTGAGGGTTCTATGACAATCGGAATACTTCGCGCATCGAACCCAAACTTTGAAATTTTTACGAAAAATGCGAATTCTTTTAATTTTTTTAAAATATATTCTAAATACACAAAACTCGTTTGCTGCCCCATTTAAAATTTTGTTTTGTGGTATAAAAAGTTTGTTGTGAAGTTTCATTCGATTACGAGAACACTAAGTCCCCGCGCTACCCTTTCAAATTTTGATAAAATACAAACAAACTCCCACGCTTTTGGTAGGTCAGCAGACTTAGGGCAAATCACTTGTTTCTTAAAACACTAAATATCTTTGATCTTTTTCTTCAATTAAGCGAGGTTTCAATCCTGTATTTTCACTCAATAAAGTAATGAGTTTGTTTGATTCAGCTAGTTACATCAATTTTATTGCTGTTTTGAACTAGTTCAATTTTTGACCAAAATTTATACCCAGCTGTTTCAGTAGACATTTTTTTTCATATTCATTTAATTTTCCACGTGCCTTCAAGTAGGCATAGGACATGGCTGATCTATAAAGAATTATTTGTGATTTTATTTTAGCTATAAACCATTTATTTTCGCTGTTTCTTCATAATACATCAACTAATAAATGTTCAATAAAAATTTAAAAATTGCTGTTATAATTACAACTTAAATTTTTTTTTGCAAATGCGCGATTGAAAAATGGCCAAAATTATGAATTTTAGTGCTTTGGGAATGTCACACTCCTAATATGTGGTCTCAATTTCAGCTAAACTGTCTGTCAGATCAAGACTATATAATTCGATGTGGGTAGAAAAAATTTCACGATTTCAATCAATGCATTAAACAAAATTATAGCTTTGTTAATTTTTTTAATCAAAGAAATCAATTTTGGCCTCCAACAGCTGAAGTCTTTGGTAGCTCCTTGTACTGAGAAAAGAATAAAAAAAAAACGAAAAAATTACAAACACCTAAAAATAAAAACTGTAAGGCAGTATGTAACACAAAATGCTATACCAAGAATAAAATCACCTACCGGCCGCTAACCGTAGTGTGGGTCTATATAACAGTTTTTTGTTCCTCCAAGAGTAAAGAGCATTTTTACAGTGGCGTGTAAACAAAGTCGTAGCCAGGATTTTTGATTAAGGGGGCCTAAACCACAAATCACATACAATGACGTCATCAGAAACTTCGAAAAAGGAACTGTTTGTGGGGGCAAAGACATCGTAGAATGGAAGATCAGAAGTCGTGGCCAAATGTTGGCACGTAGGCCTAACTAGGAACTCCTTCGAGGAGAGGGCTTAAACCAATATAGTTGAAAATGCGTAGTCTAATTCAAACGTATCACAGAAGAGGAACAGGGGGGCGAAGCCGCCAGCCACTGGGCGATTCTTTGTAATTTTTAGGAAAAAAAACTCTTTTGATACCATTGAATCACATTTCGCACGTATTCAGAGCTATTTGAAATCACTAGATTTTTAACATTTGAAAGCCAATTCAAAAAATTTAGTCGCTCAATCCTCCTTTCGCTTGCAATTTAAGTCCAAAACACGTTTAAAATCTTGCATTTTGAGGTTAAATTTTGTAAGTGATTAAGCAAAGGTAAGGAGAAGTAAAGTACATTGCCTTCTGCAATATTTTAGCAGTAAATAACAATCTAGTCGAATATTTTCTTTAGAGATTATTGTTTTGTCATTAAAGCAACCAGTTAATAAAACCATGATCTGGCCGAAAACTCCTCTAATTTGCAATGAACACCTTGTTTGTTTTGTTTAGTCTCTAACCGCATATGGACAAAATTTTTATCTCAGTCGATCACGACACGACAGCGAAAGCGTCTCATGAAAAAAGATGACACCATGAAATCCCGCTCCGGGTGTTCCAACAAAATCCCCACCCGGCTGCAACCACGAACTTCTGCCACAGGTGTCAACATCAGTAGCAGCGCCAATGTCCCCTTCCCTACTCCCCCTTACACACGCCAATGCTGTGGTGCTACGTTGTTTTTTACTCTTGAAAAAACAAAAATCTGTTAAAACTTATTTTATCGTAAACGGCCGAAGTTTTTGTAGGGTTTGGTACTTTTTTTCTTGTTATGCACTTCTATGCGACCTCTGCCTAACATCTTTCAACTATTAGGTAGTTTTATTTTTTGTTGTTGCTTTTACACTAAATAGCTACCAAAGATTTTAGCTGCTAGGGCCAAAATTATTGATCTTTTTGATTAAAAAAAATCGCATTACTGTATCAACAAAGCCATATTTTCATCTATTGCATTGATTGATGTCCTGAAATTTTTCCTGCCCACATTGGATTATGTAGTCTTGATCTGACAGTCAGTTTAGTTAAAAATTGTCACCGTTTATTACTGTACTAGAGTGACATTCCCAAAGCAACAAAATCCATCATTGTGGTAGTTTTTCAATCGCATATTTGTTTAAAAAACTAAATTGCAATATTATCGGCACTTTTTAAATTCTTATTGAATATTTCTTAGTTGATGTATTATGAAAATTATTTGCTACATGCATTTTATTGTGACAAACGAAAACAAGGCAAGAAATGAATATTTTCATTTCACTCTCAAATAACTGTTTATTTGCAATAGCAAAATATCGATTTCAACTTAGTTTGGTCAAAAAAAGACAAAAATAAAAATTTGAAAATAATAATTTCATGTTTTGCCAAACTTTATTTTTCATATTTTGACTGCATTTTTCAAATAAAAAAAAATTACCCTTTGTTGCTAAAATTATTTCAAAATGTTTTTTCTCTCGTTTTAGACTTGGCCTGTAAAGAAGTGGAAAGGGGAGAGGGAGCTTGAAGGTGCTGGGCGATTCAATTCCTCAACTGGCTTTCAAATTTTAGCAATCTTATTTTCGGAAACAACTCTGAATGGTACCTAACTTGGTCCGAATGGTGTTCATATGCAATTTTTTTTCCAAAAAACAATAAAATTGTCCGGCAGTTGGTGGCTCCACCTCAAGACCTCGTCTGTGATTTGCTTGAGTTAAACCTCTTTGCTTAGCACGGCGCCCATTTGGGACATTTTTAGGAATAAATAAACCTTTGGGTTTAAGCTACCCCACACCGCTTGAACAAAATCCTATATAGTTGCGCGCCTGCACGAATACCAGAAATTGTTATATTCAATATTCATTGCTTTTCACGAAACTAAAATTATGATTTCCGAATACCAATCCGTTAAGAAGCTTTGTTTTTTTCACCTAAAATATTGTTTAAAAATCGTCAAAAATCATATAAAAATGCTGGCTTGCTTGCTTCCGTGTAATCTAACTGCCAAAAAAGAACCATATTTACATGAAACCCTGGCCAATACAACCCTATAAAGAGTACTTTAAGTTGGTGTGATTGTAAACCGGCGCACGTGCCTGCTTTCTCACTTGAAACAGCTAAAAGGAACACGTACAAGCTATTACAACAGCCTCATTTGCTAACAGTTACTGTATCATTGGTAAGATCAAGGTGGTTAATAAAAGTTTTATCATTGGGCGGAAAATATTTGAAAAATGTCCCCTCTACGCATTATCGAGCTGGTTGAAATGCTACTGTGTTACACAAGATATTCAGAATCACCATACTTCTTTTCTTTATTTTGTGTCAATGTCGTGGTGTTAAGTTTTGTGTGTTCTTGTATTTGTGCTTTGTCGTGGATCAAATGTATGCAGGAGAAATGGAATAATTTGGCTCTCTTTAATAATGTGTGTGAGTTCAATTTTGCCCTAAAAAAATTTGCATCTTGTTGCAAGCGAAACTATCGCCAGTGAGACAACACCATAATTATAACTTAGGTATTGGCTAAAAAAACTTAAAGTTATCGAAAAGATTCTTCACTTAGGTTTTGGCGCACTTGCAGAAACTAGCAAATCAAAACAATTTTGCTGTTTTACGCCGAAGCATGTAACTAGTTGGAGGCGCCCAACTCCGCCTCTTTGCGCTTGCAGAAAACACAACTACTCAGGAAGAAACGCAGCAGCGGTGGCGAGCTGTTACCGAGATTGTTTCCGATTTGAGCCGCCCAAGATTTGAACCCAGCGCTCCAAAAACGAATGCAATATTGCTCGAGCTACTGAACAGTGCAGAAATTCGCAATAGATGATAATCATTACAAACTAGATATGGCTTATGATAAAATATTTTATTCATGTATGTAAATTATATTACCAAAGGCACGCCTAACTTTGATTATAACTTACATATAAAGCAATTCAGATTCAGTTCGTAATAATAATAATCTTCCTCCAGACTTCTGCAAGTGGGATGCGTATAATGAACAGACCCTTCTCCATCTAATTTACAAAGCCCTATTTCCACCAAAACCTTTCGTACAAAAGCATTGTTCCAGTATTCAAATGGAATTGAAAAATTCATCTATTTGAAAAAGATAATAATTTATTGAAAAAATTTACAGTAAACTGCGTAAAATAAACTAAAACATTCCTGTTTTGGGTTGTTGCCGGGCAGCGCAGCATGCAGCTGTTTCATATTAGCGTCATCACAAACAAACTTGACATAGTAAGATTACTCGAATCTCGTCTATCCAAAACACTTGAATTCTTGATCAAAATTCTTTTTGAATAAGTACTGATGCATTTTGCAGTAAGAATAACACAATGTTAAACCATTAAAACAAAGTCTATGTTGGCCGTGGAATCATTAAACATGTCCTAATTTTTGCCAATAAAGTTTCTTGCATTATAGTCTGCACTGCATTGCTATTTCACATATCAAGAGAAGATTAAAAACAATTTCGAATCAAAGAATGTATCATCCAATTGAGTTTCAAATAAAACAAAAAGATCATAAACCATTCTCAAGCTATTAATAATAAAACAAAAATCAATCATGATTGATTTTGTAGCGCTTCCCGTAAAGCAAAATTTGTAGCTTGTCAATACTTGACTTTAAACTTTAAACGACATTTGTGTCAAAAATTTTACTTTTCCGTTTTCTCTCAAAAAATATAGAAAGTACTTAAAATTGTAATTTCTAAGTTCGAACTAACCCTTTCGACATTTTCTATTTTCAAGATATACTGCAGGCTAACAGTTAAGTATTTTACTTCTATAAGGATTAGCCGAAATCAAAAAATTGTATATTTCTATTTCCCAATTACTGTAATTGTGTCAGCGTTGCTGTCAAGACAAAGTAAAGGATTATAATATTGTAAAACAGCACCTTTTGAAGTAAACACTTTCTAAACTTTAAACATCTGTGATTCAGTCTCTGTGGAAGAACTGGCCTTGCACGACTACATTGTACCATATGCAGACTTTGACTGCATATATCGTGTCTCGTTCACAGCTTACAACTTTCTTTTATACTGAAGGCTGCAAAAACGTATTTTTGCGGTGCGTGTAGTTACCCATTTAGGATCTCAATCATTTTTTTCTGATGCTCATCTTCTGAGTCAAAAGAAAAAACGTCTTTTTCTCTTCCTTTTTGTATCTGATCCAGATTTTAGGCTGTGACCAGCAGGCCGGTGTGTCTCACTGGAGTTTCTCTGCGCACCATTTTTTCGGAGAATGAAGAATCAGTGGCACAAATATAGCCAGGTTGAGTTTGAGCCAAGTGATGCGACCTTAGCTTAAGAAACTACACATTATCTTCCCTTGCGACATGTGATGCTGTAGGTCATAGTGATGCCAAATAATCTGAGCATGTAGTGCCAGGGGCAGGTGCGCGACCAGAATTTTGCTAGAGGAGGGGTTTGAACCAAAGATAAAAAATTTTTTGTTTGAAAATGGCTCCATTTGTTGAGCAGAATGGCCCAACTCAATTGTATTATAGACGGAAGCCCCAGCCGCTTGGCGACTTTTGTAAATTTTTGAAAATAAAATCCATCTGAATCACATTTCACGCGTCTTTAGAGCTAATTGAAAGAACTAAATTGCTCCAATTCCGAAGCTATTTAATATGACTGACTTGCCCAACCATTTCAACTCCCTTTTTACTTAAGGTCAAGTCAAAGACACGTTTAAACGTTTGAACTTTTAATCAAAATTTTTTAAGCAACTTAGCAAAGCGGGGCGGGATAATGGCTGCAGCCCTCTTAACTTCCCTGATTGTGCCACTTCCTGGCAGGGGAAACGTAAGTTAAGTCGGAATGCCAATTTTATGCTAAATTTGGAATGTGGAAAAATGTGCAAAACTGAAGTTTTTTTTTAAGTTCACTTATGCGGTATCTTCTCTTTTTCAAAAATTGCTTTGAAAACATATAATTGTGAAAAAATCTCAAAATTGCTATTTTTCCGACAAAAAATTACTAACATTGTTCAGCCTGGGCATGGGGACTTCTTTGCCCTCGCCCCCAGAGCTCTATTTTTTCAAGGCCAAAACGACTTGCGCTTACAAATAAGGGTACCGTGGTACCTCAATTCAAATTAAGAAAACTTATTTACTTTGCAATACTTCTAGATATTACCGCATAATTTTTAAAAATTCAGTAAAAACAAATAAACTAGAAATAAGGGTTTGCGTTTGAAAAACTGCAGCAAAAGTGGGACTTCATTCTCAGTGGAAGTTTGCACCGGACCCTGAAAGCCTTAAATTATATCATTCCCACGTTTAGAATTAAGTTATTTCAGTGCCGTCGTTACATGGGGGAGGGGGCAGGGGGAACGTACCCCCTAATGGCTGCTTTTGCTCTATCATTTTGGTTTACTCAGAATACGCTTTTGAAACATTAATTAACGACAAGACAACAGACTATAATGAAAAGAGAAATAATAACATTCAAACATATTTTTCGTTTAAAGTTTTCGCGATTCTTTCCGAAATTGCTGCAATTAACCAACTGCTCTGCATAAATGTGACGCAATAATCTGTCTTATTAGCACGCTATGCTTACTGTTTTAAAACATGAGATTCTTTATCAATTGGTTGCAAATAGTCAACTCGACCTTTTGATACATACTTTACAGGTTAGATTTCATTTGAACAGTGAGCAAGAAACAAGGTAAACCCATCAGTTGCTATTGACGGGCAGGAAAAGTGGAATAACTTTCTTATATGTGACGGTTCAAACAGAAAAATTATGTAAAAATTGTGTAATGTGCATGTTAAGTACTGCAGATTACAGTAACGCCTTAGGAACTAAAATTGGCTTGCTAGCAATATGTTGCTTGTACTGTACAAGGTTCAAAATTAACGCTTGCCCGCTTGCCTGAGGCAAACTGAAATCGCCTCCGGCAAGTTATTTTTTCGCTCAACTTGCCCGACAGTCAAGTCAATGAAATTCAGCGTATAAAAATAGCAACTTCGAATAAGATTATTTAAAAACATAAATTACTGGTACCGCTTTTGCTTTTGTACAATAAATTAAATGCAAGTAAAGTAAGCTCTTTCTTGCTTTATTTCAGCATAATCGCAGCACTTAACACTTAATTGCACACAGAGTATATTAACCGCAATTAACACTTCTTAATCGCATACAAATTCGTTTGATGCTCAAATGCGGTTTGCAATTTTTTACCTGCAAAATGTTTCGTTCTTTTTCAGCTAAAATTTTTCCCATGCTTGCCGGGCTGATTGCTCTTTTGGGTATTACAACTACAACCCTATGCTGTATGAAAGCAAGGTCAAAATTTCGTCAAATTTTTAGTTTAGTTTTTTTTAAAGATCTTTAGTTCCTGTAGTTTTCACACAAAAAAGTTCAGAATTTTAGCCGGTGCAGGTTGCTAGATACTCGCGATTTCACAATTTTGTGACATTACAAAACGCATAATTTGCAAAGTTTTTGCAGACTAAAAAACGCGATTACCAACCAGTAGCAGTGAGTAGCCTACAACCAAATCTGAAAATTTGCATGGCTGCTGCTACTGGAACCTACTCCAGATCTAGGCTACCTGTATTAATCTACAGTACGTCTTTTGTGATGTGACAGAATTGCAAAATGCAAGGTTGCCAATGGTTATAATGAATTGAGGTACCATACAAAATATTTGCAAGCTCAAGTCCATGGAAAAAAAGGGTTTTGGAGGTGGGGGCAAATTTTCCATGCCTCCGTTTAACAATTTTAGGGATTTTTTCAAAAAAATTAGCAGTTTTGGTGACTTTTAAAGAAGATTACACAATTAGATATTCAAAGCAATTAAAAATAAAAAGAAAATACCGTAAAAGCTAATTTGAAAAAATTTTAGTTTTTCCAATTTTCCATTTCTAATTTTAAGCCAATATGTTTTCTTTACGTTTTAGTGCATGTGATGTCTCTCTATAGTCTCGCAAATAATGCCTATTGCCAATAAATGAATAAGCAAGCACGTTTGAGCCGCCAAAAGACACTTTGTAAAATTTGACACAAGTTGTTTAACGGCAAAAATTAACCTGAGAATCTCAGCAGGGCTGCATTACAGAGGAAGGCAATAGTAATATTTGTGATTTCCTCTGGGGCTCTCTTCCTAAGCCCCACAATTGTAAAAACGTGAAAATATTAAATCATTATTTTTTCTAAGAATGCTCAAAATTTTCGCGGGAGCTTTGCCTTCTTATCTTTATGAAGCGTGTAAAAATTGATTTAGTGCAGCGTACATCTTTCCAGAAATTCGAACAATGAGGTTTTGTAGTTATAATTAATTTCACACTCGTTTTTTCAATAATTCTTCATGCAGGTTTTTTTCTGATTAAAGTTAATTTTCTGTATTGATTCAGTAAATTCTCTATACTTGCCCAAGACCGTTCTTATTTCCAACTGCTCTTGAAGCCACTTTCATAAAAACTTCTAACCCCGCCCACAGCAGACAAGATTTCGTGTACAGCTTAAAGATTGTGCACCAATGACGCTTTCTTATTGATCGTTTTTAAGCCAATTACGACTCGGCTTTTTCCTATAAATAGCCGCTCCTTTTTCTGTGCTCTCCATTTTGACGATTCTTTTTGACAAGTGTCAGATGAAAAGCTGCTTTGAAGACATAAACATCTTCATCGAAGCAATTCTTAAGTTCTGTATCACTAATCAACTTAACAACTTAATTTCAATTGCACAAAAGTAATAAAAGAGTAAATTACTTAAAAATTACCGTGTCTTCATTATTATTTATTATTACGTTTATAACTTTTTTTTGTTATCTCTTTCCCATTGCTATCTCGCTACAATATCGTACTGCAGCTGTAGAGTAAAAGAGGAGCAGTAGGAAAAAATTGCCCAAAATAAAGTTCTACTAAGATGTGAAATTAGCCTAGCTTGTAGTAGCCTAGTACAGTGGCGCAAACAGGGGGAGCTACTTCTGCTCGCCTTTAGCAAAGTCATTGAGAAAGTTCAACCCCAAATTGCAAACGTTTACAGTATATTTATACATGGCATGTGAATAAGGGGGGTAAAAGAAGCTGCTGGACAATTTAATTCTTCAATTGGTTTTTAAATCTTAGCAAATTAGTTCTTTCAAATGGCTCTAAATAGATACGAAAATTATTCAAATGACGCTAAAATAACTATTTTATATTTTGAAACATCACAAAAATTTTCCAGGGGCTGGATGCTTCTTTCCCAAACCTCGGTATCTGATACGCGTGATTTGCACAAATTTACTCTGCACGTTGCCCAATTATTATTCATACATTTTTCTGGCAAATTAAATTTATTGTACCTTTAGCCCTCCCCCCTGAACAAAATCTTGTTTCCGTGCCTGGCCTAGTAATATAATGAATGGAGTGGTTGTGTTGCAATATGTTTACTAAAAATAACAACTCTACCGAAACTATCAATTTAATAACTAAGCATTAAAAATCTGATCAAACGGCATTCATTCATTCATTCATTCATCGGCAAGCACATGTTGGGACCGTCAGTTATAATCTACGTTTCATTAAAGCAATGCGGAATTCAAACCAACACCACAAAAACTCAAGCAATCACCAATTAATAATAGACATTAACACCCGCTATCAGTTATCCAGCATATCAACTGTAGACGACGCGAATTCTTTTCCTGTCTGCTGTATCGTACGTCTCTACACGCTTTAACTTGTCTTCAAAGATTTATATTGTCAACGGTTTCTGTAAACAAGTACGTCAATTAGCAAATTTAGATATCAAAAACGAACATAAATATTACTGCGCTGCGCCAAATAACTCACATAATTTGGAGACATACAGTACTGCAAATATCGATAGACAAAGTTAAACTACAGTGTAATTACGAATTGAGAAACAGACTAAAAATACAAATCAAAATAATTGCAACAAATAACCAAACTCGCCGATGGTTTCGTCTTCAGGCAGAGAGTAAGCCGTAACTTCAATATCGACGGCTTCTAAGAACGCAAACTCTAAAGTGAGCCCCCGGAAAACTGTGCAGAAACAGCTTGAATAAATGGACAATAATCCAGTAAATTATTGTTAAAGTTAAGATAAAGGTCCAAATTATGAATATGACCGGACCCACCCAGGACAAGTTAGAGGTCTCGAGAATGAACTGTAATTTTGTAATTATCCGAATGAACTTACTGATTTTTGAATACAATTCTAATTTAAAACGATTTCAAATTTTAAAGATTCTTGGTTATTCTGAGAGTTAAATTTTTACGTCCTTTCTCGACTACAACCAATTTTGACTGACGTTTAACAAAGAAGTTATAGCGCGAAAATTCAAGAAAACACTTTCAAATGATTGTGCAACAGTTAATTTGCATTCAGTAGAAAAGCCGCGATTAATCGCTTGATCGATTGTCATCACGTGCGTTGCGCTGCATTGCATCATTGGAAAACCTTAGCAGTCAAATGTACGTGAAAGCTAAATGCAGTAGAGTGAGTGTTCGAATCTAGGTATAAACAACAAAAACAAACTGTAAGCAATGTTACACCAACAGCACTATATTTCTATTTCTATCTGCTGACTGTGACTGCAAGAAAATCGACTTCCAAACGCACTAACAGTATGTGTGATTTAAACATAGCCCCGTAGTAATGCAGAGATAGGCAGCATTTACGTTGTCAACAACACCAATCCCTTAAGTTTTAAAGAAGTATTGAAGTTTAATTTTTGAATTTTAACACTAAATAAAATTATGTGAAAATAATTGATTACCAACGCTTTTGTCTCGTTTTTCATTGTTTGACGTTAAATATAGCTTTAACGGGAGAAATAGGTTGCGGAGAGAAAATCATAAGCGTTGTTTTTGAAATATTAAGAGTAAGCTTATGAGAAGTTAGCCAGCTGCTTACAGTATCCAGCACTTTATTTGCAGTTCGAGTTACTTCAATTTTGTTTGCTCTTGGAATGAATAGAATTCTATCATCCGCATACATTATTGCTCGGTGGTCAATATTAAAAAAAAAGATCATTTACGAATAAGTGAATTAATAGGGGGCCTAAAGTAGAGCCCTGAGGTACTGCATAAAGTATTTCTTTTTGTCAAGATAAACAGTCATTTATGCTGGTCGCTTGAGTTCTATTATTGAGATAAGATTTTAGCCAATTATGAGGAATTCCTCAAAACCCATTGCTGTCTAATTTTTTCAGGAGAATGGAATGATCCAGGTGCCAAAAGGTTTAATTAAATCAAAAAAAATTGAACATAAATTTTTTTTCTGATTAAATTGTTTGGCTATTTCATTAATGAAGTATGTACATTAAGGTGGCTCTTATTTTTAAAAGTCCGAAAAGTTGTGCTTTCCGCTTCTAAAATGGATCCATTTATTGAAAGAACACACCGCAGAAAAGTTTAAACTATTTAATTAATGTTTAGAGGTGGTAAAGCATGTTCAAATATTCTCATTCTGTATTATTATAAGCAATAGGCTTACAGCTGGTGGAAGAGCATTATGATTCTAATGCAAAGATAACACCGATGCATCACAGTAGGTGGACGAAGTTATTTCCCAACATCCTCTTTTGCAATAGTAGACGCGTAATTGTGCATACTTTTCCTCTTATATCAGCATTCAGCTGCTCTCAAAGCATGGGTTGCGAAGGATCCAAAGAGCAATGCTGCTGATACTCTGTCAAATATTGATGTAAGATGTTCCGCCAAAGCGACTAACTCAAAAACATTCAAAATGTTTCATGCCAACAAACCACTTACAGCTCACTGGGATGATCAGCTTTTGGACGACTTGACAACAAAAAAAAATCTGTAGATCGACTTTCGGTTCTTGTCTATGGGTTGAGTGTTAAATGGCATTAATTTATGATACTGGTGAAGCTCATCCTTAAGCTTTTGTCGATGGATTAGAAGAATGGGGCATTTTTGAGAAAGTGGCAACACTATCATTCGATAATACGGCAACTAATACTGCTATGGGTCGAAATGGGCTTGCGTTTTGCTAAAACAAAACCATCGTAAAGACATTGTACCTAGCTTGTCGTCATCATGTTGTTGAGCATCTTTCAGCAGCAGCTTATAGAACTACTGAAAGTGCGAGTTTAGAACCTGAAGTTTCTTTTTTGAAAGAATTCAACGTCTAGTGAGAGAGCATTGACACAACGTCTTATAAAACCAGGAATCGTTGACAAAATAAGTGCTAGCTCAATGATTTTGGAAAAAAACTAGTCATCAAATGATGCAGTCTGCTATTAAACACCAGTAGTTATGTATATGGCGTGTTCGGTGCACAGAGGTCACGTGACTGCACTGTAACCGTCCTTGTGTCTCAAATTAAGAAAGGTCACGTGACTGCACTGTCTCAATAAAAATCATTCAGTGCAAAGCAGGTCACCTGAATCTCAAAAATGCACCGGAAACAAAATGACTTAA
This sequence comes from Trididemnum nubilum, assembly GCA_963965965.1. NCBI lineage: Eukaryota > Metazoa > Chordata > Ascidiacea > Aplousobranchia > Didemnidae > Trididemnum > Trididemnum nubilum. The sequence continues at coordinate 47,877,037 of OZ014471.1, read as the reverse complement.
AATGCACTGAAACCATCCTTGCGTTTCAATTTTTTTTTTTAATTGTGGTTCTCAGTCCCCCCTCCCGATGTTAGTAGGAGGTATTAAACTCGCAATTGAGCGCTTGTCACATGTAACCAACTTGTGCTTATTGTCGATTTTATTTGTCGTTATCAGAACCAGCTTCAATCTTTTGTTGAAGCTGCCTACTTTAATTTTTATCACACATTGTTTGATATCCTACAGATTTGCGATTTGTTTATATAAGACGTGACAACGGTTTTTTCGAAGGTCATGAACTCAAAACTGTCGCACGCTAAATTGAAAAACGATTTTGTAAAAGAAACAGTTTCTTTGTTAGCCGCTTTCCTTGCGAAGCTGTTTGGCTGTCAACAAACATGAGGTAATCACGTATTTAGTTAAATACGCGTTATTTCCTAGCACACAAGCGAGGCGCGATGGCCGAGTGGGTTAAGGCGTCGCTCTATTTTTACAGTAACAAACAGGTTCGAATCCCAGTGAAGTCAACTTCGCGGTCGGAGCGGGCCGCGCTTGCTTCTAGCTAAGAATTTCACTTCGCGGTCGGAGTGGGCCGCTTGCTTGAACTGTGTAGTTTCAAATTATCTAAACATAGCTAGTTTTTACATTTGAACTTCGAAGTGTTAAATTCATTAATCTGTTGTCTTCACATTTTTTATTAATATGTTTAATCTTTTGTCCATCTTTAAGTAGTCCATGAAAACACTCCCATATAAAATTATGAACATAGATACGACCCCAGTAATCTTGGACAGTCATTTCAAAATATCCTTTCTCAGTTATTCTGCCAAATGTTGGTTCTCTAGTAACAACATGAACAACGCATCCATCAATGCTCCCAGCATATGCTTGATGTGTTGGATGAAAATAAAACTCACGATTTTCAATCACTAATTTAGTACTCATTTTTATTTAACTACAGACAAAATTTTCTTAAGTATAAAAAGTATTTAAAGATAATTTCTCTCATATAATAAAATGAACCAATCAAATATTTTAGATCAGGCGGTTCCAGATATTGGAGTTTCTACTTTAAAACCGTCACCCTTTAGAAATTTTCCCCCAACCTTAAAGAAAATAGCTCTTAATGCAGCTGGTAAAGTTCAAAAGCGTATAAATGATTTTGCCGATTGGCTGATGGCTTACGTACCACCAACTATTAAAGCAAGTGCTTCAGCAGCATTTCAAAAAATTTTAAATCTTTTTCCTAAACGAGTAATTAAAGTGCAGTTACTCAAAACTGCTATGAAAAACTATACTAAATCTTATGATGTAGATATCGTTGATTTTAACCCATTGAAACAATTGAATGAAACAGAGAAGGTAGTGCAAGATAAATTACGGTTAGACCTGGTTAAAATGAAAGGATTGAAAGCAACAGTCACTCTTAAAATAACCTTTGAAAAACAAAAAGAAGGTGAAGTGATAACCAAGACGGCTTTTTTTAACCGCAAAACAAATGTCATCTTAAATAAAGATGATATGAGTGAAATGCAACAAAATGCATCCAATCAAATAATAAATAAAATTGGAAATTGGCTTAGTGAAGGTTCTGGATGGTCTATATTTTCTGTTGATGGGCACTTCGTTAACTTAGTTCAATATACCCCTCTTCATGGATCAACTTATATTGCATTACCGGAAGAACTTCGAAATGCTAAGAAAGGACTAATTAACATCAAAAACAAAGACAACGAATGCTTTAGGTGGTGTCATTTAGCTAAAGTATACAATGAGAAAGTAAAAAGCAATCGTGAAAGAATAAGTCATTACAAAAAATATGTAGACACACTAAATTATGACAATATAAAGTTTCCAGTGTCTATCAAGCAAATACCAAAAATTGAAGAACAAAATAACATCAGCATTAATGTTATTGGTTATGAAAACAAGCAACGCTTTCCTTTATTTGTGTCTAAAAAGGTGTGTGAAACAACTCTCGATTTGTTATTGATAATGGAAGACGAAAAGCAACATTATGTTTGGATAAAAGACTTTAATAGATTTATGTATAATCAAAGCAAGCACCAACACAGAAAACATTTCTGCAGATATTGTCTTCAATGTTTTAGCAGCGAGGAAATTCGACACAAACACACACCAAACTGCGTAATTGTAAATGGAAAGCAAGCAATACAAATGCCCAAAAAAGGTAGCTCGGTGAAGTTTAATAACTTTCATAGACAGCTACCAGTTCCCTTTGTTATATATGCTGATTTTGAAGCAATAACTCAAAAGATTGACAGCTGTCAGCCAAATGATGAAAGGTCCTACACAGAAAGATACCAAAAACACATCGATTGCGGCTATTCCTTCAAGGTAGTTTGTTGCTATGACGATAAATTCAGTAGACCAATTCAACTGTATAGAGGTAAAAACGCTGTTTATAAATTTTTGGAAACTATGTTGGAAGAAGTTGACTATTGTGAAAAAACGAAAAATGAACATTTCAATCAAACTATGGATTTAACGAACAAAGATGAAGAAAACTTTCAAGCAGCTACAAAATGCCACATTTGTAAAAAAGGCTTTTCTGAGGAAGACAAAAGGGTTAGAGATCATTGTCACATTACAGGAAAATACAGAGGGGCGGCACATAATGAACGTAATAGAAACTTCAGACTTACTCATAAGATACCAGTAATCTTTCATAATTTAAGGGGTTATGATTCACATTTTATTATGCAAGAAATTGGAAAGCTTGAGAAAGATATCAAAGTAATTCCAAACAATCTAGAAAAATACATGGCTTTCTTCTTAGGCAAATATTTAAAATTTATCGATAGCTTCCAATTCATGAGTAGCTCATTAGAAACTCTGGTTAAGAACGTTCCACTTTCTGACTTAAAATACACATCACAAGAATTTCAGGATGAAAAACTAGAACTAATGAAAAGAAAAGGAGTTTATCCCTACGATTATATGAACAGCTTTGATAAGTTTGACAACAGAAACCTCCCATCAAAAACGGAATTCTATAGTCTTTTAACCGATGAAGATATAAGCGATGAGGATTACAAGCATGCGCAGAATGTGTGGACTACTTTCAAGTTGGAATCCATGGGACAATACCACGACTTGTACCTTAAGTCAGATGTTTTGCTGTTAGCAGATGTGTTTGAGAAATTTCGAAAGACTTGTCTTCAATATTACGAATTAGACCCTTGCCATTATTTTACTTCTCCCGGTTTATCATGGGATGCAATGCTTAAAATGACTGAAATAAAATTGGAATTAATGACAGATATTGACAAATTTCTTTTTATTGAAAAAGGTGTGAGAGGGGAGTTTCATACATTTCTAAAAGATATGCTAAAGCTAACAACAAATACATGAATAATTACGATTCAAAGCAGCCATCAAATTATATTACATATCTTGATGCAAACAATCTATACGGATGGGCAATGAGCCAAAATTTACCAACGGGTGGTTTTAAATGGCTATCAGAAAAAGAAATTGATTTAGCAAATTTATCTAAAGGAAAAGGACTAATACTAGAAGTTGACCTGGACTATCCTGAACACCTTCATGATAGTCATAATGACTATCCACTAGCTCCAGAAAAAATGGAAATTAAACATCACCTCCTTTCAGACTACTGTAAACAATTACAAACTCAGTTTAATATAAAAGTTGAAGGAGTTAAAAAATTAATACCTAATTTAAAGCCAAAAAAGAGTTATGTTCTTTATTACAAAAACTTAAAGCAGTATATTGAATTAGGCTTAAAAGTTACAAAAGTACACCGGGTATTAGAATTTAACGAATCACCTTGGTTAAAAAAGTATATTGATTTCAATACAGAAAAGCGAAAAACCGCCAAGTCTGACTTTGAGAAAGATTTTTTTAAACTTATGAACAACTCAGTATTTGGAAAAACAATAGAAAATCTTCGTAAACGTGTCAATGTTACTCTAATCAACGAACCAGAAAAACTATTAAAGTACTGTGCAAAACCAACCTATGTTAGCAGCAAAATATTTAATAAAAATCTTGTTGCAGTTCATAAAATCAAAGCATCTTTAACCCTATACCGCCCCGCGTATGTAGGAATGTGTATTCTCGATATTTCAAAAACGTTGATGTATGATTTTCATTACAACTACATTAAAAAGAAATATGGCAAGAATGCAAAACTCTTATTTACAGATACAGATTCAGTAACATATGATATAAAAACAGAAGACGTATACAAAGATTTTTGGGCTGACAAAGACAAATTCGACTTCAGTGGTTACAAAGAAACCTCAGACTTTTATGACCTAAAAAACAAGAAAGCAATTGGAAAGATGAAAGATGAAACCGCAGGTGTGCCAATAGTAGAATTTGTTGGACTTAGATCTAAAATGTACAGCTACGTCACAAACAATGAAAAAGTTTGAAAAACTGCAAAAGGAATTAAGAAAAATGTTGTGAGGAATCTGTTAAAGCACAAAGATTACAAAAACACGCTCTTCAATAATCGTCAAATGTTTCATAGAATGAAATCAATTAGAAGTGAAAACCACAAAATTTATTCCGTTGAAATCAACAAGAAGTCTCTTTCGTGTTTTGATGATAAACGATATATTCTTTCTAATGGAATTGATAGTTTTGCCTATGGTCATTATTAATTTTAAAAAAAATATGCTATTATAAAAAAAGATGGATGAAAATTGTTGTGAAAATCCTGACATAAAAATTATTACTGGAAACAGAACTTGTATTAACTGCGGTGTAGTTCATGACCCATATTTTGTAAACGACTGGATTGATTATAACCCACGTAATGTTGTTTTACGTAAATCAGTTTACTGCAGAACTGCTTATGTTAAAAAAAAATTACAACGTCTTGAATTGTCTGCTGATGAAATACAAGCATTTATGAACATTTGGACAACCGTGGAAAACCAACTACAAAGCTTCACTGGTAAAAGGTTTCCTAAGATAGATTTTTTTATAAATAAAATCTTAGAATATTTAGACATTTCCAAACAACCTTCATACAAAATTAGTGATGCATTACGTAAAAAATATGAGATTATGTGGAAACAAATCGTTTAGCATGTAATTTTTCATAGCTTTCAGAAATTGGTGGACATATATCAGCAACTTGGTCATCAATCATAGCAAGTTCTCTTTCGAAAAACTCGTCAATATCACCAGATCTTAAAAACAATTTTAACTTGTTGAGTAATTTCTGATACAATTGATAAGCATATCTACAAGACTCAGTTTTTTTGGAAAAATTTTTCTGCATCGTTATTGTCTGTAAAAGAACACCTGTACCACTAACACAGGCCAAGAAAATCGGATTTAATGTAACAAAACCAACCACGGCCCCAGTTGTAGTAAAAATAACAGATGACAGCTTTAGAGCTAAGTCCATTCTTTTAAATTTTTTAAACATTTTCTTATAACACCAATACTGTTTGTGATAAGTGTGATACAGTTTTGTCAATTCATTCACTTGTTCTTGAGTCAATTTTCTACTAATGTGGTTAAAGTCCATTGTTTATTTTACGATATACAATTACGCTTCTGGTTGATCACCCACTTCAAGCTGTTTAACTTTAATTACGACGCTGCTCATATTCATTGATACCGAAGAATTTGAAGAAACATAGTTGTATTGTATGCGAAACACATCTCGAGAAGGATTAGGAAAAACAATGCAGTTTAAATTAAAGCAATCAAATGGGGGTGTTACTGTTGTTTTACATATTTTATCTGTTTCTTCTTCACTAACACAGATTATATCAATATGTAATTTGTCATCATCGTCATAACTGGTAACTTTCACAAGTCCGCTAACGCTTATTTCGATGTAACTGCTGGTTACCTCATCTCTGAAATGAATACTATCGAATTGCAAAGACAGAAAATCGTTCCCAGCGACAAGAGGTGCACTCACGAAATGCAAATTGTGATCTGTATTAGTACGAACTGAATGAATAGCACTTGATGGAATTGGCCTCAAATCAGATGTCGAAGAAGCACCCAAAAATATTTGAAATTTTGGACGATATATATTTCGTTTAAAATAACGTTTATTTATTGCACTGGTAGGTTCGGAAGGTCTACCTACGTTGAAAATGGTATGATTTTTCATATCTAAGTTTCGTGAAATGGTTACATTATCGTCTTCGGTTTGAATGTGTTGCGTTATTTGGTCAACATAATTTTTGTTTGCTGCTTCACCTGGTGCTGTGGGATCTCATAAATTTATGATGGTGTGTAATCCTTGTAAGTTAATATTATCTCTCACATTTGTAACTAAATTTTCAACAAATTGTTTCGTTGCCGCATCAGAAGGTAGACTGGGATCAATAAGTCCTCTTAGAATCAATGATTCGCCCAATTCAATTGATGCGTTGTTAGGTGGAATATTTTCTATACGAAAGACCTTGTTTGGTAAACGACCAAGTACTTCCACACCATATATTTGAGACCTCTGAATTTGAATTTGAAAGGGCGATACAACATATTAATCATCGTTGTTTATACCTAAAGTAGCCAACCTCGAACCAAACTCAGAGCTTTTGGCAAAGTGGACAATGTTGCTAATTGCATTATCCAAGAATCCTTTATTTACACTATCTGATTCTGTTACAGGATTGGCTAAGTTTGTAATTTTGTGGTTGTTTAAGTTTAAATCACCATGCATTATATCTCCTGACTTGGAAACTTTGTGTTCAATACCTACAACCTTAACAATACTTGAAGATTGACTTCCACTTGTTCCAAATTTTGAAATATTCATTTTGTCCTTCTTTATTATAAATGAACATAATAAACTTTGATAAATATTTAAGTGGGGACAACAAGCAAATCAAACATCATTATCTTCTACCAGATTGCCATTACATGATAGTAGGATCGACAGGATCAGGAAAAACAAATTTGCTTTTAAACATGGTTCTCAAGTGGATGAATTACGACCTTTGTTGTGTTTATACTGTTAATCCTGAGCAAGATAAGTATCGATTTTTAAAAGAGCAAGGTATTGAAGTGCTAAGCCCTGAAGACTTGCCTCCAGTAGAAGAGCTTGACCCTTAACAGAAAGTAATAGTTTTTGACGACATTAAGCTAGACAACATGAAAAAACTGATGGAATACTTTTCTTTATCTAGAAACAAAAATTGCAACTGTATTTACCTCACCCAGTCATACTTCAACACTCCGAAGTACATAAGAAGAAACACTAACTGTTTTGTTTTTTTCGGGAACTTAGACAACAAAGATATCAGACACATTACTGACGATCATGCTAAAGGTATAACAAAAGAAGAAATGGAGTCGATTTACCGTGAAGCAACCAAAGATCCTTACAATTTTATGGTGCTGGACAAAACAGCCAAACACCTACCCCTTCGTTACAGAAAATGCTTTGACCATTTTTGGGCTTAAGCTTTATATGCTATATAGTAAACATGCCATTTGTAAATGAAGAAGAGTTGAAAAGCAGAAATAAACTTGTAAAGGATTATATTAATAACCGAAAGCGTTTGAAACAAAAGCTGCAAAAAGAAATTGTAGCCAAACAACAACTGCAAAAGTCTGCCTCTGAAATATTTCGTCCCATTACTAAAACGTTTGAAGAAACTCAGAAAAAAAACTGATAAAAGGCAAGACCAACTAATTCAACACATACAGCAACAGCTTGCCATTGAAGATAAACCTCGATCAATTTATACTGTGCATTTTGAGAGTGCTTTCGATAACGAAGAAAAAGAATTGCTTACACAAAACAATTTTAAGACTGATATTGTTGAGCTTGTAAAACGCGGGCCAGATTACATAAACGCATTGAAAGACAGAGCTAGATTAATCAATCAAAGATTAGGTGGTTTACAAAGAAGACGCGATGCTGATACAGAAGTGATTGATGAGCAAATAAAAACTTTTAAAAAGTACACAGAAAAATTAAATAAATTATTAGGAGCAATGGAACTTACCTTTGGAAGAGGGCTTAAAGATCCCAACAAACTTTGTGAAAGACTTAATTTACTAGTAGCAGCCAAACAAGCCGGCAATAACAACAAACGTTTGGATCAAGAAATTGCAAACATTTTGAAAAAACTAAAATTGAGCAAATGCATTTCACACTGCGACCACCAAAAATTATTTGACAATATATTAAAATGACATCAATACCACTTTTCTTTGACTCTAGGAAAGGACAAGGAAAATCAGAAGATTTTATAACTAGCTTTAATCCACCGTTGCAACTAGACATTAAAAAAAGTTACGAGATGTCCTTAATCAATGCTCAAATATGGTACTCTTGGCATAACATAACGAGCAGCAATAATAAATTTTTTTATTCACCAGATGGAGTAGCTGCACGATTATTATCTATTCCTCCAGGTAGCTATAATATTGAAGATCTCAATAATGAAATCAAGTACTTGATGGAACAGAGACGTGATGACAAAAATAATATAACTATAACACCAAATTTTAATACATTAAAATCAAGAATTGAACTTAAAAATGATTACATAGTTGATTTTCGAATTCCAAATTCAATAGGTGACGTTTTAGGATTTGGTTCGGCATTTTTGGGTGTAAATGGAATTCATAATAGTCAAAATCTTGTAAATATTACAAATATCAACAGCCTTCAGATTCATTGCAGCTTAATTGATGGAAGTTACATAAACGGAGAGTCTAGTGACTTACTTTATACTCTTAGTCCAAACGTACCACCGGGATATTTGATTCAAGTTGAACCTAAGCAAAACATTTACGTTTCAATCAAAAATTTAAGTCAAATTGATAGTATCCGATTCTCTATAAAAGATCAAGATAACAATTTTGTAAATATGAATAATGAAAAAGTGACTTACTACGTTCACCTCAGAGAGATTATGTAGTTTAACTATAAATGTTATCACAAAGAGAAACTAGATTTCATAAAAAGAAAATCATAGGTGGAAGTTTGCTTAAAAATGTTTACGACAAGGTAAGGAACGTAATCAGCACTGGTTCTAAGATACTTAACAGAATTCCTACTGGAGTGAAGACTGAGATTAAAAAACTAGCTGCACCTTTACTGAAAAAAGCCTTAGAACCCACAAAAAAGACATTAGAACCAGTCTTAGAAAATATACCAATAAACAAGCGTATTATCAATGACAGAGAATTAGAAAATCTCAACGACAGATCGAGAGCTATCCTAAGTAATTTAATTGCTGGATCAGGATTTAAAAATTATATGTCTTAATTATAAAATGACAGAACTAACGAATCCATATTTGCAAATTAAAGAAACAAACTTAGTGGACAATTCGATTACTGAGTTCGAATATGTCGAATACCTTCCGAGAGACTCCAACAACATGAACAAAGATGGTCAGCACATTATTGAAACAAAAGATGAAGATGTTTTTCTTCTACCGCATAAAGCATACCTAGAAATCAGAGGAAAACTTCAAACTAATGCGAATGCTAATTACAATAACAATGACGTAATTTCATTAGTAAATAATGGTTGGTCTTTATTTCAAACTGCGCAATATCAATTAAATAACCAAACTATAGAAAACATAAACCTTTATCTTCCTCAAGCATCAACAATACTCAATTTAGTTAGCTTTAGTGATGATTATTCAAGATCAACCGCCTCTAACATGCTGTGGTTTAAAGACACTGGAACTGGTTCCCCATCTCTTAAACAAAATTTTGGTGGTGTAGCTGATGATGCGAATGCAAATGCTGTACGTGATGGTATTAGAGCAATCGTAGAAATATACAACAACAATCTACAAGCAAATATTGGTCAGTGCTGGGCACCGCAAGTTTTTTTTTAAGTCCGCAGTCCGCAAATCCGCAACCAAATTTCAATTTTCTTAATCCGCAACCGCAAGTCCGCAATTGGACGTTTAAAAGCTTAGTCCGCAACCGCAAGTCCGCAACGACTTTTCGAGATTCTTGAATCCGCAACCGCAAGTCCGCAACTTCGTAATTCTTGAAGTCCGCAACCGCAAGTCCGCAACTTCGTAAATCTTGAAGTCCGCAACCGCAAGTCCGCAACTTCGTAATATTTGAAGTCCGCACCGCAAGTCCGCAACTTTTTATGAATCGAGTGAAAATGTTTTGCAATCAACCACGTCCTGAAGTGAACTGCTCAGAGTTGATTGGCAAAACTAAGTCAAAAGTTGTGACTTGTGGGAAGTATAGCAAACGTATGGTGAATACATTTCACGCAACAAAAGAAATTACTCACAATCGTTGATTGTAGTAAATGTACCACAGCATGACTTGTTATTGAGCTGCTTTTTCGGATGGCAAACCTAAGAATTGAATAGCCCAGCTCCTCTTACTTTCAGGTCCAACTCAAAACAGATTTTAACGCTTGTAATTTTGGTTAAAGTTTTTAAGTGACTTGACTAAGGGTTTTTAGCCCCCAGCTCTCCTGGTTGCGCTTCTGCTTATACAGTAGGTGCCTAAATTGCGTGGAAGCATAATGCACAACCCTCCGGCAAACCCTCAAAAATGCTACAATGAAGCTAGGGATTCGGAGATTAAATGCCATTGGATTACAGTGAGAAGCCATCAAATAGCAAAGCACAATCTGCATTTCTGCTTGCAACAACATATTCTAAGAAAACAATTTTTTTCGAAGCAGGAAAAGACAAAGGCAGTAGAAGGCAAAAAAAACATTCCTATCACTAACTTAATCGTATTACTAAATTTTTAGTCCTTAGTTTCAATAAATACTCTAGGAATGAGATAATCACACGCTACCAGCAGTGCCGTCGCCAGACCAAACGAAGTGAGAGGACCCTAGCCGAAAATGGACTGAGCTTTTGCGCATAAAAAACTGATATTTTAAAGCTTCAATTTTGTATTCATCTTTGGAAAAAGCTACATATAAGCCCGGCAGCGTTTATTAGCTCGTTTCGCATGCGGCCGGTGTAACCGCTTGAAAAATATGTCTTCAGGAGTGAATGCGACCAGAAGCGCAACCAGGGTTTTGTTAAGTAAGAGAGAGGGGGCTTGAACCAAAAGTAACTGTTTTTTGCACAAAAATTGTCTAATTTAGGTCCCGTGCTGAACAAACCGTTGCTACTCAAGCGTGTTGCAGAGGGGGCTCAGCTGCTGGGTGATTCTTGCAATTTTGCGGCAAAAATAGCAATTTTAACGCCATTTGAATCACATTTCGTATGTTTTAAAACCATATCAATAATTACAGTAAATTGCTAAAATTCAGAAGTCATTGAGCGATTTAAATTATCTAGCCTCTTGAGCCCCCACATACATTAGGTCAAGTCCAAAACACGTTTAAACGCTTATTCTTTTTTTGGTTATATTTTCTAAATGACTTGGTTAAAGGGTACTGATAACCCCTTAGTCTCTTCCCCCTAATCGCGCCTCTGACTGCGAACTAAAATAAATCTTGAGTGCGCTCTAAAAAAAAAACAGCTGGTCTTTTAAAAAAATGTTTTCACGTATTGTTTCAGGTCATAATCACTAACGAAATACCGGTAACGCTTCTGTAGGCATACATCCCAGTTCCGCGACACATCCGTAAAGACGTGTTAATAAGACGGATTATTGGGTCACATTTATTTAAAGTAATTGGTGGCCAGAAATTTTGCAAACAATCGAGAAAACTTCAAATGAGAATCATGCTTGAAAACTATTATTCCTTTTTCCATTATTGCCTGTTGTATTGTCGTTACGCGATGCTCCAAAAAAGCATTCTGAATGAACCAAAATGGGGGGGGCACAAGCAGTCGTTAGGGGGGGACGGCACCCCTGGCCCCATCGTAGCGACGGCACTGGCTACCAGTACAAAAATGATACCTCAGTGGCAAATTTTGTAAACTCACGGTAAAAAACAACAAAGCCATACTTTGAACCAGGGCTCTGGGCTGCAAATTCGAACTTAAACCCAAAAAAGTTGGTTGTTTTGCCGAACTCGAGAAAACAGTGTTGACTACAATTGGAATCAGGTTAGACCCGCTTGTAATAGCCTGTCTCACCGCGCGCCGTATCCTTCATATTTCTGCAGTCATACCACACTTTGGATACAAATATAACAATGTTATTCCTCACAGAACACCAAAAATTTGATTCATCCAAAGGAGCACGGCAAAACAAGAAGTCAATTATCAGCTAGCCTAATCAATATCAATTAACTAAAATTTACCAGACCAAAATTTACGCTATTGATTATACTAACACTATGCTAGACTTTACTAGACTATACTATTAAAAAACTGCTTCGAGGTGTCACTATAGAATTAGAAACATCAGCAACCAACTTACTACACATCTAGCTTGATACACTAAACTACGAAACTTTGAGACACCATTCACTCGTACATAACTGTCGAAGACTATCTAATTTGAGCACTAGTTGCAAACTTAAAGATTATGAGATTAAAGGTCTAAAGACAATACAGTTAAAATTACCACAATGACAGTTCTAGAAGATTCTTAAAACAAGCACAAAAGGGGGTCCTAAAATGCTCTAAACAATCATCCAACTATTTGCATAAAAGATGAAAACGTGGCATGTATTCGTTTCTCACGTTACCAAACAGCATGTCAACAAAAAGAAAGCGATTAAGTCGAAAAGCAGACCTAGCATTTATGTCAGCCTGAACTCGAAAAACTTGATATTTTTGCCGAACTTGAACTCGAAAAAATTAAATTGATTTCTCATATTTGACTGGGTAAAAACATGAATATTTTATGAAAATAGTAAGAAATTTCAATATTTGTATAAAACTTGCGGAATTGCGGACTAAAATTAAAAATAGTCCGCAACCGCAAGTCCGCAATTTAAACTGCCAAAGTCCGCAAGTCCGCATGTCCGCAACTTTTTTCGTTAGTCCGCAATTGCGGATTTGCGGACTTGCGGACTAATTTGCGGACTTGCCCAGCTCTGATATTGGTTTCACCGCAAGACAGAACATTACTATGGGAAATAAGCAAATTAGTTTAATGCTTCCTCTTTCCCAAATATTTGGATTTTGTCGTGATATCGATAAGGTTTTTAGGGGTGTTAAACACAGTATAGTCGTGGATAGAGAAACATCTAATAACTATATTTTACGTGCTAATGGTGTAGCTGCTGGTAAGTTTAACATAAGTCATATCTCTTTGTGGATGCCTAAAGTGAAACCAAGTTTAAGAGTTGAATCGGAAATAGATGCTATGTTAGTAAAAGGACATATAAAACAGCTATACTTTGAACAAATGAGAGTGTATCGAACAATGTTTCAGTCAACAGAAACAAGCATGACTTGGAGAATAACAACCCAGCCGGGAACAGAACTTCCTAGGCATGTGTTTGTTGCGTTTCAATCGAGTGAACGAGATAACAACCAGCAGCTAAATAATATGATTTTTGACAATGCAAACTTAAGACGTATTAGTTGCAGAATAAACAGCATTCAATATCCTGAACGAGAATTTGAATGTAATTTTACTCCACAAAATAGAAATTATTCGCGCTTATACATGAGTTTTCTAGAGGCTGTAAACAAATACCAAGATGCCGACACGGGCTGTCAATTATCAGCTGAAGACTGGGCTAGTTTGTATCCAATTCATCATTTTGATGTTAGTAAACACAATGAACGACTTAAAAACAGCTCGGCAGATATTGAAATAAGGTTTAGTCTTGGTGGTAACTTTAGAAATATTGCAAATAACGCTGACCAAGCTTTCTATGTTTATGCAGTCGTACTTTCTGATCGATACCTTCAGTTAGAAGGACTTTCAGGTCGAATGAATATAATTATCTGAGTATAAATAAAAATGTATGTTAAAATCGGATTAAATTTATCACAATTTCAAAAAGATAAAATAAAACAAGCTTTTCAAAGCAAAACTGGGCTTACACTCACATTTAATAACCACCAGTTACAAGGATCAGACTTTCTTGGTTTAACAAAGACGCAATTTAACAAAATAAATGATGCTAAAGCAAAAGGTTCAGGTGTTACTTTGAAGCTATCAAAACTACAAATTTCAAAACAGGGTGGTTTTATTGGAACTCTTTTAGCAGGTTTAGCAGGTAGCTTGCTGCCCAGTTTGTTAGGAGGAAAAGGACTTGTGTTACCTGGATCAAAGGGTAAAGGGCTTATGTTGCCTGGAACAAAAAGACAAGGTAGGTCTTATCGCTTCGACGAACCTCAGATTCTTGGAAAAGGTTTAATACTAGGAAAAAATTCTCCTTTCAAAAATGTTCCGATCTTGGGTTTGATTTTATAAAGTCTAATATAAAATGTACCACGATTACTCATTGAACTTGACACAAAATCAAAAGAAAAAAATTGCAAATGCATATAAAAGCAAAACTAGTGTAAGTGTTAGACTAACAAATGCAAGTTTACAGACTAAAGGCAACGTTAGTTTGCAACTGACGAGTCGACAGATAAATAGAATTAACAAATCAAAAGCGTCTGGACACGGTATACAAATAAACTTTAGTAAAACGCAATTGCAAAAACAAGGTGGTTTCTTAAGTAGCTTACTTAATTTAGGAAAACTAGTGTTACCGTTTTTAGCTAAAAAGGTTTTGCCAACTTTGGGATTAGCAGCTGCTTCCGGGGCCATCCAAGGAGCAACTAATAAAGCAGTAAATAAATGAAACCATTAACAAACTTAGACATTGATAAAATCATGATTAAGTGTGACAATTATCGAGGAACATTTAGCAAAGATATGTTACCAAAAGCAATGAATAAAAATGAGTCAGCTGTCGTAAACTTGCAAGATTATTTTGCGGGTAGTGGAACTCATTGGGTTTGTGTTTACAACGAAGAAAAATCAGATAAAGTAGAATACTTCGACAGCTTTGGACTTGTACCCCCAAATGAAGTTATTAAATATATAAGCACTACAAACAAAAACATTATTTACAATGATGCTCAAATTCAAAATATTAACTCAATTCTTTGTGGTTACTACTGTGTGTATTATATAACAGAGCGAAGTAAGGGGAGAACAGCAAACGAACTATTGCTAGATTTTCATGAAAAACCTACACCTTTTAATGAAATGTTTATGAAGTTTTATGTATCATATATTAAAGATGGAAACTTATTGTGTTAGAGAAAAGAAAAAAACTAAATGTGTTCCAGGTTCTGATCAAATTATAAAAGCAAAAGGAAATGGTCGCCTGATGTTACGTTGCATTTGTGCTAGTTGTGGTATTACAAAGCATAGTTTCATTAAAACCAACAAAAAAGGAGGCTTGTTAGACCTTCATGCTGCGATAGGAAAATTACCAAAACCAAAAGGTGGGTTCACTCTTCCAAGTCACAAGTACACTGGGCCATATAATCCTTTGGATAAACAACTTGATTCGAATGACCAACCTTTACCAGGGCAAGAACCTTACAATCAAATAGATGCTATTGCAATGAAACATGATATTTGTTACCGTAATAATGACAATAAAAAAGGTAAACTAAAATGTGATAAAGAAATGTTAGACAGTTTATCGCAAACAAAAACGAAAGGTATCCGGGAATCGCTTGATAAAAAGTTAGTACAAGCAGCAATTGGAACTAAATATAAGTTGGGGTTAGGTGCAAAAAACGGGAAAAGGCGTCGTGGCAAACAGAACTAGCTGATGAACTACACAAACCAGTAAAGAAAAAGTTTCTGCAACGCCGAGTTATAAGCAAATCAATTGATGAAATATGGGCGGCTGATTTAGTAGAAATGCAAAAGTTTAGCAAATGGAATAAAGGTTACCGATATTTACTTATGGTGATTGACGTATTTTCTAAATTTGGATGGATAGTCCCTTTGAAAGACAAAACGGGTAAAACTGTTGCTAGTGCTTTTAAAAAAATCTTCAAAGAAAAAAGAATCCCAAAATTCTTATGGACTGATAAGGGAAAAGAATTTTACAACAAAAATACGAAAAGCCTGTTGGACCAATACAACATTAAATTATATTCAACTGAAAATGAAGAAAAAAGTTCTGTTGTTGAACGTTGGAATCGCACTATCAGAAATAAAATGTGGAAGCAATTTACAAAACAAAGTTCAACTCAGTACTTAGACATGCTACCTGAGATAGTTGATGAGTACAATAACAGCTATCATTCATCCGTGAAAATGACGCCTGTTCAAGCAAGCGAAAAAGAAAATCAAGGAATTGTTTACTATAATTTGTACGCTAAAATTAAACCAATAAAAACAAAAGCAAAATTTAAAGTTGGTGACACAGTTAGACTTTCAAAATACAAGCGAAAACTTTTTGACAAGGGTTTTACTCCAAACTGGACAGAGGAACTGTTTTTAATTTCTAAAGTTTTAAATACCAATCCACACACTTACGAAATCACTGATCTTCGTGGTGATTTAGTTTCTGGAACTTTCTATGAACAAGAACTTTTGAAAACGAATCAAACTAAATTCAGAATAGAAAAAGTTGTTCGCAAAGATAATAAAAAGAAATCGGCATTAGTTAAGTGGTCTGGATACAGCAATGATTTTAATAGCTGGATTCCGATTGAAGAATTAGAGCAACTTAAATCTACATATAAATAAAAGATGTTTTGTGGATTTCAACCTTCAAACTTATCAGTTCCAGAAAATATAGAAGATATAAAACAAAAGTGGAATAAACGTGTTTTAACGTATTGTATCACGAACTTAACACCAAAACTTACAGAAGAATCGATACACAAACAAATTGATTCTGCTTTCAAAGTTTGGGATAAACCTACAGCACTTAAATTTAAGAAAGTACAGCCAAATGAGCCCTGTGACATAAAAATTAGTTTTTGTGCCAAGGAACATGGCGATGGATTCCCTTTTAAAGGTAAAGGCGGTGTTTTAGCTCATGGATTTTATCCAGGTTCAGGAATTGGAGGTGATTTACATTTCGATGCTGATGAAGATTGGACAGACCAAGAAACACCTCCCAAACACAACTTATTTGTAGTAGCTGTTCATGAAATAGGTCATTGTTTAGGTTTAACCCATTCACAAAGTATAGATTCTATCATGTATCCTACTTATAAACACGAGTGGTCAAAAGTATCAAGTGATGTTCTATCAAAAGAAGACATTGAAAGAATACAAAAGGCGTACGGTAAACCCAAAGTGAAAATATTTAATAGCAATGGCTTTACAATTAAAGTGAAACCTATAGAAAATGACAAAATCAAACTAATTATTGAAAAGATTTAAACACGACTGAAGCGTAATTATGAACACAGCCTTCGATAAAATCGTTGTCACGCCTTGTATAAACAATCGCAAATCTGTAGGATATCAAACAATGTGTGATAAAAATTAAAGTAGGCAGCTTCAACAAAAGATTGAAGCTGGTTCTGATAACGACAAATAAAATCGACAATAAGCACAAGTTGGTTACATGTGACAAGCGCTCAATTGCGAGTTTAATACCTCCTACTAACATCGGGAGGGGTGGACTGAGAACCACGATTTAAAAAAAAAATTGAAACACAAGGACGGTTTCAGTGCATTTTAAGTCATTTTGTTTCCAGTGCATTTTTGAGATTCAGGTGACCTGCTTTGCACTGAATGATTTTTATTGAGACAGTGCAGTCACGTGACCTCTCTTAATTTGAGACACAAGGACGGTTACAGTGCAGTCACGTGACCTCTGTGCACGGAACACGCCATATACATAACTACTAACACCTTCAGAAAAAATAACCACAAGATGATTATCTTCAACATTTGAAGCTTACAATTTTGTTTGTAGGTGGAACTCCACCTTGCGATGCAAAGTTTTGTGCACCTGGGCCTGTGTACCATTCATGCTGGATGAGCAAACTTCTTCATGCTTTAAAAATATGGATGTTTCGAAAACAGCTGAGTCTCATCAGTCATCACTCAAAAGGAAGAGGCTACAAAAGATCTGTGTGCTTTTGCAATACAAATCTATACTGAAGCTGGTTTACAGCTGGTTTGCTGCTCATCGCATTACCCGATCGGGGTAAAACCAAAGACTATAAAAATTGGTATTCACAGCTTTCCTGCTTGACGTTCAGCAATTAAAGGACAGTGTGAAGCTTTTGTCGTGTGTGGTAGACAGGTGGGCAGGGGGCAGCTTGACTCGAAGACTGAAAGGTCCTTTCACTGTCTCCTGGCCAAGGCAACTTGGTGAATAAAATGTACGATAATTACAATTACAATTACGCAATTGAAGCACCTCGTCGGAATTTAGCTTTTCCGAAATCCCTTCTTTAACTTTTCAACAAAGCAGTTTTCTTTGCCCAATACCAAAAGATGTCTCAACATCTATATTCTTTGTCTGAAATCTTGTTTTGGCTTTTTTTATAATGCTGTTTTGTTTGAAGCAAAGCTTCACATGGTTGCCCAGCTACAGCATCAAGATGATGAAAAAATTCCCTGAAAAGGCCTCAACATCCACTTAGTGTTCAAAAAATAAACATCTTCAAGATTTCTTGACTCCCAAAACAAAAATGTTTTTGACATAAGTCGACTTGATTCCAATTTTCTTTATCAAGATCCAAGATTCTGGTCAAAAACATAAAGCTTTCGATCTGCGAAACTGATTGTCAAAAACTTAAAGAGTTACTAACAACAATGCTGAGCAAGGACTTGTTTTCATGCAGTCTTATACAGTAACAAGCTCTTAACCAAAGATGAAGTACAGCCATAATTTTTATTCTGCAAGTAATTTCTGATCATCGAAGTGCCGACCCAACTGATAAGAAAAAATTTCTACCCATACAAAACAAACAATGAGAATTCGGGTATCGCATTATTGTGAATTAAGCGGCTTTTACCGAAAGTCCGTATTTACGGATATGCGTCTAAAAAACGCTTTATTCTTCAACTAATTGTAAAAAAAGCAGTTATCCTCGGTGGTAATTGAAATTAAAGACACAAACCACCACAAAACCAAATTTTGTTTACGGTGACTTAACCTTTCGTCCATTTGCAACTGCCAAATATATTCGTAGGTACAATCTCGTATTTCAAATGTTTGCAACTGCCAAATATATTTACAAACGCAATGATGCATTGTAATTGATTTATTTGTGGTTTGCTGAACAACTAAAGCTTGGAAATGCCTAGTTTGCAATTTTCCGGTAATAGAGCAACTGACTTATCTCAAAAATCAAAACATGGACCGAGTTGCTTCCGTAGAATTTAGTTTGATTTGCTCGCATAAATACGGTAGTAGTGGGCTTCTATAGTAACCTTTCATTGCCAAACATAAATAAAAACAAACCACAAATTCAGCAAACGTTTAAAGAGAAACAATATTTAGCACGACAAGAAGGAGCGACCGTCCAGTCGGCGAGCTGTAACGCGTTCGCTTATGAATTGGGAGGTCCGAGGTTCAAATTTCCGGCCAGTGAAAGCAGACACAGTGTTGCCGATGGCCTGCCGCCGCAGCGACATTTCTTCAACAGAAGCTGTGTTGCTCGGGTGCAATGACGCGGAGATGGGCCCCGCCAACTCGTTACACGCTTCGGTGTATCACAGCGAGAACGAAAGATTTGATAGGAAACTAAACACTTAAAGAAAACGTTGATTAATCAAGTACTTTAGGCCTAGTGTTAGAAACTTTGTACAAATTTCCGAACAAAACATCCCAAGATTGATTGCAAAAAAAGTTTATTACAAAGTAAATCTTTGGCAAAGAGCTTGACTTTATCAGCCATATTGCTTGTTTGTTGCTGCAATATGGCTGACAAAGTTTGTTATGTTTGAGTAAAATAGAGAATTTTAATTCTAGTAAGAACCCAACACAAATTAAAATTTTCAAAGGCAAGTAGCATAACCACTATACCAAGCATTTTTGTGATGCTCTACCCCAAAAAAAATCCTTAATAAATGCCTAAAAAAGTACGAATACCGTGTCCATATTTTATTCTTTGCCTAGCGTAAGGTCGAGCAGTAATGCGTTCATCTCTAGAGCAGGAGGTCTGAGGATCAAATCTCGGGCCCGTCAAATTGGACGCAGTGTTGCCAACTGTTCGCCACCACGGAGACATTTCTTTGAAAGTAACTGTGTTGCTGGGCGCAATGACGCGGAGATGGGCCCCGCTAATTTGTTACACGCTTCGGCGTAATACAGCGAGTATAATGAAAGATTTGATTTGATTTTTGATTTGAAATAAATATGTTCGGCAAAAAACGATATAAAACAAACCAGCAAGTGCAAAAACTTCATACATATATGTGTATTTTTTATACGCATATCCTTAAATAGGGACGTTCGGTAAAAGTCGCTTTACAGCAAATTTTTTTATCGAAACAGTTTACCTTACAAGCTGTTTATGCAAGCAAATTAAAACAATTGCAACATTAACCTAAATGTAAGATTATTGCGTATGTAGAACTCATTGCGCATTTTATACCTTTATATCGACTATCAATGCCTGTTGATAGCATATTAAGAAATTTTTGAAATTCATTGAAAAATTTGCAATTTTTTTAAAAATTGCCCCTCTGTTCCACCCTTAAACAATAATCAAAACGCACCAAACTTCACTAGGAGTGTTTTTTTAGTGAAAAGGATCCAGTTCATAACCGGAGAGCTGAAGAAAATACAAGTTTCATTTTTACCCTTAAATAAGAGCCACTTTAATGCACATGCATATAAGGTAGAGTAATTAGACCGAAAACCGAAATAAAAGCTTAATAGCAACATATTCATATTTGAATATGAGATCATGCGTTTATGAATCAGTTTTTTTAAATGTTTAGAAATAGAATCGCATACGCTTATTGACCTGTAATTAGTTGGGTTTCATTTATTACCTGTAATAAAATTGATGTGACTTGTCCATGCTTTAGTAGAGTGAAGTGGGAAAGATTCTTGTAGAATAGGTTTGGTTGATTAAATGGACCAAAATGTCTATAACAGAGTCGGTAAAAGTTCGAATGAGTAAGAAAGATATCTGGTCGACTCCAGAAATTCTTTTTGGTCTAATAGACCCAAGAATCGGTTGTACTCAGCAAATGTTACTGGGTTAAAAAAACTGAATTAGCGCTGCGATTTATTGTAGTAAATTGCGGTTGGTCAATTTTATTGCTTTTATGCTTCCTTTGGTTTTACGCAATTTTTTCGGAATGTTAATGAAATAGTTATTGAAAGCTTCAGCTTTCTTGAAAGGCTCTCTATTTACATCATTAGCTAGTAAATCACGAATAAGAAGTGAATGTTGAAAAATGCGTTTGTCAATGACCAAGTTTAGAATTTTCCACTCGGATCGAATGCTCGTTTGATTTTTGGTAAGTTGCGATTTATAAAAGGGCGATTTTTTAAATTTAATTACTCTTTCAAAATGATTTTTAATGCGATTGTCCGCAGTTTTGGAAGAGGAATCTCTTAGTCTGAAAAATTTAACGTAAGCTTTACGCTTATCTTTTTGCAACGTTTTGAGATCCTTATCAAGGATTGAATTTGCCTTTAAAATTAAATGACTTTACAACTGGAATACAAACATCAAATGCGTCGCTTATTTTTTTTGCATGATTTTCGAAAATGCTTGATTTGGATCTTGCAACGCGAGAAGTTCAAACCAATCAGCCACAAGCAAACGCTCATTAAACAATTTAAATGTGTTTTGGTTCAATAAACGAGAATGAGAGTTCGATTCTAGTGTAGACTGTTTAGAAGGAAAAAACCTGCACTGCATTACGACAAATTGATCAGACACTAATATCTCTAAAATAGCACTTTGAGTTCGAAACTTAATTATTATTCGTCCGAATGCTATCGATGAGCGGGCAAGGATTGGCGGATATTCTAGTTGACATATTGATGAGAAGAAAATATCCTATTGTGTAAAGGGAGCCAATGTAAAGTTCTGTATATTTATTAGAATTTAATATGTCATAGTTAAAATAGCCCAATACGTAAGTGATTTTGTTTTTCTCTTTGTTTAAACGAATTAATAAATCTTTGAATTTTTCAAGAAATATTTCAGTTTTTGTGCTACGTTGATAAGGAGGGCGATAAATAGTTCAACAGATTACATGACATTTTCCAATTAATATTTCCACTAGAAGTGTTTCGAGGCACCCCTCATCAAACATCAAAAGATTTCTACGTTGCCAATGCGTAGTACTCGACCTTACATAAAGACCATCGCCTCCACCTTTTGTTTAAATAAGAGAATTAGAATAAAATTTATATTTTTGTGAATTATTACTAGGACAATTTTGATTTGATTTTAGCCAGGTTTCCGTCAGACCGATTACAGTAGGATGATACGACACGGTTTCAAGCAAGGAGCAAAAATTTTCAAAGTTTTATTTGATTTGACAAAGAGCGACAATTTAAATAAAAACTACTAAAAGCTAAGCAGCTACTTGAAAACATATCAGCAATTAAATCTGCCTGATTGTACAAACAATCGGATTTTAAAGTGGAGTTCGAATTGTCTAAGCTATCAAAAGTATCCGCTCTAAGTTTTTGAAATAGTCATTTAGCATACGCGGATCAAAATCCTGCAAGGAATGTTTGTTGTTGAAGGCAATGCCGGAGCTATTAGCAATTGCGGCTCAAGAGTTTAATGTAAGCGCAGCCCAGAGAAAAAGACATATATAGCAGAGGTGGAGTCGAGGACACAAGGCTAGAGGCCAAGGCCAAGGACACAAAAAAAATCCGAGGCCAAGGACAGCCTTTCTGAGGACAGACCTTCTCGAGGCCAAGGACAGGAATGCTCGAGGCCAAGGCCAAGGACCAAGGACACAAGCGCAAGTGCTCTCAAAAAAAAAAAAAGGTCTTCACAAAAATTTTTCAGGCGATCTCCACAAAACAACTTTTTCCAAAAAATTTTTCAAGCGCTCCACAAAATTTCAACAATTCAAAAAATACTGCTGTCCTCGAGCCGAGGACAGGCCAATTTTCGAGGACTTGAGGCCTCGAGGCCAAGGCCAAGGACTTGACCTTCGAGGCCAAGGCCAAGGACTTCAAAATCTGTGAGATGTGGAACGTCATGTGAGATGTGGAATCTCTCGTTTCGCTTGAAACACTTTAAGCGATTGTTGACAGAGTATTTCATTTAGCATTTCTTCAAGAAATTAAACGTTTAATCAAAAAAACATATTTTAGTAGAAAAAGGTAATCGTTTTGTGGATTATTTAAGCATTTTGAGCTATCAACAATCACTCACAACCTAACACACTCTTAAATATAGTGAATGAGTGATATTTGAAACGATCTATCTTTTAGGTGGAAACTTACTGCGGTAGTGGGGAAAACTAGGTCAACCCGTACCAATGAAAGAAAGCTTAGAAGAAGAATGGGCAAAATACCGTATTATTTTTCCGTAAAACTAAACATCTAGTTTAATAAAATAAAATTTCCGGAAAAATAGAATAAACATCTAGTTTATTTAGTGATACTAAATCACAAGTTGTGTAAGTCAAAATGGACTACTTTTTTCTTCCTTCTTCATTGCCCGCTTTTCCGTAAGGGTTACGATGGCAGCAGCTTGAGATTAAGCTGCCACACTTCACGGTCTTCCAT
This sequence comes from Trididemnum nubilum, assembly GCA_963965965.1. Lineage (NCBI taxonomy): Eukaryota > Metazoa > Chordata > Ascidiacea > Aplousobranchia > Didemnidae > Trididemnum > Trididemnum nubilum. Next base: position 47,853,564 of record OZ014471.1, on the reverse strand, counting down.
CACATCCATCATTTTGCTTGGGTGAAGTCTCAAGCAATTCTATCCAAGATCCTTAGAGTAATTAGTCCATCTAATTCCACGCCGTCTTACTAGACTTTTTTTATTTGCTTTGGCAGGTAACCTAGTTAGGGGAGTCTTTCTTAAGGTATTCTGCTTACATGGCCTAATCATCTAAGCAAAGATCTTTCCACTCAAAGAAGTAGCGGCTCGATGTTCAGAGATTTGCAAATCACCTTGTTAAGTGTAACTTCTTCAATTCTTTGTAAAAACCTCATTTTGGACTTTAGCATTCGCAATCGCACTCTTTTAAGTCATTACCCAAGATTCATGACCATACGTGAGAATCGACACAAAAAGTGTTTTGAAAATTAAGAGCTTTGAATTTTGCGACATTTCTTGTTTAATGAAAACCGAATAGTGCAAACTCGCATTATTGCCCTAGCCTTGCTTATACGGGTATCCAGTTCATCGTCTTGCCTTCTATCAATCTTGGGTTTCTTGAAAGATGAAGTACCTTAGTTTTTTTTGCCGGAGGCAGGGGGTCTGGGGGCAGAGCCCCCAGCGCTCAAAAATTTTGCATTTTTTTGCAAAAATAACTTCATTTTAGGGCCGTTTTGATTAAAAAATAATGCTTTTAAAACGTGGCTTAGAAATTGGCAATGCAAACATGACTAAACTGGTGGCATAAATGGGCTATTTGGGAGGTAGCTAATGGTAAAATGTTAGTTCTCTTGTTGAGATGTTGGTAAATTATACAATCCAATAGTTTAATAAAACTTACACGGAGTAATCTATTTCGTCTACAGTATATAGAGAAAAATAATAGGGGGGGGGGCTAATGAAAAAAGATTTGAGAGAAATAATTGGTAATTAACTAATACTGAAAAGCTCCCCTTGCCCTATTCCTTAGTTTATAGTATATTTGCTGAGGACATTGACACCTATGTTCAGCATTTTTACACTTGCGATCAAATTTGATAGCTTATTTTCTTACCATTTTTCAAAGTTTCCATTTATTTGTTAGTTTTATTTTTGACAAATTAGCCCCTCCCCCCCCCTTGAATATATGTTTCAAAAGATGTTTTAAATCACTATTGAGTCCACCCCAGTGCATAAAACAGTCTCAAAAGTGCTAAAAACGTAGTGTTTTTCCCGTTCTGCATTTTTTCGACATGCCAATGGGGGGGGGGGCGGCAGCCCCCCCTCTGGCTACGCTACTGCAGCCTTATACGTCTTTTTTTCAAAGATGAATCCAAAACTGTAGCTATAAAATATCAGTTTTTATGTACACAACTTCAGTTTATTTCAGTGCCCCCACCCCCCCACCCCTATTTTCGGTTAGGGCCTCTTCACTTCGCTTGCTCTGGCGACGGCACTGCGGGTAACGTGCGGTTATCTCGTTCCTACAGTATTTATAGAAACCAGGGATTAAAAATTTACTTAAAAATTAAGAAACCAGGGATTAAAAAACGATTAGAGATATGAATGTTTTTTTGCCTTCTACTGCATTTTCCTTTCCTACCTTGAAAAAAAAATTTTTTTTTAATATCTTGTTGTAAGCGGAAATGCTGATTGTGCTTTGCTATTTGATAGCTTCTCATTGTAATCCAATGGCTTTTAATCTTCGAATCCCTAGCTTTATTGTAGCATTTTTAAGGGTTTGGAGGTGGGTTGTGCATCATGCTTCCATGCAGTTTAGGCACCTACTGTATAAGCTGTAGCGCAACCAGGAGGGCTGGAGGCTACAACCGTCCTTAGCCGAGTCACTTAAAAGCTTTAACCAAAAATACTAGCGTTTAAATCTGTTTTGAATTGGACCTGAAAGTAAGAGGAGCTGGGCAATTTTTAAGTTTGCCATCCCAAAAAAGCTGCTCAATTACAAGTCATGCTGTGGTTCATTTACTACAATCAACAACTGTGTGTAATTTAACAAGTTAAATTATTCCTGAAGTGAAATAGGCAGAACTAATTTAATAGTTCACAGAGACATCACGTCTTACAATCCTACTTCATTTGACAACACCTTAATGCTGTCTCCGCGTCGAAATGGGTAATCATTTCAACCCCTAGTGACGCAGGTGAGGCGGAGCTCCCTATCTCGGGAGCATTTCCGTGTTTCGAAGTCAACTGACTTCATCATCAGTGTGAAGAGGAGTCGACACAATGCAAAGAATTTTGATCCCTGAATTAGGCTAACTCAACCGATAAATTTGAATAACCAAGCTATCGGTATAGGCTATCGTCTTCATCTCGTAACTTCAGCTGCTAAAAAGGCAGACCTTTTATTGCATGGAATTTCTGTGTGTAATTTCTTTTATTGCATGGAATGTATCCACCATACGGTTTCTTTACTTCCCACAAGTTACAACTTTTGACTTGTGTTTGCTAATCAACTCTGAGTAGATCACTTTGGGACATGGTTGATTGCAAAACTCTTCTACTCGGTTCATAACAAGTTGCGGACTTGCTGTGCGGGTTTCAAATATTACGAAGTTGAGGACTTGCGGTTGCGGACTTCATGAATTACAAGGTTGCAGACTTGCGGTTGCGGACAGCACAAACTTGAAATTTGTCTTGTCCAACAACCACTCTTCCAAAATATACAGCAAAACCCTCTATTCAATGACCAGTATTAATCTTGCATCCTGAAGACTGTTCAGTGTTCACTTGTGCTTAGCACAATCAAAATCTTCGAAGTAATTTTAACGTTGGAAAATAAGACTAATTGAAAATTTAAAATGATTTTACGGTCCACGCTTTCAAACTTTTTGAACAATAAACCTTGACTCGTTTTCAAACGTTCTCGAACTCTTCTAGCTGCCTTGTAAGTGAAAAACAAGAAATGCTTTCCATTTTGAACTTAGCAACATTGCTTGAACTATTTAAATAGTGAACCATGTTGCAGAAGCCACAATTAAGTTTGTGAGTGATTTCACAAGTATCATTATGACAAACAGAACAAGATGATAGGCTACTGTGCATGAAGTCAAAATTTAAAAATCTATCCTTGATCAAATAAAGCAAAGTTTTTTCACGATATACATGTGAAGATTGCTAGCGACTCTGCGTATTTTTATTTAGCATTTTTCCATAACAATTACATCTATAAAAACTCACACCCATGAAAATTTACAAGATTCGCATAGGCTAGGAAAAACTTTTGGTGGATAATCGGTACCGGCAAAGTCCAAAGCATAACAATTTTGTTAAGTCATAGAGCTCAGTCAATTTCTTGACCAAACTAATTTCTTGGTAGTTCGGTCAAGAAATTGACTGAGCTCTATGACTTAACAAAATTGTTATGCTTTGGATTTTGCCGGTACCGATTATCCACCAAAAGTTTTTCCTAGCCTATGCGAATCTTGTAATTATGATGGCTTAATAGTGATCCTCGGTTAGCAGTAATGCGACTGAGCAGATTACTGCCACCCAGGTCTTTTCGACGGATTTGATGTTTGTGATCCCCTATTTTGTGGCTGATCCCATCTTTTCTTGATGAATTTTTAGACCTTTTCACTAACCCATGAAAATTATAACATGTTGTACTTTATTTCTGGCTCTAATTACAGCTGCATGACTTTTACTACAAAATGTGTCAAAAATACTACCTACGTTCTTCACGTTGTGCATTGATGCAATAGCTTAAAAGGGCATTCAGAACGTTTTTGTTTAAAAAATTTTGCTGTGAAACCATAGTGAAATAACTTTGGCAATTTTTTAGAATTTTTTTGCTTCAATTTTGATTCTCTTTGGCCGAGAAATCGTAAGATATTCGCTATTATTATTCCCCTTAGACTAAAGAGAAATGCTTTCCGAATATTACCAAACTGAACGGACGAGATTCAAAATCGTTCCAAATAATTGACTAGATTAGCAACTGTCAAGGAAGTGGCTTTGTAGATACTGGCTGATAACCGTAGCAAACCTACACAAAAAATGCTAACTAAAATGCTTTCTGACCTTTAGGCCTAAACCAAACTTACTGGCTCACTAAAACCTGGAATCTTAGTCTAAGATATAATCAGTTACAATGCTTCAGCATTCAACATGCAATCAATTTTTCGAAGAGGCTATCTATAGTAAGCTATAGTCACAATAGGCTATAGGCTACTACGCCTCAAGCACTAAAACCTCACCTTAATTCCGAATTCTTTGCTAGCATTTGGCGGACAAAGCACTCCAGGAAAGCATCTTACTTCTCTGAATTCAAACAGCAGTTGTTCCACTAATTTATTTACCTATACCTTCAGCACTCACCTAGTTCCAAGAACCCCGGTACTTCGCAAGCCTCTAAATAAAAGTTACAAACTGATGTATTGCGCAATCTAATTGAAACAAAATGGCTAAAATTTGGATTCTAAGAAGAAAACGTGAAATTTTTTCTCTTAGACTTTCTTAGCCTGATGAGTTGCTAGAATCACAATAGGATCATGTTGGTAGACATATTTTTAAAGATTTTTTCTATTTTTCAAAATTCCGCTTGAATGCCCTTTCAATATCTCATTTTTCTTACGAAGAAAGTCGCGACAATTTTTGAAATTGCTGTTGCAATTCAAAAATGTATGATTCAAATTTTCAATAGACACCAAATTGTCTGTATTTAATGTTGTAAATAAAATTTGTGATATTTTCGATACTCCTGCGAAATATGCAGTTAAAATCACCAAAGGTGGAGTCGAGGACTCAAGGCTCGAGGCCAAGGTTAAGGACACAAAAAAATCCGAGGCCAAGGCCAAGGACAGCCTTTCCGAGGGCAGAACCTCTAGAGGCCAGGGACAGGAATGCTCGAGGCCAAGGCCAAGGACCAAGGACACAGGCGCAAGTGTTCTCCAAAAAAAAAAAAAAAAAAAAAGATCTTCAAAAATTTGTTTCAGGCGATCTCCAATTCATTGGCGTTCCCAGAATTTTTGATTGGGGTAAGCCCAGCACTTAAATTGTAGGGGGGACGCGTCCCCCCATCGAGATTTAGCGTCCTCCCAACGAGATTTAAGCGCTGGATGTTCAGACGAAAAAGACCTAATTCTTCACCTAATTTTGGCAAAAAACCGCTTGAATTTCCGGCGAAGACCATTTTTTTGGTCTTTACCTAATTTTGGCGAAAAAACACTTCAATTTTAGGCAAAGAATTTTTTTTTTTGGTGTTTGTACAATTTCGGCAACGGAATTACTTAATCTTCCCTAAAGTACTTTCGCATGCCAAATGCGTATGGTCAAGGCTGCAAAAGCGTCCCCCCATGCAAAATTTTACAATTTAAGTGCTGGATAAGCCTAAACCACAAATCACATGAAATGACGTCATCAAAATATTTCCAAAGAGAAAGTACTTGTGGGACAAAGATATCGTAGGATGGAAGATCTGAAATCGTTGCCTGTTGGAACGTAACCAGGATTTTGCAAAGGGAGAGGGCTTAAACTGATTGTTCAAAAACGCAAATATTTAGCTTTGGGAACGTGTTGAGAAATCTAGTGTAACTCAAAGGTATCACAGACGGGGGATCTGGGGGTGGGGCTACCAGCCGCCGGAGGCTTTGGGGGTCTGGGTGCGAAGCCCCAAGCTGTTGGGCAATTTTTTGTAATTTTTTGGAAAAAAAAGCTATTTTAATGCCATTGAATCGCATTTTGCAAGTGTTCAGAGCCATTTAAAAGCACTAGATTTTTGACATTTGAAAGCCAGTTGAAAAAATCAAATCATTTAATACTACTTTCACTTGCAATTCGAATTTAAAACACGTTTAACATCTTGCATTTTGGAGTTAAATTTAATTGTAAGTAATCTGGTCCAGGTAGGGGAAAGTAAGGTGCATTGTCTCTTGAAACATTTTAGCAGTAAATAATAATCCACTCGAGGATTTTCCTAAGAGATTTTTGTTTTGTCATGACAATAACCAGTATTAGAAGTACATGTTCGGCCAGGGGGCCCAGGACCCTCAATTGAAGTTCAATGATTCGTTCAATCAGCATTTTCCATGGCTAATTTTTTTAAAAAGTATTTTGTGCATAAAAACCGGCGAGGTTGGAGGTGAATTACTGAATTGTTATTGAAAAATGTTAAAATAGATGGTTACGTCAACTAACCATGTTATTGCCGGGCCGGATTTACTTCGCGCTAGGCCCCTGGCATTTTGGAGATTTTCGCAACATCTTTCTGCCAAATATAGGTGAAGACCAAAAGAAGTCTTACGATTTTAGCTCGGGGTCCCTAGCTGGTGCTCAGGCGCGTAGCCAGAAATTCGTAATGGGGGGGCTGCTTTGGGGGTCTGGGGGCGGGGCCTCCAGTCGTCGGAGGCCAATGGGGGTGGCGAAGCCCCCAGCTGCCGGAGGCTTGGGGTCTGGGGGCGGAGCCTCCAGCGCTCAAAATTTTTGCATTTTTTTGCAAAATGAAATTAATTTTAGAGCTATTTTAATAAAAAATAAATGCTTTTAGAACGTGGCATAAAAATTGGCCGCCCAACATGATTCAACTGGTTGCATTAATGGGCTATATGAGAAGTGGCTAATGATGACATTGCAGTTCTCTTGTTTACTTGCTGGTAAATCATAAAATCCTATTATTCAATAAAACTCACACGGAGTAATCTATTTCGTCTATATGTTATAAAGAAAAATAATTGGGGGAAGGGCTATTGGAAAGATATTTGAGAGAAGTGATTGGTAAGTAACTAACACTGAATAGCCCCCCTCCCCTTATTTCTGAGTTTATGATATATTTGTTGATAAAACCTATGTTTGGCGTTTTTAAATTAGCGATCAGATTTGATTGTTTATTTTCGGGTATGTTTTCAAAGTTTTCATTGATTTGTGACTTCAATTTTTGACAATTAGCCCTCTCCCCCTGAATATATGTTTCAAATGATGCTTTAAATCACTTTTTAGTCAATTCCAGCGCAAAAAAAAACAGTCTCAAAACAGCTAAAAACGTGGTATTTTCCTTATTCTGCATTTTGGTTGATAGGTCAATGGGAGGGGGCTATAGCCCCTGCCTCTCCCATGGCCACGCTATTGCTGATACTGCGTCATATTATGGTAAATCCGGCCCTGATTAAAGCATTACGTTCACAAAAAGGCTAGATGTGGGCCTGAGATAGCAACTTTTAGGACAAAAACTCCCCGTTTTCTTCGGGTTATACGTTTAAATTGGCTGGCATAAATTGAATTGAGTGGGACCCGGCGCCTCTGGTCTTCAATATTGTTGTTAGTTATACTGTTGTCAGCGAAAAATGCTAAAAAGAAACTGAAACTGAAGAAACTATAGGCTTTTTTGTCACATTTTTGTCATTGGTGAGATTACAATTGGGGAGGGGGCGGATCCCCTGTCCCCCTTCCCTTGGCTACGCCTATGCTCCAAGTGAGGAAAACAAAAAAGGTGTTCGCAAATTTTCTGCAATGTTTCTGGCGTTTTCCAACGAAATTTCAACTGTTCAAAAAATAGTGCTGTCCTCGAGCCGAGGACAGGGCAATTTTCGAGGACTTGAGGCTTCGAGGCCAAGGTCAAGGACTTGACCTTCGAGGCCAAGGCCAAGGCAAAGGACTTCAAAATGTGTCCTCGAGGACGTCCTCGAGGCCAAGGACGTCCTCGAGTACTCCACCTCTGAAAATCACTCATGCGTAGCATTATTTAAAAATTATTTTATTGTGGAACTCTTAAAAATCGCTCATTAATAACGTGATTTGAAAACTATGTCAACAGATTTTTTGACTCTTCATCTGTGCAAAATCAGAACTGCTTGGTCATATTGACTCAAATTAAGCCAATGGCAGTGCTTTTAAAGCTGTAATAAGCAATTACTGTGCTTCAAAAATCACTCGAGCGAAAGTACACTGAATTAAATGCTCTTTCAAATAAAATTGCTCCCAGTATTATAACTTAAGAACTGAAACTGCTATTCAAAATTTTAAGCAAATTTTGAAGAAAAAGGTGGATCAACCCCTCCCCCATATTTTTCCGGAAATTTTGAATTTTCGTTTGCAGGCCAGCTTAGTTTAGATTTTGATTTTCGGTTTGAACGTCAGCTCTGCCGATGAGCGTTGGTATTACGCAAAACTCGAGTTCAGAGCAGTACATGAGGGGAAAAAATAAAATAAATTGGGTCAGGTTTTTTCGCAGTTGAAGTTACGAGATGAAGACGATAGCCTATACCGATAGCTTGGTTATTCAAATTTATCGGTTGAGTTAGCCTAATTCAGGGATCAAAATTCTTTGCATTGTGTCGACTCCTCTTCACACTTTTGATGAAGTCAGTTGACTTCGAAACACGGGAATGCTCCTGCGATAGAGGGCTTCGCCTCATCTGCGGCACTAGGGGTTGAAATGATTACCTATTTCGACGCGGAGACAGTATTAAGGTGTTGTCAAATGCAATAGGATTGTAAGACGTGATGTCTCTGTGAACTATTAAATTAGTTCTGCCTATTTTATTTCAGGAATAATTTAACTTGATCAGATCACATTTTAAGCATATTTTCGGAATTAGCTCAAAAAAATTGCATAAAAACGTCCCAAAACACAAAAAAAGTAGAGAAAAGTAGAAAATCTGTGTGCCCTATGTTTATTCAAGCGTGAGGTTTTATTATTACCACCCATCCTATTCCCATTAAGCCCTTGTCTTGCTCAAATTTGAACGATGCCAGTGAGTAAAAGTCGAAAAATTTTGATTAATGCTGCTCAATTACAAAACTTACCGTGGGTAAAAACGAGCTGAAGTTTCCCGCATAGCTTATTGAACTAAACTGCATTAAACAATGGTGGAACTTGACAATCAAGACAAAGCATGAATTTGTACAGCGGAACAAAATTGTTTTGCTGTATCTCCTTGCCTGGCTATTTGTATTTAAATACTAATTTATAATTTTGCAGGTATACACTAATCACACATATCATTTTATTACATAACACAACAAAAAAAAAAAAAAGAGTGATTAACGTCATATATTTTGATACAAAATATTAAAATATTGTGGAAAAAAACAATGCATGCATAAATGAAATCAATTATTGAAAAAAAACAGTAGTGTGGATGATTCGTCAACATTGATTAAGGTAAGTTGCTGTTGGATGAGAAGAATTTCTTTTATTGACAGTTTCCAGAGATGATTTGCTGTTATAAGAATTTCTGGTTCAATAAAATTAAATGCATGCAATGAATTTTCTAGTAGATGCTTGGTTACGTTTGTGTGTGTTCCACTTTTGTTGCCTGGATGGTGTTCTTTTAATCTTGACGTTAGATTCCGTTTTCTTTGGCCAATACAGCTTCCACCGCATAAGCGATTTAATTTATAAACAACGTTTCTCCAGCGTAGAGTGGCTTGTTTATTTTTGTGAGAAAAAAGATTTCCAAGTTTAAAAGTATTGTAAATAAAATCGAATTTGATTTTTTTTGTAATTTTCTTTCGAAAAATTATTATGTTTTTTTCTGCTTGAAGTGACTCTGATTCAATGTAAGAAAGTTTGAAAAAAATACAGCGTTGATAAGTGCAAGGTTTATAATTAGAATTGCTTTTAAAATTAATTGGAGTTTATCAGTGACGTAACGTGACATTTTAGATAAGGCATGCAATTATGATGACGTCATCAGATTTGATGATGTCATTGGTAGTCAGGCAGTAAAATAAAAAAACAACTTACACTGATAAATGTCTAGTATTGCTACTTGGCCTTCTCTCCCCAAAACACCGTAGTGTGTACATTTACAAGTCTCTTGTGTTACTACAGACAGTGGCAGGTCTAGCAGTATTACATGTGCCAGTAGCCAGCATCATATTAGGCTAGCACTAACACTAAAGTAGGTCTAATACCATTAAGGTAAAAATATCAATTGCAAAACTACGCTAAACCAACTTTCTAAATAGCAAATGCATAACCTACTTCCATTGCTCTTTTCTTCATGCAATTTTAGCATATCGTGGCCTGGCAAGAGCCAGCGATGCTATAAAATATTAAACTGGCTGGTGGGCTCAAGGCTAGTCCAATGCATGTATGGTTATGCTTGGCCTTGTTTAGTTTATTAAACAATCAGTAAAGCACAAATAAAGCAGCTAAGCAACCCAGCGGTGATTTATTGATAGTCTTAGAAACTTTTTTGCAAAACTACAACCAGCCAAGGCCTACTAAGTGTTAGCTGAACCAATTACCGGTAATTCCTTGTCTAAATGGATTTCACATCTTGTTTTCACTCCTGTGTAGCTTAAATAGTGCGAAAAGTACCATAGCAAAACCTCACACTGACTTACATTACCTAACGCCAACACCGACCGGTTATCGCGGCTTGGTTTCGCAGCTGAGTTATTCGTTTTTAGCACATCTCTAAACTACATAAAGTAAACGGTAACACGCAGAGGTGGAGTCCTCGAGGACACATTTTGAAGTCCTTGGCCTTGGCCTCGAAGCCTCAAGTCCTCGAAAATTGCCCTGTCCTCGGCTCGAGGACAGCACTGTTTTTTGAACAGTTGAAATTTCGTTGGAAAACGCCAGAAACCTTGCGGAAAATTTGCGAACACCTTTTTTGTTTTCTTTAAATGAAGCATAGGCGTAGGCAAGGGGAGGGAGGTAGCCCCCCCCTAATTGTAATCTCACCAATGACAAAATGTGACAAAAAAGCCTATTGTTTCTTCAGTTTCAGTTTCTTTTTAGCATTTTTCGCTGACAACAGTATAACTAATTTACAATATTGAAGACCAGTGGCGCCGGGTCCCACTCAATTCAATTTATGCCAGCCAATTTAAACGTATAACCCGAAGAAAATGGAGAGTTTTTGTCCTAAAAGTTGCTATCTCAGGCCCACATCTAGCCTTTTTATGAACGCAATGCATTAATCAGAGCCGTATTTACCATAATATGACGCAGTACCAGCTAGGGGCCCCAAGCTAATATCGTAAGATTTTTTTGGTCTTCACCTATATTTCCGAGAAAGATGCTGCGAAAATCTCCAAAGTGCCAGGGGCCTAGCGCGATGTAAATCCGGCCCGGAAATAACATGGCTAGTAGACGTAACCATCTATTGTACCATTTTTCAAAAACAATTCGGTATTTCACCTTCAACCTCGCCGGCTTTTACGTACAAAAAAGTTTTTAAAAAAATTAGCCATTGAAAATGCTAATTGAACGAATCATTGAACTTCAATTGAGGGTCCTGGGCCCCCTGGCGAACAGATAATATAACTGGTTATTTTCATGACAAAACAAAAATGTCTAAGGAAAATCTTCAAGTGGATTATTATTTACTGCTAAAATGCAGCCAGAGACAATGCACCTTACTTCCCCCTTCCTGGACCAAATCACTAACAATTAAAATTTAACTCCAAAATGCAAGATGTTAAATGTGTTTTGGACTTAAGATGCAAGTAAAAGGAGGATTAAACAATTTGATTTTTTCAATTGGCTTTCAAATGTCAAAAATTTAGTGCTTTCAATAGCTCTGAACACAAGCGAAATGTGATCCAATGGCATTAAAATAGCTTTTTTTACCAAAAAATTACAAAAAATCGCCCAACAGCTGGGGGCTTCGCCCCCAGACCCCCAAAGCCTCCGGCGGCTGGGGACCCCGCCCCCAAACCCCTGTCTGTGATACATTTGAGTTACACAAGCTTTCTCAACACGTTCCCAAAGTTAGATATTTGCATTTTTCAACTATGAGTTTAAGCTTTTTCCCTTTGCAAAATCTTAGTTACGTGCAAACAGGCAACAACGATTTCAAATCTTTCATCGATATCTTTGTCCCACAAAAACTTCCTCTTTGGAAAAATTTTGATGACGTCTTATCATGTGATTTGTGGTTTAGGCCTTCCTTAATCAAAAATTCTGGGTACGCCAATGAATTGGAGATCGCTTGAAAAATATTTTTGAAGACCTTTTTTTTAGGAGAACGCTTGCGCCTGTGTCCTCGGTCCTTGGCCTTGGCCTTGAGCATTCCTGTCCTTGGCCTCGAGAAGGTCTGTCCTCGGAAAAGCTGTTCTTAACCTTGGCCTTGGCCTCGGATTTTTTTTCTTTCCTTGGCCTTGGCCTCGAGCCTTGTGTCCTCAACTCCACCTCTGGTAACACGCATGCAATATTTAGAATTGCATGCTTTGGTGCATAGCTTGTGGCCTGTTTTAAGCTAATTTACTGTTACAAATCTAAAATCAAAGTAGAGACTTTATTTTATGAAAACAAGAAACTAGACGTATAAACGAGCTTTTGCATCAAACAATGCGACAATCAAAGTTTTAAAACCTATTTAATTTTATTTGTAATCTTATCAAAACATAGCGATCTCTTGAGCCGTTGAATGCAATTGAAATACTGCAAGCGTGTTGCCATTATTTTTTGTAATTTAGCTGTATGCTGAAAACAGGCTGAAACTGAAATCAATGAATTAAGCGAGACTATTTAATGCTACTTTGACTTGAAAGTGAAAACCTGTAACTGTGGCACAGAGTTGTAAATCGTCCCGGGCTTTTTGGGTCGGATTCTGGTTCGGGCCTAAAGTTGACAAAAAATTCGGGCTTAATTTGGGCCTAAGACTTACTTTTTGTCTTAGATGCACAAAAATATAACCAAAATAACTTGGCAACATTGCTAGATTTTTTAGACCTAACTTCACTTTCGGGTTTTTTTGGGCGTGAATTTTGCTTCAAATTTGTTTTCGGGTTCGGACCGGGCTCAGGCTTATATTTTCGGGTTCGGGCCTAAACTAGTCGGCCCGTTTACAATTCTGCGGCGGCAACTTAGTTTGATTTACTTTACATGTCCTTCTTTAAATTATTATTATCTTTTTTGGCTGAATGACTAGGCATGCAATGCATGCCTTACATGCATGGAAAATACGCCCCTGGTGTTTATTGTTTTGAAAATTTCCGAGTTTAATTTTGTATGAAGGAGTGTTATTTTAATATAAAGGATAAGTTGTGCGAAAAACTTTAACTCTTTTTACTTAAGGTAAGTTTTGAAACCGGGCTGTGCAAATCAAAATTTTTTCATATCTTTTACTCAATAGTACCTGTGCTTGTGCCGTTCAAATTTGAGCAGGGCTAGGGTGTAAAGTGAATAGGATGAGGTGGTAATAAAAAAAACCTTACGCTTTAATAAACATACGTGTTTCCAGGTACCTGCCTAGACATCGTTTATAGTACATATCTTGCAATCACAAAATCCAACTTTTTACACGTTGAGTCTGCGATTTTTCCTTGAGAGTCAGCTGTGATTTTATTTTTACATTCTAGATTAACAATGTTTTAAAGAAATCAACCAATACGTCTTAATAAATATATTCTTTAATATTTTGGCTGTAACCGACAAGTTTGACGTTCTTCGTGGTCGACTCCACAAGTGAAAAATCGTTTATTCCCTAGAAAGCCTCTGCCACTGTGCAAGCCCTTAAGGTTTGTCCGGTTCGGCCAAGAGTCTTGTCCAGCTGGGGAATAACTTTGTTAGAGAAGCTGAGGGTTGCCGATGAGAGCTAAAAGCTTGTAACAGCGCTGTCCAGCTCTGTGCATATTTTGGCTGTATTGTTTTTAATTAAATTATTCAAGAAGTTCCATTTAGCTTGCTTCTAAGTTTATTTTTCCGTTACCTTTCCACCACGCATTATTTTGGACTATGAAATTTTTTACAAAACAATCAACTACGCAATTTCAGTCAAACTCAATAACATGATTTACTGGGCACTCGCCGAGTATTTGTTAAAGTGTCTTTGCAGTCTCACTGGGTTAGCAGTGCAGTCTCCTTCAATTTTATGGCGAATTTAATGCGAATTCACGGAGACTCCAATGCAACCCCACAAAGACGGCATTGCGAATGGAAACATTTTTGAACAGTTTGAAAAATTTTTGCTCGTTGGCAACTCCACTGCAAATTTGCTGAGTCTGAATGCGAATGCTCTGAGACTTTAACTGCGAATGCACTGCAACTGCGCGAAGACTAAAAAAACTGAAAAATGCTCAACTCGCAGTGGAGTCGCAGTCAAAGTCTCCGAAGTGTGAGAGCGGCTTAACTGAAGATGACTACGCAACCGAAGTTATTTTTTAAAAAAGATTTAGTTTTAGCATTGGCAGATACTACATCCAAGCAACACAATATTACAATTTATATATTACAAATTTATAAATTGTTAGCCCAAATATTGTTCATACTTGCTATAGCAAAAATAATAAATAAAACACCATTTTGTTGACTAAATGGAGTTCCAAACACACATCTAGTGCGAACAAACAAAGAGACGCTAACTTTAAAATTAGTAGGCAAATAAACAAGAGCGACAAGTTTTTTCTAGGGTATTTATTATTTGGTCATAGAATCCAGTCAATTGAATACAATGAGCATTTGTTAATGGTTTGTTTAGGATTTTCATTTTTCAAAAAGCAAAGAGTTTCAAAATAATCAACCAAATCTTTCGTTGTTACAGCAGAATATTCTCTGTATTATACCGAAGTGTGTAACAAGCTTGCAAAGCCACGCAATATAACGGAGGTTACGGAAGTTGCGCTTTGCACTTTCAGTATTTCGCTTTGCCAACTTTTGATTTTTTCGTTAAATAAAGCATAAATCAAACAAATCCTGATGCAGAAAGTTACAGTGTTTAAGTTATACAACATTCAAAGATGTTCAAGAAATAGCAATTCTAACTTAGCTCCTTATTGATTACATTACATACTGTATAGTCTTAAAGTCATAATCGTTCTTTAAAGGTTTAGGCGACAAACCAAGATTTAAGATAACGTTAATATAATATTATAAATTATTATTATAGGACCAATACAACATAATCTACACACTATTGTAAACATCTTTTAGCTCATGCATATCGATGCAGCATTACGCAACGCGAAGAAATAAAGAAAACTGAAATCGCCTCCGCACAAAAGTTACCGCTCCACTGCCACAACACGAGACCTCATCGTTCGATACATAATGCTATCGTATTATTCAATAGACATTATAATCAACATTACAATGTTGATTAATTTCAATACCAATAACGCTCAACTAGAAAGTTAAATACTGTAGCTTTGAAAACTTTGGTCACTACGGAAAGTATGAAACGGTATATAATTGTTATGTTTTCCATTCAGTTTTTAAATTATTAGCCTCAAAGTTGTTGTTAATACTTGCAACAAGTTTTTTCAAATAATAATTTCTAAATGTTGATTAATCTACTCATTATGTTAATTTGGAGCAATTTGGAATTGATCACAAGGAGTTTTTAAACAAGTGTTTTTTGATAATTTTCACATTTCAGTAGGCAAAAAAATATTATGATTTTGCCTTTAAAATTTAGTAAGATTTGCTTTAAAATTTTTGTCTGTTACTGCATTATTGCTAATTAAATCAAGCATTTTGCCGAAGAACTAATTTGAAAATAATTTCAAAAACATTGCGGAAGTTTATTCCTCACAAATTGAAGAACAAATTCAATTTTGTCTTTTTTTTTGATATCTCCTTATTCTGAAAAATTTATGGTTTGTTTAGTCAAAGCAGTTAAAGTTTTGAAATTTTTGAAACACGTTTGAGGAAAGCTACGTAACGACATTTCAAAAATCTATCATGGTTCATCTTTCTAAAATGGTACAAACAGACTTGAATATTTACTGATTAAAGTGTGATTTTAACGGATTCAAAATAGCATTTGATAAAGAAGAATGCCCAGTATGATCATGACTATTACGGCGTGATAAATCAAATGTTTCACTGGTGAAGTTTAGTCAGTGAAAACTATTTTTTAGGAGCCGTTTGGGCGGAACAACTTGCAGTAACTCAAAATCTCCACGTCTAGTTGTGTTTCATTTTTTTTATTTTTTTATTTTGGAAGTTGTGGGGTAGAAGTGGAACATCAAAACGGTAAAAAACTCAGTAACACTTATTAAATTTTGTAGACAAAGTGGTTTTCTTGTCTTACCTGTACGTGGAGGGCTCTAACTTCACGTTATTTTGCTGTTTGTTTGCTACTTTGGCGTAATCAAAAAACTAAACTTCTGAAATAATACAACATATATAAAAACAAGTTTTTCAACATTAGAAACTAATCAATGTTTTGCGAAAGTTGAATAAAATTTACAATCGATTAGAAAAGGGTTGGAAACTAATGATAACAAATAATTAAAAATTTGATAATTAAACTATTCATTTCAACGACTGCATAAATTTGCAGATAAGTGTAATCGTGTAGTTGATTGCACCGACGCAACTGATGAAATTGGTTGCCAGTGCGAGGATGATGAGTTCACATGCGACTGCATTCCAATGGGAACATGCACTACAGTGGATGGATGCAAAAACAAAAATGAACTTGTGGATGGATTCCTTCGCTGTCCTGAAGGAAAGATATTATTCAGGAATAAAACTAGAATTAACATACACAGATTACATAATGTATCAGAATGCAATGTTATCGGTTTTCCCGGCTGTGATAATTCGACTTGTTACCGCACTGATTTCCCTATGTGTGTTGATGATAACTGTTATGAGTCGCATGTGATTTGTACTTCATACTGTGATCAGGATCTTTGCCGAGGAGTTTTTCAATGCTCTGATAATCGGACAATTTTTCTTTCGCAATTTTGCGACGGATTTGTCGATTGTTTTGACGGCAGTGATGAGTTCACAAACCAACCTGGTTTCAAATGCGATAAATGTGTTTTGCCTCAAAACAATTTGTACGATGGTGTTGCGCACTGCGATAACAATGCCGATCTCCCTCCTAGTAAACAATTGTTTAAATGTTCCGATAATCGCTTACTAATATTAAATCAACAAGTGTGCGACGGCGTGGGTGATTGCTATGATATGTCTGATGAATGTCTGTGTGACGCATACTTTGATACTGAAATGTGCGCGAGTATGTTTGAAGACAAAAATTTTCAGTGTTTTGATAATGAAAATCGAAAACCGTGGCACAGTTTTATAAGCAAAAATGTCGTTGTTATCACAGAGGCATCTAAGAGTGGTTTTGTTGAATGTGGAACAAAGTTCAATGATTCTGTTTTTACAATAACGTGTGATGGTAGACCAGAGTGTAGAGATTTTAGTGACGAATGCCAATGTTCAAACCCACCGTTATTTTGCAACGACTCTTGCCACTCCTACTTTCCTATGGGCGATCGTTATTGTGACGGAGTTGAAGACCCAGCTTGGCAATACATCAACAGCTCTGACTGTCCACGAGGATTCGATGAAATGTTTTGCCCGAAACGTTTCAAATGCAATGCTACTGGCAAAGTTAGCATTGACGTTCTAAACGTTTGTGACGGAGTGTCAGACTGCGATGATAGCTCGGATGAAAATGATTGCTCGACTGCAACAAAAATTTCTAGTATTTTTTCATCCGACACCGATATGATAGCGAACCTGGGCATAAAGTCTTCATTCTGGATAATGGGGATTTTGGTGATGGTTGGAAATTCTTATGTAATTATCAAAAGAATTGCATTTCCTAAAACGCAGCAAACACTCGACGGTATCAGCTTCCAGCAATTCATTATACTCAACATATCAATCGCCGATTTCATAATGGGAATCTATTTGATCACGATTGCTTCTTATGATGCATCATTCTCTGGATTCTATGGTGAGGTGGATGGTGAATGGAGGTCGAGTTTAAAGTGCTCGGTTATTGGAAGTCTGGCGGTTATTTCGAGTGAAACATCTTGCTTTCTTATGGTTGTTTTAACAGGTTTTAGATTGAAAAACATCACTCAACCAGTAGAATCGGTGAATGCTTCCCCGCGTCCTTGGAAACTTTGCATCATCTTGGCGTGGCTATTTTCTTTCTTTGTCGGCATTGTTCCAATGTTACCCCAAACATCTCAATATTTTCTTCATAGCTTCTCGTATTCCAGTCCATTCCAAAATGGCACGTGGTACTCCACTAATCTAGAGCAATTTGCTTGTAGGCTTTCAGCATTAAGCAACAAAACCATTCAATTTACTGGCAATAAATTTCAGTCAGTTGAAACGTTTTTGGCAGGAAGTTTTCCCAATGATGCGTCTGTGAAACTGTTTGGCTATTATGGTGAAACCAGTGTGTGCATGCCCAGGTTTTATGTTGCTTATGGCGAAAGTTCTTGGGAATTCACTCTTGCAATGATGGCACTCAACCTCCTAAGCTTTATTTTCATTGCTGTTTCGTATTTTATTATTTACAAACATTCCACTTCATCTTCTGCCAAGTTGGGAACCAAAAGGCCTGACAACCAAGCCGCCACAATGCAGAAACGCATTGCTCGCATTATTGCAACCGACTTTTGTTGTTGGATTCCCATCTGCGTCATGGCCTTTGTGAGACTCGGAGTTGAATTCTCGGACATCGCCTACCAGATCAGCGCTGTTCTGCTGCTCCCAATCAACAGCGCAATGAATCCAATACTTTTTTCTCCAGTTTTAGATGATTTAATCGATTTGTGTCGACACACTTGTCAAAGACTGAGGAATGTGTGTGGCGTGTAGTTTTGTTTTAGAGTGAGATGTAAAAAGAAAACAAACTGCATGATCCGAAAAATTAGCTTAAACGTGCTAACATTACAAGCTTCATTTGGTTAAAATTTAAAAACATTTGTGATGAATTTTAGGTGTCAATTTGTTTTTGGGTTTAAGAGCATAAACATTTCGCCGTCGCTTTTAAAATTCTTTTATGTTAATTTGTTTGAAAACTTTTAAAGCTGAAACCCTTGTTGATGAAGTGTTTTCTGTAACTTTTTTTAAAGGTTATGTAAATATTTTAGTTGTGTCTTCGAAACGAATTTTTTTATTAACGTAGTGTGTTTGAGTGATGCTATTCGTACGTTACTGTACAAAAATTTCAATGTTTGCTGGATGCTTTTGCTTTTTTTCAAAACTTTAGTGAATTAGCTTGTAGAAAGTTTTGAAATTCTTCATTAGTTTATGCTGGCAAAAACGAATTTCAAAATTATGTTTGCGAAATTTAAAAATTTTAGAAACTTTACGGAATTGTTAACTCAGTGAACTTCATTAGCATTTCGATGTTCACTTGTTTGCATTTTCTCATAATTGCGTTATTCGCTGAGGAAAAATCCAATTTGTTTTACTGTTTCCGATAGCTAATTTCATTTACTTTATGGGATTATCAGTTTACACTCATTGCGTAACGTGACTAACCCCACAATAAGTTCTCATAGTCTTAAGATTTTTTTTTCTAATAGTTTTAATGTACCGGTACAACAACAAAATTCCAATACTGTTACAACCTTTAGATTTCAAAAAAATTGAACATTTATTTACCGTTTAAACTTTGTATATTAATTTCGCTTGTTCAATCGTGTTGGATATTTTTGCTTTTTTTTTTTTTTTTTTGCTCATGAACTTGTTAGTTTCGCATCATTTCGGCCGCTATTTCTAACATTTAACGATTCAGTTTAAGCGAGTTTTTGATCAAGTTGTAAAAATATTCGCATTTTTATTCAAATCACGTTCAAAAGCACGTTTTTCTGCAATGACCTAATAAAACAATTAAAAGCAGCACATTTTAATAATACCAGTTAGTTGGTCGAGCGATAATGCGTTCGTCTCTGGTGCGGGAGATCTGAGTTTCAAATCTTGGGTCGGTCAATTCGGACACTATGTTGCCAAAGTCTCGTCACCGATGCGAGATTATTTTAAAAGTAAAGCTGTGTTGCCCTGGTGCAATAACGCGAAGATTATCCTTGCAAACTTGTTGCGGACTTCGACGTAAAACAACGCGTTTAATGGAAGATTTGATTTACCATTTTAATAGTCATTAAACCGCAATGCATTAAAGTTTCATTCTGCCTTTAAAAGATTTGCGTTTGTTTTGTTTGTTTATTACAATAATCTCATACAATAAACGCTGATGCGTGTCATGTGGCGAGTAGATTAGGGTTGTTATCAAATTAACAAATATTTCATTATTTGAATTTTTAATGAATTGAAAAATCATCAAATAATTTCAAACCTAGTTTCAAACATTCAAATAATATTTTTTCTTAAATCTGAATGTTTTTCTCAAAAAGGTGACTTATTTTATATAAGTGGTGCTGCAGCTCAAAGACAACAAGAACCCCATTCTCGACTGAAACACACACAAAAAAAGAGCTTCTCAAAGTCGCCGGAGACTTGTTTGTGAGGTTTTTCCAAGCATTCAAACTGTAAAATATTGCATGGGGGGGGGGGGGGGGGACGCTTCCGCAACCGTGACTCGACGCATTCGGAATGCGGTAGCAATCTGGTGAAAATTTTCCTCACGTTCGGATGAAGACCATAAAGTAAAGGTCTTCGCCGCAAATTAGTACTGTTTTCGGCCGAAGTTACGGTTTTTGCTCCCAAGCATAGGTGAAGACAAAAAAAAAAGGTCTTCGTTGTAGAATCGGAATAGCTTCGGCGGGTATTTCGGATCCATTGCGGCTTCAGACCACTTTTTTGTCCAAATGTCCAGGAATTCTCTTTTGGGGGAGAGTGCTTAATCTCGATGGGGGGACGCTAACTCTCGTCGAGGGGACGCTAAATCTTGATAGAGGGACGCCGATTCTCACTTGGGGGACGCTTAACTCCTACCATTTTAGCTGTGGTTGTTACCAAATGAAGTCATAGAAGAAAATGATGCTGATTGTTGCCAGCCTCGAGTTAAAAAAACAAAAGGCAAAAGAATTGAATAATATTCTTTCCAAACATTCTGGCATTAGTTCAACTGCCATTCAAACCCCAAATATTTTGAATCATATCAAGAAAGAAATAATGTTTTTTGAAGCCACCCAAGAATGCCCAAAAGCTCTCAGAATTGAAAAATTGTCAAGATACATTTCCACCGTCTTCAGTAGAAGCAGAAAGATGCTTTAGTGCTGCTGGACTATTTATTACAAGTTGAGATCTTCCATAAGTGACTACCTGAGTGATTTATTGTGCTTCATGCGCTCTTACTTGAATCAATAAAACTTGTTTGATTTATTTGATTATTTGATTTGAAAATCTCCAAAATATTTGTTGTTTGATAATTTTAAAAATTCGTATTAACAGCTCTAGAGTAGATTGAATTTCCGATTTGATTGCCATTGGTTGCGAGAGAAAAGACTTATCTACACATTGTGCTGCTGGTCATACCTGTGTGGATTGTGATGTAACATGGCTGACAGAAGTATAATTTTACCGTACGTATTCAGAATATTATTGCTTTTAAATTAGAGTTGGCGCCTAATTGTTTTCTTTTTAACTTTATTGCAATCTTCAGCCGTTTTTCTTTACGTTTCTGTGAACTTCAGACTTTCATCTGACAAATAACTTTCGAGTTTTGGCGGTTTTCGTTTACAATTTGCCGCCTTTGTGAAGCTAATTTAGGTCGGCCAACAATGTGGGTAAATATGTTAGGAGCAAAGTCTATCTTTGGTTTATTTTTAAAGATATTCTGTGCACCTTGCACCGGGCCACCGGCCTGCAATGTGCAGTTGGTTGAATTAGACTAAGGATACGATCGTACTCTAAACATTTTACCCCCACTGTTTTGTTTTTACAATTTTTCGAAAAGTTTTTCTTTTAAATATTGAACATGTGGTATCGGCCTATTTATGCCCCCAAATGTGTCCATGATTTTTGTGTTGAACTTGCAGTATAGTAGCGGAGATTTGTTTTTAATTGTAAAAGATTTTTGTGTCGATGTAGTTTGCTGTACAATAAATTTGTGCCCTTTGTTTGTGTTTATTATCTGCAAACGGTTTTTAAAAATATTTGCGTAGGTTTGAGAAATTGTTGTTTCATGTTTCCTTGTTCTGATCAATTTCGCTTGATTGGTTTAGCTGAGATTATACAATGCACAAAACAGCGCAGTAGGTAATCCTCCCCTCTAAAACCAAAGATTAAATGAGTTAAAAAAAAAAAAAAATGCTTGCTCTAACTTTACTATAACTTGATTTAAATTTGCATATTGATAAAAAACATTATTTAAAACTACTAAAAAAACAAAAAAAAAAGAACTCCCTTTATATGTTATACCACGTGTCTATTATAATGGTCTATCCGCAAAATATACCAGCCTAGTTCAGCTGCTGTTTCAAGGAATATCAGCTGGTTTTAGCGGCAGTTATTTAAGGGTTGATTTTACTTAGAAATAGCCTAGCTAACGAGAAGTGATATTTCTTGAAACAGCAGCTGTTCGAGGCTGCTGCTGGTATAGTTTGTGTGTCTAGGCTATTATGACAGATATGGGGTGGTTCATTTTTGACTTCTTTGCAGAAACTGTTTTCCTTACCAAATGGTAGGGTTGAAAAACTTGTCAATCTTGAAAAGACACTATGTAAAATACATTCAAAATTGATGTCATGACGTCTCAAAAGTCACGTGATAGAATAAAAAATTTTGACAAAAAAAATAGAAAACTGTTTCATGATAGTATAAAGTACTCAACCTATCGACATGGTTGATAGCTCTGTCGAGACAGTAGTAAGAATTTTTTACTCCACTTCAACACCTTTTATTATTCATCTTATTTCATTAAAGCGTAATTATTTCCAAACAAATGATTTTTTTTGGCCAATTTTAACACGAATAATTATGTTTAACGATTAATTCGTTTTTTTTACGTAATTCAGTTTGTTTTTCTGCTCAAACTATTAAGTTTAGAGAGATGAGCCAATCCCAAAGAATTTCTTTTACTTTTACATGCTGCCTTAAAATAAATTGTATTGAATCAAACATTAAATCGTAAAAATTCTCAAAAAAAATTTTGTGGATAATCATGTCTGGAGTGGGAGGACTTTAAAAGCTTATTTGTGGTTGAAAGAAGTATACAATGTATTTTACGTAGACGCGTATTTTTACGTAGATATATTTTTATGTAAAGGTATATTTCTATGCAGAAGCAAACAGTATATTTTACGTATTTTTAACAACACAGAAAACCCCGTAGCTTATGTGCGTTTAATTGCACGCAACACAACCGCGCGATTTTGCTCCCTGTCATCGACGCCATTCCATGCCATCGATCATGCCATCATAACTCTAGTGCAACAACTATGATTGATGAAGATAGATATTGTAAGTGCTGTTGCGGCCTGAAAACCAAAAACAGGTGAAGGCGTAAAAGAGGAGGTGGTTGATTCGCACAGTAATCAAAGAATGACAGAGCAAGGTTTCTTCACCAAATTAGTGCAAAAAGTATCAATCAGATTACGAATCATTTTCCAAGTATTTTTGTTGCAATCGCAAAAATTTTACTCAAATTCTCTTGTAGTTATAGAAGATATCGCAAAGATTCATATTTCTAAAATGGTGATAAGAAACGGCTAGAATATTTTGAGAGACTAAACAACACTTTTAGATTTCATCCTGCATCAATTATTAAAAATTGCATCTTTTTTTTGAATTTGGTAGAGAAAACAAATCAAAACCTTTTAAACCATATTCCATTGAAAGAAAAGAGGAACATTTCGGTTAGTAACTAAAGTATCAGGATAATCGGATTGTAATAACACTATCAACCTCATTATGCTTAAATAAATGGCGATACCGGTATTAACCAAAATACATATCGTCAATAGATTATAATTAATACTGTGTCATAGCGTAGACCAGTGCTTCTCAACCGGGTATACCGGATACCCAAGTGTACACCAAATCAATTCATGGTATACAACTGAGAAAGGGTATACGAAGGGTAAACCGCTTCGATTTGGGCTACTTCTTCAACTCAATTTAATATGATTGAGAAAAAATTGATTCTACTTTTATTTTCATGGCAATTAAATTGACAATATTGCGCAGTGAAATACCAATGTGCAAAAATTTGAAATTTTTTTGCTTTGCTAACTATACTTATATACAAATGCTATATAGTTGAGTAATTCCTCATCATAAAAAGCGATTGTTCGTCATAAATTTTTGACGCATTGATATTCGGTGAAAAACGTTGGTTTTAGAGCTCTTTAGAAGTAGAACTGCTTAGTGATGCTAGCGCAGTCCCGTTGCTATGGGGAGCCAAAGGGCCTTGCTTCCCTTAACGGATGCTTGTGCCCCTCATTTCAGTTTACTCAAAATACTGTTTTTGGAACATCATGCAACCACAAGACAACCAACATTGATGAAAAAAGGAATAATAACGTTCAAACATAATTCTCATTTCGCTTGACGATTTCTCGATTCTTTGCAAAATTGCTGGCAACCTACTGCTGTACATAAATGAGACGCAATAATACGTCTTATTAACGCTCCTTTACGGATGTGTCGCGGAAGAGATACGTAAGCTTACAGAATCATTTCCGGTAATTCGTAAGCGATTATACCTAAAGCAATAAGTGAAAATTTTTTTAAAGACCAACTGTTTTAGAATTTTAGAGCACACTCAAGATTTTTAGGTCGCAATCAGTCGTGCGACCAGAGGAAAGATCTATTGGGGCTAAATCCCCCCTGTGCCGAATCACTTAGAAAATTTAACCTTAAAATACAAACATTTGAACTTGTTTTGGATTTCGCTTGAAGTAAGGAACGGGGCGGCTGAAGGGGCTGGACAATTTAATTCTTTTAATGACTTTTGAAATTAAGCAATTTAGTTATTCATATTGCTTCAAAAACGTGAAAAACGTGATTAAAACGGTGTTAAAATCGCTATTTTGTTTCGAAAAATTGCCCCGCATATGACACGCTTTAGTTGCATAAGTTTATTCAGCTCGAGGCCTAAAGTAGATAATTTTTGTACAAAAAAAATAAATAAATAAACTTTTGATTTACCCCTTTTAGCAAAATCTTGGTTGCACGTCTGATCGCATTTACTGCTGCAGATAAAATTTTCAAGCAGTTATGGACCGCAGACGAAACGAGCTACGAAACGTTACCGACTTATAGGCATAGGCGTAGCCAGGGGGGGCCCAGGGGGCCCGGGCCCCTCCCTATCAAAATACCACTAACGACAAAAAGTTATGACAACATAGCCTGGCGATGTTTAGTTGCAGTTTTTTTTTCAGTAATTACGCACATAACAGTAATTAACAATAATATTAATGAAAACAAGTGAGTCCCAGGGCCCCTAACTAACAACCAAGGGGCTCTTACTAACAAGTAGGGGGCCCTGGAATCCTTAACCGACAACCAGGGGGTCCGGGACCCCTAACTGAAAACCAGGGGGCCATAACTGACAACCAGAGGGCCCCAGGGCCCCTAACTAACAACCAAGGGACCCTTAACCAACAACCAGAGGGCCCCTTAACTGACAACCAGGGGGCCCCAGGCCCCTAACCGACAACCAGGGGTCCCCTAAACGACAATCAGGGGGCCCCTAACCAACAACCAGGGGGCCCCAGAGTGCCTAAACTGACGACCAGGGGGCCCCGGGGCCCCTAATTAACAACCAGGGGGCTCCTAACCAACAACCAGGGGGCCCCGTGCTTAACTGACAACCAGGGGGCCTGGGGCCCCTAACTCACAACCAGGGAGCCCCAGGGCCCCTAACTAACAACCAGGGGGCCCCTAACCAACAACCAGGGGGCCAGGGGCCCCTAACCAACAACAAGGGGCTCCGGGGCCATCCTAACTGACGACCTGGGGCCCCAGGGTCCCTAACCAACAACCAGGGGGTCCTGGAGTCCCTAACTGACGACCAGGGGCCCTGGGGCCCCTAACTCACGACCAGGGAGCCCCAGGGCCCCTAATTAACAACCAGGGGGCCAGGGGCTCCTAACCGACAAGCAAGGGGCCACGGGGCCTCTAACTGGTAACCAGGGAGCCCAAGGGCCCCTGACTGACGACCAAGTTTCCCGGGCCAGGGGCCCCTTAATGCAATTTTTTAACAATTTATATGCAAAACCTGTGAGAAATGTAAGAGTTTTGACCTAAAAGTTGCCACCCCAGACCCTCGTTTAACGTTATTATAAACTTAATTGTTTACTGCTAAAGTATTGCAGGAGGCAATGTTCGTTACTTCCCCCTATAGACCAAATCACTTACAATTAAAATTTTACACCATAATGCAAGATTCTAAGCGTGTTTTGGGATTTAATTGCAAAAAGAGGATTGAACAACTAAATTTTTTCAATTGGCTTTGAAATGTTAAAAATCTAGTTCTTTGAAATGGCTCTGAACTCGTGCAAAATGTGATCCAATGGGATTTAAACAGCTTTTTTTTCCAAAAACTTACAAAAATCGCCCAGCGGCTAGGAGCTTTGCTCCCAGACCCCCATAGCCACCGGCGGCTGGGGGCTCTGCCCCCAGACCCCTGTGATACGTTTGAGTACACTAGCTTACTCAACACGTCTTCCAAGTTAGACTTTTACACTTTTTAACAATTAGTTTTCGCTCTCTCCCTTTACCAAAATCCTGGCTAAGTGCCATTAGAGTACGGCTTCAGATCTTCCATTTTACGATATCTTTGCCCCACAAAAAATTACTTTTTCGAAAATTTCTGATGACGTCATTGCATGTGATTTGTGGTTTGGGCCCCCCCAATCAAAAATCCTGGCTACGCCTATGCTTATAGGTCTCTTTTTTCAAACATGGATACAGAATTTTTAAAATTGCGAATAATTTTTAGCTGTGCAATATCAGTTTTAACATGCAAAAGTTTTGTTTATACTGGTGTTCATTCACTTTCGGCTAGTGCCCCCTCACTTCGTTTGCTCTGGCGATGGCACTGTGCTAGCGCAATGCAATTGAACTAAGTGCAGTGCCAGTGTGATACTGGTCGAGAATTCTCGTTCTGATGACCTTGTTGTCAGACTTTGATCAGAGTAATCGGAGGAGAGGGTACAATAGCATCTACAGAAATTGCCGCCATGTGTGGTTTGAAGGTTTGGGTGGGCTGCCAGGCAGAGTTGTAAGTCGGGCTGGGTTTTCGGGTCGGGCTCGGGCCTAAAGGTGACAAAAATTTAGGATTTAATCCTGGCCTGAGATGTACTTTTTGTCTTAGTTGCACAAAAATATAATCAAAATAACGTGGCAACATTGCTAAATTTTTCAGACACAAACTAATTTTTGGGTTTTCTCTGCCATGATTTGGGTTTCAAATTAGTTTTGGGGTTTGGGATTATATTTTCGGGTTTGGGCCTGAACTAGTTGGCCCGTTTATAACTCTGCCGCCAGGATAGGCTGTGAATGAATTCAGATGCTGATGAAACACTAGCCCAATAAAAAGGGTAAAGTTAGAATGAATATTATCAACCTTTCCAGTCACATCACGTGACCAAGCCAATTTTGATAAAAACACCCTTTTTTGTCTAAATTGGAGTTGAGGAAATCAAATAGAGTGCATTTAATCCCCCCAACTCTATTTCATCCCCCCAAACCCAAAATAAATGAAAAAATGGGGGATTTGCCAAAATTGGCTTGGTCACGTGATGTGACTGAAAAGGTTGATAATATTCATTCTAACCGTACCCTAATGAAAAAGCTGATAAGTGAGTGAAGTGCTACCTCACAATTGCAGAAGAATTTAAGCTGAAACTCTGTTATGAAACTTCTTTAAATGTAATATGCAAGCTTACATCTACAGACTGTGCATATCTACAGACAGCGTGAATACATTGCTACTGAAAAGGTATACAAAATTCTTGCAAAATTAAAAAAGGTATGCCGCGTCAAAAAAGGTTGAAGAGCACTGGCATAGTCATCGTTTATATGCAAACATAGTTTGACACTTTGATAAATGAATTAATGAATTAAAAGTCGCACGTACAGTTACATTGTTTTGTTTTTTAAGAACAAGTTTATAAGGACACGAGGCTCATTTTTGCTCAAAATTTAAGAACAATGCCTGTCACAGCATGATAGAAATGATTAAGAACAAGAGCTAATTTAAAATTCAAAACATCTATTTTTGTTCTACAGAAGTTTAACATAATCAAATGAGCAGGTTTTGGCGACTTTAGCCAATGGATTGCCTTGTATTTTTTTTCTTGCGGATTTGGCTTTCAGCAAAAATGGCTCTTTCTACTCTTTCCAGTTAAAAACAAACCAGGCTGAAATTTTGTGAAATTTTAGGAGCAGATCGACAAACTCAAGCCAAAATTTATTGGTTCAAAAAAAGCGTAAAAACGGTAAAGAGACCACGAACAGAATTTGGTCTATGTTGGTCGAGCGCAATCGTCTCTGAAACGGGAGGTCTTAAGATCAAATTTTGGGTCAGTCAAATTTGACGCAATGATGCCAATGGCTCGCCACCATAGCAACATTTCTTCAAAAGGAGCTGTGTTGCCCTGGCTCAATGACGTGGAGGTGGGCCCCGCAAACTCGTTACACGCTTTTACGTAATACAGCAAGTATAATCAAAAATTTTATTTGATTTAGTCAGCATCCACCCTAATATAAACTAAAAATTTTTAATTAGCGTGTTATTTTACTATTACTGTATTTCAGAAAAATGCGGAGGGACATGTCAGTATAATTTCTGATGAAAAGATTGACTGTATTTATTCAAAACGTATTTTCAAGAATGTTTTAAATAAAGATATGGATTTGAATTTTAATGTCCGTAGGTATCTCATTCCAAATTTTACACCATGATATTTGATGCTTCGTTTCACACGGGCAGTTGGATATTTAGATATTGTGTTTAGAGAGAGGTTGTTAAGTCGAGTATGCTAATCTATTTCTTTGTTTTCTTTTAAGATACAGTATTTTTGTAAAACAATACTTAACTGCATACTCCCAACCAAAAACTTTCTAAATTTTTTTGTGAAATACACAGCACTGTTGTTCTGTAATATTTGCATTTAAATACTAGGATAAATAATAATCGGTTCTTGTAGCAATTGCTTTTTGGATAAATTACCTGACCATTTCGGATTTTCATAAATAATTAACATATTTGAGAAAAAGGAAACTTTGAGAAAAACTATCCGGGTTTCATTCAAAATTTAAAGTTGTCGCATCAGCAACAGTCGCTGGTGAAATCTAGAAACTTTAAAAAAATGTCGCGTCGCAAATTTTTTGGAAAAAATTGTTGCGTTGGCATGCAAATAAACGGTTGTTTGAAACAATCGTAAACTTCAGTTTTTGCGATATTTTTGCCGTCGTTTGCGATCGTCTATCTTGCGCCTGTAAACGCTGCTTAACTCATTTCTGAATCCTTACCGTTCAAATGAAAAGTGTGCAGATGAATATTTGTCGTTTTTGTTTTGTTGTCTTTACTTAAAACTTTGGGTAAAAGCGTCATTCCCTTCATTATTTAGCTCCTTTTCATATTTTCCCCTTAATTTAGGTCAATTACAATGCCAGTTTATAAGCGTGCACGTTGCACGTTGGGGTTTAATTTTGTAAGTGGCTTGGCTAAAGGGGGATGCATTTCCGTTAAACCACCTCTGGTTGGGCCTCTGGAGACAAACTAATGTGTAATGGCATGCACGTGTTTTTGATATGATAATACCGACAGGCAGACTAAAATTTTTTTGAAATTTTTATGACGTTCTGGCGTTGGGTGGAGTCATAAAGCTACTTTCAGAGCATCACTTCACGGCGATTTTGGCAACAAATGGATCAGATCTAAATGAAATTATTTGGCCTAGCCAAGAGGCCGCACCAAAAAAGAAATTTATTAAGGAAAATTGGAATTTGAGCGACAACTGGTACGAGAGTGTTGTGTGTAACATTAGCAATTGCTGTTACTTTGGCGATATAAATCTGCAACACCTTTTTTGAAAATTCTTTGACTCTTCTGCATTTTAACATTTGTTTCCTTCACCAAAATTTTGACGTAATGCATAATTTTCTTTAATTACTCGATTTTTTGCCTGATGTAATATGCCTCTCTGAAACTCCCATTAAAGATGAACCTTTGACTGATATTTCAGTTACTGGCTACAGCTTTATTTACGTTAAATTGCAATCAACTGCTGGAGGAGTTGCGGTTCATATTTCACCTAAACTTAAATTTGAATTGTCAAAAAATTATTTTATTTCGTATAACTCGGAATCCTTGTGGTTAACCATTTATACAAAAAAACTGCGCTAAATACTGGAGTCATATACCGTCATTCATCATTACCTAATATCAACAAATTCTCAGAAGATCTTTCCACTGGCCTTGGCCAATTCTCCACAGACAATAAAAATGTTTATTAGCTGGGAGATTTCAGTATTAACTTAGATAAATTTAACCGATCTAAAATTGCCTGGGATTACGTTAACATAATGATAAGTAATAGCGCTATAATTTCTCTAATTGCTCTCCCTACTCGTGTGACTTCTGCAACTTCTACCATTATTGCTCATGTAATCACCACTGATTTGAAGCACAAAATTTACCTTCCGTAATTCGTAGCGACCTAACCGATTATAATATTATAGTGTGTTAGTATAAAAAAGATAAATCCTTACAAGCTTGAACAAATGGTAAAGTCCCATTCTTAACCATAGTCATGAATCTTGGGTAACGACCAAAAAAGTGCAATCACAAGTGCAAGCGTTCGAAATGCGTTTTTACTAAGTATCGAAGAAGTCGGGGGCGTCGCTAGCTTAGCGAGATCAGGGGGGCGAAGCTGAAAACCGGGGGGGCAAAGTTTTGACGGTAAACTATTGCAGTATTTTAAGAGTTAAGTAGATTGTTTGTGTGCCGGGGTTGTAAATTTCGTTTCGCCTTTGAGTAATACTGCTATTCGCCGTTAATTAAGTTCATAAAACCATTTTCAGCTTTATTTTACAAACTAATTACTTAGGTTGCAATGAAACGACTACTAAACCGTATATTTATTTAATGCCTATCTGACGTGCATGATTGTCTATGTCTTTTACTTCGGAACAGCATGGGATCAAATCAGTTATTATACCACATTGTTTAAAGCAAGACACAAACTTGCAATCAAAATTTTTGGCATATTCTATGGCTATCGCGTTGGTAAACATACTGTATAGAATTAATCGGATTAATACGAAAAGTTAAGAACTGCGCATGAAAAACTACCTCGAATGCTTTTTGAATAAATGCAGAAAGCAGACTGTCTCTGACATATTGAATTATTGGCAAAGCCGCTAACTCAACAATTGCTGAAAAAATAACGTAAATCTTTTCATTTAACTAAACATGATTATAGCTGACACAACGGCTGGAAACGACTGACGACAAGAAACTCCAGAAAAAATTTGAACAAAATTTAATATCGGTACCTTTATGATGAATACTGTAGCTAATAATATACATTTGCATATTACAAGCCTAAGTAGAAAAATGAACAGTTTAGCATTTATACTTGAATGCCTATTCTGTTTCAGTATTATCTATAACCAGAGGTGGGCACTCGGTACTTCAAAAGTACCGACGGTACTTTTGCCGCTACTTTGTTAAAAAGTACCGACGGTACTTCATCCGTTACATTTTTGAAAAAGTACCGACGGTACCGGTGCTCGGTACCGTAATTCGGTACTCTCCAAAAGAAAAAAGTTTGCTCATTTTGGAAATAATATTTTTGATGATTTTATGCGTTAAACAATGATTGAGTCTCTTACTTGCCTAGTGGTAACTATGGTATAACACGCTCAGTGAATGAATCTACGGAAACAATTACTTAAAAAAAAATCAAATCATGATACTCACTGTATTACGCCTAAACCTGTAACGAGTTTGCTTCGTCCGTCGCGGCGACAATGCACTTCGGCAACACAGCTCCTTTTGAAGAAAAGTCACAACAGTGGCGAGTCGTTCGCATTTCTGTGTTTGATTTGAACCCATGACCTTCGGCACCAGAGCCGAGCACATTACGACATAAGCTATTTGGCCGGTGGAAGAATTGCATTACAGATATTGTTAGAGGCTCTCCAATAAAGATGTACTCCAAAGTCAGGGGGGTTGTTCAGTGCGGATATTTCGCGGGCAAGAAGAGAGAGGGCTTCCTGCATTGTGGACATCCGTATTCCTTAAATACAAAGCATGACAATTTAGTCCCTTTGTTGCTCGGAAATTTCGATTCTGTTGTTTTTCAACACATTTTTAGTGGCCCTTACGCTTGGTTTGTGAGCTATGATATCTAAACGTACTGAAAACGCATGTTTAGTGCGTTTCAATACGAAATAAAGTGAAAATTTTGTTTATATTCTGGTAACCTGGACTCAGTAGCCTAATCAGTTGCGTCGCCTATACAAATGAATGTTAAAAGGATCTCAAACCTAATTGTAGCCAGGATTTTTTAATGGGGGGAAGGGCCAAACCACAAAATGCATGCATGACGTCATCAAAGATTTTCGAAAAAGGAACTTTTTGTAGGACAAAGTTATTGTAGAATGGAAGATCAGAAGCCGTGGCCAGTGTCTGGCACTTAAACAGGATTTTGCTTAAGGGAGAGGGCTTGAACCAAAAGTTAAAAAGTGAAAATGTGTGAATTGGGAGACGCGTTGAGTAAATTAGTGTAACTCAAACGTATCGCAAACGGGGGTCTGGGGGCGAATCCCCCAGCCGGAGGCTATGAGGGTTTGGGGGCAAAGCCGTCATACGCTGTACGATTTTTTGCAATTTTTCGGAAAAAAAGCTATTTTAATGCCATTGGATCACAATTCGCACCTGTTCAAAGCCATTTGAAAGAACTAGATTTTTAACATTTGAAAACCAACTGAAAAAATCAATATGTTCAATTATCCTTTTACTTACAATTTAAGTCCAAAACACGTTTAAAATCTTGCATTTTGGAGCCAAATTTTGTAAGTGATTTGGATTAGGTAGGGGAAGTAAGATACATTGACTACTGCAATAATTTAGCAGTAAATAATAGTTCAGTCGATGATTTTTCTTACAGTTACCTATTTTTTCATGAAAACAACTAGTGGTAGGAGTACATGTACGGCCAGGGAGCTCAGGCCCCTTCCATTTAAATTCAATGATTAGTTTAATGAGCATTTTTCCGAACTAATTTATTTTTCAAAGTTATTTTGTCGCGTAAAAACTGGCGAGGTGGAGGTAGGTTGTTATTGAAAAATGGTACAATAGATGGTTACGCCTTGTAACCATGCTATTACCCGGGCTGGATTTACATTGTGCGGGGCTCTTAGCACTTTGAAAATTTTCGCAACATCTTCCTGCCAAATATAGGTGAATACCGAAAAAGTCTTACCACCATTCAAAACACGAGGCCCCTGCGCCATTTCGTAAATCCACCCTAGTAATTACATTACGTTCATAAAAAGGGTCTATGGTAGCAACTTTTAGGACAAAAACCTTTAATTTCATCCGGATTATACAATTAAACTGATTGGCAAAATTCAATTGAGCGGGCCCCCTCGCCGTCAATATTATTGTTAAGTACTGTTGTGAGCAAAAAATGCTAAAAGAAACTGAAAGTGAAGAAACAGAAGGCTTTTTGACACATTTTTATCATTGGTGGTATACCCTTGTCTTAAAATCCCATGGTTTCAAAACAGGTTTTTGCTGACCTGATAATCCAGCAATAAAATTGCCTTTGTCATTTCCATACCTTTCATAAGTTCTCTCTGTTGTGTCCGCGCGTACACGCTCAGATGCAGACCAAAGTCAATTATTGGGGGGGAGATGCAGATGTAGACCATAGACAAATTATTGGGAGGATGCAGTCAAATTATTGGGGGGATATATCCCCCCGGGTTTCGACACCCCTGAATGAGAACAATTTACGGACAGAAGGCGGGGTCATTTGTTTGCCAACGTCTTTTATGGACAGCCCCTTATGAAATTATGTACTGCTACAAATTTTCTTTGGAAAAGAATATCACTTCAAAACGAGTTTATGCAGAGGACAGGCTGGTCTTCAATCTTTACTTTTCAGGACAGACAAAAGAGCAAAGAACATAACGCAATACAGCTAATTTTTATGCTTTGCTCTGTAAAGCAACTTAGTGCAATGTCGGTGAACTGTCAGTCATCTGCAATCATCCAGTAAACAACTCCTTATTACGTGTGCCAGGTTTGAAAGAGCTTCTATGTAGTTTCAACTCCTTTTGAATGGCTTTAATTCCATTCCACACAAAAGTACCGAGTAAAAGGTAAACGTGCTAAAAAAGTAACGACGTCACCAAAAAAGGTACTTTTTTGAAAAAGTATCGACCTTACTGATAACGGTACTAAAAAAGTACCGCATTATAGTACATCAGTACTTTTGTACCGCCGTACTGCCCACCTCTACCTATAACTTCATTAAAACAGGTAAGTGCCGATCCAAAGGGTGCATTCTGCAAAAGAATTTCTGCTGCATCCATCCCAATAATTCGCATCGGTACGGGGTGTAACTTTGGTGTTACAACTTGCAACGTTACTAAACGGTGCATTTTATCCTCGGAAAAACGGCGAAAAAGCTAAAGATTCCGCACCCCGTTGAGGAGGTCACAGCCCCCCCCCCCCCCAGACCCCCTAGTTGGCTTTAAGGTAGTCTCACCATAACTTTTGTGTTTAAAAATTCTTAATTGCCACCAGCACTCCTTCCAAACCTTAGTAAACGTTTCTACGAACTTCCTTGCTGGTATTGGCGAAAATGAGCATTGAACTTTGCTCTGAAAATCTCCAGTTTGAGCATCATCCCTTCTCCCAATGTTCAAATATATCAAAAAATAGACAAATTCCTTAAATCATCCCCAATGGTCAATATGGATCGGCACCACTGATTACTGTGTCGGTAATGCACCAGGACTGTATTACTGCTCTAAAAAATCATCACAAATAGCAGCAACAAACAGCCAAAATGGTACTACAGGCTACTAAAGCTTACTCAAAATCTCAGATAGCAATGGCGTTACTAGTGCCAAGAACACTGCTTAGTTTGTTTTGCTACTGGAACTAATCGATCTAGTTAAATAAACTATACGGTAATGGATACTTCTTGCACATCTGAAAGTCAGAAAATTCCTGTAGTCTAGCTATCAAAGAATTGATCAATAGATTCCGATTTTGGGGAGGAATGCAGTCTGTTTCTCTGTTAGCTCAGAGTTTCTGTAGATCGATGACTCATACTGCTGAACAAGATCCCAATCAAAATATAGTATGGTTTGAGTTGCTAAGCTAAGGCCTTCCACTTCCATACATGGGCTTGTCAACTCAACTCACGTTTGCTAAGTTTGCTCACCCGTAGCTTATACGGGCGCAATAACGCGGAGATTATCCTTGCAAACTCGCTGCACTCTTCGACGAAAAAACAGCGAGTGTAATGAAAGATTTGATTTACCATTTTAATAGCAATACAACCGCAATGCTTTAAAATTTCATACTGCCTTTAAAAGATTTGCTTTTGTTTTGTTTGTATATTACAACAGTCTCATACAATGAACGCTGATGCGTGTCATATGGCGAGTAGATTAAGGCTGTTATCAAACCAACAAATATTTGATTATTTGAAATTTTCAATGAATTGAAACATCATCAAATAGTTTCAAACCTTGTTTCAAACATTCAAATAATATTAATTCTTATAGCTGAATGTTTTTTCTCAAAAAGGTGACTTATTTCATATAAGTGATGCTGCAGCTCAAAGACAACAAGAACCCCATTCTCGACTGGAACACACAAAAATTAAAGAGCTTCCCAAAGTTGCCGTAGACTTGTTTGTGAGGTTGTTCCAAGCATTTAAACTATAAAATATTGCACGGACGCTTCCGCAGCCGTTACACGACGCATTCGGAATGCGGTAGCAATCTGGTGAAAATTTTTCCCACGTTCGGATGAAGACAATAAAAAAAAATCTTTGCCGCAAATTAGTACTGTTTTCGGCCGAAGTTACGGTTTTTGCTCCCAAACATAAGTGAAGACAAAAAAAAAGTCTTCGTCGCAGAATCGGAATAGCTTGGGCGGGTATTTTGGATCCATTGCGGCTTCAGACCACTTTTTTGTCCTAATGTTCAGAAATTCTCTTATGGGGAGAAAGTGCTTAATCTCAATTGGAGGGACGCTAACTCTCGTCGGGGGGACGCTAAATCTTGATAGAGGGACGCTAATTCTTGATTGGGGGACGCTTAACCCCTACCATTTAAGCGATGGTTGTTACCAAATGAAGTCATAGAAGAAAATGATGCTGATTGTTACCAGCCTCGAGTTAAAAAAACAAAAGGCAAAAGAATTGAATGATATTCTTTCCAAACATTCTGGCATTAGTTCAACTGCCATTCAAACCCCAAATATTTTGAATCATATCAAGAAAGAAATAATGTTTTTTGAAGCCACCCAAGAATGCCCAAAAGCTCTCAGATTTGAAAAATTGTCAAGGTACATTTCCACGGTCTTCAGCAAAAGCAGAAAGATGCTTTAGTGTGCTGCACTGTTTATTACAAGTTAAGATCTTCCATAACTGACTACCTGAGTGATTTATTGTGCTTCATGCGCTCTTACTTGAATCAATAAAACTTGTTTGATTTATTTGATTTGAAAATCTCCAAAATATTTGTTGTTTGATAATTTTAAAAACCCTTATTTGATAACAGCTCAAGAGTAGATTGAATTTCCGATTTGATTGCCGTTGGTTGCGAGAGAAAAGATT
The DNA here is from genome assembly GCA_963965965.1 of Trididemnum nubilum. Taxonomy (NCBI): domain Eukaryota; kingdom Metazoa; phylum Chordata; class Ascidiacea; order Aplousobranchia; family Didemnidae; genus Trididemnum; species Trididemnum nubilum. The sequence goes on along the minus strand of OZ014471.1, from coordinate 47,817,237 downwards.
TATCTACACATTGTGCTGCTGGTCATACCTGTGTGGATTGTGATGTAACATGGCTGACAGAAGTATAATTTTACCGTACGTATTCAGAATATTATTGCTTTTGAATTAGAGTTGGCGCTTAATTGTTTTTTTTTTAACTTTATTGCAATCTTCAGCCGTTTTTCTTTACGTTTCTGTGAACTTCGGACTTTCATCTGACAAATAACTTTCGAGTTTTGGCGGTTTTCGTTTACAATTCGCCGCCTTTGTGAAGCTAATTTAAGTCGGCCAACAATGTGGGTAAATATGTTAGGAGCAAAGTCTATCTTTGGTTTATTTTTGAAGATATTCCGTGCACCTTGCACCGGTCCACCTGCTGCAATGTGCAGTTGGTTGAATTAGACTAAGGATACGATCGTACTCTAAACATTTTACCCCCACTGTTTTGTTTTTACAATTTTTCGAAAAGTTTTTCTTTTAAATATTGAACATGTGGTATCGGCCTATTTATGCCCCCGAGTGTTTCCATGATTTTTGTGTTGAACTTGCAGTATAGTAGCGGAGATTTGTTTTTAATTGTAAAAGATTTTTGTGTCGATGTAGTTTGCTGTACAATAAATTAGTGCCCTTTGTTTGTGCTTATTATCTGCAAACGATTTTTAAAAATATTTGCGTAGGTTCGAGAAATTGTTGTTTTATGTTTCCTTGTTCTGATCAATTTCGCTTGATTGGTTTAGCTGAGATTATACAATGCACAAAACATAGCAGTAGGGTGTACTCCCCTCTAAAACCAAAGATTAAATGAGTTTAAAAAAAGACTAAAATTGCTTGCTCTAACTTTACTATAACTTGGTTTAAATTTGCATTTCGGTAAAAAACTATCTAAAACTATTAAAAAAAACCTTTACAAGTTATACTACGTGTCTATTATAATGTTCTATCCGCAAAATATACCAGCCTTGTTCAGCTGTTGTTTCAAGAAATACCAGCTGGTTTTAGCGGCAGTCATTTGAGGGTTGATAAGTCTACGTAGCTAGCCTAGCTAACGAGAGGTGATATTTCTTGAAACTTTTTTTCGTAATTGTAATTGTAATTACATTTTATTCACCAAGTTGCCTTGGCCAGGAGACAGCGAAGGGACCTTTCGGTCTTCGAGTCAAGCTACGACCTGCCCACCCGTCTACCACACACGGTGGAGGCTTTACACTGTCCATTTTAATCGAACCCAAGTCTACCGCTTCAGCAGCAGACGCTCTATCCACTCGACCACCGATCGGTTAAAAGAATTGAATTATATACTGAAACAGCAGATGTTCGAGGCTGTTGCAGGTATATTTTGTATGTAAAGGTTATCATGACAGATATGGGGTGGTTCATTTTTGACTTCTTTGCAGAAAAGTTTTCCTTACCAAATGGTAGGGTTGAAAAACTTGTTTATCTTGAGAAGACTCTATGTAAAATACATTCAAAATTGATGTCATAACGTCTCAAAAGTGACGTGATAGAATAAAAAATTTCGACAAAAAACTAGAAAGCCGTTTCATGATACTATAAAGTACTCAGCCTATCGACATGGTTGATAGCTCTGTCGAGACAGTAGTAAGGATTTTTTACCCCACTTCAACACCTTTTATCATTCATCTTATTTCATAATAGTGAAATTATTTCCAAACATATGATTTTTTTGGCCAATTTTAACACGAATAATTTTTAACGATTAAGTCGTTTTTTTTACGTAATTCAGTTTGTTTTTCTGCTCAAACTATTAAGTTTAGAGAGATGAGCCAATCCCAAAGAATTTCTTTTACTTTTACATAATGCCTTAAATTAAATTGTATTAAATATAACATTAAATCGTAAAAATTCTCAAAAAAAATTTTGTGGATAATCATATCTGGAGTGGGAGGACTTTAAAAGCTTATTTGTGGTTGAAAGACGCATGCAATGTATTTTACGTAGATGCGTATTTTTACGTAGATATATTTTTATGTAAAAGTATATTTCTACGCAGAAGTAAATACTAAATAGTATATTTTACGTGTTTCTAACAACACAGAAAACCCCGTCGCTTATGTGCGTTTAATTGCGCGCAACACAACCGCGCGATTTTGCTCTCTGTCATCGACGCCATTCCACGCCATCGATCATGCCTGTATAACTCTAGTGCAGCAACTATGATTGATGAAATTAGATATTGAAAGCGCTGTTGGGGCCTGAAAACCTAAAACAGCTGGGGGCCTAAAAAAGAAGAAGGTTAATTCGCACAGTAATCGAAGAATGACAGAGCGAGTTTTCTTCACAAAATTAGTGCAAAAAGTATCAATCAGATTACGAATCATTTTCCAAGTATTTTTGTTGCAATCGCAAAAATTTTACTCAAATTCTCTTGTAGTTGAAGAAGATATCGCAAAGATTCATATTTCTAAAATGGTGATAAGAAACGGCTAAAATATTTTGAGAGACTGAACAACACTTATAGATTCAATCCTGCATCAAATGTTAAAAATTGCATCTTTTTTTTTTTGATTTTGTAGAGAAAACAAATCAAAATCTTTTGAGCCATATTCTATTAAAGAAAAGAAGAACGTTCCTGTTAGTAACTAGAGTATCAGCATAATCAGATTGTAATAACACTATCAACCTCATTATGTTTTAATAAATGGCGATACCGGTATTAACCAAAATACATATTGTCAATAGATTTTAATTAAAGGTGGTAAATCATCCAGCCACTTCCAGTGGTTTACAATGGAATTGAACTATAATTTTTGATATTTTTTGCTTTAATTTTGAGGATGCAGTTGCAAAGATATTCAACTAATACAAAAAGATATCCCCCGAAAAATGTTATTGGAAACTCTGAGTTTTGTTTTTCCCGCCATAACCATAGTAGGCCTAATAGTTTAGAAAACTGTGGTTTTGGCGAGAAGAACAAAACTCAGAGTTTCCAAAAACTTTTTTCGGGGGATATCTTTTTACATGTGCTTGATATATATCCAAGATATATATATCTTGGAGATCTTGTGCCCCTCATTTCATTTTACTCAAAATACAGTATTTGGAACATCATGTAACGACAAGACAACCAACATTGATAAAAAAAGGAACAAACATAATTTTCTTTTCGTTTGACATTTCCTCGATTCTTGGCAAAATTGCTGGCCACCAACTGCTATACATAAATGTGACGCAATGATACGTCTTATCAACACTCCTTTACGGATGTGTCGCGGAAGAAAGATGTAAGCTTAGAACCGTTTCCGGTATTTCGTTAGCGATTATGCCTAAAACAATACGTAAAAACTTTTTTAAAGACCAACTGTTTTAGATTTTTAGAGCACACTCAAGATTTTTAGGTCGCAGTCAGTCGTGCAACCAGGGGCAAGGGTTTATGGGGGCTAAAGCCGAATCCTATACCGAATCACTTAAAAAACTTAACCTCGAAATACGAGCATTAGAACTTGTTTAGGATTTGACTTGAAGTAAAGGGCGCGGCGGCTGAAGGGGCTAGGCTATTTAATTCTTTCAAAACTTCTGAATTTTAGCAATTTAGTCATTTATATTGCTTCAAAAACGTGAGAATGGTTGTTAAAATGGTGTTCAAATCGCTACTCTGTTTCGAAAAATTGCCCCGCATATGATACGCTTTGGTTGCATCAGTTTATTGAAAACGAATAACTTTTGAATAAAAAAATAAATAAAAAAAACTTTTGGTTCGCCCCTCTAAGAAAATCTTGGTTGCGCGTCCGGCCGCATTTACTGCTGCAGATAAAATTTTCCAGCAATAACGGACCGCAGACAAAACGAGCTACGAAACGTTACCGACTTATAGATCTCTTTTTTCAAACATGGTAGAGAATTTTTAAAATTGCACATAATATTTAGCTGTGCAATATCAGTTTTAACTTGCAAAAGTTCAGCCTATATTAGTGCCCACTTACTTTTGGCTAGTGCCCTTCACTTCGCTCGCTCTCGTGACGGCACTGTGCTAGCGCAATGCAGTTGAACTAAGTGCAGTGCCAGTGTGATACTGGTCGAGAATCTTCGTTCTGGTGACCTTGTTGTCTGACTTTGATCAGAGTAATCGGAGGAGAGGGAACAATGGCATGTACAGAAATTGCCGCCGTGTGTGATTTGAAGGTTTGAGCGAGCTGCCAGGAAGAGTTGTAAGTCGGGCCGGGTGTTCGGGTCGGGCTCGGGCCTAAAGTTGACAAAAGTTTCGGATTTAATCCTGGTCTGAGACGTACTTTTTGTCTTAGGTGCACAAAAATATAATCAAAATAACTTGGCAACATTGCTATATTTTTTAGACCTAACTTAATTTTCGGGTTTTCTCGGCCATGATTTGGGTTTCAAATTAGTTTTCAGGTTCGGGCTTATATTTTCCGGCTCGGTACGGGTTTGGGTTTGGGACGGGTTCGGGCCTGAACTAGTCGGCCCGTTTACAACACTCTGCTGCCAGGATAGACTATGTATGAATTCAGATGCTGATGAAACAATAGCCTAATGAAAAACCTGATAAGTGAGTGAAGTGCTACCTCACAGTTGCAAAAGAATTTAAGCTGAAAGTCTGCAATGTAACGTCATTAGAAGTAATACGCAAGCTTACATCTACAGACTGCATATCTACAGACAGCGTGAACACATTGTTACTTAAAAGGTATACAAAATTCCTGTTAAATTAAAAAAAGGTACGCTGCGTCAAAAAAGGTTGAAGAGCACTGGCAAAGACATCGTTTGTATGCAAACACAGTTTGACACTTTGATAAATGAATTATTTAAGAAGAAGTCGCACGTTCAGATAAATTTTTAACGTTCAGATAAATCATCTTGGCGTGGCTATTTTCTTTTTTCCTCGGCATTGCTCCAATGTTACCCCAAACATCTCAATATTTTCTTCATAGCTTCTCGTATTCCAGTCCATTCCAAAATGGCACGTGGTATTCCACTAACCTAGAGCAATTTGCTTGTAGGCTTTCAGCATTAAGCAACAAAGCCATTCAATTTACTGGCAATAAATTTCAGACAGTTGAAACGTTTTTGGCAGGAAGTTTTCCCAATGATGCGTCTGTGAAAGTTTTTGGTTATTATGGTGAAACCAGTGTGTGCATGCCCAGGTTTTATGTTGCTTATGGCGAAAGTTCTTGGGAATTCACTCTTGCAATGATGACACTTAACTTCCTAAGCTTTATTTTCATTGCTGTTTCGTATTTCATTATTTACAAACATTCCACTTCATCTTCTGCCAAGTTGGGAACCAAAAGGCCCGCCCACCAAGCCGCCACAATGCAGAAACGCATAGCTCGCATCATTGCAACCGACTTTTGTTGTTGGATTCCCATTTGCGTCATGGCCTTTGTGAGACTCGGAGTTGAATTCTCGGACATCGCCTACCAGATCAGCGCTGTTCTGCTGCTCCCAATCAACAGCGCAATGAATCCAATACTTTTTTCTCCACTTTTAGATAACTTGATCGATTTGTGTCGACACACTTGTCAAAGACTGAAAATTGTGTGTGGCGTGTAGTTTTGTTTTAGAGTGAGATGTAAAAAGAAAACAAACTGCATGATCCGAAAAATTAGCTTAAACGTGCTAACATTACAAGCTTCATTTGGTTAAGATTTAAAAACATTTGTGATGAATTTTAGATGTCAATTTGTTTTTGGGTTTAAGAGCATAAACATTTCGCCGTCGCTTTTAAAATTCTTTTATGTTAATTTGTTTGAAAACTTTTAAAGCTGAAACCCTTGTTGATGAAGTGTTTTCTGTAACTTTTTTTAAAGGTTATGTAAATATTTTAGTTGTGTCTTCGAAACGAATTTTTTTGTTAACGTAGTGTGTTTGAATGATGCTATTCGTACGTAACTGTACAAAAATTTCAATGTTTGCTGGATGCTTTTGCATTTTTTCAAAACCTTAGCGAATTAGCTCGTAGAAAGTTTTGAAATTCTTCATTAGTTTATGCTGGCAAAAACGAATTTCAAAATTATGTTTGCGAAATTAAAAAATTTTAGAAATTTCACTGAATTGTTAACTCAGTGAACTTCATTAGCATTTCGATGTTCACTTGTTAGCATTTTCTCATAATTGCATTATTCGCTGAGGAAAAAGCCAATTTGCTTTACTGTTTCCAATAGCTAATTTCATTTACTTTATGGGATTATCAGTTTACACTCATTGCGTAACGTGACTAACCCCACAATAAGTTCTCATAGTCTTAGGATTTTTTTTCTTATAGTTTTAATGTACCGGTACAACAACAAAATTCCGATATTGTTACAACCTTTAGATTTCAAAAAAATTGAACATTTATTTACCGTTTAAACTTTGTATATTAATTTCGCTTGTTCAATCGTTTTGGATATTTTTGCTTTCTTGTTTTTTTTTGCTCATGAACTTGTTAGTTTCGCATCATTTCGGCCGCTATTTCTAACATTTAACGATTCAGTTTAAGCGAGTTTTTGATCAAGTTGTAAAAATATTCGCATTTTTATTCAAATCACGTTCAAAAGCACGTTTTTCTGCAATGTCTAAATAAAACAATTAAAAGCAGCACATTTTAGTAATACCAGCTAGTTGGTCGAGCGATAATGCGTTCGTCTCTGGTGCGGGAGATCTGAGTTTCAAATCTTGGGTCGGTCAATTCGGACACAATATTGCTAAAGTCTCGTCACCGATGCGAGATTATTTTAAAAGTAAAGCTGTGTTGCCCGGGTGCAATAACGCGAAGATCATCCTTGCAAACTTGTTGCGGACTTCGACGTAAAACAGCGAGTTTAATGGAAGATTTGATTTACCATTTTAATAGTCATTAAACCGCAATGCTTTAAAATTTCATAGTGCCTTTAAAAAATTTGCGTTTGTTTTGTTTGTTTATTACAATAATCTCATACAATAAACGCCCATGCGTGTCATGTGGCGAGTAGATTAGGGCTGTTATCAAACCAACAAATATTTGATTATTTGAAATTTTCAATGAATTGAAAAATCATCAAATAATTTCAAACCTAGTTTCAAACATTCAAATAATATTTTTTCTTAAATCTGAATGTTTTTCTCAAAAAAGTTACTTATTTTATATAAGTGATGCTGCAGCTCAAAGACAACAAGAACCCCATTCTCGACTGAAATACACACAAAAAAAGAGTTTCTCAAAGTCGCCGGAGACTTGTTTGTGAGGTTGTTCCAAGCATTTAAACTGTAAAATATTGCATGGGGGGGGGGACGCTTCCGCAACCGTGACTCGACGCATTCGGAATGCAGTAGCAATCTGGTGAAAAGTTTCCTCACGTTCGGATGAAGACCATAAAAAAAGGTCTTCGCCGCAGATTAGTGCTGTTTTCGGCCGAAGTTACGGTTTTTGCTCCCAAGCATAGGTGAAGACAAAAAAAAAAAGGTCTTCGTTGTAGAATCGGAATAGCTTCGGCGGGTATTTCGGATCCATTGCGGCTTCAGACCACTTTTTTGTCCAAATGTCCAGGGATTCTCTTTTGGGGGAGAGTGCTTAATCTCGATGGGGGTACGCTAACTCTCGTTGAGGGGACGCTAAATCTTGATAGAGGGACGCCAATTCGCAATTGGGGGACGCTTAACTCCTACCATTTAAAGGAGGCCTTCATTTGAAATAGGCTATTATTTAAATAATCCGGAATATTTTTCTGAACACGTTATCGAAAGTTCCGTCCAGAAATTCCTCACCGTTCTTGAGATATCCTCTAAAATCCGCTAATCTGTGACGTCACTTGCCCGAGTTTGGCTGAGTTTGTATGGGCTGTGTAAGGTATAGAGTAGGTAGGCAACAGTTTTGAATGTTTATCCTTGTCTAAATTAAGTGAATTATACCCTATTTTATTCAAAACTGTCTACTCTATACCTTACACAGCCCATACAAACTCAGCCAAACTCGGGCAAGTGACGTCAAGGATTAGCGGAGTATTAGCGGATTTTAGAGGATATCTCAAGAACGGTGAGGAATTTCTGGACGGAACTTTCGATAACGTGTTCAGAAAAATATTCCGGATTATTTAAATAATAGTCTATTTCAAATGAAGGCCTCCTTTAAGCGCTGGTTGTCACCAAATGAAGTCATAGAAGAAAATGATGCTGATTGTTGCCAGCCTCGAGTTAAAAAAACAAAAGGCAAAAGAATTGAATGATATTCTTTCCAAACATTCTGGCATTAGTTCAACTGCCATTCAAACCCCAAATATTTTGAATCATATCAAGAAAGAAATAATGTTTTTTGAAGCCACCCAAGAATGCCCAAAAGCTCTCAGATTTGAAAAATTGTCAAGGTACATTTCCACGGTCTTCAGTAAAAGCAGAAAGATGCTTTAGTACTGCTGGACTATTTATTACAAGTTAAGATCTTCCATAACTGACTACCTGAGTGATTTATTGTGCTTCATGCGCTCTTACTTGAATCAATAAAACTTGTTTGATTTATTTGATTTGAAAATCTCCAAAATATTTGTTGTTTGATAATTTTAAAAACCCTTATTTGATAACAGCTCAAGAGTAGATTGAATTTCCAATTTGATTGCCGTTGGTTGCGAGAGAAAAGATTTATCTACACATTGTGCTGCTGGTCATACCTGTGTGGATTGTAATGTAACATGGCTGACAATAGTATACTATTACCTTACGCATTCAGAATATTATTGCTTTTGAATTAGAGTTGGCGCTTAATTGTTTTTTTTTTAACTTTATTGCAATCTTCAGCCGTTTTTCTTTACGTTTCTGTGAACTTCGGACTTTCATCTGACAAATAACTTTCGAGTTTTGGCGGTTTTCGTTTACAATTCGCCGCCTTTGTGAAGCTAATTTAAGTCGGCCAACAATGTGGGTAAAATTGTTAGGAGCAAAGTCTATCTTTGGTTTATTTTTGAAGATATTCCGTGCACCTTGCACCGGTCCACCTGCTGCAATCTGCAGTTGCTTGAATTAGACTAAGGATACGATCGTACTCTAAACATTTTACCCCCACTGTTTTGTTTTTACGATTTTTCGAAAAGTTTTTTTTTTAAGTATTAAACATGTGGTATCGGCCTATTTATGCCCCCGAGTGTCTCCATGATTTTTATGTTGAACTTGCAGTATAGTAGCGGAGATTTGTTTTTAATTGTAATAGATTTTTGTGTCGATGTAGTTTGCTGTACAATAAATTAGTACCTTTTGTTTGTGCTTATTATCTGCAAACGATTTTTAAAAATATTTGCGTAGGTTCGAGAAATTGTTGTTTTATGTTTCCTTGTTCTGATCAATTTCGCTTGATTGGTTTAGCTGAGATTATACAATGCACAAAACATAGCAGTAGGGTGTACTCCCCTCTAAAACCAAAGATTAAATGAGTTTAAAAAAAGACTAAAATTGCTTGCTCTAACTTTACTATAACTTGGTTTAAATTTGCATTTCGGTAAAAAACTATCTAAAACTATTAAAAAAAACCTTTACAAGTTATACTACGTGTCTATTATAATGTTCTATCCGCAAAATATACCAGCCTTGTTCAGCTGTTGTTTCAAGAAATACCAGCTGGTTTTAGCGGCAGTCATTTGAGGGTTGATAAGTCTACGTAGCTAGCCTAGCTAACGAGAGGTGATATTTCTTGAAACTTTTTTTCGTAATTGTAATTGTAATTACATTTTATTCACCAAGTTGCCTTGGCCAGGAGACAGCGAAGGGACCTTTCGGTCTTCGAGTCAAGCTACGACCTGCCCACCCGTCTACCACACACGATGGAGGCTTCACACTGTCCTTTTAATGCTGAACGTCAAGCAGGGAAGCTGTGAATACCAATTTTTATAGTCTTTGGTTTGACCCGACCGGGAATCGAACCCGAGTCTACCGCTTCAGTAGCAGACGCTCTATCCACTCGACCACTGATCGGTTAAAAGAATTGAATTTTATGCTGAAACAGCAGCTGTTCGAGGTTGCTGCAGGTATATTTTGTATGTAAAGGTTATCATGACAGATATGGGGTGGTTCATTTTTGACTTCTTTGCAGAAAAGTTTTCCTTACCAAATGGTAGGGTTGAAAAACTTGTTGATTTTGAAAAGATACTATGTAAAATACATTCAAAATTGATGTCGTAACGTCTCAAAAGTGACGTGATAGAATAAAAAATTTCGACAAAAAACTAGAAAGCCGTTTCATGATACTATAAAGTACTCAGCCTATCGACATGGTTGATAGCTCTGTCGAGACAGTAGTAAGGATTTTTTACCCCACTTCAACACCTTTTATCATTCATCTTATTTCATAATAGTGAAATTATTTCCAAACATATGATTTTTTTGGCCAATTTTAACACGAATAATTTTTAACGATTAAGTCGTTTTTTTTTACGTAATTCAGTTTGTTTTTCTGCTCAAACTATTAAGTTTAGAGAGATGAGCCAATCCCAAAGAATTTCTTTTACTTTTACATAATGCCTTAAATTAAATTGTATTAAATATAACATTAAATCGTAAAAATTCTCAAAAAAAATTTTGTGGATAATCATATCTGGAGTGGGAGGACTTTAAAAGCTTATTTGTGGTTGAAAGACGCATGCAATGTATTTTACGTAGATGCGTATTTTTACGTAGATATATTTTTATGTAAAGGTATATTTCTACGCAGAAGTAAATACTAAATAGTATATTTTACGTATTTCTAACAACACAGAAAACCCCGTCGCTTATGTGCGTTTAATTGCGCGCAACACAACCGCGCGATTTTGCTCCCTGTCATCGACGCCATTCCATGCCATCGATCATGCCTGTATAACTCTAGTGCAGCAACTATGATTGATGAAATTAGATATTGAAAGCGCTGTTGGGGCCTGAAAACCTAAAACAGCTGGGGGCCTAAAAAAGAAGAAGGTTAATTCGCACAGTAATCGAAGAATGACAGAGCGAGTTTTCTTCACAAAATTAGTGCAAAAAGTATCAATCAGATTACGAATCATTTTCCAAGTATTTTTGTTGCAATCGCAAAAATTTTACTCAAATTCTCTTGTAGTTGAAGAAGATATCGCAAAGATTCATATTTCTAAAATGGTGATAAGAAACGGCTAAAATATTTTGAGAGACTGAACAACACTTATAGATTCAATCCTGCATCAAATGTTAAAAATTGCATCTTTTTTTTTTGATTTTGTAGAGAAAACAAATCAAAATCTTTTGAGCCATATTCTATTAAAGAAAAGAAGAACGTTCCTGTTAGTAACTAGAGTATCAGCATAATCAGATTGTAATAACACTATCAACCTCATTATGTTTTAATAAATGGCGATACCGGTATTAACCAAAATACATATTGTCAATAGATTTTAATTAAAGGTGGTAAATCATCCAGCCACTTCCAGTGGTTTACAATGGAATTGAACTATAATTTTTGATATTTTTTGCTTTAATTTTGAGGATGCAGTTGCAAAGATATTCAACTAATACAAAAAGATATCCCCCGAAAAATGTTATTGGAAACTCTGAGTTTTGTTTTTCCCGCCATAACCATAGTAGGTCTAATAGTTTAGAAAACTGTGGTTTTGGCGGGAAGAACAAAACTCAGAGTTTCCAAAAACTTTTTTCGGGGGATATCTTTTTACATTTGTTGAATATCTTTGCAACCACAGCCTCAAAGTTAAAACAAAAAATATCAAAAATTATAGTTCACGTTTAACAATTGTAAACCACCGGAATTGGCTGTATGATTCACTGCCTCTAATACTGTGTCATAGCGTAGACCAGTGCTTCTCAACCGGGTATACCGTATACCCTAGTGTATATCAAATCAAAATCAGGATATGCAGCTGAGAAAAGGTATACGAAGGATATACCTCTTCGATTTGGGCTCCTTTTTAAACTCAATTGAATATGATTGTTAAAAATTGATTCTACATTCTTTTTATTTTTTGTCATATTTTTCATGGCAAATCAAATTGACAATATTGCGCAGTGCAAAACCAACGTGCAAACTTGGAAATTGTACGTATTTGGTATGCTAACAGTACTTATACAAATGCTATAATTGCGTAAGTACTCATCACAAAAAGCGATTGTTCGCCATAAATTTATGACGCATTGGTATTCAATGAAAAACGTTGGTTTGAGAACTCCTTAGAAGTAGAACTGCTTAGTGATGCTAGCGCGGTGCCGTTGCAATGGCAGGCCAGGGGGGCCTTGCTCCCCCTAACGGATGCTTGTGCCCCCATTTCAGTTTACTCAAAATACTGTTTTTGGAACATCATGTAACGACAAGACAACCAACATTGATAAAAAAAGGAACAAACATAATTCTCATTTCCTTTGACATTTTCTCGATTCTTTGCAAAATTGCTGGCCACCAACTGCTGTTCATAAATGTGACGCAATGATACGTCTTATCAACACTCCTTTACGGATGTGTCGCGGAAGAAAGATGTAAGCTTAGAACCGTTTCCGGTATTTCGTTAGCGATTATGCCTAAAACAATACGTAAAAACTTTTTTAAAGACCAACTGTTTTAGATTTTTAGAGCACACTCAAGATTTTTAGGTCGCAGTCAGTCGTGCAACCAGGGGCAAGGGTTTATGGGGGCTAAAGCCGAATCCTATACCGAATCACTTAAAAAACTTAACCTCGAAATACGAGCATTAGAACTTGTTTAGGATTTGACTTGAAGTAAAGGGCGCGGCGGCTGAAGGGGCTAGGCTATTTAATTCTTTCAAAACTTCTGAATTTTAGCAATTTAGTCATTTATATTGCTTCAAAAACGTGAGAATGGTTGTTAAAATGGTGTTCAAATCGCTACTCTGTTTCGAAAAATTGCCCCGCATATGATACGCTTTGGTTGCATCAGTTTATTGAAAACGAATAACTTTTGAATAAAAAAATAAATAAAAAAAACTTTTGGTTCGCCCCTCTAAGAAAATCTTGGTTGCGCGTCCGGCCGCATTTACTGCTGCAGATAAAATTTTCCAGCAATTATGGATCGTAGACAAAACGAGCTACGAAACGTTACCGACTTATAGATCTCTTTTTTCAAACATGGTAGAGAATTTTTAAAATTGCACATAATATTTAGCTGTGCAATATCAGTTTTAACTTGCAAAAGTTCAGCCTATATTAGTGCCCACTTACTTTTGGCTAGTGCCCTTCACTTCGCTCGCTCTCGTGACGGCACTGTGCTAGCGCAATGCAGTTGAACTAAGTGCAGTGCCAGTGTGATACAGGTCGAGAATCTTCGTTCTGGTGACCTTGTTGTCTGACTTTGATCAGAGTAATCGGAGGAGAGGGAACAATGGCATGTACAGAAATTGCCGCCGTGTGTGATTTGAAGGTTGGAGCGAGCTGCCAGGAAGAGTTGTAAGTCGGGCCGGGTGTTCGGGTCGGGCTCGGGCCTAAAGTTGACAAAAGTTTCGGATTTAATCCTGGCCTGAGACGTACTTTTTGTCTTAGGTGCACAAAAATGGAGATCACTTGAGTTTGGGCGGAAAAAACCTTTGAATTTCGGATTTCGGCCGAAAAATCACTCCGAATTTTGGCGAAGACCTTTTTTTTTTTTTTTTTTTTTTCTTTTTTTGGAGATCACCTGATTTTTGGCGGAAAAAACCTTTGAATTTCCGAGCTTTCCGAGACATTTTGCCTCAAGTTTCGGGCAAACCGTCTGAAATTGATTCAAGATCAATGAAAATTTGAGTCAAGGTCGTTTGCACACTTCTCACTTTTTCAAAATAGCCCCCCCCTCTTTTCCAAATCCTTGCTACGCGCCTGCCCGTTATTAACTTATATCAACAAATTCTTAAAAGATTTTTCCACTGGCCTTAGCCAATTCTCCTCTAACAATAAAACAATATATTAGATGGGAGATTTCAATATTAACTTAGCACTTCAATATTATAGGAGATTTCAATATTAACTTTTAATATTAAATTTCAATATTAACACAGCATCAAAATATTTCCTTACAATCTGCTTAACAGCGTCAATAAGTGTTTTAGGAGCGAGTAAATAAAAAGAAACCTAAATTACAAGCAAAATATTTACGAATTAACGGACTTCATTAACTTCCGCTAATTAAAGTTGAAAATAACGGATTAACGTTAACGGAGGTATGAAGTTTGTTAACAGAATAGTGTTTAACGAAGCTAACGTTTTGCATTAACTTACCCACCTATGCTTTAACTGGATTTACAGCAGGAGTCATCTTTCGCTAAAACGTCTCTCTCTAAAATAGTTTTTGCCGATCAAAAAAAAAAATCCAATTGAGTAAGTTAAAAAATGATTGTAAAACCAAAATTTAAACAAAAAAATTGTTTTGTAATTGTCTTATTAGAAATACGCTAGTCGATTTTAAACAATCTTAAACTTGCTTTGGGCATTAACCGCGTTACTCGTGACAGTTCTTTTTTACCGTAAATCAAAAACAAAAATCAACGAAAACTATTGATCGCAACTTTTTTGCTAGTCCGGGAACACCTGAAAGATATCGCAAACAGGAGTGACAGCATTGGAAAAGCTCTTATAAGTAACACTTAGATGGTTCAATTTCTTTAAACAAAAACAGGATGATTTTTTAGCGTGCTTCATATGTCAGAGAGCAGTACTTAAATTATACGGAACCAACCATCGAGAGTCAGCGTCCCCCCAACGAGATTGCAGCGCCGGATAATCAGACAAAAAAGTGAATGTTAGCACAAATAAATCCCACCAGTTCCGGCTGAATATAGTGCCAAATTGCGGTAAAGACCTTTTTCTTTTTTTCTTCTTGTTTGGTCTTCACCCGATTTAGGGGAAAGAAGTACAACTTGAATCATAATTTCCACTAAATTTCATTCAAATTCCGAATGCGTTTGGTCAAGGCTGCAAAAGCGTCCCCCCATGCAAAATTTTACAGTTTAAGTACTGTCAGAGATTGATGCCGATTGCTCCAGAAGCACAAAATATCTATCGAAGCTCGTAAAGGATTTCCTTAAAGAGCCATTAGAAAAAAACAGTGACCCCGAAGTCTTTCGCTTACTACCACATGCAGACTTTATTAGTGGAATCTTTTAACACGCGATTTGTTGAGTGCGAGTGTTGAGAGTAAAATTTTTTCATTTGGTATAAAAATGATCTTCGCCCGAGGAGATTAAGCAATGCGGATTTTCAAATGCGTGTATTTTTTAAAGCAAATCAATATTTTTTTTGTTTTCTTATTTGGTGGCGTACATAATTTGCTTTGAATATTGGTTTCGAACCGTAACCTAGCGAGGTTTAAACAGTGAGTCAATTAGAAGTGTACATTTCAAAACGTCACACTTGCGCTTGCGGCGCAATTATTTTTTTGGGCTTGCGGAAACGCTTGCGGCACAAGATTTTCAGAGTAATTGCGCGTGCGCTTTTATGACTTGCGCTGCCCAACTCTGATAAAAAATATAAATGCTTACATGCGTGCAAAAACAATGAAGTCCCATTCTCATCTATAGTCATGAATCGTGGGTAACGACCAAGAAAGTGCGATCACAAGTGCAAGCGTCCGAAATGAGTTTTTTTTTAAAAAGAATCGAAGGAGTTACATTGTTTAACACGGCGCGTAGCTCTGAGATTAAAAAACCTCTGAACATCGAGCCGTTACTTCTCCGAATTGAAAGATCTCAGCCTAAATGATTTGGTCATGTAAGCAGAACGCCTGAAGAAAAACTCCCCGAACAAGCTTTACTTGCCAAAGCAAATGGGAGAAGACCATTTGGACGGTCACCCAAGCAAAATTATGGATGTAATGGAAGACTGTGAAGTGTGGCGGCTAAATCTTGAGTTGCTGCCCTCACAACTCTTACGAAAAAGTGGGCAATGAGAAAGAAGAACAAGAAGAAGGAGTGTTTTTCCACATCGAGTCCCATAGATTTAAGTTAGAACTTCGGGAATTCCCCACGAAGTCATTATATTGTTACATTATAGATCAATTTTACCTCTTAGCATTACCTGCTTGGTTTTGTTTTGCGAAAAAAATAACGGAGTGATTTTGATTTATACCCAAACACTAAATCGATAATTTTAAGCAAAAACCAAACCCAGTACCAAAAAGTAAACTAGTTCGTGAATGGATGCTGCTATGACCAGAGGTGGAGTCGAGGACACAAGGCTCGAGGCCAAGGCCAAGGACACAAAAAAATCTGAGGCCAAGGCCAAGGACAGCCTTTCCGAGGACAGACACTCTCGAGGCCAAGGACCAAGGACACAAGCGCAAGTGCTCTCCAAAAAACAAAAAAAAAGGTCTTCACAAAAATTTTTCAGGCGATCTCCAAAAAAAAAAAAAAAAAAAAAAGGTCTTCACAAAAATTTTTCAAGCGTTCTCCACAAAAAAACGTTTTCCAAAAAATTTTTCAAGCACTCCACAAACTTTTGACAATTCAAAAAATACTGCTGTCCTCGAGCCGAGGACAGGCCAATTTTCGAGGACTTCAGGCCTCGAGGCCAAGGACTTCAAAATGTGTTCTCGAGGACGTCCTCGAGGCCAAGGACGTCCTCGAGGACTCCACCTCTGGCTATGACATTGCATTAACAGCCAAAAACTTAAAAACTAAATTTTTTTTTGCTTGGGTTCAGAGTCACTTTAAGTTAGAACTTCGGGAATTCCCCCGCAATGTGATTGTTATGTTTCGCGCCCACTACACACGATTCCGATTCAGTCTTTCCGGATGTTGTTAGTCTGTAGTAGTGAAGGTTGTTGCTAGTATTGTTGGCAGTATGGCTTGCAGTATAATTTAAGTTTTACCACTATTTAGTGCATCAGGTTTACTGCAGTACGTACATTGTAGAGCTGATTTATCCTTCGGGCTGCTATCACTGACTGGTTTCTGGTTTGGTCATTTGGGTTGGTCTACCACCTAGCCAGTCTAGCCTTACCAAGTTACTGCAGGTTACACTCACATTTTACAGTATTTTGGGTTGCAGTTTTGTTTCTTCTGTGTTGTTTACTGGATACGGCCTGGCAGTGTGTGGTAGTTTATTTTTCCTTGTTTAGCTGCTCATCTTGTGCTGCTTATGCATTGCTGCAGTTACGGTACCGGTTTATCTTTAGTGGCGTGGTTTCCCTTCCAGTAGCGTAGGCTACCGGTACTGGTCTAGGTTTTTATGTAGGCTACGTATACAGTATCTGTTTAACGTCTGCTTATTATTGGATTGCTTGTAGTAAGGTTTGATACTGTACCTACTGACCCAGGAAATGTTTATGAGGTGTGGTGTGGCTATTATAAATAACGAGACTGGTGAAATAAAGCAATTTTATTGAAAGAGAAAAGGTCACTTTATTTTCTCGCTGAGCATCAAAGCAGCATTGCATTCGGATTTTCCACTGGTCAAAACAGTGTAAAACGTCTTTTTCCACAAGGTGTTCTTGTAGCTTCGTCGTTTTTTTCTTTATTTCTGTCACACTGTCATATCTTGTTCTTTTAAGAACAGAAGAAGTAGATATATAGAACGGATTTGACTTATTTGGAAAGAGATTAAAATCGCTTGACGCTAAATCAAGTGAGTAGCCTATGAAGGATGATCAAGGGTTGGAATTTGTTTTTCTGCAAAAACTTCTTGGCTGATACCGGTAGCGCAGTGTGCGCTGTCATGGTGAAGGATGAACCTGTTTTTCCATAACTGTGGTCTTGTTTTTGGACTTTCCTCAAATTTTTCAAAACTGGTTTGTAGTAGGCGTAACATAGCAGATTGATTCACTGTCCTGGGTTGCCACAGCCTGGAAAAGTCCTGGATTTTTTTTTTCGCTGACCTGGAAAGTCTTTGAATTTTGTTTGTAAGTCCTGGAATGGAAAGTCTAGGAAAATGTTTATAAAGTTTTCCTGTGATTTACCAGGACGAAATGTGAAGTTGTTTTTTTTTTTGTAATAACTGGCACCTTGTAACCTTACAAAGCCATTGTTGAAATGATTTGCATCGTGAAGTTCATTCAAAAAGCTTTGTTGTATTGTCAAAAGACAAATCTTATTTGTATGGTGGGGCACAAACATAAAAATCGCTATCCTAGCCCTAACTCAACCCTATGTTCAAACAAGATCGGTATTGCAGATAATTAAAAAAAAGAATTTTGTTCAGAAATCAAAAGTTGTTTGCCTGATCTGATGAAAGAAGTTTTGCAAGAAGCCAATGCAACTAATCTAATATCCAAAACTTATGCTGAGATTGTCAGAAAAAAGGAAGATGACTTAATTCAAAGAACTGTAAGAGCAACAACTCAGGAATCCTTGAAAGAAAGCATGATTGCCATAGAGACCAATATTGTTGAAAAAGAGAAAAGGCATATCAACATCATTGTGTCTGGTTTAAATGAAAACATATCAGATAACAGTTTGAAAAGCGAGGTGTTTAATATCTGTAAAGTGATTGAAAATAACATTCAACTCAATGATATTGTTAAGTGCAAAAGAATCGGGTTGCCAAACACTAAGAGTGGACGCAGTAGATTGGTACTTGTCATCATGAGGTACAAAGAAGACGCACTGAAACTGCATAACTGGGGTGTAGGGACAAAAATCAATGCCAAGGATCACCCGATTAGTTTTGGATCAAGGCTTCTTAATGCAAAAAAGTACGTTAATCCTTCGGCTTTCAAATGCAGAAAACGTGTACACGTTCGTACCTTAAGGTACACTGGATTAGCATTTAATGCAGAGAAAGTACAAATCACGAGAAAAAAGAGAAAGCTCGTTTCTGATTGGCCGCTGTGATTGCTCAAGCGTGTCACTTGTTTCCAACTTTTGCAGAAAGTTTATGTTATTTCAGATTACCGTGATGGACAGGTCAGGAAGAGCTGAGGGTTGGGGTTCGATTCCTCGATAGCGACGCACTGTCGTTTGGATAATTCAGGATTAGTTACTGGTATTAATCTATAGTACTAGTAGGCTAAGGCAAGATACTTTCTGGGGAATTTAGTGTGGTTTTGTTTGTAAAACATTTGATTAATAACAATACCGTATCAATATTACCGTAACTTTTTGCACAGAAGCTCTGTGACCTCAGACCTGTGTATGACCGCACATGCTCTCTCGTGTCATTTCTGCACTACCGGTAATTAAGGTTGTATACTTATATAGGGCAAGATTTTAGGGAATATCGGTAGGTTAAGGTTAGATATGGAGAAATAGCTTAGATTTGAGATTGGAGCACTCATTAAGTTTAGGGTTGAATTATTGGGGAATAGCTTAGGGTTAGACTTTGTGAAATAGCTTAGATTGGAGAGAGAGCGTGCATGCTCAGTCATACACTGGTGGCAGAGCTTCCGAAAAAAAGCGGAGCCTTATATATACTTAACGACACCCAAAAAATTGTTTGCACCGAGAATTAAAACCCATACCAGACCCATTTTTATGCCTGTCTATTTTCTGTCAACTGGTGAATTCTATGATGTTAATTGACTGATTAAATGCTGTATTTTTACCCTTGACAAACATTAAAAGGGCTAAAGCTTCCAGGGCTCTGCCCCAAACCGTGCAAGGTAAGCTTACAGCTCTACCCAGATCTAGTTAATGCAAATGTCATCATTCCGTTGCTTTCAAATGGAGATGTACATTCGTAATGTTGGTATGAATAGTGATTAATCTTGACAACAACATAGGAGTAGGTACGGTAACATTTAGGCGGCTCTACATCTACTGGCCCAGCCAGAAATTAAAAAAGGGGGTGACAAAATTTTTTTACGATTGTGATTGTGCAGTAGCATTGTGCTTGCGGTTACCTTCAACAGATAATTCTGAATTGCCCTGCATAAGCAGGGTGTAGTTAAGTATAAGCCGTCAGCTTTATTTTGGAATCTCTACGACTCGTATATGTGTGTGCACGCACTCTTACTCTTCTCATGCGTGCACTCATTAGGGTTAGGGCTAGATCTGGGGAATAGCTTTGATCGGAGAGAAGGAGAGAATGCATGCGCACTCATGCACGAATTGCAAAGCTGCCGAAAATAAAGCGGCAGCTCATACTTAACGACACCTGCATAAGCCATCTGCTGCTTACAGCTTATGATTTTCGTGGTAACTGCGATGTGCTTTTGTTGAAAAAGAAAATAACAGTCAATTGGGACTACAACAAATCTGGATCAATTTTTTCACATGCTTTACTTACTGTTTGGAGTGATTTGCCTCGTGATATTTGGAAAAGTAGCAGCATTTCATTGTTCAAGAATAGATTGAAAATACACTTTTTCAATATGGCCTTTATCGATGTGACTAATATTGATTAGTATGCTTTAACACTGTATAATACAATCTTAATAATCTTTTAACAAGTCCTATTTTTCATTTTGTAATGTGCTATTTTTCTGCTTTTTTACCTGCTTTAGCAGCAAGTGCCCCTTAGTGAAATGCTGGCTTCTTGCTATCTCATCTCAAGGGATTGACAAATTGATTTTTATTATTATTGGTATTATTTATATGCATTTCCAAAATTTGTAAATTATGCAGATTGTGAAGTCATGAAATGCAAGCTCTAAGTATAGCTGGCAGCAATCCAATTCTTGTTTGTGCAGCAGACTCCTGAAAACAAAAAAACAACAATAGCATAAGAATGCAAAAATTGTGGCTTGACGATACAGTAGCAGATGCAAAAATTGCATGTGCAAGCAGTCGATGCAAGAATCATGGATTATATACTGTATACAGGCATAGTAGGCTGACATAGTACAAGGTTTATAACAAATGAGGCAGACAATTCGCAAAACAAAATATAAAAACAACATGCCTCCGACCAAAAATTACTAGCTGCGTTATTTATGTTGCCACCATGTACTGTTTGGATTTTTTAAACAGACAAAGAAATTGCTTTGTATGGTAGCTTGTCAATACTAAGTCGAGATCCTATTATTATTAATGAGTCAGGGGGCTGATGGCGTACAAAGTAGTTGGGGGCTCTCAACATATTTTACTGAAGTAAAAGATGGCGTAGCTGATTTGTATGAATTTGCAAGTCGAGTAAACTTTGTCGGCATATTTTTGTGGCGTGGTTTTGTTGATGACCGTGATCGCATGATTTGAGTTTAATCGGCAGTCCCGCACCCTGGTCATGTTGCTGCGTTCTAGGTTAAAAATGCGTTATGATGACTGATATCTCTGCTTGGTGGTTCCAAACAACAGCAAATATAGTGGACAAGTATTTGTAAAAATCCCACAGGTCCAGTTAAACATTGGAACACTGGAAACTCTTGTTTGCTTGAGGTGCAAATTCCTCGAAACATGAAGTAGTTATTGCAATGAAAACAGTGTGGATCATATAATAGTCAGCATCCGATGCAGTCCGGTCGCAGGAGATCAAATATGCACTTATAGCAACAGACAACAACAATCATAGACCAGAGTCTAATGGCAAATTAATGCGAGTCTTAGCGAAGTTCTCTGGCGCTAGGTGATCTTCACAATTTTTTACCAAAATAATGGCCGTTAATCAACATGTTTGCATTAAATTGTAAAACTATTTTGTTTTCAAAATATCGGAAGTTATGTCGAAGGTAGCACCATCAACCACCGATAGGAAAGTTTTCCAAAACCTGCATTAACATCAAGATTAGCAAATTGAGCATTAAGTAAAAAATATATACACCACATAAATGCTTAAGGCACCTTGAAACATGTTATGAAAACCTGTTGCTATTACCACATGTAATGCAGTAGCAGTGCTAAAAATTTGCACACTTTCAAAACAAAATGAAATTAATTGCCCCTAATGCCCCCCTTTAGTATGGCCCCGTACAAATTGATGACTTGAAAAGTTCATAGCTGTTGATAAAAAATACGAATCTGAGCATTAACCAAGCAAGATTGCGTCAGCAATCAATTTTTTCTTTCGTACGGCTCACTCAACTATCGAGCAACAAATGCAAACCAAAAGCGACATGCTTGAAAGATATTTTTGTTCCAAGAAAGTGCGTCACAGACTACAAAAACTTATTTATCATTTAATCTGTTAATAATCAAACATTTTCATTAAATGTCGACACTGATAATGATTGCTAGCTTTTCTCCCCCTTGGATTTGTTGGTGTTCAGAGGTCGGTGCTTTTTTTTTTTGTATTAGTTATATTTTAAATAATTATTGTGAAATTGTGTGGCACTTTCAAAAGGGAGGACTGGTTCCCTAATCCCCCTCCCCTTGCTGTGTAGATGTCTGTATCAATCTTTGCACTCCGTGAAAAGTTCTTTTCTTCCCAGCCCTGATCACAATGACATAGGGTATATACTAGGGTAGGGCTACTTTAGTCATTTAAGCTTGTGCTTTCAATATTTGTAAACGTCCATGTCAATAGGCTATGACTGAATATGAATAGTTGCTTAATAATGTCATATGATTAATGAGGGTTGCCTAGTAATCAACTTTGGACCCAATTAGTCAGTTATACATTAAATTTTTTCTGAGTATAATAATAGCCCATCTGAGTAGTTTATATAAAAATGAGTTGATGGACAGAAAGACAATCTGCTGCTGAAACAGTAGACCATGGTTTGATTCTTGGTTTGGTAAAGTTAAAGACTGCAGTTTAGAAATTGATACCAAAGCTTCCCTGCTTAATGTTCTCAGGTTTAGCATTAAATTAAAAGAGAGTGATACCTCCATTGGCATCATGTGTTGTACCAGGCGGGCAAGTGGCAGATCGAAGCTTTGGCTGTGTTGCCAAGAAGGTGAGGGCATCGTTTTGCAATGACCCTGATCCGGTAATCTCTGTTCAGCTCACACCCCGCTCACGTTGTTGCATTCTTGGATAAGATGCTGTACAGTATAATGGTTATCTCTGCTTGGTGGCTTTGAACAAGCAGCAAATTCAGTGGACAAGAATTGAAAAAAATCCGCAGAAACATTAGATCACTGTTGATTGTCGAAACTCTTATGCAAATACGAATTCTTCCAAACCTAAAGTACTTACTGCAATGAAAAATAAACAGCCAATGTAGTCTATCCCCCCATGGATGGTAGTGGTTTTGAGTTTATTGCAATTCAAAAGTATTTTGGATTTTTTTAAATTCTGAAACACCACATAAAGTTAATTGTGTCTGTTTATTATTAACCTTGAGTGTACATCTGATGCAAACATTCAGTTTAAAAAAATATCAAGTAATACCTAAGGTATTCATACATTATCAGTGTTGAACAAAATCGGGAATTGGCCATTTAGACAATGTTTGGCATAAACATTTTCGACATTTTTGCTAGGCGAATGCATTGATATACAACAGTTTTGGGAAACCTAAAGCAACATTTGCGTAACACGAAACGTCACAAGCAGTGGTGTAAAAAGTACTTGAAATTTGTAAGGAAATAAAGTGCAAAGTATTAACCAATAAAAATACTTGAGTAAAAGTAAAAAAACATAGTAAATTTAGAAGTGCTCAACTGTAAGTACTTCTAAAAGTATTCAAGCGAAATAAACAAACTTTTCAATCAAGATCATGACAATTGGTCAACTACCTTTACATCACTGCCACAAAGCACTTGGTCCTCTAATACCTCGCTATCTCAAGAAGTCATGAATTAATACTTGTCGCAAGTTTTTTGTTACTACGTTCAAGACAATTAATTAAAAAGAACAACAACAACAGCTAAACTTCAAGATTTGAAATGGAATCGGAATCGTTTAATAGAGTCTTTGCTCAAATACTCAATCAATGTCATTGTTTACATCACATGCTAAAAAGTACTAATCTACTGTATCTACAAGATGGGCCAAAAGTCACAAACCATAGCCAATTCAGTATCTTTGGTGATAAACTTTTTGGGTTAGTTAATCAAAATTATCGTGAATTAATAAATATTGTGTAATATACAAAGCTTTACATGCTAGCTATTAGCATGAAAGTATGCAAATCTTTCTGAAAATTAAGTGATGTATCTTTTCTGATCTACTGCTTTTTCCATGTTGTCTTATTGATGGTATGTTCTGATTGCCAAATGTTTCTCAGTATCTTCAAATGGTTTTATTTTTGAATCCAGTTAAGTGATAAAATTTTAAACAAATTTATCCTCATTGTGGTTAATGGTTACGACATGCGAGATAGCTGTCAGTTAAGAGTTACTATGCTCTTTATCAAAACTTGAAAAATGCTTAGATTGGCTATAAGCTGAAGTTATAAAAAAGAAGTTTTCACTTAACATTGGGCTGTTTGCAATCATGGTAAGTACTCAGTTTTCATCTCTCAGTGCTTACTAGTTGATTTTTATGCTGTGTGTGCATTAAGTGGTTTGAACGATGAAGTGCTAAATGTTTTGTGTTTTCTAGATTGTTTGTTGAACAAGCAATAATTTAGCTTTGTATTCCATGACAAATGTACTATAATATTAACCAGTATCACACATTTTTGATTGAAAGTATTGCTTGCCTTCCAATGCACAGTAGTATTCTTAACATGATTCAAAGAAAATTTTAACTGGTTTAAAAAATGATGAAGAGCAACAGAGCTTTTGTGAGTGGTCCAAATGCTTCTGCTAAAATGACACTGACTCGAGTTCACAAGCAGCAAAGTATCCATCCTTTGAAGACCAGATTTTGGAAAATTCTATAGTAAGTAACTTTAAAAGGCTAATCTCTAAATTGAGGGGGTGAAGCATCCAGCAATTGTGGTAGCTTATAATTTAGTTTAAATCAAAATATAATTTTTGAATTTTTTTGTTTTTTATTTCGCAGGCTGCGGTTGCAAAGATTATCAAGAAACACAAAGAGATATGCCCCCTAAAAAGTTTTAGAAAACCCTGAGTTTTTTCTTTCAACCTGAATTGTAGGGAAAAAGAGAGACTGAATTATAGTATTTAGTGTTATTATTCAGTCTCTTGTGATCTTCCAGTGACATCCTATTGTGGTAAACCTTTCCTTTTCTGGAAGCTCAGGCTGCGAGAACAAACTCATGGTTTTTAAAAACTTTTTAGGGGGATATCTGTTTGTATTTGTTGAATATCTTTGCTACCGCAGCCCCAAAATGAGAACCAAAGTTTAAAATTATATTTTAATTTGAGCTTTTGTATTTGTAAACTACCGGAATTTGCTGGCTGCCCCCCCTTTAATAGCTAGAGAGTATTTTGAATGCATAAAGTATACTGGTACGTTTGTATTGTGACAAATATGCCTTAGTTGTCCATTTATGCTGGTATTTTTAGTAACTATCTGTTATCATTTAGTGATTAATTAAGAACTTAGCATGTTTAAAAATGGTTTTGATAACCTGAACCTACTAAGAGCATGATAAATGAATGTAATGATGTAAGTAGAAATTTTGTATTAAGAAAAGATTTTTCAAAGAAAATTGCAGACACAAATGCTATTGCAGAAAGTTGCATCATAAGTCGATTACCCTTCATGCCTCTAATTTCTTTTTGTCGTATTATTCTGAACTCTTCCAACATGAATGCATTTTCAAGTTCAAGAACGTAAATCATTGTTGTGAACGAGAATATCTTGTAAACTGCAGAAATTAAAACTCTTGTGGTTTCGTAAAGTATTTTTTAATGTTTTTCAGGATATGAAAAAGCGTCTAGAACAATCTTTCGGTGGCGGATGATGACAAACTTTCGATAAAATGCTGTGCTATTCTACTGAAAAGATTTGTCAACTGAAAGCGATACTATTTTTTTAATAAACACCGAGATTTCACTAGCAGAAGACTTCAACATCAGAAAACAGTCTCAACTATTGTTGTGCAAATCAATTGACCAACGCGTGCTAAACGTTTAACGATGCATGTGTTCCTGTCAAAACTCGCACAAATATCACAGTTTTCGAGACGGTTTAGATTACGCATCAAATCTGTTATGATAGTTTTCAAATATTATTGTTGATTATTTATTAGTGTCCTTTTTTCAACGCCGTAGCCAGCAGACGCATTGTACACAGTGCAGGCGTTTGTATTGATGTGAAACTTTCAAAAATCTTTGTAGCTCAGTCTCGGCAAGTGTTATTGCTTGTTTTGTATAAAAAAAATCAAGTTTGTCCGGATGTTAAAATAAGCGAACCGTTACGGAATATTTTGGAGTGAAAAATATATTAGCTCTACTCCAAAAAGAGGGAGTTTAATTTTCAATTGGTACCGGTACTTCGGTATCAATTTTGACAACGTACCAATACTTTGTACTCGATACTACCCGCCTCTGATAATGGATAATGTTTTCAAATTATTGTTTTCAATGAAACGTGCAAGATCGCTGCCTCAGGCTCTTTTGTCACGGGTAAAACTCGGTAAATTGTTCTGAAGTTTTGTCAACCGTTTGCTAAGTACTTGGTATTTCGAATCCGGGCCATCCATCCCAGCTTGCCTGAAAATTTTTAAAGAAGTTCTCTGTATTGTGTTAATTATTACCGTAATTAATGTATTATTACCGTAAGTTTCCACTGAGTTAATTATTGCCGTAAGTTTATACTGAGCGATTTTTCATTTCAAACTTTTTGCGTTTTCGATTTTCTTCATTTCAAATTTCTTCAAATAACTAAGTTGAACAAGACCTCATAGGTAAAGAATCAAAAAATGAGAAAATTTTTTCTTCACCTTTTTGCGATTTGCTAAGATTCTATCTCTCACAAATGAAGGATATGGGGCGGGCATGTGGAAGCTTTAAAGAATATGAATGGTTTGGTGAAAACTTAAGTATTTTGCCCGTTCTAAATCAGTATATCTTGATTACTTTGTCATTCTAGTTTATGATGTGTTGGGAGAAAGCTCAAATTTCGAAACACCCTGTAGTGATTGTTAAAGACGGTGAATAATCTAACCAATTCCGGTGGTTTACAATAGCTAAAATTTTACTATAATATTTGGTATTTTTTTTATAATTTTGGGACTGCAGTTGCAAAAATATTCAACTGATACAAAAAGATATCCCCCCAAAAAAGTTTTTGGAAACTCTGAGTAACTATTAGGCCTACTGTGGTTTTGGCGGGAAGAACAAAACTCAGAGTTTCCAAAAACTTTTTTCGGGGGGATAACTTTTTGTATTTGTTGAATATCTTTGCAACCGTAACCCCAAAATCCAAACAAAAAATATCAAAAATTATAGTTCAATTTTAGCTATTGTAAACCACCGGAATTGGCTGGATGATTCACCGCCTTTAAGAGTGTTTACACTTTACAATATCTGTCTAGCTATTCCAAAGTGAGCGTAATTTATTCTTGACGTGTAATGAGAAGTTCAAACGTGATGTGAAATTTATTTTTACCGGACAACTTTTTGTATTGCGTCATGTGTATTTGTCAGTTTATAAATCCGGCAATAAATTCTTGATACAATGATTTTGTAAATTGCTAGTTTCAGAGTTCGTGCATTTAAATCGGAGTAATTTTGCAATTAGATTTATTCAGCTCTCATGTTTGTTTAACCACACTAACTTTGGATTTCTATTCGCTGTGCAACATCACGACGGATGGACTGTTTGGCTCCTAATGGGAAATCAGCATTAATTATTTTTATCAAAAAACACTCCACACTCGATACCCCCTGAGCCCCCCTTTCGTAGGCCCTGGAAATAGTTATAGCTGTGGTGGTAATGTAATTGACAAAGTTCGTTGAAATGCAGTTATTTAAAGCAAGCCTAGTCAATATGATGAATATCAACAGCAGTTTTAGTTTAATTTGCAGTCTCGTACGGATTTGCATTGGCCGAGAAGGTAAAGGCGTTTGTTTTACTACGATCCTGATCGCTTGATTTGGGTTCAACTCGCACCCTGGTCACGTTGTTGCGTCTTGGATAAGATGGTTTACGATAATTATCTCTGCTTGGTGGCTTCGAACATGCAGCAAGTTTCGTGGACAACAATTGGAAGAAATTCACAAGATCATTGAATCACTGAAAACTCCTACGCGAATTCCTCCAAGCACGAAGTGGTCATAGCAATGAAAAGTGCGCGGATTGTCCACTATTTAGCATCTGACGATGTCCGGCAACATGAGGATATATATGCGCTACAAACAAAGCATAAGCATTGTATTGGTCATCAGAGTGAGACAGAGATAGTCGATTTTTTGAACAAAAACACAGCTGTAATTTATTTACAAAGATTGAACATGGATGCCTAAAAATTTTTTTTCTTTTGTTTTGTACAATAATTACGCAAGTTGCCTTGGTTTTTTATTGCATTTAGTTCATGAACAAGCCGCAAAAGGTGATGAAAACTGATTAACCAGTGTTATGACTGAGAAATTAATAATCTTTCGACATATGATAAGCTCCGCTCCGCTTCATCTCACAGAACATGCTAAAACCTTGACACCAAGTTCAATGAGTCCATTGGTGATCCTTTTCTTTGGTAATTAAAAAAATTTGGGGTGTATTATAAGGCAGTAGAATTGAAGATTTATTACAAGTGGGTGGGTTCAAAAACTTTGAACGTATTACTATCATTTACATGTCTTTCCCTTCTCCAGCAAAGTGTTGTGTAGTCGGAAACATTATTTCTTAATATTCGAGATTCAAGATTAAATACAAAAAAAATAAAGCTAAGCCGAAGCGTTCGTAATAGTGTACGGGTTCCTCAAATCACAAATCTATGAATTCGTTAATGCTAAGAAGGACTGTAAAAAATTGATTTCGGTTCCAAAAATCATCAGTTAAAAAAAATCGATAGTAGTTATGTATATGGCGTGTTCGGTGCACAGAGGTCACGTGACTGCACTGTAACCGTCCTTGTGTCTCAAATTAAGAGAGGTCACGTGACTGCACTGTCTCAATAAAAATCATTCAGTGCAAAGCAGGTCACCTGACTCTTAAAAAATGCACTGGAAACAAAATGACTTAAAATGCACTGAAACCGTCCTTGTGTTTCAAATTTTTTTTTAAATCGTGGTTCTCAGTCCACCCCTCCCGATGTTAGTAGGAGATATTAAACTCGCAATTGAGCGCTTGTCACATGTAACCAACTTGTGCTCATAATTACGCTTCAGTCGTGTTTAAATCTTTTCAATAATTAGTTTGATTTTGTCATTTTCTATAGGTTTCACTTTAATTGTAAAGCCATTGCTATCAAATATTTTCACTTTGGGTTTACCGTACGCCTTTTGTATTCTTTCAATGTCTTCTTTTGATAGAACATCACTTGATACTTTTGACCACTCGTGTTTATAAGTAGGATACATGATAGAATCTGTACTTTGTGAATGGGTTAAACCTAAACAATGACCTATTTCATGAATAGCTACTACAAATAAGTTGTGTTTGGGAGGTGTGGCTGTCAACAAACACTGCATTAGCATTTTATTCATTTCAATAATCACTTTTATTTTGTTTATTTATTTATTTATTTATTTATTTGTGTCAAGCGCAAAAGCACTCATAGAAAACGAAAAAAAAAAAAGAAACACACACACAAAAAAAAGTTTACAGTCATGCATTAATAATTCTAAAGCGCCAGAGAAGAACAGTAAGCTTCTCCCAAACCATTTACACTAAGCAAATCTATAAAGCGAGCAACATATTTCGAACAACAAAATCTGCAAGAGTGAAGTAATGAGTGAACAAACACATTGGTAGACCTGTGGCAACGATTCATAAAACGAAATAAAAGTTTGCGAACAAGGGCATCAAAAGTATCAACATTAGCCTCCACTTGAATCATTGTAAAACACTCGAAGACGTCTATAGCTCTCATGGATATAACAACACCACAGCTGACTAGCATACAATACACAACAATGAGCCCGAAATAACATATTTTTGATATCAGTTAATAATCACAATTATGGTGTATTTGACCAGTATTCTCGAATGTTAGGATAAGCATCCAACATAGCTTTTATATCACTTTTTAGGTTACAGACTTCCGAAAATGAAAGAGTCAGAAATTGAAATCGTGGTAAATTACCGATCAAATCAGCAATTTCTCTCTTCTTTCTGACACTTCGATCACCAATATTGATGTTTTCTTCCACCCATGCTTTCCATGTTTTGTAAATATAGCCTTTTGCTCTTTCTTCTCGCCATAATGCGTGGAGAATGTTCAAAGCTTTTCCGCAACGAACATGAAAGCAAAGAGACTGCTTGTTTACGGTCTTTTCACGTTGAACACATTTTGTTAAATATTCAGTCAACGAATTGATCGTCTTTTCTTCCGGTTCAATAAACCCTGGTTGAAAATCTGCAGTGGAAAGATTTTGAACTAAATATTCATGCAACTTTTCGCCAACAAGTCTCTCTTTTTTTTATAAGGAATCGGCAACTTGCTTGAAGGTTTGTTTGGTTCAATATTTAATGGTCCATTTATCTCCAACTCATCTAGGTAATTTAACATGTCTTCATGATACTTTTTATGCTCTCTGATGATTTGCAATTCACTTTCATTCCAATAGTTGTTAATCATTTTATCGCAGCTGCTCCACACTCTTCTAATCAACTTGTTGCAACCAACGTAAACGTCTAAATGTCCTTTCTCTTTCATACAAACAGCTTATTAAGCTTGTCTGTGACGTAATCACGTATTTAGTTAAAGTACGCGTTTTTTCCATTATAACAATCAAGATGCGATGGTCGAGTGGGTAAAGTCGTCTAAATGTCCTTTCTCTTTCATACGTAAACGTCTAAATGTCCTTTCTCTTTCATACAAACAGCTTATTAACCTTGTCTGAGACGTAATCACGTATTTAGTTAAAGTACGCGTTTTTTCCATTATAACAATCAAGACGCGATGGTCGAGTGGGTAAAGCCGTCGCTTAACTTTTACAGTAACGAACAGGTTCGAATCCCAGTGAAGTCAAAGAACATTCTGGAATGCCGCGAAACCACCAGTTCCGCGAAATTACGTCACTCAAGAAAAGAACATTCTCGAATGCCG
The DNA here is from genome assembly GCA_963965965.1 of Trididemnum nubilum. Lineage (NCBI taxonomy): Eukaryota > Metazoa > Chordata > Ascidiacea > Aplousobranchia > Didemnidae > Trididemnum > Trididemnum nubilum. The sequence goes on along the minus strand of OZ014471.1, from coordinate 47,786,522 downwards.
CGGAACCACCAGTTCCGCGAAATTACGTCACTCAAGAAACAGAAGACCAGGTTCGAATCCCAGTGAAGTCGGAAAAAATCCAAAATAGCAGGTTCGATTCTCAGTGAAGTTAAAGAAACAGAAGATCAGGTTCGAATCCCAGTGAAGTCAAAGAAAATGCTTGATTAACAAGTTAAACGTAGCTTATCTTTTTGTTTGTCGAAATTTTTACAATAATTTCATTTGAACTTCTAAGCTTTAAATTCATTAATCTGTTGTCATAACGTATTTTGTTAATGTGTTTTATTTTTTCACCATTTTTTAATAGCCCATGATGACATTCCCATATAAAATTATGAACCAAGATTCTATCCCAGTAATCTTCAACAGTGATTTCATAATAACCTCTTTCATTTATGCTTCCAAATGTTGGTTCTCTAGCAACAACATGAACAACGCATCCATCAATGCTCCCAGCGTATGCTTTGTGTGTTGGATGAAAATAAAACTCACGATTTTCAATGACTAATTTATCATTCATTTTTATTTAACTACAGACAAAATTTTCTTAAGCATAAAAATTACTTAAAGATTATATTTCTATTATAATAAAAATGAACCAATCAAATATTTTAGATCAGGCGGTTCCAGATATTGGAGTTTCTACTTTAAAACCGTCACCCTTTAGAAATTTTCCCCCAACCTTAAAGAAAATAGCTCTTAATGCAGCTGGTAAAGTTCAAAAGCGTATAAATGATTTTGCCGATTGGCTGATGGCTTACATACCACCAACTATTAAAGCAAGTGCTTCAGCAGCATTTCAAAAAATTTTAAATCTTTTTCCTAAACGGGTAATTAAAGTGCAGTTACTCAAAACTGCTCTGAAAAACTATACTAAATCTTATGATGTAGATATTGTTGATTTTAGCCCATTGAAACAATTGAATGAAACAGAGAAGGTAGTGCAAGATAAATTACGGTTAGACCTGGTTAAAATGAAAGGATTAAAAGTAACAATTACTGTTAAAATTACATTTGAAAAACAAACAGAAGACAAAGCAGTAACCAAGACGGCTTTTTTTAACAGCAGAGCAATTGTCATCTTAAATAAAGATGATGTGAGTGAAATGCAACAAAATGCATCCAATCAAATAATAAATAAAATTGGAAATTGGCTTAGTGAAGGTTCTGGATGGTCTATATTTTCTGTCGATGGGCACTTCGTTAACTTAGTTCAATATACCCCTCTTCATGGATCAACTCATATTGCATTACCGGAAGAACTTCGAAATGCTAAGAAAGGACTAATTAACATCAAAAACAAAGACAACGAATGCTTTAGGTGGTGTCATTTAGCTAAAGTATACAGTGAGAAAGTAAAAAGCAATCGTGAAAGAATAAGTCATTACAAAAAATATGTAGACACACTAAATTATGACGGTATAGAGTTTCCAGTTTCTATCAAGCAAATACCAAAAATTGAAGAACAAAATAACATCAGCATTAATGTTATTGGTTATGAAAACAAGCAACGCTTTCCTTTATTTGTGTCTAAAAAGGTGTGTGAAACAACTCTCGATTTGTTATTGATAATGGAAGACGAAAAGCAACATTATGTTTGGATAAAAGAATTTAATAGATTTATGTATAATCAAAGCAAGCACCAACACAGAAAACATTTCTGCAGATATTGTCTTCAATGTTTTAGCAGCGAGGAAATTCTACACAAACACACACCAAACTGCATAATAATAAATGGAAAGCAAGCAGTACAAATGCCCAAAAAAGGTAGCTCGGTGAAGTTTAATAACTTTCAAAAACAACTACCAGTTCCCTTTGTTATATATGCTGATTTTGAAGCAATAACTCAAAAGATTGACAGCTGTCAGCCAAATGATGAAAAGTCCTACACAGAAAGATACCAAAAACACATCGATTGCGGCTATTCCTTCAAGGTAGTTTGTTGCTATGACGATAAATTCAGTAGACCAATTCAACTGTATAGAGGTAAAAACGCTGTTTATAAATTTTTGGAAGCTATGTTGGAAGAAGTTGACTATTGTGAAAAAACGAAAAATGAACATTTCAATCAACCTATGGATTTAACGAACAAAGATGAAGAAAACTTTCAAGCAGCTACAAAATGCCACATTTGTAAAAAAGGCTTTTCTGAGGAAGACAAAAGGGTTAGAGATCATTGTCACGTTACAGGAAAATACAGAGGGGCGGCACATAATGAATGTAATAGAAACTTCAGACTTACTCATAAGATACCAGTAATCTTTCATAATTTAAGGGGTTATGATTCACATTTTATTATGCAAGAAATAGGAAAGTTTGAAAAGGATATCAAAGTAATTCCAAACAATCTAGAAAAATACATGGCTTTTTTCTTAGGCAAACATTTAAAATTTATCGATAGCTTCCAATTCATGAGTAGCTCATTAGAAACTCTGGTTAAGAATGTTCCACTTTCTGACTTAAAATACACATCACAAGAATTTCAGGATGAAAAACTAGAACTAATGAAAAGAAAAGGAGTTTATCCTTACGATTATATGAACAGCTTTGATAAGTTTGACGACAGAAACCTCCCACCAAAAAAGGAATTCTATAGTCTTTTAACCGATGAAGATATAAGCGATGAGGATTACAAGCATGCGCAGAATGTGTGGACTACTTTCAAGTTGGAATCCATGGGACAATACCACGACTTGTACCTTAAGTCAGATGTTTTGCTGTTAGCAGATGTATTTGAGAAATTTCGAAAGACTTGTCTTCAATATTACGAATTAGACCCTTGCCATTATTTTACTTCTCCCGGTTTATCATGGGATGCGATGCTTAAAATGACTGAAATAAAACTGGAATTAATGACAGATATTGACAAATTTCTTTTCATTGAAAAAGGTGTGAGAGGGGGAGTTTCATACATTTCTAAAAGATATGCTAAAGCTAACAACAAATACATGAATAATTACGATTCAAAGCAGCCATCAAATTATATTACATATCTTGATGCAAACAATTTATATGGATGGGCAATGAGCCAAAATTTACCAACGGGTGGTTTTAAATGGCTATCAGAAAAAGAAATTGATTTAGCAAATTTACCTAAAGGAAAAGGACTAATACTAGAAGTTGACCTGGACTATCCTGAACACCTTCATGATAGTCATAATGACTATCCACTAGCTCCAGAAAAAATGGAAATTAAACATCACCTCCTTTCAGACTACTGTAAACAATTACAAACTCAGTTTAATATAAAAGTTGAAGGAGTTAAAAAATTAATACCTAATTTAAAGTCAAAACAGAGTTATGTTCTTTATTACAAAAACTTAAAGCAGTATATTGAATTAGGCTTAAAAGTTACAAAAGTACATCGGGTATTAGAATTTAACGAATCACCTTGGTTAAAAAAGTATATTGATTTCAATACAGAAAAACGAAAAACCGCCAAGTCTGACTTTGAGAAAGATTTTTTTAAACTTATGAACAACTCAGTGTTTGGAAAAACAATAGAAAATCTTCGTAAACGTGTCAATGTTACTCTGATCAACGAACCAGAAAAACTATTAAAGCATTGTGCAAAACCAACCTACGTTAGCAGCAAAATATTTAATAAAAATCTTGTTGCAGTTCATAAAATCAAAGCATCTTTAACCCTAAACCGCCCCGCTTATGTGGGAATGTGTATTCTCGATATTTCAAAAACGTTGATGTATGATTTTCATTACAACTACATTAGAGAGAAATATGGCAAGAATGCAAAACTCTTATTTACAGATACAGATTCAGTAACATATGATATAAAAACAGAAGACGTATACAAAGATTTTTGGGCTGACAAAGACAAATTCGACTTCAGTGGTTACAAAGAAACCTCAAACTTTTATGACCTAAAAAATAAGAAAGTAATTGGAAAGATGAAAGATGAAACCGCAGGTGTGCCAATAGTAGAATTTGTAGGACTTAGATCTAAAATGTACAGCTACGTCACAAAAGATGAAAGAGGTTGCAAAACTGCAAAAGGAATTAAGAAAAATGTAGTGAGGAATCTGTTAAAGCACGAAGATTACAAAAACACGCTCTTCAATAATCGTCAAATGTTTCATAAAATGAAATCAATTAGAAGTGAAAACCACAAAATTTATTCCGTTGAAATCAACAAGAAGTCTCTTTCATGTTTTGATGATAAACGATATATTCTTTCTAATGGAATTGATAGTTTTGCTTATGGTCATTATTAATTTAAAAAAAAAAAAAATATGCTATTATAAAAAAAGATGGATGAAAATTGTTGTGAAAATCTTGACATAAAAATTATAAATGGAAATAGAACTTATATTAACTGTGGTGTAGTTCATCACCCATATTTCGTAAACGACTGGATTGATTATAACCCACGTAATGTTGTCTTACGTAAATCAGTTTACAGTAGAACTGCTTATGTTAAAAGTAAAATAGAGCAACTTAGATTGTCTCCTAATGAAACACGAGCATTCATGGACGTTTGGGTAATTGTGGAAAGTAGATTAAAAATTATCACTGGTAAAAGGTTTCCTAAGATAGATTTTTTTATAAATAAAATCTTAGAATATTTAGACATTTCCAAACAACCTTCATACAAAATTAGTGATGCATTACGTAAAAAATATGAAATCATGTGGAAACAAATCGTTTAGCATGTAATTTTTCATAGCTTTCAGAAATTGGTGGACATATATCAGCAACTTGGTCATCAACCATAGCAAGTTCTCTTTCGAAAAACTCGTCAATATCACCAGATCTTAAAAACAATTTTAACTTGTTGAGTAATTTCTGATACGATTGATAAGCATATCTACAAGACTCAGTTTTTTTGGAAAAATTTTTCTGCGTCGTTATTGTCTGTAAAAGAACGCCTGTACCACTAACAGACGCCAAGAAAATCGGATTTAATGTAACAAAACCAACCACGGCCCCAGTTGTAGTAAAAATAACAGATGACAGCTTTAGAGCTAAGTCCATTCTTTTAAATTTTTTAAACATTTTCTTATAACACCAATACTGTTTGTGATAAGTGTGATACAGATTTGTCAATTCATTCACTTGTTCTTGAGTCAATTTTCTACTAATGTGGTTAAAGTCCATTGTTTATTTTACGATATACAATTACGCTTCTGGTTGATCACCCACTTCAAGCTGTTTAACTTTAATTACAACGCTGCTCATATTCATTGATACCGAAGAATTTGAAGAAACATAGTTGTATTGTATGCGAAACTCATCTCGAGAAGGATTAGGAAAAACAATGCAGTTTAAATTAAAGCAATCAAATGGGGGTGTTACCGTTGTTTTACATATTTTATCTGTTTCTCCTTGACTAACACGAATTATATCAATATGTAATTTGTCTTCATCATCATAACTGGTAACTTTCACAAGTCCGCTTACGCTTATTTCGATGTAACTGCTGGTTACCTCATCTCTCAAATGAATACTATCGGATTGCAAAGACAGAAAATCGTTCCCAGCGACAAGAGGTACACTCACGAAATGCAAATTGTGATCTGTATTAGTACGAACTGAATAAATAGCACTTGATGGAATTGGCCTCGAAGAAGCACCCAAAAATATTTGAAATTTTGGGCGATATATATTTCGTTTAAAATAACGTTTATTTATTGCACTGGTAGGTTCGGAAGGTCTACCTACGTTGAAAATGGTATGATTTTTCATATCTAAGTTTCGTGAAATGGTTACATTATCGTCTTCGGTTTGAATGTGTTGCGTTATTTGGTCAACATAATTTTTGTTTGCTGCTTCACCCGGTGCTGTGGGATCTCGTAAATTTATGATAGTGTGTAATCCTTGTAAGTTAATATTATCTCTCACATTTGTAACTAAATTTTCAACAAATTGCTTAGTTGCCGCATCAGAAGGTAGAATGGGTTCAACAAGTCCTTTTAGAATCAATGATTCACCTAATTCAATTGATGCGTTGTTAGGTGGAATATTTTCTATACGAAAGACCCTGTTTGGTAAACGACCAAGTACTTCCACACCATATATTTGAGACCTCTGAATTTGAATTTGAGTGGGCGATACAACATTTTGACCATCGTTGTTTATACCTAAAGTAGCCAACCTCGAACCAAACTCAGAGCTTTCGGCAAAGTGGACAATGTTGCTAATTGCATTATCCAAGAATCCTTTATTTACACTATCTGATTCTGTTACAGGATTGGCTAAGTTTGTAATTTTGTGGTTGTTTAAGTTTAAATCACCATACATTATATCTCCTGACTTGGAAACTTTGTGTTCAATACCTACAACCTTAACAGTACTTGAAGATTGACTTCCACTTGTTCCAAATTTTGAAATATTCATTTTGTCCTTCTTTATTATAAATGAACATAATAAACTTTGATAAATATTTAAGTGGGGACAACAAGCAAATCAAACATCATTATCTTCTACCAGATTGTCATTACATGATAGTAGGATCGACAGGGTCAGGAAAAACAAATTTGCTTTTAAACATGGTTCTCAAGTGGATGAATTACGACCTTTGTTGTGTTTATACTGTTAATCCTGAGCAAGATAAGTATCGATTTTTAAAAGAGCAAGGTATTGAAGTGCTAAGCCCTGAAGACTTGCCTCCAGTAGAAGAGCTTGACCCTCAACAGAAAGTAATAGTTTTTGACGACATTAAGCTAGACAACATGAAAAAACTGATGGAATACTTTTCTTTATCTAGAAACAAAAATTGCAACTGTATTTACCTCACTCAGTCATACTTCAACACTCCGAAGTACATAAGAAGAAACACTAACTGTTTTGTTTTTTTCGGGAACTTAGACAACAAAGATATCAGACACATTACTGACGATCATGCTAAAGGTATAACAAAAGAAGAAATGGAGTCGATTTACCGTGAAGCAACCAAAGATCCTTACAATTTTATGGTGCTGGACAAAACAGCCAAACACCTACCCCTTCGTTACAGAAAATGCTTTGACCATTTTTGGGCTTAAGCTTTATATGCTATATAGTAAACATGCCATTTGTAAATGAAGAAGAGTTGAAAAACAAAAATAAACTTGTAAAGGATTATATTAATAACCGAAAGCTTTTGAAACAAAAGCTGCAAAAAGAAATTGTAGCCAAACAACAACTGCAAAAGTCTGCCTCTGAAATATTTCGTCCCATTACTAAAACGTTTGAAGAAACTCAGAAAAAAAACTGATAAAAGGCAAGACCTACTAATTCAACACATACAGCAACAGCTTGCCATTGAAGATAAACCTCGATCAATTTATACTGTGCACTTTGAGAGTGCTTTCGATAACGAAGAAAAAGAATTGCTGCCACAAAACAATTTTGAGACTGATATTGTTGAGCTTGTAAAACGCGGGCCAGATTACATAAACGCATTGAAAGACAGAGCTAGATTAATCAATCAAAGATTAGGTGGTTTACGAAGAAGACGTGATGCTGATACAGAAGTGATTGATGAGCAAATAAAAACTTTTAAAAAGTACACAGAAAAATTAAATAAATTATTAGGAGCAATGGAACTTACCTTTGGAAAAGGGTTTAAAGATCCCAACAAACTTTGTGAAAGACTTAATTTACTAGTAGCAGCCAAACAAGCCGGCAATAACAACAAACGTTTGGATCAAGAAATTGCAAACATTTTGAAAAAACTAAAATTAAACAAATGCATTTCACACTGCGACCACCAAAAATTATTTGACAATATATTAAAATGACATCAATACCACTTTTCTTTGACTCTAGGAAAGGACAAGGAAAATCAGAAGATTTTATAACTAGCTTTAATCCACCGTTGCAACTAGACATTAAAAAAAGTTACGAGATGTCCTTAATCAATGCTCAAATATGGTACTCTTGGCATAACATAACGAGCAGCAATAATAAATTTTTTTATTCACCAGATGGAGTAGCTGCACGACTATTATCGATTCCTCCAGGTAGCTATAATATTGAAGATCTCAATAATGAAATCAAGTACTTGATGGAACAGAGACGTGATGACAAAAATAATATAACTATAACACCAAATTTTAATACATTAAAATCAAGAATTGAACTTAAAAATGATTACATAGTTGATTTTCGAATTCCAAATTCAATAGGTGACGTTTTAGGATTTGGTTCGGCATTTTTGGGTGTAAATGGAATTCATAATAGTCAAAATCCTGTAAATATTACAAATATCAACAGCCTTCAGATTCATTGCAGCTTAATTGATGGAAGTTACATAAACGGAGCGTCTAGTGACTTACTTTATACTCTTAGTCCAAACGTACCACCGGGATATTTGATTCAAGTTGAACCTAAGCAAAACATTTACGTTCCAATCAAAAATTTAAGTCAAATTGATAGTATCCGATTCTCTATAAAAGATCAAGATAACAATTTTGTAAATATGAATAATGAACGAGTGACTTACTATGTTCACCTGAGAGAGATTATGTAGTTTAACTATAAATGTTATCACAAAGAGAAACTAGATTTCATAAAAAGAAAATCATAGGTGGAAGTTTGCTTAAAAATGTTTACGACAAGGTAAGGAACGTAATCAGCACTGGTTCTAAGATACTTAACAGAATTCCTACTGGAGTGAAGACTGAGATTAAAAAACTAGCTGCACCTTTACTGAAAAAAGCCTTAGAACCCACAAAAAAGGCATTAGAACCAATCTTAGAAAATATACCAATAAACAAGCAAATTATCAATGACAGAGAATTAGAAAATCTCAACGACAGATCGAGAGCTATCTTAAGTAATTTAATTGCTGGATCAGGATTTAAAAATTATATGTCTTAATTATAAAATGACAGAACTAACGAATCCATATTTGCAAATTAAAGAAACAAACTTAGTCGACAATTCAATTACTGAGTTCGAATATGTCGAATACCTTCCGAGAGACTCCAATAACATGAACAAAGATGGTCAGCACATTATTGAAACAAAAGATGAAGATGTTTTTCTTCTACCGCATAAAGCATACCTAGAAATCAGAGGAAAACTTCAAACTAATGCGAATGCTAATTACAATAACAATGACGTAATTTCATTGGTAAATAACGGTTGGTCTTTATTTCAAACTGCGCAATATCAATTAAATAACCAAACTATAGAAAACATAAACCTTTATCTACCTCAAGCATCAACAATACTCAATTTAGTTAGCTTTAGTGATGATTATTCAAGATCAACCGCCTCTAACATGCTGTGGTTTAAAGACACTGGAACTGGTTCCCCATCTCTTAAACAAAATTTTGGTGGTGTAGCTGATGATGCGAATGCAAATGCTGTACGTGATGGTCTTAGAGCAATCGTAGAAATATACAACAACAATCTACAAGCAAATATTGGTTTCACCGCAAGACAGAACATTACTACGGGAAATAAGCAAATTACTTTAATGCTTCCTCTTTCCCAAATATTTGGATTTTGTCGTGATATCGATAAGGTCTTTAGGGGTGTTAAACACAGTATAGTCGTGGATAGAGAAACATCTAATAACTATATTTTACGTGCAAATGGTGTTGCTGCTGGTAAGTTTAACATAAGTCATATTTCTTTGTGGATGCCTAAAGTGAAACCAAGTTTAAGAGTTGAATCGGAAATAGATGCTACGTTAGTAAAAGGACATATAAAACAGCTATACTTTGAACAAATGAGAGTGTATCGAACAATGTTTCAGTCAACAGAAACAAGCATGACTTGGAGAATAACAACCCAGCCGGGAACAGAACTTCCTAGGCATGTGTTTGTTGCGTTTCAATCGAGTGAACGAGATAACAACCAGCAGCTAAATAACATGATTTTTGACAATGCAAACTTAAGACGTATTAGTTGCAGAATAAACAGCATTCAATATCCTGAACGAGAATTTGAATGTAATTTTACTCCACAAAATAGAAATTATTCGCGCTTATACATGAGTTTTCTAGAGGCTGTAAACAAATACCAAGATGCCGACACGGGCTGTCAATTATCAGCTGAAGACTGGGCTAGTTTGTATCAATTCATCATTTTGATGTTAGTAAACACAATGAACGACTTAAAAACAGCTCGGCAGATATTGAAATAAGGTTTAGTCTTGGTGGTAACTTTAGAAATATTGCAAATAACGCTGACCAAGCTTTCTATGTTTATGCAGTCGTACTTTCTGATAGATACCTTCAGTTAGAAGGACTTTCAGGTCGAATGAATATAATTATCTGAGTATAAATAAAAATGTATGTTAAAATCGGATTAAATTTATCACAATTTCAAAAAGATAAAATAAAACAAGCTTTTCAAAACAAAATTGGGCTTACACTCACATTTAATAACCACCAGTTACAGGGATCAGACTTTCTTGGTTTAACAAAGACGCAAGTTAACAAAATAAATGATGCTAAAGCAAAAGGTTCAGGTGTTACTTTGAAGCTATCAAAACTACAAATTTCAAAACAGGGTGGTTTTATTGGAACTCTTTTAGCAGGTTTAGCAGGTAGCTTGCTACCCAGTTTGTTAGGAGGAAAAGGACTTGTGTTACCTGGATCAAAGGGTAAAGGGCTTATGTTGCCTGGAACAAAAAGACAAGGTAGGTCTTATCGCTTCGACGAACCTCAGATTCTCGGAAAAGGTTTAATACTAGGAAAAAATTCTCCTTTCAAAAATGTTCCGATCTTGGGTTTGATTTTATAAAGTCTAATATAAAATGTACCACGATTACTCATTGAACTTGACACAAAATCAAAAGAAAAAAATTGCAAATGCATATAAAAGCAAAACTAGTGTAAGTGTTAGACTAACAAATGCAAGTTTACAGACTAAAGGCAACGTTAGTTTGCAACTGACGAGTCGACAGATAAATAGAATTAACAAAGCAAAAGCGTCTGGACACGGTATACAAATAAACTTTAGTAAAACGCAATTGCAAAAACAAGGTGGTTTCTTAAGTAGCTTACTTAATTTAGGAAAACTAGTGTTACCGTTTTTAGCTAAAAAGGTTTTGCCAACTTTAGGATTAGCAGCTGCTTCCGGGGCCATCCAAGGAGCAACTAATAAAGCAGTAAATAAATGAAGCCATTAACAAACTTAGACATTGATAAAATCATGATTAAGTGTGACAATTATCGAGGAACATTTAGCAAAGATATGTTACCAAAAGCAATGAATAAAAATGAGTCAGCTGTCGTAAACTTGCAAGATTATTTTGCGGGTAGTGGAACTCATTGGGTTTGTGTTTACAACGAAGAAAAATCAGATAAAGTAGAATACTTCGACAGCTTTGGACTTGTACCCCCAAATGAAGTTGTTAAATATATGAAGGCTACAAACAAAAACATTATTTACAATGATGCTCAAATTCAAAATATTAACTCAATTCTTTGTGGTTACTACTGTGTGTATTATATAACAGAGCGAAATAAGGGGAGAACAGCAAACGAACTATTGTTAGATTTTCATGAAAAACCTACACCTTTTAATGAAATGTTTATGAAGTTTTATGTATCATATATTAAAGATGGAAACTTATTGCGTTAGAGAAAAGAAAAAAACTAAATGTGTTCCAGGTTCTGATCAAATTATAAAAGCAAAAGGAAATGGTCGCCTGATGTTACGTTGCATTTGTGCTAGTTGTGGTATTACAAAGCATAGTTTCATTAAAACCAACAAAAAAGGAGGCTTGTTAGACCTTCATGCTGCGATAGGAAAATTACCAAAACCAAAAGGTGGGTTCACTCTTCCAAGTCACAAGTACACTGGGCCATATAATCCTTTGGATAAACAACTTGATTCGAACGACCAACCTTTACCGGGGCAAGAACCTTACAATCAAATAGATGCTATTGCAATGAAACATGATATTTGTTATCGTGATAATGACAATAAAAAAGGTAAACTAAAATGTGATAAAGATATGTTAGACAGTTTATCGCAAACAAAAACGAAAGGTATCCGGGAATCGTTTGATAAAAAGTTAGTACAAGCAGCAATTGGAACTAAATATAAGTTGGGGTTAGGTGCAAAAAACGGGAAAAGGCGTCGTGGCAAACAGAACTAGCTGATGAACTACACAAACCAGTAAAGAAAAAGTTTCTGCGACGCCGAGTTATAAGCAAATCAATTGATGAAATATGGGCGGCTGATTTAGTAGAAATGCAAAAGTTTAGCAAATGGAATAAAGGTTACCGATATTTACTTATGGTAATTGACGTATTTTCTAAATTCGGATGGATAGTCCCTTTGAAAGACAAAACGGGTAAAACTGTTGCTAATGCTTTCAAGAAAAACTTCAAAGAAAAAAGAATCCCAGAATTCTTATGGACTGATAAGGGAAAAGAATTTTACAACAAAAATACGAAAAGCCTGTTGGACCAACACAGCATTAAATTATACTCAACTGAAAATGAAGAAAAAAAGTTCTGTTGTTGAACGTTGGAATCGCACTATCAAAAATAAAATGTGGAAGCAATTTACAAAACAAAGTTCAACTCAGTACTTAGACATGCTACCTGAGATAGTTGATGAGTACAATAACAGCTATCATTCATCCGTGAAAATGACACCTGTTCAAGCAAGCGAAAAAGAAAATCAAGGAATTGTTTACTATAATTTGTACGCTAAAATTAAACCAATAAAAACAAAAGCAAAATTTAAAGTTGGTGACACAGTTAGACTTTCAAAATACAAGCGAAAACTTTTTGACAAGGGTTTTACTCCAAACTGGACAGAGGAACTGTTTTTAATTTCTAAAGTTTTAAATACCAATCCACACACTTACGAAATCACTGATCTTCGTGGTGATTCAATTTCTGGAACTTTCTATGAACAAGAACTTTTGAAAACGAATCAAACTAAATTCAGAATAGAAAAAGTTGTTCGCAAAGATAATAAAAAGAAATCGGCATTAGTTAAGTGGTCTGGATACAGCAATGATTTTAATAGCTGGATTCCGATTGAAGAATTAGAGCAACTTAAATCTACATATAAATAAAAGATGTTTTGTGGATTTCAACCTTCAAATTTATCAGTTCCAGAAAATATAGAAGATATAAAACAAAAGTGGAATAAACGTGTTTTAACTTACTGTATCACGAACTTAACACCAAAACTTACAGAAGAATCGATACACAAACAAATTGATTCTGCTTTTAAAGTTTGGGATAAACCTACAGCACTTAAATTTAAGAAAGTACAGCCAAATGAGCCCTGTGACATAAAAATTAGTTTTTGTGCCAAGGAACATGGCGATGGATTCCCTTTTAAAGGTAAAGGCGGTGTTTTAGCTCATGGATTTTATCCAGGTTCAGGAATTGGGGGTGATTTACATTTTGATGCTGATGAAGATTGGACAGACCAAGAAACACCTCCCAAACACAACTTATTTGTAGTAGCTGTTCATGAAATAGGTCATTGTTTAGGTTTAACCCATTCACAAAGTACAGATTCTATCATGTATCCTACTTATAAACACGAGTGGTCAAAAGTATCAAGTGATGTTCTATCAAAAGAAGACATTGAAAGAATACAAAAGGCGTACGGTAAACCCAAAGTGAAAATATTTGATAGCAATGGCTTTACAATTAAAGTGAAACCTATAGAAAATGACAAAATCAAACTAATTATTGAAAAGATTTAAACACGACTGAAGCGTAATTATGAGCACAAGTTGGTTACATGTGACAAGCGCTCAATTGCGAGTTTAATATCTCCTACTAACATCGGGAGGGGTGGACTGAGAACCACGATTTAAAAAAAAAATTGAAACACAAGGACGGTTTCAGTGCATTTTAAGTCATTTTGTTTTCAGTGCATTTTTTAAGAGTCAAGTGACCTGCTTTGCACTGAATGATTTTTATTGAGACAGTGCAGTCACGTGACCTCTCTTAATTTGAGACACAAGGACGGTTACAGTGCAGTCACGTGACCTCTGTGCACCGAACACGCCATATACATAACTACTATCGATAAAGGTGTGACCTTTTTTACATTTAGACTGATGATGTCCCATTTTGGAGCTGAAATCGATCTCCTATCACTTTACAATATTTTAAGGTAATTGGACGTCCATTAACCTGCAATATTTTTTAAAATCTGAAACAGACGCAAGCAATTGCCAAAGCAACTTACAGTACTTCACATTTAAGGAAGATTCTTCAATTCATCAAAAATGAATTGTGTTACTCTGATTCCCAATAAAATTTGAGAACAAATCAAGAACAAAAAATTAGTCTGAAAATTAATAAGTAAAGCCAGCAGCCTCAAACTAAATTTTATGACTTTTCAAATTTTCTTGCAGAATCAGCAACACGGTGTGTAATATTCTGCAAGAAGTTCTGCGAAGTCATCCTATTCTGGTCTCACGAAAGTTTAAAATGCCGAGTTGCCTATGGTACGGAGTCAAACGGACTAAATCTACGGTATATGTGCAGTTAAGGGGAATAGTAGAAGCTTTTTTTACCCCAAGTAGTTCTCATTTCTTGATTAAAAACGATCTCGAGCAGTAGGTCTACCTCTTTAATGGTTTTGCTGCTATGGGGCTGTGATCGTTTTGTTGAAACAAGAGTGTATTAATTATTATCTATGAATTATAAAAATTAAACGCAAAACCGCACGATTTACTACCCAACGTTTTGACGAACTTTCAAAATACTGTACCGGGACTTGTACAGTAGCTATAGTTTATGAACAGATTTTGGAAAATTTTGAAACTGCTTAACTTACACTGCTGGTTTCTAATACTTCATTTGAAAAATACTAGAGGGAGGCAAAACCGTTTCAGGGGTCGACTTATATCATGCAATTACTATGCATGCGCATTAAGTTATATAAAAATAATATTATTGCTATTTCTCTAGAATGCTTGAATGTTTTTTTCCTTTAAATTTGTTGTTTGTTTATTATTTTTTTGTATAATGATTTTTTTTCGTCTTTTGTTTAATTTGGTATTTTGAAATAATTATTTTAATATTTAAAATCAGAGGTGGAGTCGAGGACATAAGGCTTGAGGATAATTGTAATTGTAATTGTAATCTGTAATTGTAATTGTAATTACATTTTTATTCACCAAGTTGCCTTGGCCAGGAGACAGCGAAATGACCTTTCGGTCTTCGAGTCAAGCTGCCACCTGCCCATCTGTCTACCACACACGATGGAGGCTTCACACTGTCCCTTTAATTGCTGAACGTCAAGCAGGGAAGCTGTGAATACCAATTTTTATAGTCTTTGGTATGACTCGACCGGGAATCGAACCCGTGTCTACCGCTTCAGTAGCAGACGCTCTATCCACTCGACCACTGATCGGTATACAAAAATATCATAAAATATCCGAGGCCAAAGGACAGGAATGCGAAGAACACAAAAATAAGATAAGGCGAAGAACACAAAAATATCCGAGGCCAAGGACAGGAATGCTCAGGCGCGTAGCCAAGAATTTAAAATGGGGGGGCTGTTTTGGCGGCTGGAAGTAACATCAAACGATCTTGATCCAGATTTCAATCGGTTTTCACTCAGATTGAGCCGATTTTTCTGTCCAAACTTAGGTGATCTGCAAAAAAAAAAACAAAAAAAAACGGTCTTTAGCCAGGCTCAGCTTGTCTGGTCGTAATCACATCAGGTCCTTAACCACTTCTGATCGCCAATATCATTGGGAGGGAGGCTATTCTGTTTTCTGGGCAAAAATCCGCCTTAAAAATGCTAAAAACGTGGTATTTTGCATAGTCTTCAGGCCAATGGAGGGCTATAGCCCCCCCTCGCTACGCTACTGGGAATGGTCGAGGCCAAGGACACAGGCGCAAGAGTTTCCAAAAAAATATATATATAAATTTTTAAGGCGATCTCCAAAAAAAGTCCTTCAAAAAGTTTTTTTAGGCGATCTCAAAAAAAAGAACAAAAAGGTCTTCGAAAATTTTCCGAAAGGTTTCTGGCGTTTTCCAGCATAATTTTAACGGTTCAAAAAATAGTACTGTCTTTTTGAGGACTTGAGGCTTCGAGGCCCAAGGTAAAGTCAAGGATTTCAAAATGTGTTCTTGAGGACTCTACCTTTCTTTAGAATACGAATCAAATCTTTTATTATAGTCGCTGTAATACGCCGGAGCGTGTGAGTTGGCAGGGCCCATCCCTTCTCATTGCGCCCGGAAAACCCAGCTCCTTTCGAAGAAATGTCGCAGCGGTGGCTAGCCGTTGGCAGCACTGTGTCCGATTGGACCGGCCCGAGATTTGAACTTTTGACCTCCCGATCCAGTGACGAACGCGTTAACGCTGGACCAATATAATAAGTCGTTAATTTTGAATCGAAACGAAGAGTAAGTTACTCATTCCATTAATACAAAATCTATGCTAAGTAAACCCATTGCTGTTTCGTTTACAATATCAGATATGAGTAATTACCGGCCATAAGTTGGTCGAGCGGTAACACGTATGTGACTAAAGAGGGAGGTCTGAGGCTCCAATCTTAGCCAGCGGCTCGCTACTGCTGCTATATTTTTTCGAAAAGAGCTTTGTAGCCCTAAGGCGCATTGACGCAGAGATGGACCCCGCAAACTCGTTACATACCTTGGCATAATACTGCACAGCGGGAATATTGAAAGTTTGGTTTATTAGTAATGATGAACTGAGACGTATGTTCCTAATCTTTACTTTAGCATGAATTTTGTTCATTGCATACGATAGTTTATTGGCTGGATAACAATATAATAAGACAGATACAATGTCGTCAATTGAGAATGAAAAACAGCTAATCATGAATTTTATTCTGTAAAATAGGATTAAAAAGTAACGGCGTAAGTTCATGTTGAAAAGTCTCGTATTAAATAGAATGCTTTGTCATATCTTGGCTTTGTTTTTTTTCAAGCTTTTCTCGCTCTGTCTTTAAATTTCATGCTTTGATTTTGGCTAAAAAGAGCTGATTAGTCGAAAAAAAAAAAAAAAAACTACGACAAAAAGGGATGCTATTTAAGTTACTATAAAATTTCCAAATTAAAAAAATTGTTCCTTTTCCTTAAAGTTCTCTTTTTTACTGACATTTGTTTTTTTTATTAAAATTTCGTTTTTTCTGGTTTACATTTTGTAGTGATTTAAAACTTTAGCGCTCAAAAAAAAGCACTCAAAAGCTACATCATACTATTATGGCTACAATTGTTAGGCGCATACCGAATTATCATATCGAGAACTAACATGAGAGAGGTTGATTAATACATACATTTAACGAAATGTCTCTTTAAGTTACCAGAAGGGCTACTTGATATTCGCATTTTCATACGATATTGAAATCAATAGAAGAAAAAACTACAGTACTATAAAAATCAAGCTGCTAAAAGCTGCACGTTTCTAATTTGGCAAATCATCTTGGGCAACGAAGCAAAAAGAAAAAGATTCGATATTCGACTCAAGTCGCTATTCGTGGTGCACCTACCCGTTTAGACTCGCAAGCAGGTAGTTTAAAATATCAGCTTTGGATGTTTGATCAAACCGAGCTGGATTCGAACCCGAGTCTACCTTAATTTAACATCAATAATCATGCGTGCAGTGTTTTTTGATAAAAATAATTAATGCTGATTTCCCATTAGGAGCCAAACAGTCCATCCGTCGTGATGTTGCACAGCGAATAGAAATTCAAAGTTAGTGTGGTTAAACAAACATGAGAGCTGAATAAATCTAATTGCAAAATTACTCCGATTTAAATGCACGAACTCTGAAACTAGCAATTTACAAAATCATTGTATCAAGAATTTATTGCCGGATTTATAAACTGACAAATACACATGACGCAATACAAAAAGTTGTCCGGTAAAAATAAATTTCACATCACGTTTGAACTTCTCATTACACGTCAAGAATAAATTACGCTCACTTTGGAATAGCTAGACAGATATTGTAAAGTGTAAACACTCTTAAAGGCGGTGAATCATCCAGCCAATTCCGGTGGTTTACAATAGCTAAAATTGAACTATAATTTTTGATATTTTTTGTTTGGATTTTGGGGTTACGGTTGCAAAGATATTCAACAAATACAAAAAGTTATCCCCCCGAAAAAAGTTTTTGGAAACTCTGAGTTTTGTTCTTCCCGCCAAAACCACAGTAGGCCTAATAGTTACTCAGAGTTTCCAAAAACTTTTTTGGGGGGATATCTTTTTGTATCAGTTGAATATTTTTGCAACTGCAGTCCCAAAATTATAAAAAAAATACCAAATATTATAGTAAAATTTTAGCTATTGTAAACCACCGGAATTGGTTAGATTATTCACCGTCTTTAACAATCACTACAGGGTGTTTCGAAATTTGAGCTTTCTCCCAACACATCATAAACTAGAATGACAAAGTAATCAAGATATACTGATTTAGAACGGGCAAAATACTTAAGTTTTCACCAAACCATTCATATTCTTTAAAGCTTCCACATGCCCGCCCCATATCCTTCATTTGTGAGAGATAGAATCTTAGCAAATCGCAAAAAGGTGAAGAAAAAATTTTCTCATTTTTTGATTCTTTACCTATGAGGTCTTGTTCAACTTAGTTATTTGAAGAAATTTGAAATGAAGAAAATCGAAAACGCAAAAAGTTTGAAATGAAAAATCGCTCAGTATAAACTTACGGCAATAATTAACTCAGTGGAAACTTACGGTAATAATACATTAATTACGGTAATAATTAACACAATACAGAGAACTTCTTTAAAAATTTTCAGGCAAGCTGGGATGGATGGCCCGGATTCGAAATACCAAGTACTTAGCAAACGGTTGACAAAACTTCAGAACAATTTACCGAGTTTTACCCGTGACAAAAGAGCCTGAGGCAGCGATCTTGCACGTTTCATTGAAAACAATAATTTGAAAACATTATCCATTATCAGAGGCGGGTAGTATCGAGTACAAAGTATTGGTACGTTGTCAAAATTGATACCGAAGTACCGGTACCAATTGAAAATTAAACTCCCTCTTTTTGGAGTAGAGCTAATATATTTTTCACTCCAAAATATTCCGTAACGGTTCGCTTATTTTAACATCCGGACAAACTTGATTTTTTTTATACAAAACAAGCAATAACACTTGCCGAGACTGAGCTACAAAGATTTTTGAAAGTTTCACATCAATACAAACGCCTGCACTGTGTACAATGCGTCTGCTGGCTACGGCGTTGAAAAAAGGACACTAATAAATAATCAACAATAATATTTGAAAACTATCATAACAGATTTGATGCGTAATCTAAACCGTCTCGAAAACTGTGATATTTGTGCGAGTTTTGACAGGAACACATGCATCGTTAAACGTTTAGCACGCGTTGGTCAATTGATTTGCACAACAATAGTTGAGACTGTTTTCTGATGTTGAAGTCTTCTGCTAGTGAAATCTCGGTGTTTATTAAAAAAATAGTATCGCTTTCAGTTGACAAATCTTTTCAGTAGAATAGCACAGCATTTTATCGAAAGTTTGTCATCATCCGCCACCGAAAGATTGTTCTAGACGCTTTTTCATATCCTGAAAAACATTAAAAAATACTTTACGAAACCACAAGAGTTTTAATTTCTGCAGTTTACAAGATATTCTCGTTCACAACAATGATTTACGTTCTTGAACTTGAAAATGCATTCATGTTGGAAGAGTTCAGAATAATACGACAAAAAGAAATTAGAGGCATGAAGGGTAATCGACTTATGATGCAACTTTCTGCAATAGCATTTGTGTCTGCAATTTTCTTTGAAAAATCTTTTCTTAATACAAAATTTCTACTTACATCATTACATTCATTTATCATGCTCTTAGTAGGTTCAGGTTATCAAAACCATTTTTAAACATGCTAAGTTCTTAATTAATCACTAAATGATAACAGATAGTTACTAAAAATACCAGCATAAATGGACAACTAAGGCATATTTGTCACAATACAAACGTACCAGTATACTTTATGCATTCAAAATACTCTCTAGCTATTAAAGGGGGGGCAGCCAGCAAATTCCGGTAGTTTACAAATACAAAAGCTCAAATTAAAATATAATTTTAAACTTTGGTTCTCATTTTGGGGCTGCGGTAGCAAAGATATTCAACAAATACAAACAGATATCCCCCTAAAAAGTTTTTAAAAACCATGAGTTTGTTCTCGCAGCCTGAGCTTCCAGAAAAGGAAAGGTTTACCACAATAGGATGTCACTGGAAGATCACAAGAGACTGAATAATAACACTAAATACTATAATTCAGTCTCTCTTTTTCCCTACAATTCAGGTTGAAAGAAAAAACTCAGGGTTTTCTAAAACTTTTTAGGGGGCATATCTCTTTGTGTTTCTTGATAATCTTTGCAACCGCAGCCTGCGAAATAAAAAACAAAAAAATTCAAAAATTATATTTTGATTTAAACTAAATTATAAGCTACCACAATTGCTGGATGCTTCACCCCCTCAATTTAGAGATTAGCCTTTTAAAGTTACTTACTATAGAATTTTCCAAAATCTGGTCTTCAAAGGATGGATACTTTGCTGCTTGTGAACTCGAGTCAGTGTCATTTTAGCAGAAGCATTTGGACCACTCACAAAAGCTCTGTTGCTCTTCATCATTTTTTAAACCAGTTAAAATTTTCTTTGAATCATGTTAAGAATACTACTGTGCATTGGAAGGCAAGCAATACTTTCAATCAAAAATGTGTGATACTGGTTAATATTATAGTACATTTGTCATGGAATACAAAGCTAAATTATTGCTTGTTCAACAAACAATCTAGAAAACACAAAACATTTAGCACTTCATCGTTCAAACCACTTAATGCACACACAGCATAAAAATCAACTAGTAAGCACTGAGAGATGAAAACTGAGTACTTACCATGATTGCAAACAGCCCAATGTTAAGTGAAAACTTCTTTTTTATAACTTCAGCTTATAGCCAATCTAAGCATTTTTCAAGTTTTGATAAAGAGCATAGTAACTCTTAACTGACAGCTATCTCGCATGTCGTAACCATTAACCACAATGAGGATAAATTTGTTTAAAATTTTATCACTTAACTGGATTCAAAAATAAAACCATTTGAAGATACTGAGAAACATTTGGCAATCAGAACATACCATCAATAAGACAACATGGAAAAAGCAGTAGATCAGAAAAGATACATCACTTAATTTTCAGAAAGATTTGCATACTTTCATGCTAATAGCTAGCATGTAAAGCTTTGTATATTACACAATATTTATTAATTCACGATAATTTTGATTAACTAACCCAAAAAGTTTATCACCAAAGATACTGAATTGGCTATGGTTTGTGACTTTTGGCCCATCTTGTAGATACAGTAGATTAGTACTTTTTAGCATGTGATGTAAACAATGACATTGATTGAGTATTTGAGCAAAGACTCTATTAAACGATTCCGATTCCATTTCAAATCTTGAAGTTTAGCTGTTGTTGTTGTTCTTTTTAATTAATTGTCTTGAACGTAGTAACAAAAAACTTGCGACAAGTATTAATTCATGACTTCTTGAGATAGCGAGGTATTAGAGGACCAAGTGCTTTGTGGCAGTGATGTAAAGGTAGTTGACCAATTGTCATGATCTTGATTGAAAAGTTTGTTTATTTCGCTTGAATACTTTTAGAAGTACTTACAGTTGAGCACTTCTAAATTTACTATGTTTTTTTACTTTTACTCAAGTATTTTTATTGGTTAATACTTTGCACTTTATTTCCTTACAAATTTCAAGTACTTTTTACACCACTGCTTGTGACGTTTCGTGTTACGCAAATGTTGCTTTAGGTTTCCCAAAACTGTTGTATATCAATGCATTCGCCTAGCAAAAATGTCGAAAATGTTTATGCCAAACATTGTCTAAATGGCCAATTCCCGATTTTGTTCAACACTGATAATGTATGAATACCTTAGGTATTACTTGATATTTTTTTAAACTGAATGTTTGCATCAGATGTACACTCAAGGTTAATAATAAACAGACACAATTAACTTTATGTGGTGTTTCAGAATTTAAAAAAATCCAAAATACTTTTGAATTGCAATAAACTCAAAACCACTACCATCCATGGGGGGATAGACTACATTGGCTGTTTATTTTTCATTGCAGTAAGTACTTTAGGTTTGGAAGAATTCGTATTTGCATAAGAGTTTCGACAATCAACAGTGATCTAATGTTTCTGCGGATTTTTTTCAATTCTTGTCCACTGAATTTGCTGCTTGTTCAAAGCCACCAAGCAGAGATAACCATTATACTGTACAGCATCTTATCCAAGAATGCAACAACGTGAGCGGGGTGTGAGCTGAACAGAGATTACCGGATCAGGGTCATTGCAAAACGATGCCCTCACCTTCTTGGCAACACAGCCAAAGCTTCGATCTGCCACTTGCCCGCCTGGTACAACACATGATGCCAATGGAGGTATCACTCTCTTTTAATTTAATGCTAAACCTGAGAACATTAAGCAGGGAAGCTTTGGTATCAATTTCTAAACTGCAGTCTTTAACTTTACCAAACCAAGAATCAAACCATGGTCTACTGTTTCAGCAGCAGATTGTCTTTCTGTCCATCAACTCATTTTTATATAAACTACTCAGATGGGCTATTATTATACTCAGAAAAAATTTAATGTATAACTGACTAATTGGGTCCAAAGTTGATTACTAGGCAACCCTCATTAATCATATGACATTATTAAGCAACTATTCATATTCAGTCATAGCCTATTGACATGGACGTTTACAAATATTGAAAGCACAAGCTTAAATGACTAAAGTAGCCCTACCCTAGTATATACCCTATGTCATTGTGATCAGGGCTGGGAAGAAAAGAACTTTTCACGGAGTGCAAAGATTGATACAGACATCTACACAGCAAGGGGAGGGGGATTAGGGAACCAGTCCTCCCTTTTGAAAGTGCCACACAATTTCACAATAATTATTTAAAATATAACTAATACAAAAAAAAAAAAGCACCGACCTCTGAACACCAACAAATCCAAGGGGGAGAAAAGCTAGCAATCATTATCAGTGTCGACATTTAATGAAAATGTTTGATTATTAACAGATTAAATGATAAATAAGTTTTTGTAGTCTGTGACGCACTTTCTTGGAACAAAAATATCTTTCAAGCATGTCGCTTTTGGTTTGCATTTGTTGCTCGATAGTTGAGTGAGCCGTACGAAAGAAAAAATTGATTGCTGACGCAATCTTGCTTGGTTAATGCTCAGATTCGTATTTTTTATCAACAGCTATGAACTTTTCAAGTCATCAATTTGTACGGGGCCATACTAAAGGGGGGCATTAGGGGCAATTAATTTCATTTTGTTTTGAAAGTGTGCAAATTTTTAGCACTGCTACTGCATTACATGTGGTAATAGCAACAGGTTTTCATAACATGTTTCAAGGTGCCTTAAGCATTTATGTGGTGTATATATTTTTTACTTAATGCTCAATTTGCTAATCTTGATGTTAATGCAGGTTTTGGAAAACTTTCCTATCGGTGGTTGATGGTGCTACCTTCGACATAACTTCCGATATTTTGAAAACAAAATAGTTTTACAATTTAATGCAAACATGTTGATTAACGGCCATTATTTTGGTAAAAAATTGTGAAGATCACCTAGCGCCAGAGAACTTCGCTAAGACTCGCATTAATTTGCCATTAGACTCTGGTCTATGATTGTTGTTGTCTGTTGCTATAAGTGCATATTTGATCTCCTGCGACCGGACTGCATCGGATGCTGACTATTATATGATCCACACTGTTTTCATTGCAATAACTACTTCATGTTTCGAGGAATTTGCACCTCAAGCAAACAAGAGTTTCCAGTGTTCCAATGTTTAACTGGACCTGTGGGATTTTTACAAATACTTGTCCACTATATTTGCTGTTGTTTGGAACCACCAAGCAGAGATATCAGTCATCATAACGCATTTTTAACCTAGAACGCAGCAACATGACCAGGGTGCGGGACTGCCGATTAAACTCAAATCATGCGATCACGGTCATCAACAAAACCACGCCACAAAAATATGCCGACAAAGTTTACTCGACTTGCAAATTCATACAAATCAGCTACGCCATCTTTTACTTCAATAAAATATGTTGAGAGCCCCCAACTACTTTGTACGCCATCAGCCCCCTGACTCATTAATAATAATAGGATCTCGACTTAGTATTGACAAGCTACCATACAAAGCAATTTCTTTGTCTGTTTAAAAAATCCAAACAGTACATGGTGGCAACATAAATAACGCAGCTAGTAATTTTTGGTCGGAGGCATGTTGTTTTTATATTTTGTTTTGCGAATTGTCTGCCTCATTTGTTATAAACCTTGTACTATGTCAGCCTACTATGCCTGTATACAGTATATAATCCATGATTCTTGCATCGACTGCTTGCACATGCAATTTTTGCATCTGCTACTGTATCGTCAAGCCACAATTTTTGCATTCTTATGCTATTGTTGTTTTTTTGTTTTCAGGAGTCTGCTGCACAAACAAGAATTGGATTGCTGCCAGCTATACTTAGAGCTTGCATTTCATGACTTCACAATCTGCATAATTTACAAATTTTGGAAATGCATATAAATAATACCAATAATAATAAAAATCAATTTGTCAATCCCTTGAGATGAGATAGCAAGAAGCCAGCATTTCACTAAGGGGCACTTGCTGCTAAAGCAGGTAAAAAAGCAGAAAAATAGCTCATTACAAAATGAAAAATAGGACTTGTTAAAAGATTATTAAGATTGTATTATACAGTGTTAAAGCATACTAATCAATATTAGTCACATCGATAAAGGCCATATTGAAAAAGTGTATTTTCAATCTATTCTTGAACAATGAAATGCTGCTACTTTTCCAAATATCACGAGGCAAATCACTCCAAACAGTAAGTAAAGCATGTGAAAAAATTGATCCAGATTTGTTGTAGTCCCAATTGACTGTTATTTTCTTTTTCAACAAAAGCACATCGCAGTTACCACGAAAATCATAAGCTGTAAGCAGCAGATGGCTTATGCAGGTGTCGTTAAGTATGAGCTGCCGCTTTATTTTCGGCAGCTTTGCAATTCGTGCATGAGTGCGCATGCATTCTCTCCTTCTCTCCGATCAAAGCTATTCCCCAGATCTAGCCCTAACCCTAATGAGTGCACGCATGAGAAGAGTAAGAGCGCGTGCACACACATATACGAGTCGTAGAGATTCCAAAATAAAGCTGACGGCTTATACTTAACTACACCCTGCTTATGCAGGGCAATTCAGAATTATCTGTTGAAGGTAACCGCAAGCACAATGCTACTGCACAATCACAATCGTAAAAAAATTTTGTCACCCCCTTTTTTAATTTCTGGCTGGGCCAGTAGATGTAGAGCCGCCCAAATGTTACCGTACCTACTCCTATGTTGTTGTCAAGATTAATCACTATTCATACCAACATTACGAATGTACATCTCCATTTGAAAGCAACGGAATGATGACATTTGCATTAACTAGATCTGGGTAGAGCTGTAAGCTTACCTTGCACGGTTTGGGGCAGAGCCCTGGAAGCTTTAGCCCTTTTAATGTTTGTCAAGGGTAAAAATACAGCATTTAATCAGTCAATTAACATCATAGAATTCACCAGTTGACAGAAAATAGACAGGCATAAAAATGGGTCTGGTATGGGTTTTAATTCTCGGTGCAAACAATTTTTTGGGTGTCGTTAAGTATATATAAGGCTCCGCTTTTTTTCGGAAGCTCTGCCACCAGTGTATGACTGAGCATGCACGCTCTCTCTCCAATCTAAGCTATTTCACAAAGTCTAACCCTAAGCTATTCCCCAATAATTCAACCCTAAACTTAATGAGTGCTCCAATCTCAAATCTAAGCTATTTCTCCATATCTAACCTTAACCTACCGATATTCCCTA
Source organism: Trididemnum nubilum (assembly GCA_963965965.1). Taxonomy (NCBI): domain Eukaryota; kingdom Metazoa; phylum Chordata; class Ascidiacea; order Aplousobranchia; family Didemnidae; genus Trididemnum; species Trididemnum nubilum. The sequence goes on along the minus strand of OZ014471.1, from coordinate 47,760,658 downwards.
AAATCTTGCCCTATATAAGTATACAACCTTAATTACCGGTAGTGCAGAAATGACACGAGAGAGCATGTGCGGTCATACACAAGTCTGAGGTCACAGAGCTTCTGTGCAAAAAGTTACGGTAATATTGATACGGTATTGTTATTAATCAAATGTTTTACAAACAAAACCACACTAAATTCCCCAGAAAGTATCTTGCCTCAGCCTACTAGTACTATAGATTAATACCAGTAACTAATCCTGAATTATCCAAACGACAGTGCGTCGCTATCGAGGAATCGAACCCCAACCCTCAGCTCTTCCTGACCTGTCCATCACGGTAATCTGAAATAACATAAACTTTCTGCAAAAGTTGGAAACAAGTGACACGCTTGAGCAATCACAGCGGCCAATCAGAAACGAGCTTTCTCTTTTTTCTCGTGATTTGTACTTTCTCTGCATTAAATGCTAATCCAGTGTACCTTAAGGTACGAACGTGTACACGTTTTCTGCATTTGAAAGCCGAAGGATTAACGTACTTTTTTGCATTAAGAAGCCTTGATCCAAAACTAATCGGGTGCAAGGATCCAATATGGATAAATCCTGATTTAACCAAAACTGAAAGGGATGTAAGATTTCGATTAAGATTGAAGAAACGAAATGCAAAAAAAGTGAATGAAGAAAAAAAGGTTGCTGATCTAAATGAGGATAAGTGTGCAACAAATCCTGGTTCTGCAATGCAAGCATTGCAAAATGAAAATCGGCTGGTTGTAGCTGATAATGCCAATGTTGAAAGGAATAGTAATTCTGCTGTTGCTGACAAATTACCTGTAAAAAGTACTAACATTTCTTCTAGTGCATCACCAGCAGACATCACTGAAAGCAAAACTGCCAGATCATCTGATCAGGTGTCTAGTTCTGGTAGACTTTCAAAAAACTAATGACTATACCAAATGGTTTAACTGTATTATACACCAACGCTGATTGTCTGCTAAACAAACTATCTGAGTTGAGAGCTATTTTGTGCGAAAAGTTTTATCATTTTGTTTGCATCACTGAGTCCAACCTTAAGTCTGTCATTTCATCTGAGGAAGTTGGTATCAAAGATTATGTTATTTTCAGGGAAGACCGAACATTTAATTGTCCTAAAGGATCCCCTCATTTACGTCCACATCTCTGTGTGTTTCCTTGTTCAGAGACTTGATTTCTTTGCTGGGTTGGAATCAGTTGCATTAAAAGTAACATGCGCCAACCTAAATGTTATAATTATCTGCATGTACAGGGCTTGTTCCTGTAACTCAAATTTAACTGCTAACCAACTTCTCATTGATGAAGTCAATAGAGTGGTTGAAAATTATGCTAATTCTTATATTGTGGTTGTGGGTGATATGAATCTGCCTGATGTTGATTGGCAAACAGGATGTGTAAGTGGTCCAAGTCAGTCCACTAACAGAAAGCTGGTTTTACAGAATGAAATGATGGATGCTTTTATGTTAAATGGTTTTACATGGAGTTTGCAAAATGATATAACTAGAAGAAGACTGGTGAACGGTGCTTTACAACAATCATCACTTGAACAAATTTTTTGTAATCAAGACAATCTAATAACACACATAGATAAGACTGCTCCTTTAGGTAGGAATGACCACATCTGTCTGAATTTGACTTTAAATGTATCAATAGAAAACATTGCTGCCAATGCTCAAGAAAATGTTGTATCAAAGACAAAGAGGCTCTGGTCTAAAGTTGATCTAAATGACATCTATAACCTTTCTACTGCTATTGACTGGTCTGTGCACCTGGCTGAGCCAAGTTCAGATGGGTGGTGGGATGTAATTTTAAATAAGTTGTTGAGCATTGTCCACAGAGTCCCTTCTAGTACTCAGAAGTAGGGTTGTACAAAGTAGAATAATGTAGTATTCTAGAATAATTCTAGAATAGACATTTCGAATCTACAATTTCGAATCCTATTCTAGAATAACTCATGGCAAACTGTGACAATACAGTTTTATTGCAAAAATTAAAAAACACAATCCTGACTAAGTTAGACAACTGCCACTTGAGTGCGTGCCCGCTTGTTTGAGTGCAATGCACTATCAATGAAATGCGGCTAGACAATTAGGTTGCTTAAAATTGTGTAATACGCACCACTCTTTGCGGTTTGGCAGCCCTTTAAAAACTTTTTTTCAAATCCAATTACCCGATAAAAAATGCTTTTTGAGATTCGTTTCTCCGGAGATTCGAATCTCAAGGATTCGAAATTCTACTTTGTACAACCCTACTCAGAAGTTTGACAAAAATGGTACTCCACTTTTAAGCCATCCGTGGGACAACTCAAAACTAATTCGATACCAAAAAGAAAAAGACAAAGCTTGGCAAAATTTTAATGTAAATCCATCCTTGAGAAACTACTGTGTTGCACCAAGCAAACAGCAAACTTTTCATGCTGTTGAGGTCTCAGCAAAAAAACTCCTTGAAACCAAAATTGTTAAGAACCTAAAACACAACTCCAAGCCTCTTTATCATTATCTGAATTGCAAGTCTAAAAAATCTCATCTCTGCAGACTGTATAATAGTGATGGGAACCTATCACAATCATCTGTGGAAACTGCTAACATACTAGTATCTCACTTTCATTCAGTTTTCCAAAATGCTGAATATGGCCCATTGCAAGAAGAATGTTATCATAATAATCACAAAACCAAACTGTCACATGAACAAGTTCTTGTTATTACACCCGATGAAGTTTGAGAGGTGTTCAAAACTTTGAATACAAACAAATCCCCAGGCCCTGATGGAATACCGCCCAAATTACTGAAAGGTCTACTTGGCAATAATTTCTTTATTGACTCTGTTGCAAAATTTTTCACTTTCTGCCTAAACTGTGAAAAAATTCCTTCAATATGGAAAATTGCTTATGTTATTCCAATACACAAGGGTGGCTCCTTGCACTGTGTTCAAAATTATCGGCCAATATCTCTGACATGTGTTTTATGTAAATTGTATGAAAAGATAATTAGAGACCGTATTTTGTTTCAAATTCTTAATAAAATTTCTGAGCATCAACATGGTTTTTGTTTTGGTAAATCCAGTACTTCAAATCTCTTGGAATCATTAGATACAATTTACTCCATTCTTAGCACTGAAGGTGAATGTGATGTAATATTTTTAGACTTTAGCAAGGCTTTTGATAGTGTGCCCCATCAACGTCTTCTGATCAAAATGGCAAATATGGGCATCAGTGATAAGTATGTCAACATTGTTAGTAATTTTCTTAGAAAGCGACAAATTCGGGTCAAGATTGGCGATGTCCAATCTGAACCAAAAGAGGTGTTGTCAGGTGTACCCCAGGGCTCTGTACTTGGGCCGTTATTGTTTCTAATTTATGTTAATGACATCCCATCTATGCTGAGGTCAGTTTCAAAAATGTTTGCAGATGACATAAAAATAATAGTCAATCCCAACCAATATACTGATATTGAGCACGATTTGCATTCACTTGAATATTGGCAAGAAACATGGTTGCTGCGATTCAATACGTCAAAATGTAAGACGGTGCATTTCAGTAGTGCAAAATTACCTCAACGTAGTGGAAATGACTACTGCGTTTTTGAACAGCTTCTTGAGAAACTGGAAACATGCAAGGACCTTGGGGTGGTGTTTGATTCAAAACTAAATTTTCATAATCATATCAACCTAGTTGTTTCCAAAGCAAAGAAAACTCTGCTGTGGCTTTTAAGAACACTGACTTCAAGAGAAAAATTTGTCATAATGAAGGTCTACACTTCATTAGTTAGACCACATTTAGAGTATTGTACTCAGGTGTGGGCACCCTTACCAGAACATGGCAGTTGGGGAACAATTCTCAACATTGAGTCCATTCAAAGACTTGCAACTAAAAGTATTAGTGGTCTTAAAGATTTATCCTACAATGCCCGGTTAAATGAGCTTCAATTGACTACATTGCTGGAGCGAAGAATGCATGGTGATCTAATAGAAACCTTTAAAATTGTCAATGGATTTACTGATTATGGCCGAGACTGGTTTACATTATCCTCTCGCACGAACCACCTGATCCTTAGAAGTAATTTTCCTTCGGTTAATTTTTTTGCCAATCGAGTTGTGAAATACTACAACAGGTTGCCTTTACATGTTAGGAATGCTTCCAGTGTTACTACTTTCAAAAAGCATTTAGACAAGTTTCGCAAGGTCAATTTTCATAAGATCACTCATGGTCAGTACTGGGAACTCTCATACAAAATTTTTGAGCGCATTTAGATATAATTTACCTCTCTTGTTTAATTCTAATTATTTATTTCCTTTTCTTGAAGCTGCTACAGTACCTGCCATTTCATTGGTTCTACTACTTATATAGGGATTGGGCCTTTTATGGACAGAATTTAACGGGCACATCTAAATTTTTAAATCAGTCTTCTTTGATAAGTGTTTGTGTTTAGAAGTGTCTGATACGAGCATATTTTATGCAGTTTGTGCTTTATTATACGTTGGTACTTACATTACTGGTTTTGCGATTTTCTCCCAAAATGTCTCTTTTTATTGCATATCGTTGGCTTAGAACCGAACTATGCTATGTCCAATTTTTGAAAAATCGTTTTTTTACAAATTTTGAATTGTTGGACTTAGTACTACATTATGGAAAGAATAGCTTTAATGCTATGTCTCCAGTTTAAAATATTAGGCATGCCAAGTCCTGCCAATTTTACAAAATATTGGTTCTGAACTATGCTATGTTCACTGCTGGACATAGCATTGGGTTATTTCAAAGTTGTTCTACACATAGCATACTTAGTCTGAACATAGCATATTTTCACTTCATGTTTTCTATGTTATATATGAACTTAGGATAATTAACCTTTATGATTGATTGGTGTTTTCATTTAATAGGTGTGTTAGTCTACGGTTCTAAGTTGGTAATAATGTTAAGTAAGTAACCAATACATGTCTGAATGGCTAACACAACAGAACTAGTCCCACGAGCATTGTTGTTGGAACACAAATCACTCTTTGAAGTAGCTGCAAGAGTATCTGTACCTAAAAACTATTTTGACAACAGTTCTGATTGCTACAGCGATCAACTGCCACGTGACATCACCAAGCTTTATGGTATTGTAAAGGCCAAATTAGATGATTGTGCTAAAGTATATTTTCCAATAGACAAGTCTCTGGTGAAAATTTCATATTTTGATCTAACTTTGGAAAACAATGAAACCCCACATGAAAGTGTGTCAGGAAATGAAAACAATTTGGATTTGGAAGATGACGGTAGTTTTTCTGAAGATATTAGTGATGATTGTGACCCTGAATATCAGCCAGATTCACCAAAAAGATCAAGGATAGATGATTCAGGGTCATCTTCAGATTCTTCATTTTATGGATTTAGTGAAGAAGTTGAATATGCCGATAAAGAAGTTGTTTTTCTGATGCATAACTCTAAAGTTTTGTTTAAAGCAATGGTTTTTCAAGAGTTTGAAATAGACAATCCTGATTATCTCAAGCTGAAAATTATCAAAGTTTATTGCAAAAATGCAACTTTGTGGAATGACTTTGATGAAGACAAACACACTACAGAGTCATTCATAAAATGGTCTAAGTGTCAAATAAAAAAAACAATACCACGATCAGCATCAGAAATTAATCAATCACTAGGTTTGGAAGCTGATTATCCCATTCCGCTGGCACAAAGAAAAAGAAACAGAAATCCAGAACAATGGAGAAAAAATGTGAAAAGGAAGAAGCAGAGAAGTGGTGAGTCATATGAATACAAAACAAAAAAAGGTGAAGTTAAAGTAATGAAAGCAAAAAAAGTAAAACAGGGTTGCAATCTGGAATGTAAAAAAAAAATGTTGTGACAAAATTTCTGATAATGAGCGAAAAAATATCCATCAGAGTTTTTGAAATCTTCAAAACATTTCAGAGAAACGACTGTTTATTTCAAAGATGGTAAAATTAATTCCTTCAATAAGATCAAGAAAACGCGAAGATACTAAAACTGGAAAAAGAAGAATGCGAGGTTTGACTCGAAAATATTTTTTTCAGAAGGCAGGAAATGAATTAGTTGAAGTGTGCTAAGTTTTTTTTTTGAATACATTGGATATTTCTAAACAGATGGTTTCAACAGCAATTTTAAAAAGCCTAGAAACCGGAACAATCACACCTGATATGAGAGGAGTTAACAGTAAACACAATCGATTGTCTGATGAGCTTGTGGAGCAAGTGGTCAAACACATTTGTAAGTTCAAAACTGTACCTAGCCATTATTGTAGACAAACTAGTCAACGTGAATACCTGCCACAAGAGCTCAATGTTGCAAAAATGCACCGTATGTATGTGCTGAGGTGTGAAAAAAAAAAGTTCAAACCTGTGAGTAAAGACACATATCGTACCATATTTCGAGAAAAGTTTTGCTTGAAATTTAATAAACCTAAAAAAGATGTTTGTGATCATTGCCAAATTTTTTTAAACACAACGACCGATCAGCAAACAGATGAAATGAAGTTAGAGCATGCTGATCATCTAAATGAAAAAGAATTAGCACGTGCACACATGAAAGAGTGCCAGCATCTTGCCAAAGCTGATAAGGAGGTGCATTCTGCAGCATTTGATTTCAAAAAAACCTTCAAACTCCAGAAAGTAATGCATCATCCTTCTATTACTATCAAAGACTTCGGAACTACAATTTCATCGTAACATCTCTGGGTGATTTGAGAAGAGACTGCTATTTGTGGAATGAAGCAAATGGAGCTAAAGGGTCTTGTGAAGTGGCATCTTCAATATTTATGTACCTGCAAGCATTAAAGAAAACTGGAGTAAGCAAAGTACATTTGTTTTGTGACAGATGTGTGGGTCAAAATGCAAATCGAAATGTATTTGTGATGTTGTCCTATGAAATGAATATTCTTGGGTTTTCAGAAATATATCTTAATTTTTTGGTAACAGGACATAGCCAAAATTTGAATGACAACACTCATGCTTTAATTGAAAGGAATTTAAAAAATGCTCAGATTTTCACTACTTCACAATGGGAAACCTTGATTTATCAGGCTTTCAAGAGCAATTCTGTTAAAGTTGTGATTCAAGGTTGGGGAAACATGATCAACTTCAAAAAAGTTGCAAATTATTGGCCACAGTACTCTCATCTATATCAAGGATCGTCTTTTGGTGATAAAAATGACAAGATTCTCTGGACAAAGATTATGCAACTGAAATTTACTGCAGAAAATCCACAAAAATTGTTCTACAAATACAAGTATTCAGAAGATTACAAGATGGCTACATTTGTTAAGGAAAAAAGAAGTAGCAGCAGAATTGGTGCTCGTCCAAGTGGGAAATGCGGTTGGCCTGCAGTTTCAAAATTGCCACCTTTATACAAGTCGGCACTATCTATTAGCAAAGACAAAAAAACTGACTAGTTGAAACTGTGCTGGAAGAACCTTATTCCGCCACATCACCACAACTTCTATGAAGAACTTCCACTACCAAATGAAGAATGAAGATGGTACCACATATGGCACTATTTAGTGCTAATAAACAACATTGCTTAGATTTGCCTCATTTTGATGAGATGATTGTACAGCCAGTTTTTTCTTTTCTACGCTTGATTGTTGCATCTTTATCCTCCTATCACGGGAAAGCGACGGTGGCACTATCCTTTGGATGAATCCGCACCCGCTTAAGAGTTGACCAATTTCCAAGCTTTCCGGTTGACGTTTGACTTCTTCCCACGTAAATTTGCTGCTTGTTCGAAGCCACCAAGCAGAGATAATCATTGTAAAGCGCCTTATCCAAGGATGCAACAACGTGACCAGGGTGCAGGTTGAACCCATAATCGTGTGATCAGGGTCGTCGTAAAAACGACACCTTTACCATCTCGGCCTTTGCTTCATTTTTTAACCTTTCTAGTGGGTGCATAAATAGCATAATTTTTGTAGCTGGGCGTAACTTTACATTGTACTGGTAACTACTTCTTCAAAATATGTACCTCCCTACAGTTGTCATTGTCATTAACGGTTTTATGGTGAATTAATAGTGATAACTTGCCCTTATGCTTTATGATCTTACTGCGTAAAATTTTTTTGTTATTTTATTAATTACCAAGAAGGTAATGCTGCAGTTGAAACAAAACTGTTAAGTTGTGGTACTTGCCATTGACTGTAGAAATGTTGTATTTTTGCATTCACAAGCAGTATTTCTTTTTTAAACGTTTTTGTTTTAAAAATAGTATTAAGGTAATTACTACAAGTTGTTATTATTTTATTAGAATATTTGTATTACCAACTACCATACTTAAATTCACTGCATCAATTAATGCTTATTTGGTGCTTGCTTATTTTTACCTTTTGGTGTTCGCTGAAAATGAGTATTGACATGTATTCAGTAAGCTAACTGTGAAGTAGTGTTGTTCTTATTGATTGTGTTGGATACAAATGCACGTTATTTGGTATAATCAGAGCAAGACTATATGCCCAAAAAGAAAATATTCTAGCTTATCAATTAACATTTTAGCAGGAATGCTACACACATTGGTATAAAATTCGTGATACTACTATAAGCTACTATAAATTGTTTTTAATTAGCTAACTGTTTCTTTATGGTTTTCATTTTTTCTAATTGGTTTGTAACTAATAGCTTTCAATCCTAGATCGAAAAGTTTTCTAACAATAAACAATCTTATTTTCTTTTACTCGATGTTTGCTGCAACATGCAAGATAGCAGTATACTATTTGCAGTAATTGCAATCATGCAAAATTTCTGCAATCATTTCTCATTTTAAATATAATTATGTCATTCTAACTTTTTGCTTGGTTTATTGTTGCACAGTTAGAAATTTAACAGTACTGGCTTTTAATAACACTTGTGATTAATGCTTACAGTTTAAAATTTGGTGTCAAGTTTGTTTTTACAGAATTGATTTTATTCATATCTTCTTTTCAGAATTTTAATAAATTAGGCATATCACTATGATGATGAAGTATGATTAGAAGCAATAAGCCAATAGCTTCAGAATAGCAATAGCCTGTTGGTAACTAATTAATAATTATGGTTAAGTGCTGAAATGATTCAAATTACACCTCGTAGAGGATAAAAATTTGGTGGAAAGCAGTTGGAAGACTATGTTGATACTTTGTTGCGATATTGATGCAGCTGCACTTAATGCAGAACCAAGAACGTATCACTTTCTTTACTTTAGAACAATGTTAAGTCCATAGTTCGACCCAACATTGAAATTGCAATCGAAACTGAACTAGCCTATGTCCATTCAATTGCGAAAAAAAAAAACTACGCCATCTAGTGGCTAAATGAACAACAACCAAAATTGTCTAACAACTATTGAAATCTATCTATACCACTTGGAAGTAAGCACTGTTAGTTCAGACACAACATATTACGAAAGTAAACAATAAAAATCTATTTTTGTGTTTTTCTCAAAACTTAAAAAATGGACTTAGCATAGTTCCATTTTAGCCCAACAATATGGTTACTATCTCAAATAGTGTCCTATCTCATTAGTGTATATGACTAGTATTTCAATAAGAGTCTTATCTTCATATATCTCCTATGAATCCAGTGTAATTTAAGACCTAATGAGCTATAACTCAGAACAAATACTGTGAATCATTAGTGCAAGCATTGCTTTTAATGTCAAGTATTTAGTTTTTTTTTTTTTTCAACTATGTGTGAAATGATAGTTTGTTTACAATGTGAGATGCTCATAGAGACATAAGACTTATATTATTATTATTATATCTTACGCAAACTGCAACCCTAGCAATAACCCTAACGTTAATATAAGCGCCTATTCCTTTGCTCTTCAGTCTTTGTTCTCTTGTTCTTTTTAAGCAGTTCTTACTAGTATGCTTAAGTGCAAGTGCTGAGTGGGTAAGCACTTCCTTGTTAAAATACCAAAATTTACACTTTGCAATGCAGTATGTCAGATCTGAGATGTTAATGTAGGCCTATAAATTATTGAAAATTATTAGGAAGAGTGAATTTATGAACAGGAATTTATTGTGTTGTGATACTCTAGTAGCAGTAGCATAGTGGGCTACTGTATACTGGTATAGGCCCTTCTTTGGTGTAGACCAAAATGCACAATAAGAAAAAAACGACATTTATTGCACTATATTTCTGAGACAGTTTTTTTTGCAGTAGTATGGATAGTAGAGTAAAATAAAGCTGCTTTTGGTACATGATTTTGATGAAGGGCTAATATTGGTCAAAAATAAAGCCAGTAACAACTAATTAACTAAAAATGGCTGAAAATAAACAATCCATTCAATTGCTTGATGCAAATCGCCTAATGTAGGTTTTGTAAAGCAATTATAAGGAGTGTATTTAGTATTTAATTCTGTTAGATACCAATCAACTCTCTCAAATCTTGTTTCATTAGCCCCTCCTCCCAGGAGTTTTTTCAATAGAGCTATCGGTATCTATTTGCACTCTAGCATACAAATGATCTCTACTGGTAGCAAATAGGAGAGCAAAAGTGGGTGTTCGTTTTCTTAATTATTCTTCTGTTTTTAAATTATTATCGTTAGTGGTTAGTTGGAGTTTAGATTTTGAGTTTGGGTTAGGATTAGTGTTAGGGTTAGAGCTAGGGTTACAGTTTGTGTTTAGCTTAAGGTTGGGGTAAGGGCTAGGATAGAGTTGTTTTGCTTGCACCCTGGTATGCAAATATGATTGATCTGTCTTTTTTTCAAATGATAGGATTTTATAGTTCACTGGCTGGAAATAGAGCTAGGACTGAAGTTTTACCATTACTAATCACTAGAGCTCAACCAATATATCTATTGATCAGCTGTTATATTTTGGCCGATATCAGGGCCAAGCCGGTATATCGTATGGGCTATTTACTGCCGATAAAATATCGGCTTAGCGCAATTACTGTAAACTGTTTATTTTTTAAAGCAAGCATGAGTATTCTGTTGTTCTATTTGCTTAGTATGACTTGTGTTTGCAATAGTCTTTCTTTGGTGGAGGGTTAGTGAAGTTGTTAGAGTCAAGTTAAATGGAAAATATAGACAAAATTTGATAGTTGATGAGTTATATGTCTGTATCGACCTGAAAAAGTCTTATCGATGGAGCTCTAGCTATCACCCACATACTGTAGCCCATTTATGCAACCAGCTTAGTCATGTTTTTGCAGTGCGAAATACTATGCCATGTTTTAAAAGCAATAATCTTTACCAAACTAGACCTAAAATTAAGTTATTATTGCAAAAAAATTGCAAAATTTGTGAGTGCTGGGGGCTTTTCCTCAACCCTCAATGGCTTCTGGCAGCTGGGGGCACCGCCCCCATACCAAAAAACACAACTCTCCCGTTGCAAATTTCTGGCTTTTCACCTGAACTGTCCTAGAAAGTATTGGAAAATGAACTTTTAGAAAAAAGTCCTGAAATTTGATTTTACAGTTTCTGTGGCAACCCTGACTGTCGATCCTTTTGAAGCCCAACTCTATGAAAACACTCTGGTCATAAAAAAAAACAAAAATCAACATCTGACATTGCCTTGAATTTTGATTTGCTTGATGTTGCTTTGTTAATTCATGGTGAGTTTGCAGTTTTTCCGATGCATGGCCTGCCTTTTTTGCCTCAAAGTCGTACTGGAAAATCCATTCTGATCACACTCACAGGTAATCACACTCTTTAAAAATTTGGGGTTTCTTCAGTTTGCTTTAAAATATCATCGCAAATTTCTATTGCTAGTAAGAAGCTTTGGAATGATCTTCGCACAAACCATTGTCATTTGCAAATTGTCATGCAGTATTTGCCACACCGGTTTGCTGTCAATGGACATCCTCTTTTCTATCAGTCGAATACTGAGCTGATGATCTTCTTGCACAATTTTTTTTAATTTTGCAGCTATTGATAGTGGTTTTTGATGTGGTTGGGCTTCCTGAAAATTCATCATCTTTAACGTCAATTCGGCCTTCATGAAATCTTTTGTGCTACTCAAATCTTTTACGCGGGCTTGTGACAAGCATTCTTCACCTCAAACTTCTATTAAAGCTGGAAAAGATTCACTAGAAGTTTTAATCAATTTTACCAAAAATTTCAAGTTAATTCTCTGCTCAGTTTTTGAGTTAAGCATTTTTTGCAGCTGTAACAGAAGTTTTTGCAGCAATGAGCATTTGCACTGTCCGCAAGCCAACATTTTTTCCAATGTGCAATACTTAGTACGTGCAAAAAAAACAAACCTGCTCATTTGGTTTGGATCTTGCAAGATAACGTCATGAATGTCCTATCAGTAAGCTCAGCAAATTTAAGCAACTGCATAATTGTTTTCATAATTTTTGTCACCTAGTCTCTTTATTTTGTTGTTGCACCTCATATAGTGTTCGCCTTATTGAGTTTTGCTTAGACCTTTATGTAGCAAGCTTTTAACGTCTTTGATTGGTACCAGTGATAGGTAGTGTTGCTAGCTGCATTGTTTTAGCGTACTGGTAGTTTATTTGTGAGTTTGTATAGGTTGGTGATTCTGCTTGTTACCGTATATATCAAGTTACTGGCGATTTGGATTTGCCTAGAACTGGTAATCTAAATTGGTTAGCACTAGGCTAAACAAGTAATGCTAATGGAGCATTTCTACTTATTGATAACCGCGTGAGTAACTAACACTTCTAGTTCAATTATTGATCACATTATTATTAATGACAACAATAATATGTTACACCTATGCACTATTTATAGTGGTTTAACTGATCACTTTCCGATTACTTGTTTTGTGGCTTGTGATTCCCAAAATCATGATGTAAGCAGGAATTTTGAACAGTCAATTATCATTCGTGTTAAGAGGCGTTTTGATCATGACTTGATTCTGATGATGGGAATACATCACTTTGAGAATTGCTCCACTTAATGCTTTTAGACTCATTTGAATCAACTAACTACTGTGTTATTGAATTTGTTAATGTTGTCACTTGTTGCTTTGGTCAACATGCTGCTCTAATATTGGCTTCAAGTAGAAAACGTAAGCAACTAAAAGACGGATCATCGAAGGAATTTTTATTTCTATTCGGCAAAAGCAAAAACTGTATGCTATGTCTCTGACTTTCTTTAACTAAAATAAAAACTTAAGCTGAAAAACTGTATTTTCAAAGTGAAATTATTAATTGCAGACATAACATGCACAAATTTTAAGGAGTAATTTATTTTCTTACCCTTCAAAATGCTAAACCTAGCTCTCTTTCATCTATTACTGTTGGTAACTTCATTATAAACACTCCTGCTAAAATAGCAGATGAATTTAGGGTAATTATTATTTCTGTAGTATCAGCATGAAACTGTCTGATGATGCTAACATTCTCAACTCGCCTAATTTTAACCAGTACCTAACCAATGAAGTTTGCTCTTGTATATTTTTATGCCAAACAACTGTTTCTGAAGTTTTTAATCTAATTAACCACTTATATAAAATATAACTTGAGTTGTGATGCAGATGGAGTTGATGTTTCTTTTGTAATGGCTGGAGCAATGATAATGGCTCCTATATTGTTTTTCTTTTCACTGCATGCTTTAAATTTGGTGCATTTTTCTTTAAATCTTAAAGTAGCCAAAGTTATTCCTATTTTCAAATCTGGAGAAAAACCCAAGTGATTAATTATAAGCCTATATCTATAATATCATGCTTTTCAACAGTTTTAGAAAAAGCCATGTGTGACTGAACTACTAAATTCTTAATAAACCACGCAGTGCTAAGTCCAACTCATGTGGCTTTTGGTCCAATTTTATAACAAATTTTACTTGATAAAGTGAATACCTGTTACTATAATATCGAAAAGAAAATGTACTCTGGTTTGGTGTTGCTCAATTTGGCAAAAGCTTATGACACTGTTGATTACCTAATGTTACTGCATGAACTTGAGCATTATGGTATTAGAGGGATAGTTTTATAATTTTACCAATGTTTTTTAGAAAATATAAAGCAATTTGTGAGTATCAATAAATTCTGTTCTACTTTATGTGATGTTAACATTGGAGTTCTACAGGGATCAACCTTTGGCCCGCTACTGTTCTTATTATATTTCAATAATCTTCCTAACAGTGTTAATAGTGTACTTTGCTTGTTTTCAGATGACGCTTGCGTACTCGTCAGTGCATCTTTCTTAGGTCATTTAGAATGCTAATTAGATATTGAACTAAGTAAAGTTAAAGATTAGATAATAGCCATTAAGTCGACTTTAAATGCTAAAAAATCAAATTTACTTGTAATTAACCCCAAATTAAATCTGTTTATAAAGCAAAATACTTTGGTACCATAAAATGGGGGTATTTGAACATTGCAATCAAATTGGGCCAAATTAGGGAAAAGAAGTTTCAACATAAACTAGCGTATTGGTACAGTTTGTTCAATCATTGTTGAATATGAATATGATTTGTTATGTATATGAGTTCTTGCAGTTCACTAAGCTGTTCACCTAGCAGCAAACAAATGTGGGTAATTGCACCGCAAAATGAGGAGTAAAAAATGCTGATATTTTTGGAGAATCAAAATGGGTGGCCTACTAGTGGCCATATTTAAGGGTGATTTTTGATGCTGTGTCAACATGTTATTTGATAAAATCTAGCATTTTAGGTGAGGTCAACAAACTTTGAAATTATCCTAGTTTTATGCCAAAAAAAGTCAATGTGGTCATAGTTTTTGCCAAAATATGGCTACTTGAACTGCCAAGGCAACTTGAACCAACCACCCTCTCTATGATGCCTCTGGATGGTTCTACTGTGTGCTGCAAAAAGGAAACATCGAAAATTTTACAATTTTTTCTGATTTTCTTTTTTTGAAGACTCTTTCCTTCTCCATCTTTTGCAAAAAAAAAATTGGCTTTCTAGCTGGTGTAGTTTTTGAGATATTCGCACTTGAACTTTTTTGCTTGTTTTTTTGCAAAAATGTGCTGCAAAAAAGAAACATGTGAGATGCATTGTCTGCGGCATTGTTAACAAAACAATTGAAATTCTTACAATAAAAAATTTAAAAATTGTATTTCAATCCATTATTTAATCTGACTGAACAAGAAAAGCGCATGTGCGTAGGTAAGTGCAAAGTTTAACCCTACATTTGTATGGCGTTTTTTTTTCAGTTTAGTTCAAAAAAAGAACTAAAATGTTCATTAGCAATTAGTACAATGGTAGTGGAACGGAACCCAGCGAAAATGTGCATTTTTTCAATTCCTTAACATTAGCTGGGATTTTGACCTAAAAAGATATTTATAATAATCGCAAAAAACTTTGCATCCAAAAAGAATATAATTTGAAGCTTTTTTATGACCTTCGTTTCCGGCCGTAACTTGCACTTCCAGTTGCGGTTCATACTAGTTGGTATCATATGTATGTATGAGATATCATCGTTTACTGTTTTAATTTTGAGAAATGAACTTTTGACAAAATAATACAAATCAATAAAGAGTTTATTCATAGCCGAATGGGAAAAAAAAATTTAGGGATGCAAACTAATTTTGCCGAAAAATTATGAATATTCAAACTTTGACTGAAGAAAGTCAATCACGTAAACTGGAATTCATAAACTTATACTGTAAATATTGTATTTAAATTTACGAAGATGTTTGGTTTAAATCAATACAAAGAACACAAATTTGCATTGATCATGGATTAATGCAGACGCATAGCCAGAAATATTTAACCGGGTGGGGTGGTTATCTCAAGGGTCTGGAAGCAGAGCGCTTAACACTTGGAAAATTTTGCAATCTTTTTTGGCAAAGATAACTTAATTTTAGGCCTATTGAGGTAATAATTAATGCTTTTGAAACGTTCTGGCATAACAATTAGCAGTGCAAAACATGATTCAACTGGCTACGTAAACAGGCTATGAGGGCGGTGGCTAATGGCAAAATTTCAGCCTTTTTTACACAAGCCGGTAAATTTGAAAAAAAAACATAGGGTTTTAACCTAATTCGTCTGCACTTAAAAAAATTGGGGGGAAGGAGCTGAGAGAACGATAATTTAAAGAAGTGATGGGTAATTAGCTAAATTTGATACTGAATAGCCCCCTCCCCCCATTCTACACTACGTTTTTGAAGTCTATGTTGAGCATTTCGCGGGAGAGATCAAATTTGATTGCTTGTTTTTTGCCATTTTAAAAAGTTGTTACTGATTTGTAAGCTTTGCTTTTGACAAACATTATCTTCCCTTAGTAAATGCTTCGAAAGCGTCTTTGTATTACTTTAGAGTTCATATCACAGAAATGATTGTCTTGGAAGTGCAAAAAACTTGATATTTTTTTAGTGCATTATGGTCGACAGACCAATTAGGGAGGGGGGGGCTATAGCTTCTCCTCGCCCCCTTCTGGCTACGCTATACTGGATTAATTATTTTTTGTGTTTTGCTGTTAGGCTTTGGGTGTGATTTTCGAAAAAAAAAAAAGTAATAATCTAAAGGCCATTTGGGTCACATTTTGCACGTTATTAAAGCTATTTGAAATAATTTAATTGCGAAGATTAGGAGGCTATTTGAAAGAATTAAGCCCAGACACTTCGTTTGGTCCTCACTCTCTAACACAGGTCAAATCCAAAAGCCCTCTTGACTGGAAGACTGTAAGTTCCATTCAAAGCCTCTTACTAAAGCTCAGATAAATTTTATGTGATGATGAGTTTGCAGTGCTTTTCATGTTGGGACTTCCTTACTTAGCTTTGCAATGGTTTTCTATTCCAAGTTACATGAAAAAATAAATTGTTTTGACTCGCATGCTAAATATACCTCCCTGTCAAAGTGTAAACAACAGTGGTTGGGTTGAAGTAGCTGCAAATTTATCTATCACACTTTATATCTGAGATTTTTGCAGTAGACATACTGCATATATTTGATGTAACCAGTGTTCAACTGGTGGGTGGCTAAGGGGACATTACCTCTTAAGCCAAGTCACTTATAAAACTTGGCCCCCAGATACAAAATGCCTTTAAGCGTGCTTTTGGACTTGACCTATAAGTAAGGGGGGCTGAAGAGACTAGACAATTTGATTCTTTAAAAGGACTTCAAATTATTAGCAATTTAGTGCTTTTAAATTGCCTCAAAAACGTGCAAATGTGATTCAACTAGCGTTAAAATGGCTAATTTTGTTGAAAAATTATAAAAATTGCCCCAGACTTTTGTATGCTTACAGTTGCACCAGTTTGCGCAGCTTCTCCACCTAACTAATGCATGTTTGAAACAAAATATTCAAGCTTTGATTAAGCCATTCCTTATCAAAATCTTGGTTGCGGAACGACATGTAAATTTAGTTGGAAGTTTGCGTGCTTAGGACCTTTATTTTTACTCGGCCATTTTAATCAATAAACATCAAAATTTATTAATTTGCTTATAACGGTCAAACCTGAAAAATTGCATATCGGACATATTAATAATAACTAAAGCAACATAAATGCCGATTTGAGGGATGTTAGGTCCCCAGCAAACATTGCATTGTCGGGCCGATGTTGGCTAGATGCAGTTGCCAACATTTGTTAACCTCGGCCCCACCGCGGCAGCCAATGTTGGGGCGATGCGGTTTTGCACCAAAGTCCAGCGTTCAGCCAACATTGACATTCTGCAGCGGGCCGACATCAGAACCTGCGTCAGCCAACAATGGTGGAATGATGTTTCCAACGTCGGCCCGGAGTTGGCAAACTGCAGCTAACCAACATCGGAACTGCAGCTAGCCAATATCGGACTGCAAACTGCAGCGAACAACATCGGATCCTGCGTCGCGCCAACAATGGCGGAATAATGTTGCCAACGTTGGCAAAGTCGTCAAACTGCAGGCGGAACACTGTTGCCAACGTTGGCAAAGTCGTCAAACTGCAGCTAGCCTACATTGGAACCTGCGTCGCGCCAACTGTGGCGGAAAAATGTTGCCAACGATGGCCCATAGTCGTGAAACTGCAGCTAGCCAACATCGGAAGCTGCGTGGCCCTATATGTTGTGGAACTTCATCCCACTAGCTGGTAATGCCTGCAAGAATCCAGTACTGGCACATATTGTTACAATGGCATTGGTGCGATTGTCTAACTTCATCCATCTTGCGTCGTAT
Source organism: Trididemnum nubilum (assembly GCA_963965965.1). Taxonomy (NCBI): domain Eukaryota; kingdom Metazoa; phylum Chordata; class Ascidiacea; order Aplousobranchia; family Didemnidae; genus Trididemnum; species Trididemnum nubilum. The sequence goes on along the minus strand of OZ014471.1, from coordinate 47,742,646 downwards.
AAATAAAGTTTTATTGCAAGGCAAAAAAACTGAAGATGGTAAATAACGCAAGAAAAAGCTAAAGACGTAAAATTTCGCAAACTGAAAATAAAAAACACAGTTTCCTTTGGAAATGTTGGTCGTGACTGCCGTTCAAGATTCAGACCGTGGGTTTGTTGAAGATAGGACGGATTAGGAAGTTATAGAAACTGCAACAACAAAAAATAATTCAGTTAAAGCGAATGACATAACTTACGTAACTGTAAATAAATGTTCTCTAGTCTTTCTATAATGAGCATGTAATTCTCATGAAAATGGTGTATATAAACAGTGTCTGGAAAAACTGGTGAAACGCCTCTCCAAGAGTGTTTTTGGTTTTCGACATCCCGTGCGAAAAATTTAACGTTTTATACATTTGACAGTTTACTAACAAGCTTGTAGTTAACGCCATATAGAGTAAAACGACAAAGCGTAAGTGAATTTGAATAAGAGCAATGAGACTATATAACAGGGGTAGGCAACCTTTTCGTCCCATGGGCCACATCCAGACCCAGCAAGGTTTCAGCGGACCAAAACAAAAGTCTTCGCCTGGACATTAGGCATTTTACAGCCGATTTAATGGCGATGACCAAAGAAAAAAAAAGGTCTTCGACTGAAAATTAGACATTTTGCACCCGATTTAATGGCAGTGACCAAAGAAAACAGCACTTCGGCGGGGTTGCAGATGAATTTCAATCATAAAAAGATCGCGGGCCGAATGAAATTGCTTGGCAGGCTGGTCTGGCCCGCGGGCCGTAGGTTGCCAACCCTTGCTTTATAAGACAACATGAAGCGCTCCTCAACCGGTGTTCGATTCCCACACTGGCAATGCGTCGTTGTGTCCTTGGGAAAGACACTTCACAGTGGCCCAGTCTAACAAAAGACTAGAAAAAAGAAACCCAAAATAAGGCTCTGCAATAGTTCAGTTATGGTTAGACAGACGCAGAGTGTCTGGTTAATATGAAAGAACTAAACCGATAAGATAGCAATGAGCAAGAAAAATAACTTTGCGCATAAGTTTTGTGTTTTTGACGTCCGGAAGTCGCTAGTGTTTGCCTTTTAATAAACCTATGCAGACTTCACTTAATCAAAGCTAGATATCTTGGATCAATGCTTACAACTATGGACTAATATCAAGCGAAATTAAGATCGGGCGACACAGTAACTACATTGTGCCGACACTGGATTATTGAGAAAAGATGAAACTACCTGTAGACTGAGCAGAGGGTTCATTCTATCAGGTCACGATCGTTGATTACTGAATTCTTTGCCCTGACAGGTCGTCTTTGTAATGAAGTCGAACCTAAATATAATCAAATTCACACTAGGTTCGAAAATGTAACTAAATAGTTCAAAAAGCTTTGTTTAAGAATTTCTTAACTGATTCCACTAAAAGGTATTGTCTAAAGAGCGTAAATTTTAAACAAGCTTTAGTCTCGGTCTACACTGTCCGAAAAAATCAGGAGTGTATGAGCTTTTTGCTACTTTATTTTAACCAACTGGCACCTTGAACGTTGGTAAGATGATACGACGGACGTAAAGATTTCTGTTTAAAATAAATACGCTTGTTTGCTCACGATTTTATGCAGTGTAGACCGTGCTTAAGGCATTTGCTTCCGATTTTTGTACACAGAATAAATCACATTTATGGAAAAATTATCAATTCGGAGCACAATTACACTGAAGCTGTGTTTATCACAGAAAACTGACTTAAAACTACCTTTTGGCTTTGGAAATCGACAGCATAAACGGAGCTAGTTGCAGGCATGGCTTTTGACATAGGATTTAATTTTCAAGAAGTTGGAAAAAAGTTATTTTAAACTATTATGAAATGTGGCAGTGAATAGTCCCAGGTCTAAAAATTGCTTGAATTAATAAGTGAAACCAATTGATTTAAAGCTTAAAAAAGACTATGGTTCTTCCAAAACTGTTTTGTCAAATCGCTTGTAACTGTGCCCATAACCAACACGCAATACATATTAACTTAGCCTTAGTTAGTTTAAGTCAAATTAAATGGAGAACAATAAGACTAACTGAAATAATATTTTTAAAATTAGTGTTATTTCATTTAGTTGTGACACCATCTTTTTTGTCCCAGTCTGTTCCAGAAATAGTGCACTTCTACAACCAAAAAAAATTTAGGATCTACAAAAACTTAAGCACTATTAAAGGCAGCATTTGTCGTAGTAAATAACAAAGCTACTAAACACCAGTTTTTATTGTTTACCAAGTTAACTTTTTCAGTCTGAATTGTAATAGAAGCCGAAATGCTGAGACAAAGTAATTGACGTCAGCTGTGTAGCAGCTGAATTATTTCAGAAATTTTTTTTTTAATTTTTGAACTTTGAAAATATCTGAGAAAGATAGGATAAGTTAACCCTAATAGAATTTTAAACTAACGATGCCAAGATACTTCGTTTGCTTATTACCTTTATTGAGTTTGCAAAGCCATCCGTTTCATATCTGCACGATGCTTACGACCACCATGGCGGTCCTTCCAGTTTCTTTAGCCAATTTGCAAAGTGCTGTGTTTGTGATCTTTTCTCACTCATCTGAAATAAAAGTTACCAGGTATTTTTTTATTATCATTTGGGTAAAAAGAATTATAGCGTATGACTTTTGTAAAATTAATCAAAATAAGGTACAGTGTTAAAAAAAATCCTCAGCTGCCAGGGCAAAAATTGATTGATTACTGTTTTACATCTACCACATAACCGCAGTTTCTCCCAACTTGGGGCATCCAAGTCAAGTTTTTCATTGTTGACCAAAATATTGGAAAAAGCCTAAAATATACATTCATAGCAAAATTGAACTTTTAACATCTTGCCATTTTCAACATATTGCAGTTTAAAGTCAACAGTTTTCTTCTTTTTTTAGTGCTGCCGTTTTGCCATTATTGTGGCAGAAGATTAACTTTTGAAAAGTTGCCCTACATTTATTTGAAAAATTTCTAAAGGGAAAAAGCCTTTTCAGTGAAAATCTAAATTATCATATCTTGGAATCGGAAGGTAGTAGTAACTTAAATTTGGTGAAGTTGGTTTTCAGATCTGTAAAAGTTTTTTGAGAGAAAACCAAGAATTTTTTTCAATCTAAATGACCTTTTACTGCATATCAGTTTGATTTCTTAGCATATGGCCAGCATTTCTTGCTGATTTTTACTTTTACGATACGCAAGAAAAACAATGACAAAAGTATAAAGCACAATTTTCTGAGTCAGTTCAAAGGTCAGATGCATATTTGTATAATTTGATTACCTGATTTCTGATGTCGGTTTGCCACAAATAAAAAAGTACTCCATTGTTGATACTCTTAAAATCGGTCAACGAATTTTAAGTGCAGGGTGTTTAGACGCAGGACGATTATGCGCCGGGACTATTAGGTTCCAGGACTTCAAATCTTATTTAAAAACATCAGAAAAAATTTTTTTTAATTTTATTTTGAATTCGAAAAAATGTTTTTGGTCTTGCACGTAAAATTTCTGGGGCCTAAAAGTCCTGGCGACGCATAATCGTCACGATCCGAAATAAAATATGCTTTTTCTAAGATCTTTCCATAGTCATGCATTTCAACTTGTTAGCTGCTACAGTTTTACTTTTAATCAAATGTTTACATGTGTTTTAAATTAAACAATTAATTGATCAGATTTAAATGAAAACTTCATCAAAAATAAACACGTTCAACTATACCTTAGAACTTGAACACTGAACAGAGAGCTTCGTCAACAACAAAATTTATCTTCAAGTTCATTACATCCGGTTTCTTCATTGTTCAGATCAGATGAAGTAGGAGCATATTATCACTAATGGTGACTGACCATCAATAGATTGCAACAGCTACTAAAAGACTATATCATTAATGTACATTACGTTAAGACAGTTACTAAAAAAAGGTAAATATCTGGAGATTTTTATTTCTTCAGTTAGAGGTCTTCATTTCCAGAAAATGCGTAAGTAAATTAGAAAGTTTCCCACCATCCGTGCACTAATTTAAAAGGGCAATGAAATCGGAAATTTTTTTGCTTGATTTTCTCCCAGCAAATTTTGACAAATCTGAAGACTAACTTTATTCAATTTAAGATTTTTACAACCTTCTATTCCTGAGATATAACAAATTTGATTCCCCCTTAAAAAGGCTTTTTCATTTTGAAATTTTGTTATAGTTGCTGATTAGAAAAAAAAATTCAAAAGTTACCTCATGTTCCTGATTCTCAATAAATGTTTTGCGCCATAGTTGAAGAATGAGCTGCTTTTCAATAACTGTATGCCAGTTTTCCAAAAGTTAATTTTCTCTCACAATACTGACAAAATGACAACACTGAACTAAGGGGAAAATTGCTAATTTTGAACCGCATTATTTTGAAAACGAGAAGGCATAATAGAAAGTTCAAATTTGGTGACAATGCGTTAGAGGCTTATCCAACATTTTGGCCTAAAGTGATTCTCTTTTTAAGTTGTAGAGGAGGTTTTGTGCTGTGCCAAAAATATTTTTGCATTGTCTATGCCAAATTGGTGAAAAAATTTTAATTTGTGCATTAGACTTTTCTGGCGCAACCCACATGGCATATGGCAAGCACAGTAAATGTATTTAACAGCAATAACATAGAAAAAAACTACAGCCAGGTAGCCACTTTGCAGTTTGCAGAAGACAAAAATCTAACCTTTACACTAAGCCAAATTATTTTTGTTTATAAATCGCCACTTTTTACGATGATTAGCTGCCTTTAACCATATCGATTTTTCATCAAAAGATTCTGGAAAATCTCTTCTTTCTTGCAAAGGACTGTTTTTTTAGCTTATACATACACTATACATGTAAAGTCACTTCTTGAAAATAAAGTGCATTCAGATTTGGTTTCATAAGTCTTTTCCACAGCGCCATACTGACAGAACATCGTGTCACCATTGGTTGCATTACTTTTTTATTAGCTTGTTGTAAAAAAGATGGTACAGTTGGGTAGCCACTTTGCAAACATACCAAAAATTAATCATTTTACGACAGGTTGGAAAGTTTAATTACAAAGCGCAAATTTTCGCGCCATCCTTAAATCCATATAATTTTTGCACTGTGCCAATTTACACAAATACAATTTGCCAGAATAATTTCTGCATTCTCTTTGCTCTGCGACTTGACGTGGAGAAGGCCTTGCCAACTTGTTACACGCTTTAGCGTAACACACTGAGTATAATGAAAGATTTGATTTTTATTTGTTTAAACATCTGTCATAAAACCCTTTATTGGTAAAGTTTTAAAACTTTGATTTTTGGTTGATGTTTTGGACTAGACTGAGATCCAGTACAGATGGCATAGAGTCCCAGTTCAAAAAACAGTGCCAGGTCATAAGGCCTAATTTTTTAAAACACTTTTTCCTGAACCAAAGTTTTTGCAAAAAATGCTTTACTTTGGTACACACTAGATTTTCTGCTTAAAAGGTCTATTGCAGGCCACTGGTATGAAGATAAGGTTACTAATACTTAACTTTGGTACTTACAGAAGTGTTTCCAAAAAAAGAAAAAAATTTGATAAATAGTAACTGGCAAAATACATTCAAAACATAGGGGCCAGCTATAGTGATTCATTTCTATGCCGTCACTTCATATTATCGAATCAAGGTGGCTGTGAACTACATACAAAAACACTGCAGCAAACTCTAAAGATTGAACAGTTTAATAGTGGACACAGTTTTTAAGAAATAAGAAATCTAGGTACTGGAAACAAAAAACAATGGCAAGTTATGATTATTTCACAGGCTTTAAAGCTTCAAGGCGACTTTAACAGAACAGTAAAAATTTGTAATCATTCATTTGGTAATGAAAAAGTTAGTTGTGCTTATAAAAAAAAGCAATACAGTTATTATAATTATTTAGCAATAAAAATGCGTTTTGGCAAATAGTTGCAAAAAAGCTGCATTAAGCAGACTTTCAGAATAGGCAACAAAATTTTGAGAAGCCATAAGAAGCACAATCTCCAACTAACTACTGATTTCATAGCTAAAATACTTGCCATATAGAAGCTAAATAATTTCCCTGACATCTCTGAAAGGTGACTTTATGAGTACCAAAATTTTTTCTTTTAGTTGAACACTTGACCCCTCAATAAAAATTTTACCCTACTTTGTCCCCAAAAAAATGTTTTTCAATTTTATTCCGATAACAACTTAGTTGATACACATACATATTGCTTACAAGTTATTTTGGCACTTTTCTGCAGCTCATTTTTGGAACACTGAGGCTTAGCAGGAAACTTTCTTAAATGTGCCTTTTTACCCCCTATAAAAAATGTTTATTTACCTACGGTATATAAAGAAATGCCCAAGTCCCTTGAGTACATGAAGAATATTGTACATACCTACCATCTAATATGCAACTTGAGCCAACATATATCAGTGATCAAAATACTTTTCTGATTTTTTATCAAAGTTACCCCCATACCAAGGATGTAGGACTTTACGGTACACATATGGATGTAGAAAACTGGTAATTTTTGTTTATAATAAATTAATTGTGGTGTTTTGAGCTGTTTGTAATTTTTAATTGATACATTCAAATCTAATATTGTTGGCAGAGGCTTTTAGTGTTATGCTACGCAAAATACTGAATAAGAAAATTGCTATTCTAGCCCTAATCCCAACCCTAATGTTAATCCTAACCTACACTCAAAATCTAACCCAAATCCTCTATAACTTTAAATAAGGATGAATGAGCGCTAACTCTGTGCTCTTTCATTCTCTTTATGGGACTTACATAACAACCATAACATAACACTAACCACTTCCAATATTGCTCAATGACAATACTAGGCTAATGCTATGACGTAACAACAGGACTGTGGGTTAGACCTTTTCGGGATAAAAAAATTTTGTAAATAATTGATTCGTGGTACAGAATTTAACCATAGCTTTAAATAAAACTGGGTTCATCTTTTATTGATTGGGAAGCCTTGAAAAAGGCTGTTTTAAGGTTTAAACGCTTTCGTCTAGCTCTCTTCAGAAACCATCGCTAGAAAAAGATAGAATTTCATTTTATCTTTTTCTAGCGATGGTTTCTGAATAGAGCTAGACGATTTTGTGAAAAAATTTTGTGAAAAAATTACAGTCTTTATATTTTAAAAAGCCATACCAGTGGGCTAACCGAAACAGCACATTATCTTCCATTATACTCCAAACAAATAATATTCATATTTGTAGATGAAGTATCTTATCTCAATTTTTTTTCTTTGGTGGATTAAGACTACATTAGCTCTAAGCATTTCATTTTCAGAATGTCTGCTAAGTGGCTACCGGTACCCGACTGAACAGCATCTGAAAGAATTTTTCAATTATTGACAATTTGTACTCATAGTTCAAAAAACTCAGCCTGCAATTGGTTAAGCTGATCAGCAATGTACCAGTGAGCTAAATCAAGTTTAAGACAATTTCAATTGAATTAAACTTGAAGTATTATACTCCAAATCCCAAATCTTTGCTGTATGTAACTACTGTAAAATCTTATTCTTCACGTTAACTCAAATTTAGTGTCTTTAAAATTATTTGGAAACCAGAATATTAATGAAGCCCATGCGAAGCATTTGTTGTTTCTTTTTGTAAAGAAAAACAAAGATTTTTGAGGATAATTTGACTTTAGAGTAGATATAGACCTTTTTTTATTTTATTCATCATTTTACTTTTAAAACTTTTAGAGATAAAGTTTTTCTGCATCCGATTATTACGAGTTTTTGCAAAAAAAAAAAACTTTTGTAAAGTTTTGAGGGATTTCAGCTTCGGGATTTTTACCTAGTTGATCTGGAAACAATAAAGTACCGTAACTGTAATTACATTTTTAGTTACCAAGTTGCTTTAGCTAAGAGACAGCAAAGGGACATTTTGATCTTCGAGTCAAGCTGCCACTCGCCCATCTGTCTAAACAAAGTACAGGCTTCACACTGATCTTTTTTTAACTGAACTTCAAACAAGAACGCTGTAAATGCTGAATTTTTATAGTCTTTGTTTTGTTATGACCAAGAATTAAACCCAAGTCTACAGTTTCAGTAGCAAATGCTCTATCCACTCGACTAATGATCAGTGCAGTAGTTGTAAACTACAATATGTTTGTTAAGATAATTTTGAATGATAAAACATTGTCTATACAAACATAAAAATCATTTCTAATTGTTATCTTGGGATTCTGACTATAAATTTAGCGTGTCAGATGAAATGCATGCATCTGATATTTCAAAATCCAAACCACTCAATTTTTTACTTTAAGTTTGCAAAAAAATGCGATACCTATAACTGGGTAGCAGGAATTTAAAAGTTGTCCAAAATTGTTTTGTATAGTACAGTATTGAAAAAAGAAGAATTTTAAACAAAAACACATGGTTTAAGCTATACACTTTTTGTTTTTTATAAAAACCAGTAAATTAAACAAACTTTAATCATGATTGCTATTAAACAAATCAAAAATGGCAATACCAAAAAGGCCCAGCAAACTCTGCTGATTAAGTCCAAATGCGTTGTACTAGCACGTGTTACTAACATTATTTTTTTCATGCTGAAGCTGGCATTATTTATCGATATGGTTTGGGTTAGATTTTGAGTTTAGATTAAGACCAATGTTCGGGTTAGAGTTTGGGTTGAGTTTAGAGCTAGAATAGCAATTTTTTTATTCTTATTTCTTACATAACGTAATAGCAGCCTCTACCTATATTTACTAACTGGAAAACCGCAAGGTTACTTCACAGTCTCCTGGTCAATGGCAACTTGGCAAATAAACCTGCATTATAATTACAATATTACTAAAGCAAAAAAAATTACCATTAGCGATCTGGCTTATACTGCACAACCAATGCAATGCTTTTTGTAGAATGATGAGTTTTGAAATATTATGTGCGATGATTTCCAAAATTGAAGTTTGAACACGTGATAAACGAAACTAATTATTTCCAGAAAATTACCAACTACAGATCATTGCTGGGAAAAATCTATTTATTTACTGTAGGAAGGTCCCTTCTTAATTTTGACTGGTTTTTTGCAGTTCAATGAAATAAAAATATTTACATAACTTGAAAACTTTTTATTTAATTGTTCAAAAAAAAAGTACTGAAAATTCAAAAAATATTTTAGTAGTACACTGTAGAACTGTATGATGCTGCATATACAAATAAATAAGCAGCCCTTTTTTTACCAAGGATACTATTCCGCAGGTCAGGTCTAGTTATGTAACGTAAGCCTACTCTGAGTTGTTCCTTTATGTCTTTAGACCTAATCTTTTTGCCAATTTTGCATGATGATTGAAATTCAATCATGCCTAAACAATTTGCACAAATCCAGTTCTTTTGTTTTTGCTTGCGGCAGAAATTTTTGTTTCTTTTAAGGTACCAGTACGCTAAGCCATAATTTTCTTTGACTTGGCCACCTATCATGATACCAAATCATACATTCATGGCAAAAGACTATGATTAACATTGGCGTTATTTCGACATTTGGAGACAAAATAGTCCTATAGCTATTTTGCTCCTAGCTCCTACATAGCCCTGTAGCCCTAACCCTGAGCTGTAACCCTAACCTCACTGCCTCAGACCTTAACCTAGCCCTAACGCTAACCCCAACTCTTAATCCTAACCAAAAGAAAGGAAAATACTATCGGTGTTTTGCCTCTTGAGACAAAATAGCTACCGCCACTGAAATTTGATATAAGTACAAGTTACCGTACAAGTTCAAATTTTTTCTATGGTAGTGTCTGCTGCACTGGTCCAGTTCTTGATACAAAAATGCTGCTGCACCAGCAGTCAGTTATATTGCTTTTTTCTCATTAATTTAACTTTAATACAGCACTTTGATGCATCAACTCTGAACTGCGTACTGGTAGCCCCGGTGGTGTAGTGGTAAGGCACTCGCTGGTTAAACTCAACGTTCGAGTTCCATTTGTGCTGAACGCGCTAGGCTCGTCTCGCGATTGAACACAATCATGTTGTGTTATTTTTATTTCGTTTTCTTCAAAATTTTGCATTAGACTTAGAGTTACAGGTAGGGTTCCCGATTTGGGCAGCAATGCCAGCTTGAGAGATAGTAACTTGAAGTGCAAACGCAAACGATCGGTGCAGCAGCAATTTCATGTTGAAAACTGGACCGGTGCTCTAGACACAGCCTTTTTCTACGATGCGTGACATATGTAGGCCTACTGTATTTCATAATACAGTTGCACAAACTTCTGGGGCACAATTTACCCCAAGATAGGTCTGGGAAAAAGTTCCTCCTAGTTTAAATATGCCTAATGAAATAGTGCTAATTATCGAAACAATAATCAACAATTAAATAGGTGGGCTGTAGCCTACCAGTAATAACTGCAATTTTGCTTTGTTTCATGTCCGAAATTACCCTTATCAGCTTATTGGTTGGGATCAATTTGGGGATAGTTTTAGATTAGGCATTAGTGTTTGGGTTAGATTTGAATCAGAAATAATAAAAAAGTAGGCTAGATAAAAATTTCCGGAGAAATAAAACCTTTCAAATATAGTAACCGGTAGTAAATAGCGGATAGCCTTCTGTAACTTAGTCCAGTAGCCTAGTCTAGAAGCCATTTTTACAAGACAATCCTACATCACTGAATCATGGCATGGTAAAACTAACCCCAGCACTGCAACACAAACTGTTAGAACCATTACCTCCAATCCTAAACCTTAACCACCGGTAACTCTTAACAATTGCTTAAACCTGTAAATTTTTGCCTGAAAGTTGAAACTATCCACCCAAGCATCAATGCTATATAGCCTACTGTAAATACTTGAAAAACTAGATTTTGTGATGCTGTTCCGCTTCAGTAATTTTGTTTTTTCGTTTTTGAAATTTGTGAAGGGTTTAGCTCAAGCATCTTTTGTTTTACAAAGAAATTAGACTAAAATATATAAAAATTACTGATTAGTGTTGCAGATTACTTTGCAAAAAAGTAAAAATTAAGTTTTAAGTAAGGTTTGGCCTCACCATAACAAAGTTTTTTCAAGTGCTTGAACCTGAAAAATCACAAAAATAAACATGGATTTTCGACATAAAAACGTCTAGGCCTTGTTTATAATTCAGCTAATTCTGATCCCTGTTCAGCACTTTTGGAATAAACAACCTAAATTAATTACAAAAAATTGTCGGTAGTTAAGAAAAATTTTATCCACCAATGTTGGCCTGGGGCTGAAATCCAACGTTGGCCCTGTATTGGCTGAAATGCATAATGCCGATGTTGGCAACCGATGTTGAGCCAATATTTTACCAACGTTGGCTGAATCGTAATACAAAAAAAGTATTTTTGGCAAATTGGAAAGCTATAAGTAAAAGAAAATGGCCCAGAATCATTACACAATTGTGAAAAAATTCGAGGAAACTTATTACTACAATAATTACGGCGTTTGCAGAGATGTTGGCAAAACATTGGCAACATTGGCAAAGCGTTGGCAAATTTGCCGACGTTTTGCCAACCCTGCCAACTGATGGCCAACATTGGCCCGATCTTGCATGTTTGCTGGGTCATGTGATCATGATTCACGAAACTACAAACCGTGTGAAACGACAATTTTTGGGTCGAAAAATTTTTAATTCGCTAGTAATTCGAAATCCCACTGGACCCGGAACAGCGGTGCAAATCTTTGTTAGCATTGGGGGGGATAATTTGCAATTTTACCCCAATTTTGCCCTATTTTTAAGATTAGGGGGGGATGAACCTTGACCACGATTTTTTTTAGGTGAGCAAATTAAGTGCGAGCAAAAAAAGGTCTTCACCAAAAATGGAGCATTTTTTTCCTCGAAATCAAGTGAAGATCTGCGCTCAGATGCAGACCAGAGTCAAATTATTGGAGGGGATGCAGATGTAGACCATACTCAAATTATTGGTGGGGATACAGTCAATTTATTGGGGGGTAATATCCCCACATCCACCCCTGGTTTCGGCACCCCTGACACGGAAAGTGTAGTGGTTAAGGCACCATCTCGGCGTCTCACATGTCTAAAGTTTGATTGGCGCTGTGTTCTTTAATTCTTCCTCTTCAAAACCTTGTATTGGAGGTTTAGGATTCTGGCAGCAATGCCAGCCTGAGAGATTTTTAATCAAGGTTCCCAAAGAAAGGGTGCACTTCAAAAATATGCAGCGCCGTCATGTGATTGCAATTTTAGAGACTCAAATTCGGCAAAAAGCGGATGCTAATCTCAATAAGTACTGATATTGATGAAAAATGATTTGTGTTCTTTGAACACACTATAGGCCACCTATCTTTTTTTTGTTTGTGGCCATTTAGACTACTTTTCTTTTTTTTGTTTCGGTTTTGTTTTTTCTTTTCTTCATCTTACTTTTAAACCAGAAACTCAGAGAGTCAAACTTCGATCGATAGTAGAGTAATTATCACAAAGAGCTGCAGATTACCTGAAATTGGGAGTGAATAGCTGGAGGGTTCTCCTCAAACGGGCGTTCAAGAATTTTGAACTTTTGAACCGTTCTAGCTGTAGATGGCTCAAATTCTCGAAATAGGTGGGAATTAAAACTCCGTTAAACAAGGCAAAAAAGGGGGTTGCCACAACAGGAAGTTTCTCTCAAGCGGGTCCTCCAAAATTCAAAAATTTTAACCACTGGACATGAACAGACGATGAATTTTCAGGATAGGAAAATGTAAAGGAAAGGTGAATTTTTCAAAATTTGGGTTATGCTACTATGAGAATGATCCTTTTTAAACGGGTTCCACAACATTCAAAAAATTTGAACTCCCAAGCTAGACAGACAAAACGTTTAGGGATAGGTAAATAATAAACATGTAAAACATGAAAAAATTTGTTGATGCCACGTTAATCGGGATTCTCGAAATGTCCTTCTTCTCTTCTAAACTTAAGACATTTTTAACCCTTGAGCTAAAAAGATGAAATTTTAGGGATATATTGTGAGTTAGATATCCATGAAAATTTTTAGTGAATTCGTGTTAGTAGGTTTCTCGCCAACAACGCCTCCAAGAATGAAAAAAAATAATCACTCGATTTAAACAAGTTAAATTTCTAAGATAAATTCAATATAAAAAAAATGAAACTCGAAAAAGTTTTTGGGGTGCCTTGTTTAGGAGGAGCCTCTCAAATTTTTAAAATTTTTACCTACTTGTGGTAAACAAATAAATTTCTAAGATAGTTTAGTATAAAACAAATATGAAAAGAGTCAAAATTTGATGCTGTGCTACGTTGGAAGTCATTTCAGCTAGACAAATTAAAGTATTGTAGGCTAATATGCTGTACAAGAAAAATAAACTTTGACAAAACTTGGGAATATCAGGTTGAAAGATCTTGAATAGACCCACCCAAAAGTAGAAGATTTTTAACTGCCGTAAGCTAGATGGTCAAAATAGTCATAATGAGTTGATACCAACGGACTTGGAATTCCAAGTTGGGAGATTTTCTCCCAGATGAACTTCCAACATTTAAGGTAGTGAATAAAGTACTTAAGCTCACTGGCTTCAACAGATTTGAGCTATAGATTGCAGAGTTTTTTAATAAACTGTCATCTATTACGTTCTTCTAGCGCCTCGGGGTTTTTTAATTTGGAGAGTTTTAGTATTAAATAATTGACTTAATACGCAAGTTCCAAGATGTTGGTTGCTATACTGCAGAGTGTAATTCTAATGAAAAAATGACTGCATAAATTGTTGCTAAACTCTGATCGTTATAAGTAATGAATTTGGTTCATGAAATAAAGTTTTCATCAGAGTTTGCTGGAATTTTAATGACTACTGTATGTTATTTCATAATAAATTAAAAACTGTTAGAAGTTGTGAAAAGCAAGTTTGGTGTCGTATTTTGCGCTTTTTGATTGAGGTTACTTAATTATTTTGACAACTTTTCAAGGTATTTAAAAAACAAATAACCACAAAGCTGTTAAAGATTGTGAAACAAAATTTGAAAACGGCGCATTTAAGTTTTTTTAATCTGACTTTCAGCGACCATAATTTGCTTAACGCAATTGCGTCACTAGTTTAAAAGTTAATAAATCTCAGTAAAAGTTGGATACTGTCGCAAAGTTTGTCAAAATCCACAAAGTATCTCTTGCGATTTCACGTTTTATTATATGTATTTTTTACAAATGCCACTTTATTAACAATAGTTTAAATGGGTGGCAGTGACGGCCCCTTCACAAACCCCTTACAAGGTTTGAGCATTTTCAGGATGCATCGAGATTTGAAAGAAGAAATATCATGATAAACTGCAAACTTATCACAATTAGAAAACACCAAACAAATTAGCCGCTAGAAAAATTTTAAAAGGAAAAATCGGCTACTTAAACATCGCGTTTATCAACTCGAACTCTTGTTAGTTGGTTAAATCTTAAATCTATCGGACTTGGGATGCAAAAAATAAAAAACGTCCAAAGCCCTGAAATTTCATTGCAACTTTTTGTAATTTAAAAGGTTATTTGTTTACACTTTCTGCCAAAAATTTTGCAGGGATTCCTTCAAAACACGTCTTATTTTGTTGCTCTCTCCGCAAAAACAAAAAACAAAAATGCACTCTCAGAAAAACAACTTAAAGTACTTTTTTAGATTAAAATGCTAGCTCTTTCCTTGAAACTTAATTGACTAATTTTTAATTTCTTATGGTAAAAGCCTAAAGAAACAGCTAAAACGCAAACGCGTAGTATCTTGCAAAAAAGCTTCAAAAAGCATTTTCCTTAATTTTTTTTTGCGGTGTTAAATTTCAATTTCAATTCAACTGAATTTGAAAGTTTGAGCTTTGTATGTTTAATACTTCCAGCGATATTAACATTTAAACGTAGAAAGAAAACAACTTCGCATTTTAAAGCGGTAAGTGCTGCAAAATAAAAATGAGACTTCAATGAATTTTTTCCTATTGAAAAACAATAAAAAAATTTGCGAAAAAATTTACTTGTTGCGTCACATTAAGCTAACAATCGCGCACAAAAACTTGATTTTCTCGAAACAAGAATTTTGCCATGTTTCCTTTTTGCAGCACACGGTAGGGTTGTTCGTATGGTGTTTATATGCATGTTTGTTTGGTTTGCAGGTATTATACGCATGGATTATTTTGTTAGTGTAATGTTTATATGCAGTACCATTAGTTTTGATCTCGCCTATCAATGGTACACTGTAGGTAACTGTTTTCAATTGTGTTAACAATCGGTATCATTATTGGATGGTTGAGAGTTACACTTAGATGAAATGTGAGCACATTTTCAAACCAAATTATGTGTCACCTGTAAGCTACATTAATAAACCTAAGGATATTTGTGACTTTAAAAATATTGTAAAATTGCTAATGCAGCCAACGATGACACGCCAGGGTAGTTTTAAATTTTTTAAACATAGTGAGGAACAGCTGAATGACTATACACTACAGTATACATGGCCTTATTCAAACTTGTTGTTGCTGCCCTTCTGCAGCAGTGTTCTCTAATACAAAAACTGATTTTTTAAATATCGAAACTATTGCATTGTTTTGCTTCAATTTTTTGAGTTTCAAGGTTTTATTTTAAGTTGCGGTTATTAGTTCACTATGTTTTTTTTAGCTGTTGTTCTTAGATTCATTCACAAGTTTTTTTTGCGCACTGTTATTAAATTGATTCTAACGTTTGCTTGGACGTGCCAGCATTTTTGCACTCCTAAAAGGTGTTTAAGTCAAGCGGTCTTCTAAAATTGTGTGCCGGTACCGGTATCAAAATTCTGTGTGGAGGCAAGTGACCATATTTCTTGTTACTGTTTGTTTCTGATATATTAGTTACCGTATTTTCCGGACTATAAGGCACACCGGTATATAAGGCGCAGTATCAAAAATTGGCTTCAAACAAGTTTATTTTCATGTATAAGGTGCACCGGGTTATAAGACGAGCTATTAAAATAACAATTAGCAGTTTATAAATATGTAGCACCATTTGCAACATAAAATTGGTTTAGAGCATGATCATAAAGTTGAACCTGATCCATACATTAGGCGCACCAGACTATAAGGCGCACACTCAATTTTAGACAAAATTTAAAGGTTTTTTATGCGCATTATAGTCCGGAAAATACGATAAAACAAAAATTTGTGTTGTAATTTATTGTTTTCAACATAATTCTCACCAAACTCTCTTAACAGTTTAAGTTTAAAATCTGATGTATGATTTAACAAGCAAAAAAGTCATAATATGACTTATTTGTGGAAAAGTAATACATTCTATTGCTTTCAGATGAGCCAAATGTTTTTTTAAACTCCTACAAAGCTCAAGTGATCACTTTATGTTTAAATTTAGAATTTACATCAAGAATTCTTAAAATGGACCAAATCACCCTAAGCAGTGGTTACTTGGGCCACTAGGATTTAAAAAAATTGATTTTTATTTTAATGAGCTGTATATTTCATGTACAAATGGTCTTAGATCTTTTAAAACCAATATCAGTTTAATATCTTTGCTTGGAGCAGAACTGCAGAACTGAGAAGTTGTAAATGTGGTCCAAGTAACCCCATTTTATGGTGTATATATAGTTCATACCTTAAGTACAAACTAAATTTTTTGGATCATATTAAAATGTTCAAAATTAAACTTGCACCCTCAGCTGGAATTTCTTATAAGCTGAAATATTGTAATTTACTCCTAGCAACCTCACAAGAAATAAAAGACGATTCTCGGTTCAGAAACAGTACCGGTATGCAGTGTTCTCTCTAACTTTTTAGCTCACCAGCAAGGGCCCAAATTTTCTCAACAAAAACGTGCCCAAAGGTGTAAAAACACGTTTTTGTGCCCAAAATTTTGCACCAATCTAGTATTGAATAATACTAAAAGTCATATTTTACAAATTTGCTGTTTTTTTTAAAGCTACCGTATTTATTCGAGTATAAGTCGCATGCGTGTATAAGTCGCACCCCCATTTTTGACATGAAGAACAGGACAAAATTTTTTTAACGTTATTCATTCATTGTAATCTCATAACAAAAAATTAAAAACCAGCAAAGTCATCACTGCTGCCACTGTCTTCAAATAGCCCTGTTTACCTCTGGAACATTCTCATCAGCGTCCATGAGGATGGCAAGTGATGCAACCCATCGTGACTTGTGTGGATAAGTGATAACTAAACGTGTTAGAACGTGAAAAAAAAGTGGCAGCGTTAAAAGTGCAACACTACTCGCATAGAAGGCAACAAGTGATATGATCATACGAAAGGAGACAGCGTAAAAATACATAGCAAGGAAACACCTCAAAAAATTTTGTACGGCATATAATGCACTTCATGTATTCGTGTATAAGTCGCCCCTGATTTTTTGGGTGATATTTTGGTACAAAAAAATGCGACTTATACTTGAATAAATACGGTACATTTATCTTATTCCAAGAAATAGTCGCTCTTGGTTTCAACAAATCGCTGAAAAAATTGGCTTAGGGGGCACTCAGCCGGTATGTCTTAGGTTGTTAATCAAAGGTTTGATTCTGCCTCTTAAGACGTTGGATACTGTCTATAGGTTATCATCACCGGCGCAGCCAGAAATAAAACAATGGGGGTGACTAAATTTTTTTGTTATGATTAAAGCGTATACAAATCGAAAAGTTCTCATTTAGGCAAATTGCATTTATGCAAATTAAGCTGTTAATCACAGGTTTTGTCGAACCCAATACAGTATGATAAAAAATCGATTTTGACGCTAAAGATTTATCTCAAGTCATTCTCTTAAAAAAGATTTTTTTCCAAATGTTTTCAACTGAAATATTTTGAAATTTATTAGGGTCGAAATACGATTTGACTATGATGACATTTAATTCGTGGACTGATACATTTTTACCATTTACCATTTATTTATTTTTTTCATCAAGCACAGCAACTAAATTATGCACATTACACAAGCAGTTATACAGTTTCGAGATAAATTATGTACATTAGACACAGTTCTTGATGAGGTGATAGCGAAGGACTAAATGTCATCGAGTCAACCATCACTTGCACTTCCGTCTCAAAATATAGGTCTGGTATCGTTGCTGTTATGATCTAGATTGGTCAATTCCTGAAAAGCAGTAGGGTTGAATCTTTTGTTGGATCAATTAAGAAACTTGAAATATGACTTAAAAAAAAATAATTTTTTTTTCTAAAATTCGATGTGAAATGTAACTTAAATTTAATATTAGCGAAATTGAATTTCGGAATTCGTACTGTAGTTTTTTGTTTGCAAGAATTTTAAATTTGGAAAGCTTTGAATTTGATCAACCCTACTAAAAATACAAGCAATTATTCTAAAGCAAAAGAAGACTAAAAAAAGAAAAGAAAAAAAATATGTACACTAAATACACTATTTACAGTTCAAGGATACACGTCAGATCTAGGCTATCCCGAATTCTCAGCGGTATATGATTCTACTCTTTGGAAAATGATAAGTTTTGCAACAAAATGGATACCATTTTTTGGTGCAAACTTGCGCTACTTTCTGCCTCATTTGCTTTTTCCCACAAAAACAATGCGGTATGCTGATGAGACATATTCTAAGACAGCGCGATATGGGTTATGCAATAATCCAAATAATTTCAATAAATATCAACCCTGACTATACAAGCATTCCGACTCCTCGGGTTTTGTTTTTACCCTGTGTTGCAAAAAGGCAACAACGTGACTCAAGTCTTGTTTCAATATAATCAAGTTTTTATGCGCGATTGCTATGTTAATGTGATGTAACAGATAACTTTTTCAATCATATTTACCAAACTTGATGTTTTAATTGTAACTCATTTCCATTGTTAGTTTAACTATGATTCACTTTTCTTTTTTGTTGCAAACGTTTCTTGAACCCGAATGTCTCGGAAACAATACAAGCTAGATGGCTGAAATTTTTTAAAGATAAAGAAACTAATAATCATGCAAAAAACGTCAAAAATGCAAAAGTTTTGACGTTGCTTATTTGCAACTCAGGGTAGAATTACACTCAAGCTTAAGCATTTTTACAGGGTTCCCACGCATTTGTCAACAAAAAAATTTCCTACTTTTTCCATACCTAACCTTGCTCAAAACAAACTAAGCTCTAGTCATCTGAAATACACAAAATTGCAGTTATTTTAACACAATCCAGAAACTATCTCAGCAGAACTCAATGGTTACATGGATGAAGACGACTAAATAGCCTTTAGAAAGTAGTGGACATGTTCATGGTGTTTGGGTTGATACAAGATGGCGGAAATGCGGCATAGTGTTTAGGCCACAGGCTCAATAGTTGTATCCAAGCGGCTGCAATCTCCACTACCACAGGACTAGAATTCTCGATTTGGCATAATTAAGATCACACAGTTTACTTGTTGTGGTCTGTGGACGAAAGGTAGTACGAGGTATGTGCCACTCAGCACTACATGAGTAGGAGTGGTGCATGGAGCACTTGATTAAACACAAAAACACTTTGTGGGCAATGAATAGACTACTCTGAATTGCTTATAATTCTGCAGTTCACAAAATAATAAGTACCTACACAGGGAGCCGGAAGCGTGACAAGGGGGTGCAACTTCTTCTTTGCCTTTTCCTCCAATCAGGGGAAAAGAGGAGCAAGTCTTTGCCCATCCAAATTGGCACTACAATACAAATACAAAAAAATCATTTGTGAACTTCTAACGGTAAATTTTAAATTTCAAAAAGTGCTCTTTAAACATCTAAATTTCACCTTTTTTAAAATTTTACAACTCTAACAAAAAAAAAAATTCCGGCGCCTATGTACCTAGGTAACAGTAGTCAGCTCAAAAATATTTCTCTACAACTTTCACTAACCAGTATGTCAGCTTATGTTATGAAGAACAGAAACTAATAATCAGTTGAATTATCAACTTGTCTGTCTATTATAACATCTAAGAAGAGTATCCGCTATTCATTTTGTATACGAAGTGACTATTTTACCAGAAAATCTATTATGAAAGAGAAAAATAGATAACTGCAGCGCATTGTATCTTGTGCTGTTTGGTTGATTGTAAATTTTCTGTGAAATCTGCACTTCCTTTTGTATATCTGCAATGATCTCACATTAGATTCTGCTCTCAACCATACATAGGACTAGGCCTAGTAAACTCTGCAGCCCCTATGTTGAGAACAAACAATTGACTAATTTTGTCATATTATATTCTTAATTCTCAAATAATATTCTTAATCTGTGTTTCGCAGTTAACTCAAGAGCTACCCTTCTCTCATTTTTCTGTAGGTTACCTTAAACTGTTTATGTTAAAAATATGTAAAAAAATGAAGTACATCGCACTGTTTCAATTACTTATACTAATTCACGAAGCATTCAATTATGCACATTAAAACTCGTTAATATTTTTTGAACACTAATACAATCGTGCTAAAGAGTCTGTGTAACTTCGCAATCTTTGCTCATTGACTGGGCTAGTAAATCTTCCAACTTAACTAAAAAACCAAACATGGCCGAGGCAGACAGCCTACTGTAAGCTATCAGTACATTATTAACGTGTCCTAGGTTAATAATCTCTAAACTTCATTTGGATGCAACAGCTGTTGGAATTGTCTTCTTCTGTTTTCTGCTAACCTTTTGCCTGCAGTCTGCGTACACCGCGCTTTTCCTCCTGTAGTGATAGTAGGCTACTGGTACTCGAATTCTTCCGTTTGCTTAATTGATTTTGATGCAATAATACTCTGTAACTACAACATAGTAATACTATAGTTGTTATCAGTGGCGGATTTAGGGGAGGGGATGCATCCCCCCCACCAGCCTAAAAGTAACGATTTTGGCCAAAAAATCAGCCTCTGTTTTGAATAATTCGGCTCCATTTCGGGATGCACCCCCCCCCCCCCACCGACCTAAACGTAACTAATCCGCCGAAAAATCACTCTCAATTTTGGTGAAGACATCCGAATTTTTGAGGTTTTGTGCTTCAAATCCCCCCCACCAAAATTTTCTGGATCCGCCACTGGTTGTTATATATAATAGTCTGGAAAGTCAATGTGTTTAGCTTGCGAGGTTGTGTCACTGCTCGCACTCTAGTGACTGTTAGCGAAAAAGTTTAATTTTTCATTGGTTGCTGCTGAGTATCGGTAGGCTAGTATATTTCTGCTGAGTATTTAAGCTAAACCTGGCGTTAGCGATGAAAAGTGAGTTTAATTGATTATGTTATTTATTGAAACGTAATTTGATTGAAATAAATCAAATTAAAACCTCAGGAGATTATTAGCTGATAAGAAATCAGCATTTGCCTATGCTGATTTTGTTTTCGGATTGACTTTCACACTAACCTAGCTGAAGCAGTTGTGGTATAAAAATAAAGTTAATAAAGGAGCGAATTTTGGTAGAATATTTTACATTAACCTTGTGTCATAAATTTTCTCTCAGCTTTGCCTGGTGTGTGTTATGAAGTACATTAAGCTTATTATAAGATACCGTTATTGTGTCGTAATAACTTGTGGTACCGAAACACTATAAATTATGACGTACCGGTAGCCTACCGGTAACTGATTGAAATTTTTTAAAGCAAACGAACTTCCGAATTTTGAAAATGTAAACTACATTTACTTGAATTTTTTTAGGCTAGGTCAAGACCATTTTAGAACCATTACCTGTAGGTGTTTGTTGAAAGTTAATTGAAACAGCAGTTTATTAGAAGCCTTTGCTTGTGCAAACTGAAATAATTCTTGGCCTACCAGTATGATCAAAACAGAGGAGATCTTTAACCATCAACCACTGGTAATGTAACTGGTAGAGGAACTATGCCCTTTTGGCAGCTCAAATGTTGCTCCGCTACAGTCAGAGGCCCCCAAGTGCATGCTGTACCAACTGAAAAATGTAATGAATATTTAACGCTGAGCCAATTTTGCGGAAAGCATTAACAAGCTTATGTATTTCAATTAAAGCTTGTCCTTCCTCTGTTTTTAGCTCAAATCACAAGTGATGCCGCTGTCTTTGACCTTCAATTACTATAATTTTTGAATTATTGCTAGCTACACATCAGTGATTATTTGAAAACAATGGTTTACGTTCTTCTGTTAGTGACACTGGCATGAAAGTATATTTCAAGTTAGCCTACTTCAATGAGTTGCCACACTCAGCAGGGAACCAAAGTACTTCAGACTTATGTAATAATGCCTAGTTTTGCTGAATTAATAGCCATAACATTTCCTTTAAAAAAAATAATAGCCAAGACTGTTTTAACAATTTTTTAATACCTATTCTGTATTTTATTACTTGTCAGTATAAGCATCACTTGTGAACTGCTAAGATTGATTTTGAATTAGGGTCACATCACTCCAGAATTCAGAGCATATTTGATTACACTTGCTACAGTAGATTAATTACTGGTAGCTAGGCTACCGTTATTAGCTTGTTACCAAATAAAAATATTATGCATAATCAATCAAATCTGTTTGCCTTTTTCTTTCTACATCATTACAGGTACAGATTTCAATTGCCTAAAGACTCTTGTTTAAAAAGTTGCTTCTAAAGACCAAACCCTGGGAAGCCTCTGATGGTCAGACACCATTAAATTTTGCAGTATTTTGTTTTGACGTAGTTGCAAGTCAGATTACTTCAGAACATATTTGATTACACTTGTTAGGTAAATTAAGCTACTTTTATCTGCTGTTACCAAAAGATTTTATAGCACTCAAGTATAAAATTGACTTTTTATTTTTGCATCATTGCAAATTTCACTTATTTAGTCTCGTATTTAATAAGTTGCTAGTAAAGAGCAAAATCCTGAAAAGCCTTTTATGGTCGGACACTTTTAAAATACAGCAAAAAATTTTGTCTTGACTTAAGTACCAGATTTGGGTTGAAAAATAAAAAATAAACAGTATCTTTCTTGATATGCAAATTTCTTCCAAATGACCTGCTTGCCAATTTCATCTTGATCGTGTTGGTCAAACCTAGAAAAACAATTTTATGGTAAAATCTTAATTAAGTATTTGTTTTTCAGAAATATTAAGCTATCATTACCAATTTAATAGTAGCATGAAATGTTACTGGTGAAACTTCATTTTGTGTTAGTGGAAAAACATTAAACATGTTGGATAATGGTATAGCAAGAAAAAACAGTTTAGGCTTTGTAAATACAGAAAGTGAGAGTTAGTTGCAGCAGTAATTACCATACAAAGTTGCTCTACTAGTCAGTACGTGAGAAGCTGTGGAATTTCCAACTCTCAATATCTGATGCGTATAGAGTTGCTTTCGACTTTCATCGATGTAAGAGTCATCAGTTAAGATAGAAACGCTCGTTCGTTAGATGCTCACTATCAGAAATCAACATCACATTTGATATTTTCTCTTGTAAATTGACATCGCATTATCATACCGAAATAGTGTTTGCCAACAGATATTGATATCGCGTAATCGTAACCGAGTTTATTATCGGAAATTAATATCGCATGATCCTAATCGCAATTGCTATCGAAAACCAATGCCCACAATCCAGAGGCAAAGTTTTATGCGCTCTATCAGAGAAATGATGAAAATCAAACGTACAATTTTATGTCCTTGCTACAATATTCCACCACTACCTTTCTTTTCCCACTGTTATCTTGCTTAAATTATTGCAATATAGACCACCAGACCTGGGATGGGCTACTATTGTTGTAGTCATGCAAATAACTGTTGTTAGAGCCAAAAGTAAGCTACAACAATATTTTGCATGCTACCAACTTGCCCATTACCTTTTCGCGCACTACTAACTGCAGTTGAACTGTACTAAAATGTCTTTTGTACATAGGCTTGTCTTGCATCTCAATTCTGTTTGATTGCATGTTGACTTTTCAAAGTAGCTGCGAATCCAAATTACACTGAGCTCAGTAGAAATGAAACTCAATGCAATTCAAAATCACAGCCACTTAGCACATTTCTTACTGGAAAATGTACCATACACCGTCAGAAGTATTGAGTACCGAAAGCAGAAAGCGTCGCAATAAATTTAGTCACTTAGTTACTGTTTACTGAGTTGTGACTGACTGTTCACTAATACGAGTAGATTGTCTTTTGCCGAATAGCTTCTTGATTTACGATTATTCATTGTTTCATCAAATTGAAGTTAACAATTTTTTCTAATTATCAACATATCAAGTACAAACTGTGCAGCAACAACTGCAATACATCACAACAGTCAGGTTTTGCAATTAGGCTTCTGAAACAAGTCAAACAACATAAAAATTCTTAAGCTACCATTTTGCATTAGGCCAATACAATTAGTAATGCATCATACAAATAATGTATTTACAGCATAGGCTATCTAAAGAATAAATGTTTAAATGAAATTGCTGCATGAAGCATGACAGCCATGGAAAGTTGTGTAGGCTATTATAGACAGGATAGAGACTGAACTCCTAAGGGAAATAAGCTTTTCATTTGTAACTGGCCTATGGTATACTTAAAACGTTTTATCGTGATAATTCTAGTAGTTGTGGCCTTACAGCAGAAAGTGTTGGTCATCTTTGCATTTGATTTACACTAATAATAGACTTGTTCCTAGTCTAGAACTGTACTGGTAAATTTTTACCGGTACTTTAACAGCTCAAAACGCTTAATTCTGGCTTTCATAGAAGTACATAAGATTGCCAGTAGTCACAACTTTGTATAACCTAAAATTACCCACAGACATCGGAAGTTTCATCAGACCATTATGAAGCTAAACACATGAATAATTAAACCAGTAAATTGAAGTTTGTACCGGCCTATTTTGCGACCAGGCTTTGACAAAACTGATGAAAAACTACCCTGTATCAGATGAAAACTTACAGTTTCACAACATGTTTCACATTATAAAACTGTAAAACTCATACAGCTTAGTCAACTTACTAAACCAATAATTTAAAATATTTTCGGCTCAAAAAGTTTCTTAGTCGGTCTTGTATTTTACGAACGACTGCTGTGGTAGGTATCTGCCTGCCAACTTCATTTTGCGATTCGCAAATTAAACTTTTCCGCTAACCGGCGCTCATGAGCACACAATGATACAAGCTTTTTCACACGCCTTCTAGACTATATATATAACGACTATGGTAATACTCTTAAATTAAAGTTTTGTTGAACCTATATTGTGACGAAATAGAACGGCAGAACCACCGTTCTTGAAGCTTTAACACAACACAGCCAGGTGTGTTATTACTATTTTTACGCTCTTAAGAAAAGTACTAGAAAGACAAACGGGATATTTAATATTTATCCGCTCCAATCGCGTTAGTTTCTACATTGTGCAGAGCGCTATTTTTGCCAAACTGTTTTCCATACTTATTCATTTATTCAATGCTAGCACTTTTCCTGACTTTTTCCCGGTCGGAAAATGCCTTTACAAAATTCCCGACTTTTCTTGAGCATGGGAACCCTGTTTTGAAGTACGTTTATTAATACTTTATCCTTTTTAAATAATTTTTGTGAAATTGAGCATTTTCAAAAGGGGGGGGGGGGGGGAACTGATCCCCCCTAATCTCCCACCGGCTGCACCGGTGGTTATCATTAATTTCTCAGTACATTGTTCCTAGTAAACTGAAATATGTTCTACCAAAAGATGCCTAATGCAACAAATTACCTTACTATGCTGTAGTGTATTTATATTTTATTTATAAGCTTACTGTATGGGGTAATACATTCCCAACTTATATTTTTTAATTACATAAACTGCAAAGCAAAGCCGTTAGAATTGTTACTGAAATTAGCTGAAATGAAACTGCTACTCTTCTTTATCAAATTAAAAAAAAACTTTTCCTTCATCATTATTGTTTTGTCTCAGGGTTTGACTTTGTGACTTCAACCGCAAGCACATCTGCAGATTGTTTGGAAAATGCGGTTTTCCCATTTCAACCAACAAGTTTAGATGCAGGTTCTAGAGGTTTGATTATGAGATTTAAAACAAGGGTGTACAAACAATAAACGTGTCGCAATTTACGAAATTTCAAAAAGTACAACATTTTTGAAAAAATTTTCAGATTATCAGTTTTTGCATACCAGCGTGGTCCACTTATAAAACTGTATTATAATAGTCATGTAATAGACTTGTGGTGCCACTCATGTTACAAAATAAATTTGCCTATAAACTGCATGTAACAAAGAAAACTGCAAATTAACCATGTAACAAGATAAACGTGATTTTACTGACCATGCCGATGGAATTACGTATCAGATATCCCCGCTACACCTGACACACAAACAACTGTTACGGAGATTGCAATACAACCGGTTACTAATCCAGCCACCTGATTATCAGCTACCACAGAACAAACAACGTGGACCGAAAATACGCACAGCTAGTAAGTTTGAACATGCTGCTTAGAAAGCGGGAGGTTTGAGAAATCTAGGGTCGGTCGAATTGGACTCATTTGTGGCAATAGCTCGTCTTTGTTGCTACATTTATGGCACAAATAATATGGCACAAAGATAGGCCTGTAAAAGTCCAATATGGCACAAAGATGGGCCTGTAAACTCGTTACACTCTTTGGTGTAACTCAGCAAGTACAGTGGCATTTTAATTTTACACTAAACTTTACTTCACGTTGACGTTTCGTTTGCCAACAAGGTGGAGATCTTAGAAGTATGGGTTGGAAAGCGCGTTGCCGTGAAGAGCAGAAAAGAAACTGTAAAAACCGTTTTGCTTGGGGCTCATCAGGCTGAGCCGGGCTTCAAACGCATTTTGCAAAACAAGTTGCTTCAGATGACGAACCCAATAAATTACATTGAACATTCGATTGAACTGAAGCATGTCATGTCATTTTTAGTTCCTATTCAATGCGAGTGGAGCCAAGAAGGAGAGACTTGAAATCCTGAATGCTGATATCTTCACTTGCACACATGCAGGGCTGGCGATTGTCAATGTAAGATTTACTATGCATTCATAGGTGTCGATTGTTTGTTAAAGAAAGCAAATCCTAGGGGAATCGAAAATTTTTTTCGTGATTTTTTTTGAGAGCCTCTTTGCGAGAGTGACAAATGTGTTTATTTTGTCCTTCTGACAAACCAGATCGTCCCATGTTTAGTTAAATTTTAGGTATCGTGTCTGTCTGTTCGTAGCATTGCAATATATTTTTACAGTGACGGCGTTTAGCGTAATCACATGTGTTTTTTTTCTGGCACTGCGCTGATTTAGTGCTGAAAGCAGACGTCGCAAATTTGTCTATTGTTTGTTCATAATTAAATAGATCTAGTCGATATCGATGATGCAGCAATGAAGTTTTTGTGCGATAATGCCCTTCAATTTTCATACCGGAATAATTTTAATTATTGCATATGTAAAACTCGGTTTGCACTCCAAACTGCGCATAAAATCGTAAGCAAACGGGCGTATGCTTAGTTTTATATTTTGATCAACTGGTAACTTGTACGTAGGTGAGGCGTTCTACCGGCTGTTCCGAATTTCTGTTTAAAGTAAACCAAAAATACGCATGTACGCTCACGATTTTACACGTAGTAAAGATCGGGCCTAAGTGCGGCAATCAGTTTTTTCAAGAGTTCCCATGTGGTAACTGCAAAGCACACAACATGAAAACCCCAATAAAAAGTTGAACACTTTTGCCAAATTGTTATGCGCACGAAAGCATGTAATTGAAAATTCTTAGCACTATAATTGAACCAAGTTGCTGGTATGTAAACTATGAAAATCAATTGTACAAAACGTCTCCTAAAGCACAAATTTTTTGAGCATTGATTCGGGACAGAGTTGTAAACGGGCCGACTAGTTCAGGCCTGAACCCGAAAATATAAGCCCGAATTCGAAAACTGATTTGAAGCCCAAATTATGCCCGAAAAAATCCGAAAGTTAAGTTAGGTCTGAAAAATTTAGCAATGTTGCCGAGTTATTTTGATTGTATTTTTGTGCTCCTAAGGCAAAAAATACGTCTCAGGCCCGAATTAGGCCCAAAATTTTTGTCAACTTTCGACCCGAATCCGACCTGAAAAGCCCGGCCTGATTTACAACTCTGAATCGGGAAGCCTAATGCATAGAATCAAAGCCAGAAGAACATCTTCGATTTTATTTTTAACACATAGTTGCCGCTGCAGGCCCGGTCTCTACTTGGTGTACAAATTGTAGCGCACAAATCTATCCTTTGCTTCAATCATTTAACACGTCAGCAAGTGGCACGCCGGGCATGTCTAATTTCGCTTCAAACATCGGATGAAATCGCATGCTCCTAATTACGAATTCACGCCAAGTGTAAGGCACGGTCTACAATGCTCGTAAAATCGTGATCGAACGAGCGTAGTCTTAGTTTATTTTCAACAGAAATTCGGAATGCCCGGCGTACCGCCTTACCAGCATATGAGCTGCCATTTTGGTTTTAATAAAATAAGGATTCGCTTACGATTTTTGCGCAGTATGTAGACCTGGCCTAAACCGTGTCTTCGCGATCTTTGTGAGGTTATGTGGGAATTAAAACCAGGTAACGTAAATACGCTAATTCATATCTAACTTCAAAGCTTCTGGCTGTGGGCGAAAAAAAGAAACACAAAATTATATGTACAGCAGCATTGCTAATACTTAATAAAGATGCATAAACGTACTATTTAGGCTTGGTCAACACGTACTTGCGTAAAATACATATTTGTTATTCAACAAACTAAATTCATTAAAAACAAACAGTGCATAAACTTCATATTTGCGAAAAACATTGTCTTAGAGATGTGAGAACGCCATGAAAAAGACTTTATTGGATTAATTAGCGTTTTTGGTTTGAAGAGAAGTATCTGTGATTGTGATCAGTTTAAGCAAACCTCCCTGATTTTCAATCTACGTTTGAATAAATAATACTAGTAAAAGCGGGTTGTTGTTCTGTAGATAAATAGCGTGAATTCATTATTCTATCGGCATTAAAAATCACCTTAGTCAGGTTTCTTATTATTCTTTGCTTTTTCAGTATTGGCAAACGAAATCAAACTCTTTTATCATTTTAACTTTTTTCCTATTGAAAATTGTTTGTGCGATCCGCTAATTGCAAACTGCTTTGAATGCGTTCTTTTAGTACGCTTTTAAATGGGAAAAAATCTATTCCAAATATGGATCGCCAACCTTTAATTATTTGTATTGCACAAGCACAGAAATATTGCACTTGAGAAACCCAAAACAAAAAAATCTCAAGAATTTTGTTTAAGTACATTATGTGGCAAGTGAAAACTTTTTTTATTTTTTCCTCTTTTAAAGAAATCAAGTTAGAAACCCACTTTAGAAGTCATATTTTGAGCGCTTGATATGACTGGATTTCAAAATTCATGTGTTTCTATGTTTTAAGTTTTTTGTGTAGCCACTATTTCGCATGTGAAGTGTCCTGTTTCTCTTTGGCGACAAACAACTTTGATGAATAGCATAATGTTAGGATGGCGTTGAGCGTCATGACAGATTTTTTGTTGCGTGGATAAAGAGTCTGCATCTGAAGCAAACACTATAAAACCAAACCAAAGACTTTAAAAATTTGTATTAATAACTTCCGGCTTGACGTTCTACTCTGAAGGGACAGTGTGAAGCCTCCACCGTGTCTGATAGATGGGTGGGCATTGGGCAGGTGAAGACCGAAAGGTGCTGTTCAGTCTCAATTGCAGGCGAGCTCAGTTAACGCGAGACTAACATAAGAAACTCGGCTTAAAAATGTAAATATGCGAAGTGTTTTCAGCCCGGTCTCGAGCAAAGCAGAAGCTACCCCCGGCCCTCGATATCGAGCGGTGGCTCTGAAGGCCCCTCCTCACAATTGTCATTTATAAAACTATTGTCAATTATGATTATTAGTCAGTGAATAAATCAGGCAACTATTTTCAATTATAAAACAAAATTCAGTGCGGCTTGGAAAATTTATGGCTAATGTTATGTTTAATGCTATCATTTACCGCTTCTTAAGTTATGACTGGCAGTTTGCATTATTAGTGTCAAAGTACATAAATTTGGTATCGATGCAAATGAGCATAATTTTGTGCAGGGATATGATGATAAGGAGAATGATGAGCCTCCGCTGCTGCCGATGAAGAAAAATAAAAGTGAGCGAGTTTTTCTGCGTTAAATGCTTTGTAACCTTTGTCACATGGGTGGTAGTAACAAAATTATTGCAAAAATCAGGCAATTTTTGTCATTGGAGCTTCATGAATTTACCGTTTGTAGTAGCTTTGTGATGTGCAAATTCAATGGACTGTGAGGGTCTGAATTCCAGGCGAATAATATTTGGTTGCATTTATGATAATGATCAAAATTTATTTTTGTGATGAAAAGCAACTACTGAACCCGTAGACTGGCATGTTAGTTGTGTGTGTTTTTTCTCTACCAGTTTGATTCCTGTTTGGATCAAACCCAGGACTGAAAATTGACATTCTCAGCTTTCCTGCTTAACGTTCACCATTAAAATGTGTTGTGTGAAGCCTTGACCATGTGTTGTAGACAGATGAATGAGTGAACAACTTCACTCGAACACCGCAAGTTCTTTTCATTGTCTCCTGGCCAAGGTAACTTAACGAATAAACTGAAATTGCAATTATATAAATTGCAATCTAGGCAGGAGGTGGGAAATGTTTTGCAGACCATGGGGCATGAACCAACTGCTGCGTCTCCGCTGAATTTCTCTTCGACTCCTATTCCTTGAAAGAGCTTGAGTGATTCTAACCATTTTCATTTTGGGCAATGTGGGATGGTAAAAATCAACAATATTTTCCAACGTGATCATCAAATATTTCTTGTTTCGGTTGATCAGTACATGCATCTGTTCGCTCAAGGAGAGTTCCAACTCCCTCCTATGACCAATATGTATCGGGAAACGGTGAAGCACTACAACGACAGAGGTCCCCCTTCTCCCACCCGGAGGCTCTCCCGCACCCAACAGGCCAACCTTCCGTTCCACTCGCACATGTTCTGCAAAAGCCGCCAGATCGCCCACGCCGAGAGTTCACGAAGCGCTCGCTACGCTCCTACACTGTGAACACAAACGTTGAGGCGGCGCCAACTGAAGCGAAAGCGAAGCTCAATAGTCGGGTAGGCGCCGAACTTCAAAAAGTTAAAACTTTTTGTTTGAAAAACGTCTCATTTAAACGATATGCTGAGCAAAAGTAGTGCAACTCAAATATATCACAGACGTAGTCTAGGAGCGATTTTGTGATTTTTTGGAAAAAAATTGTCATTTTAATGCTATTTGGAACACATTTCGCACATTATTTGAGCTATTAAAAAAAATTAAATTGCTAAAATTTTGAAATTAATTTAAAAAAACTGTAATTGTCCAGCCCTTACAGTTTTTCCTCCAAATCAAGTTAAGTTAGAACACGTTTAAACGGTTGTATTTTGGCTAAATTTTTCATAGTAACTCGGCTAAGGATTTGAGGATAGACTAAAGTCTTCTTAGCTCCCCCTGGTTGCGTCACTGCCTAATATGAGCTCTCTTGTCCTATTGGAGACTCTATATAAGAGCCTTTCGATTTAATCTTTATGATGATGACATGAAAATATAGGTTGCGTTCGCTGCTTTTGTCCTGATTACACTAACCCGGCATAGCTCCATGCCTGGTGACGTCGAGCATCTCGAAATGTTGAGTTGACAACCGCTGGAGTTGTTTTTTTCTGCAGATTCTCAGCGTATGGTGCAGCCCAAATGCTACGACACAATACCCGAGCCGAGCTGGAGAACCTGGGAGCTAAAAACCACAAAACTCCAGTTGAGCTCAAAAACCCGGAGAAAAATGTGGCCATTTCCACACCTCCAAAACTGTGGGCTAAAGGTAAATTTATACAATATCTGTTTTTTGGCCGTTTTGGTCCGTTGTTTTGCCCTGCACATACTCAATTAAATCAACCTAAAAGACTTTTTTTCTGATGTTTTTATGACCCAAAATAGTTTGAAATTTAAGCCAAAGATTTATTTGGTCTTCACTTTTTTTCCTGGGTGCTTTTACTCATCGGCCATTGGTCTTGTTTGTCGGCCCCGCGAGGCGCCTTTGCGAAGTCTCATTTGGCATTACTTCATGAAATTCGGAGCATGAGTGTTGTATTTGCTGCGGACGGTGGTTGGCTACTGGACGAGAGCGAACGATAGTGAAATAATCAGCTCGTCTTTTAGTTTGTTAACAATGCCGCAGAACGGATGCACTTAATTACTATCTTTGGCATTGATGCCAGCCGTTGATCTTAAGTTAGGGACTTATCTTCGTGGGCAGCGTGGCCAAAAGAGCAAAGACGTCGTTTTTACGACGAACTCGATCACATGACTTGGGTTTAACCCGCACCTTGGTCACGTTGTTTAGTCCTTAGATAAGGCGCTTTACGATGATTATCTTTGCTTGGTGGCTTCGAACAAGCAGCAAAGTTACGTGGGAAAAAGCCAAATGTCAATCGAAAAACTTGGAAAATAGTCAACTCCTAAGCGGGCGAGGATTCGTCCAAAATAAAAAGCACCATCGTCGCTTCCTCGTCAGTGGAGGATGAATATCGATCAATCATCTATTTCCCACCTCGTTGCCGTCGAAAAGTTCTCTTGCTTCTCTGAATACTACCATCATGCCAGGCCCTAACCACAGTATAAATATACAGTAGGTTCACTCAATTGTGATGTGTCCGCATTTTTTGAGAGCCAAGCAAACCTTTGAAGTCAAATTAACGTCATAATAGTGACATCGTGAGCGGATTCGAATTATGCCAAATGATAGCAATTGTTCTGAAATTTTATGAATTTTGTCTCCACCTTATGAAATCAAGTCCTTCCCCTTTTTTCATGGCTCTAGATGTTGAAGGGCACCATTTTTCACAGCTGTCATACTCCTGACGTAACTTGACGTAGCTTTCGTTGTGCTTTTCGGATCGAAATAAATTTGGTACCAATAAATCCGTTTAAGCTCGGGCTTTGATTCGCTCCATTTGTTACGTCACTTGTGTATGATGCCACAAAGTTGCAAGCGTAAATATAACCTAAAATTGGAACTTTTCGTTCTTTCGGTAACTTTAGTTATGGGGGTTTTGTTTGCATTTGACACCCAACAGTTTTGTTTTGCCCGAAACTTGCTCTGTATTGTCAACTAGCTTTCCTGCAATTTTCGTTTTAATTGCTGAAGAATTTACAAAAATATCGTTGGTTGTTTACATAACATGGCCAAGCTATATCGATAAATCTAGCATTAATATAATAGCTTTTGTGTTTTAACTAATAGAAAACTCTGCTGATACAACTTAATTGTTACAACATTGTCATTAGTTTGCGACTTGATTGATGTCTTCTGGGTCGAAACAGCGTTTTTGGGTTCGAAATAGTATTTCAGCAGCGTAGAAATAACTTTATGATTTTAACTATTTTATTTCTCAAATTTGAAGATTCCACCGCTAGTATTTCGTTGTTGCGTGTACCAGTTGTTGTTGTTCTCATGTTCTGTTAAATTGAAAGAATATTATTAAAACCAACTTTGGAGTCAAAAATGCATCTCTTTCTCGAAGAGTATAATTTCAACCTGGCTGTACCAAATTTACTAAAGCCTGTTCACACACACTGTAGCGATATAGCAGCAGTGCTTCGTAATAATTTAATTTAATTCTTTTAAATGACTTCCGACATTTGGCAATTTAGTTCTTGCAAATGGCTCTAAAACTGTGCGAAGGTGGTATAGGTGGTGACACGAAGCTCATTTTTGCTCAAAATTAAAAAGAAAAAATTTACAAACATTTCAGCTTCAGCAAAAAAAAAATGAAGAACACTGGCTGGTGCAACGGATTTGTAAACTATCAGCAGACTTTTTTAAAACTTTTTCTATATTGCTATTTTTGATTTGTCGAACCAATGGTCGAACACGAAGTCGCTAATTTTCAATACCAAAAGATAATATAATTTTCAACTAAGCAAGAATAAATTTATGTCACTTTATTCGCCAACAAAATTGAGAACAAATGAGGCTGAAAATTGGTGAAAATTTAGGAATAGCCAGCTTCAACTCAAAAGCATTCACGTAACAATTAAGCGGTATCACTTAAAGCACAAACGCTATTTAAATGCTGCATTTATTGTTATAACTTGACCATGTCATGCAAACAACCAACGACATTTTCGTAAATTCTTCAGCAATTAAAACGAAAATTGCAGGAAAGCTAGTTGACAATACAGAGCAAGTTTCGGGCAAAACAAAACTGTTGGGTGTCAAATGCGAACAAAACCCCTCATAACTAAAGTTACCGAAAGAACGAAAAGTTCCAATTTTAGGTTATATTTACGCTTGTAACTTTGTGGCGTCATACACAAGTGACGTAACAAATGGAGCGAATCAAAGCCCGAGCTTAAACGGATTTATTGGTACCAAATTTATTTCGATCCGAAAAGCACAACGAAAGCTACGTCAAGTTACGTCAGGAGTATGACAGCTGTGAAAAATGGTGCCCTTCAACATCTAGAGCCATGAAAAAAGGGGAAGGACTTGATTTCGTACGGTGGAGACAAAATTCACAAAATTTCAAAACAATTGCTATCATTTGGCATAATTCGAATCCGCTCACGATGTCACTATTATGACGTTAATTTGACTTCAAAGGTTTGCTTGGCTCTCAAAAAATGCAAACACACGTCACAATGGTTTTTGCTTGGAGTGAACCTACTGTATGATATTTGCACTGCGCCTTAACCCAGGCGGAGATGATGTCAAGTATTGCATTTTGTCCAAGGTCCACCTGGATAGAGTAACCTGTTCTTAATTCGGGGCAGAATAATGAAGCAGCCCAAGAGGTTGTAAGAGGCGACCACTGGATACCCATGAACGGTGACCGCTGCCCATTTTTAAATAGTGTGGAAATGCAGACTTTTCTTACCCGGGATGTGGTGTAGCGTTTCTGCTGCACCATGCTCTCATTTACAGTAAAGAACTGGGTAGTAACCAGCAAGACCATGGACGCTATTTGTCTCGCAGTGAATAAGCGTATCAATATTGCCGATTAATTTTGCACAAACTTCGATTGTTTCGTTTTGTATTGCGTCATATTCATGCACCGTCCATGACATCATAAACGTGTGGCTTTCCAGGGTTCGCGCGACACTTCCAGCTTAACCTCTTCTGGCTACTCAACCTTATCATTGACGTACGCGTCCGAGAGCAGTCTCTCCTCCCAGAAACAATCGGAGGTGGCCACCTCAACTTTGCAGTCAGTGCCGGAGGACCCTCGTTCCTCAGCCTCTGTCATTTCTCAGTCACTGGTGAGCAACGTGACAACAAATGTTACTTGTCGATTTTTGAGGCCGGGTTTT
Organism: Trididemnum nubilum; assembly: GCA_963965965.1. Classification (NCBI taxonomy): domain Eukaryota; kingdom Metazoa; phylum Chordata; class Ascidiacea; order Aplousobranchia; family Didemnidae; genus Trididemnum; species Trididemnum nubilum. The sequence goes on along the minus strand of OZ014471.1, from coordinate 47,707,534 downwards.
TTGTTTTGACGCTTGTTTATTGCTGAGTTTTGCAAAAAAAGTGCTAAGTCACGAATACATGAGGTCATGCGCCAGACCGAAACCACAAAGGAACCGTCTATTTCAGCGGCTCTGCACTCGTTTCTTTTGTGATTTTGCGGGTTTGTGTAACATGATTCGGCAATAAGCGGTCACAAAAACCGGGCCTGGAAAACGAAAGTAAAAGTGCTAACTGCGACCCATCAAAATTGCTACAATTTTTGAGTTACCACGGCTTAAAGTTTAGGCTCAATGGTTGTCACCATCTCAGTTTTGATCTGCGGTCTTCCCATCAACGGAGAAGGCCGGAGTTAGTGGTCATTAACTCCACTACGCCCTGCCACTTCCGTACTATATCTAAAAAGCTTGAGAAAAAAATCATAATCTTTTAAAACTAAAGCTGGAAGTTTGAATTTGCTGGTAATACGGTATATTCTAATCTCAAATGTATCTTTTAACTAGCAGCACTAAGTGTTGCATAGACTTAAAAGTTGTTTAAAGCGACTTTTATGAAATGAGAGCTTGACGATATCTGCTGAAGAAAACCATAACAAAAGCTATCCTGAGAGAGATGTTGCTTAGTTCGTGTTATGAATTTTTGTCAATGAACATTTAGGTGAGGAGACCATTCAAGATCCTAAGAATTAAGGCCCGGTCGATACTGGGCGTGAAATTGTGAGCGTATGAGTATACTGTAAGGAATAGCACTATGTTAGGATGGCATTGCGCATCAATACTGATTTTTCGTCGAGTGGATAAAAGAAGCGCTTCTGAAACAAAGACTAAACATACGCGTCGCAGACTATAAAAATTGGTATTTATAACTTTCCTGATTGACGTTCTACGTTGAAGGGACAGTATATGAAGCCTCGACCGTGTCTGGTAGATGGTGGGCGGTGGACAGGTGGCAGTTTCACTCGAAGACAAATCCTTTTGTTCTTGTCTCTTGGCCTTGGCAACTTGGTTAATAAACAGTAAACATGCAATAACAAATACAATTTCGCTTCAAAGCGAACGTCGTCCCTCTTCCAGCTTCCTTTTCGAGCAGCTGAACAGGGGTTTTGTGGCAGCAAACTTCTACAGCGACAATTGCCGCGCGCCTGGCGACTGACTGGTTGCTGGCTCCTGATGATGACACGAAGCCGAAACGTCAAAAGAGCAGTTTCTTGCAGACGATGATCGATCAGCAGAGCTACACGAAGACCGGAACGTGCGGAAGCCCTCGGCAGAGGTGGTGGCGTGCATGATGGAGGAGAGGAGAAAGACGCATCCATCCACCACTTTCATCCCTTCCGACTTCTCCAAGAGCAAGCTGTCTTCCTTCAAGCTCCTGACGTCAGAATCAAGCCGCTCCGTTCCGATGATCCACTCCACTCCAACCTCTCCGAAATCCTCGGTGGAGTCAAAGGTAGGTGGATGTTGGAGAGTAAATTGCCGATTAAGCGTTGAATAGTGATGTCCAAGAGATGTGGCGGAGCCGCACGCTCGAGAGAGTCGGACATTTGATTGATATTCTAGTTTCTATATAAGGCGAAACTTAAAACTTTTTTAAAATATCAAGTCTCTGACATCTAACTGCTAACCAAAAAAGTAAACCAAGTTCGAAATAGTTGGGTTTTATTTAAGACACAAAAAAGAAAAAACCATAAACCCGACCAAAAAGGACCAAGATAGAAATTGTTTGCGCCCTCTCTAGCTCAAGTGGTAGAGCTGTGGAACGGTAATCCAACACTGCAGGTTCGAATCCTGTTGGAGGACAACTTTTTTGTATTGCTTGTTTTAAGTAGTCGCCGTTTTGGTGGATCTTCCCTAGGCTTCCGCGCTGGAGGCCTTTAGGCCAGACAGCACCCCAACGATTAAACATTAAAAAACCAGCAAACGTCAAAACATCACAATTACTATAACTACAGTGAAGCAAATCTTCCGCTTTTTGGCAAATTTTCCAATTTTTTGACCAAATGGGTAATTTGTGTAAATCGTCCAGAACCGATGAGAAAAATTTAGGGGTATGGGGGAGAATTGGGCGATTGTAAATGCGCATTCTATATTTAAGGATAAATAAGCTTTGTTTTCGCAATAACATAGTTACGGTTATGAAAACGTTGTTAATTTTTTGAAGTTACTACTTCATTGAAAATTTACAGCTTAAGAGAAACAGCGCTAAAGACAGCGCAAGAAAAAAAAAAAAAAGATTAAGAGAAAAAACAAAACGTTTGTTTTTCGGTAATAATTCTTCTTGCATTGAATCAAAGAGATTGCCTGGGCATTTACTGCGTAACATAGGTAAAAGCACAGCGGTTTTTGCAGCAAGAACAGTTTCTTTATTTACGCGATTTTTTGGTTTGACAAATGAAGACACTGATGTTGCCTAAAACCCAGTCTACAACTGAAGCCGAGCGCGGCGAAAATTCTTTTTTCTTCGTTACTTGTGACGCGGTTGACTTGCATGTTTTGATTAGCTGTCAAGGAAACAAATCGCCACGCATTGGCACTAACCGAAATTTCAAATTTAGGTTCTTCGTTCATTTTTAGTGTTTTGGCCTTTCAAACTTTGTAGCAAATTCTGTATGCGGCATTGAATATTACTTTTTGAGGCCGAATTACTGAAGCCAATGTTGTTCGTAAAATGCCGCCTCTGCCATTCCTCCTCCAGATGTAGGCCCACAACGAAATCTTGATCTTGATTGGTATTCAGCTAATATTAACGAAACCAATTGCCAAATTCTTAGTGATGCCCAATTTTCTCAACTTGTGCCGTCAAACGGTGGACCCCCTGAAGCTTTTTTCCCCAGGCACAAATCTCTAGTTACGCCACTGGTTTTGTCCTCTGTTGATGTACGGGAAAGGTTTATTAGTTAGGCAGTTACTATTTTGACCTTAAATGAATACTTTCCTAAAATTTCATCGAAGCATAGCGGTTTTGAACCCAAGTCGATTTCTATTCATTGTTTGAGCTTGATTGTATGAGAATCTTCCGTAGACGAGGCATTGTTAAATGGAAAAAATCATTAACTGTTTTGGAAAAGAGCAAGGTGAGCAGTTTCGCCCGTTTAGCTTATTGGTTGTTTTATTTCTTACTTGTTGACTATCTACTATTTGGTTCATTCCACACAATGATGCCCTGAATGACGAATTTTGTTCCTAAGATTTTGGTTCGTGTTTATTAATTTCAAACTGTGGATGGAATGGGTGGAAAGAATTGATTGTCGTCTTTGGCTGTCACGGGGCCAAAACGTTAGCATCGAAATTCCCCGTTCTGCTACCTTTGTTTATTGCAAGATTTTGACTCGATATTTTGAAATATGTTTGGCCCTCCAGTAATGATAAAGTGGCGTTTTAGGTCTGGAAAAAGTTGTATGGTTTTGATATACAGTATACACGCTCCTCGGTAGAGTCACAAATTACCGTAGTGGGTGAGGTAGCTGAAAACTTGCTATGGTTCACTGTTTTTTGAAGATCAAATTGTTGCGAACTCGTTCAAATACCCTTGCACGTTGTTTAGGCTTCTTTTAAATTGTTTTCATAATTGATACCCTGCTTTACAGGAGGTGTTTGGATTTTGCAAGTTATTTGCCATAGCGTGTTAATAGTTATGTAAAGTACACGCACACATTTGCGCATACTAGTACATCACACTTGGAGTTAAGCAAGTTTAAAATCTGTAGTTTCTTGCGTTCTTCCTAAACAGCTCTTCTGTTGCGGCATTTAGATTCTAGAAATTTAGATAAAAATTTGTTCTCTTAACTCAATTGCTATCTTGGCTAATTTGAATTTAGTTTGATTGTTTTTTAATAAATGTGTACAGCAGCTCTGTATTATTTTGCGTACTTAAGTCTAGCTGCTTATTTTGATCTATATCGCACTTATTTCTGCTACGTTACTTGCGGCTCAATTCATACTTTCATCAGTAGTTTGGTAATGAAGTCTTTTTGGAGTCGCACAGCGATGGCAAACCGTGCTGGGATTATTTGTGACTTTATTGCGAATTAATTTCAGCACGTGAGATGTAGCAGACTCAACGACGGCGCCACATACTTTGTTACCTGGACATCATGGTCTTTTGCAGCTTCCCACCATAAAGAGGTTATATCGTTTGATGTTCTTTAATTACAGTGCTTCTTTGTTTGTTCATTACTTCCTTTCTAAACAAAAATAAACTACGCTACTACTACTTTCTCATAAACAGTTTGCCACGTTGGCGGTAACCAGTTTGAATGCTTTGTGGATTCACTGATTCTTCGCGGCAAATCCGAAGCGAGTTAGAGTTGCAGTAACTTCGCAACCACTTTCACGAACGACAATACTGCCCAACATTCAAACAGGGCCGCCAAGAGGGGTTGGGGGACAGTGACCCCGGGGCCCATGAACGTCAGGGTGCCCATTAAGATCACACTGAAAAGTGAATAGCAATCGCTGCTGTGCAAGCAACGTGCAGATATTATCATAACATTCGAGCAACGCTCTAATTCAAACAGGGTTTTCTGCAAACAAGTACGTCATCTTTTGTGGGGCGGAGGACTGTGCATATGCATATTATTAAATTTACTTGAAATTGACCAAAAACAGTAATCAGCCATTTTCGTGTAAAATCAGCTAAATGAATAGTGAAGACCCTTTTTTTTTTTTTTTTTTTTTTTTGAGAACACATCAAAATCCGGAAATTACAATGTCAGCATCATTAATCTAAAACATCAAAAATAAACCAATTCATAGAAATTTTTTTCATTTCTTGCTGTAATTGTTGCCATTCACTGTGAAATCGTATTATTGAAAACCCTTATTACGCTTACGCCGCTGGGTGATTAAATGAAAAACCAGGACGTGTAGCTTGTAACGTTAAATTAAAATATAAAGGGACCCAATATTTAAGCTGTCCCAGGGTCCACGTTTAGCACCCGGCGCCCTCGCATTTAAACAATTGCATATCGCATAGTGCTGTCGTGTGTTGATGACAATTGTCCCCGATTGCTATGGTAGATATGCAGTCTTTGGTTAATAAAACTGTTGCTAGTCCTAAAGCTTCCGGTTACGCTTACTGATTTTTCAAACGGGTAATTTTTTTCAGATGGGTAATCTTACTGTTTTTTCAAACGCGTATTTTTTTGCCACAATTTTTTTCCTGCTTAAGCCCTGCTGCTGGAGCACCCGTGAAAAAACTTGTGGCTTTTTAGGGTTCGCGCGACACTTCCAGTGTAATCTCTTCTGGGTACTCAACCTCATCATCGATGTACGCGTCCGAGAGCAGCCTGTCCTCCCAGGACGAAGGTGCCCACCCAACCTTGTAGTCGGTGCCGGAGGACCCTCGTTCCACAGCCTCCGTCCCTCCTCAGCCACTGGTGAGCAACGTAACAACCAATTTTATAACAAATGCTCACATCACATCTATTACTAACTGGACAAGACTATCAATTGTTTACGAAACAAAAGAATATAAAAAGGACCCCAGTAACAGTGACCTAGTTCTGACTAAGTAGTATTAAAGTATGACATCGCAGAAAGCATGGTGATAGTGAAGCAAAATGGAAAGTTTTAGAGTTGGTAGCCCCACACGATAAACGTTTTTCATAGAAGTAATTAGTTTTTATTTTTAAAGACTTTACATCACCTTATTTCAAAATGCCAAATTACCCTTTTGGGGGTAATTACCCACAGGTTAAGAAGCACTGATATGGAGAAAGAAATCAATAACTTTTGATTTGCATGCTGGAGGAGAGGAGAAAGGCGCGTTCCTCCTACATTCGTTCCAACTCCTCCAAGAGCAAGCTGTCTTCCTTCAAGCTCCTGACGTCATAGTCAACGTACTCCGCTCCGATGATCCACTCCGCTCCAAACTCTCCGAAATCCTTGGTGGAGTCAAAGGTAGGTGAAGGTTGGAGAATAAATTGCCGAATAAGCAGCGTTGAATAGTGATGTTCGAAATATGTGGTGGAGTCGCACGCTCAAGAGAGTCGGACATTTGATTGATGTTCTCGTATTTCTATATAAGGCGAAACTTGACACTTTTTTCAAATATCAAGTCACTGACAGCTAACTGCTAACCAAAATAGTCGACCAAGGCCGAATTAATTGGATTTTATTTAAGACACAAGAAAGGAAAAATCATAGACTCGATCAAAATAGAAATGTCTCGTTGCAATTGAAGGGTTTAGAACTAAAAATGACTAAGTCACATTTTATCAAATTTGAGTTTTCACCCACAATGCATTTTGCTTTGAATTCTTCACAGCCTGTGCTATAAATTTTTCGGCAAAGAATTGCCTAAGTCCAGTTACCAGAGATTGCATTTTCTCAGAGAGAGTCATTTTTTGTTCTAGAAATACTCGAGTCCACTTCTTTCGGAGAAAAAATGACCAAGTCCAAATCAGCCAATCAAAATTGCTCAATCGTGTGACTCAGCAGCAGTTTGTGCTTAGTCATAGAGAAATCACACACAAGCTAGGAAGATGAGCTTGTTGTACAGATGCGCAAGTGGGCTGCTGCGATTTCTATTTATGGAAACAAAGTGTAGTTGAGCTAGTTAATTAAAGAATTAATAAGCTAGTTAATAGAGTTAGTTAAACTATATTGCAAACATGCCGTAGTGTCTAACAGATCATTTTTTCTAATTATAGCAGGGATATGTAGGTCTAAAGCCTACGGTACGGTTGGTAGCAAACGGAATACTGTTTAGGCCTAAGTTTTCTAGGTTTTCTATTCTAAGTTACATAAGCAATTGCGGCAGCATCGGTATTAGTAAATCTTTTTAAGTATTAATACTATCTCATTTTTCGAAAATGCAGAATTTGTAGAGCAGAGTGGGATAGAAAACTACCCATATTTTAAAATCTTACTAAACGCTATGCTAATTCCTTTTCAGCTATTAACGTAGTTAAAGCTGAAAGAGAATTTATTAAGTGATTGAATTGCCATTTGGTTTAGAATAAGAAATTAAAAAAAACTAGATGAGAGCTTGCTGAGAAGCAATCCCTTTGTTGAGGAACGATGCAAATATCTATTGATATCAAAAAGCTAGCGCCCTGGCTTAAGCCGTTCAAAAAATTGACTTTGGGGGGTCCATTTGGGAGGTTTTCTGCGAGATGGTACCCCCACACTATGTAAAAATATTTGTTTTTTAAACATCTATCGATATTAAAAAAATTTGTTTAGCATCCAAGCTTAGACCATTTAAAAAGTGATTTCTGGAAGTCGCTTTGGAGAGGGGTTTCCTGGGGGGTAACCCAATATTGTATCAAAGTATTTGTCTTTTAAATGTTATCTGATATTTTAAAAAACTAGCGCCTTAATTTAAGCTGTTCAAAAAACTGATTTTTTTGGGTTTATTTGGGGAGTCTCCGGGGGTTGGTACCCCCTAAACTACGTCAAAATATTTGTCTCTTAAATATCTATTGCTAATAAAAAACTGGGACTCTAGATTAAGCCGTTCAAAAAATTGAATTTTGGGGTGTTCATTTTGGGCGGGTTCCTATAGGAGAGTGGTACCCCCAAAACTATGTCAAAATATTTTTCTGTTAAATATCTTCTGATATAAAAAAAACTGGCATCTTAAGTTAAGTCGTTCAAAAAATTGACTTTTGGGAGGTCTGCTGGGGGTGGTACCTCCTAACTATGTCAAAATATTTGTCTGTTAAATAGCTATTGAGTATTGACATCAAAAAAAAAACTGGCTCCTTAGTTTAAGCCGTTTAAAAACTTGATTTTTTTATGGTCGATTTAAAAGAATTCCTTGGGGTAGTACCTCCAAACTATGTCAAAATATTTGTCTGTTAATATCTACTGGTATAAAAAAAAAAACAACTGGCGCCCTAGCTTGAGTCGTTCAAAAAATTGACTTCGGGGGGTCCGGAGGAGTGGCCAAAAAAAATTTCGGTAGACAAATATGCTTTTGCAAGCAACAACTTTACAAAAAATTCGATTTTAACGTTTTGTAGTTTAGAAGCAGACCGCGCAAGATTTAGGAAGAAAAAAAAAAGGAAAAAAAAACAACAACAAAAAACAGAAAAACCTCATCGCGGCTATAGTGGTTGGTAGGGTTGAAAAGGTATTTAAAGACACATTACCACGTGAAAATTTTTTGCCGTACTTAAACCGTTTTTGAATGAGACCGCTTTTTACGTCAAGCTTTTGTGGCGGTTTTTGGGTCCTAAAACCAGTGTCACGTGACTAATTGCCGCAAAATTTGGTACAAAAATACAACTTATTAATCTCAAACTGCTGTCAAAATTTTATGTAGCTTGTCCGAACCGCTTTTGAATGATAAGCAAAAGTCAGAAACTTCGCATTCGTTGGTTTCAAAATGGCCAAATAAGCAAAAGCAAAAAACACGCGATGCAAGCGTCGGTCGTTCCAACTAGTGATAAGTATGTTCAACCGTCGTGGCAGGGCCAGATGAAAAGGGAACAAGGAGTTCCAGGGCCCCCATAATTTCGGGGTCCCACAAAAAAGTAACCTCCAAAATGCAAAAAAATGTTGGTCGTTGGGGCGTTTAACAAAATCTGGGTCTCTGAATACTCCACCCTCAAATCAGGCCCTGCACCCTTGTCCTGCCTTTTTTCCAATCATAGAAATGATGCTGGAAAGCATTTAAATTCAAACCAAATGTTGGTTGAGAAATCTATGAAAAGTGCTTCATTACTTTGTGCCCCAAGTACTTAATTTTATTGCTAAAAATGACCAAGTCCACAATTTGGGACAAAAATGACTAAGTCCAAAAGTTTATTGTGTATTAAATTTTTTTATAAAAGTCGATCGAATAATTATTTTTGATAATATCTCTTCGACAACCAATACTAATAGTAAAAACCAATTAAAGCATGATAAATGTGATTGTGCAGTATTTAAATCTTCAATTAAAAACTTACTTTAAATGCTTTTAACTCAAAACTGTTATTTTGTGACTTAGTCATTTTTAGTTCTAAACCCTTCAATTGTTTGCGCCCTCTCTAACTCAAGTGGTATAGCAGTGGAACGGTAATCCAACACTGCAGATTGGAATTCTGTTGGAGGACAACTTTTTTGTAATGCTAGTTTTAAGTAGTCGCCGTTTTGGTGGCTCTTTGCTAGGCTTCCGCAATGGAAGCTTTTAGGCCAGAGAGCACGCAAACGATTAACACATTAAAAAACCAGCAAACGTCAAAACATCATAATTACTGTAATTACAGTGAAGCAAATCTTCCGCTTTTTGGAAAAATTTCCGATTGTTTGACCAAATGGATCATTTTTTGTAAATCGTCCTGAACCGATAAAGAAAAGTTTAGGGGTATGGGGGAGAATTGGGCAATTGTAAATGCGCGTTCTATATTTAAAGGATAAGTAAGCTTTGTTTTGGCAATAGCGTAGTAACGGTGATGAAAACGTCGTTATTTTTTTGAAGTTACTACTTCATTGAAATTTTACAGCTTAAGATAAAAAGCGCTAAAGAGCAGCGCAAGAAAAAAAAACTAGATTAGGAGAAAAACAAAATGTTTGTTTTTCAGTGATGATTCTTACATTTAATCAAAGAGATTGCCTGTGCATTTACTGCGTAACATAGCTAAAAGCACCGCGGTTTTTGCAGCAAGAAAAGTTTCACTAGTTTCACTATTTACGCAGTTTTTTGGTTTGAAGAATGAAGATACTGATGTTGCCTAAAACCAGGTCTACAACTGAAGCCGAGCGCGGCGAAAATGCATTTTTCTTCGCTGCTTGTGACGCGGTGCACTTGTTTGTTTTGATGAGCTGTCAAGGAAAAAAATCGCACGCATTGCTCCGGTGCAAAATGGGCTTTATATTTTGCGATCTATTTTTTCATTACAAAAAAAAAGAGAACAATTTCAAGTTTAGGTTCTTTATTCAATTTCAGTGTTTTGGTTTTTAAAACTTTGTAGCAAATTCCATATGCGGCATTGATTATTACTTCTTCATGCCGAATTACTGAAGCCAATGTTGTTCGTAAAATGCCGCCTCTGCCACTCCTCCTCCAGATGTAGGCCCACAACGAAATCTTGATCTAATTGGTCCTCAGCTACTATTAACACAACAAATTGCCAAATTCTTAGTGAAGCCCAATTTTCTCAACTTGTGCCGTCAAACGGTGGACCCCCTGAAGCTTTTTTCCCCAGGCACAACTCTCTAGTTACGCCACTTGTTTTGTCCTCTGTTGATGTAGGAAAAAGGTTTAATAGTTAGGCAGTTACTAATTTGACCTTAAATAAATACTTTCCTAAAATTTCATTGAAGTATAGCGGTTTTGATCCCAAGTCGATTTTTATTCATTGTTTGAGCTTGATTGTATGCAAATCTTCCGTAGACAAGGCATTGTTAAATGGAAAAAATCATTGACTGCTTTTGGAAAACAGCAAGGTGCGCAGTTTCGCCCGTTTAGCTCATTGGTTGTTTTATTTCTTACTTGTTGACTATCTACTATTAAGTTCATTCCACACAATGATGCCCTGAATGACGAATTTTGTTCCTAAGATTTTGGTACGTATTTATTAATTTCAAACTATGGATGGAATGGGTGTAAAGAATTGATTGTCGTCTTTGGTTGTCACGGGGCCAAAACGTTAGCATCAAAATTCCCCATTCTGCTACCTTTGTTTATTGCGAGATTTTGACTCGATATTTTGAAATATTTTGGCCCTCCAGTAATAGTAAAGTGGCGTTTTAGGTTTGGTAAAAATTGTTGGTTTTGGTATACAGTATACACGCTCTCTCGGTCGTGTCACGAATTACCGTAGTGGGTGAGGTAGCTGAAAGCTTGCTATGGTTCACTGTTTTTTGAAGATCAAAAGTTGCGAAGCTCCCTCGAATTCCCTTGCAGGTTTAGGCTTCTTTTAAATTGTTTTTCTAATTGATACCCTACTATACATGAAGGTGTTTTGGATTTTGCAGGTTATTCGCCATAGCACTTTAATAATTTAATTATGTAAAGTACTCGCACACATTCGCGCATACTAGTACATCACACTTGGAGTCAAGCAAGTTTAAAATCTGTAGTTTCTTGCGTTCTTCTTAAACAGCTCTTCTGTTGCGGCATTTAGATTCTAGAAATTTAGATAAAAATTTGTTCTCTTAACTCAATTGCTATCTTGGCTAACTTGGATTTAGTTCGATTGCTGTTGAATAAATGTGTACAGCAGGCCTGTATTATTTTGCGGAATTAAGTCTAGCTGCTTATTTTGATCTATATCGCTCTTATTTCTGCTACGTTACTTGCGAACCCATTCGTACTTCAGCAGTAGTTTGGTAATGAAGTCTTTTTGGAGTCGCATAGCGATGGTAAACCGTGCTGGGATTATTTGTGACTTCATTGCAAATTAATTTCAGCACATGAGAAGTTGCAGACTCGGCGGCGGCACCAGATGCTTTGGTACCTGGACATCATGGTCTTTCGCAGCTTTTCACCTGAAAGAGCTTATATCGTTTAATGTTCTTTGATGAGAGTGCTTTTTTTGTTTGTTCATTGCTTCCTTTCTAAACAAAAATAAACTATGCTACTACTACTTTCTCATAAACAATTCGCCACGATGGCGATAGCCAATTTGAATGCTCTGTGGCGTCACTGATTCTTCGCGGGAAATCTGAAGCAAGTTTGAGTCGCAGCAACCTCGCCACCAATTTCGAAAACGATACTGCGCAACATTTAAACAATTGCATACCGCATAGTGCTTTGGTGGATTAATGACAATTTTCCCCGATTGCTATAGTAGATATGCAGTCTTTTAGTAAAAAAAACTGTTGCTAGTCCTAAAGATTCCTGTTACAATTCAGGCCCGTGCTCGATGGATAAGCTTACTGTTTTTGTCCAAACGCGTATTTCCAAACGCTACAATTTTTGAGCTATCATCGTTGAAAGTTTATGCTCAATGGTTGTCACCATCTCAGTTTTGATTCGCGATCTTCGAATCAACAGAGAAAGCCGAAGTTTGTTTTGTCATTAACTTCACTGCGCCCCGCCATTTACGTATTATTTAAAAATCTTGCGAAAAAAATCATAATCTTTTAAAACCAATGCTGGAAGATTGAATGCGCTGGCAGTACGGTATATTCTAATCTCAAATTGGTAGTCGTATTTTTTAACTAGCAGCACTTAGTGTTGCTTAGACTTAAAGTTTTTTAAAGCCACTTTTATGGGGTGTGAGCTTGACGAATTCTGATAAAGAAAACCATAACAAAAGCTATCGTAAGAGAGATGTTGCTTAGTTCGTTTTATAAATGTCTGTTAATAAACATTTAGGTGTTGAGACCACTCAATATGTTAGGAATAAAGGCCTGGTTGATATACTGGGCGTTAAATTGTAAGGATACGAGCATACTTCAAGGAATAGCACAATGTTAGGATGGCGTTGCGCACTACGACTGATTTTTCGGCGAGTATATAAAGGGTGTGCTTCTGAACGTACACACCACAGACTATAAAAATTGGTATTCATAGCTTCCCTGCTAGACGTTCTACGTTAAAGGGACAATATGAAGCCTTCACTGTGTCTGGTAGATGGTGGGCAGGTGGCAGCTTGATTTGAAGAAAGGTCCTTTCGCCATTGTCTCTTCGCCTTGGCAACTAGGTGAATAAACACTAATCATGTAATAACAAACACAACTTGACTTCAGAGCAAACCGCGTCCCGCTTCCAGCTTCTTGTTCAAGCAGCCAAACGGCGGTTTTGTGGCATCGAACTTCAACTTCGACAATCGCCGCGTACCTGGCAATTGGTTCGCTGGCTCCTGATGATGACGCAAAGCCGAAACGTCGAAGCAGCAGCTTCCTGCAGACGATGATCGATTAGCAAAGCTACACGAAGACGTGGGGTGTGCGGAAGCCCTCGGCAGAAGCTGTGGCACGCATGAGAGAGGAGAAAGACGCATCCCTCCACCACTTTTATTTCTTCCTCCAACCTCTCCAAATTTGTCGGTGGACTCAAAGGTAGGCAAATGTTCGAGAGTAAATTGCCGATTAAGGGTTGAGTAGTGATATCCAAAGTATTTGGCGGAGTTTCTGCCACACGCTAGAGAGAGTCGAATATTTCATTAATATTTTCGGTTTTATAAAGGAAAAACTTGACACGTTTTTGAAATGTCAAGTCACTGGCAGCTAACTGCAAACCAAAAAAGTCGACCAAGTCCGGAATAGTTGGGTTTTATTTAAGACACAAAAAAGGAAAAACCATAGACGCGACCAAAATTGAAATGTACCGTTTCAATTGTTTCCGTCCTCTCTAGCTCATGTGGTAGAGCAGTGAACCGGTAATCCAAAGACTACAGGTTTGAAACCTGTTGGATGATAACTTTTTTGCATTGCTTGTTTTAAGTAGTCGCCGTTTTGGTGGCTCTTCCTTAGGCTTTCGCGGTGGTAGCCATTAGGCCAAAGAGCACGCAAACGATTAAAGCATTAAAAATATGGCCTGCAAATGTCAAAACGTCGTATTTACTATGTATTATTAACATGCTGTCTCGTTTCAGACGCAAAGTGTCTCTTCGTTCCTACACCAATCATCTACAGAACAGTTGAAGCCTTCTGAAGATAAGCAGAGAGCCATTTCATGGTGAGCTTGCTTTTAATTATGGGTTGCAAAAAACTCGGCTTTGAAACAGACGCATGCATAACTTCTCAATGCGGTAGAAGTACTGAGGCTGTTTTGAGATGTTTCTAAGCATTCAAGTTGTTGCTGCTGTCCGCCTCTTTGCTGTGGATGATGAAGCTAAAACGCTGTGCTGCATAACCCCAACTGCTAGTGTTACAAAACCGTTACAAATTTAAGCTGTGGATTAGAGGTAACCCTGTGGGGAGCCTAGAAGGTCTTTACACCAAGTTCTTGCAGCTCCTCGATCCGAAAAAGACCACAACCACAACCCGTCGATTCGATAAATGTATTTAGGTATGGTTTGTGAAGTAATTTCAAGGCAACTTAAACAAACGAATCGAATTTTTGCTGAAGATTATCCCGGCTGGCTTCCAACATAAAACCATTCAACATTTAAAATTGAATAGTATACACTGTTCAGCACCAAACCAAAAATAAAGAAAGAATGAAGTTTACTCAGGTCCAATGTGAAACGAGTAAAAAACTAAAAAAAAGTTATCCAAGTGAAATGCAACAGTAAGAAGTGAATGATCAAACTCGAGAAAATGCATTCATGTAAATTAAGACTAAGGGCAAACACGTGAAGAAAAAGCTTGTCAGATAAATAAACTATTGTCATTGATTAAACTAGAGGCACATTTCGAGAATGTGGTTCTGGAACAGCTGGGGCACCCGGGAGAAAACAGTGGCCATTTCAACATCGCTCAAAGAACGGATACCCCATCGCCTTATCTCGAGAACTGATGAGTACTCATTAGTCTTCTCTTTCAACCCACTGGGTCGTCGGCTTCGCTATTCTTCACCAAATGAAGCAAAGGCGGTACATTGAAGTCGCCAGCTTCTAGCTCTTCTCAGCAGTGACCACCAATGTTTTGATGCGCCCACTCTTTGGAGTGGTGTAGAAATGGCCACTTTTCTCTCCTGGGTTCTCCGGTTAAGCTGGGGTTCTGTGGTGTGTGCTCCACTATGCTCTCTTATTCAGGAAAGTCCAGGGTGATTCCTACAAGTTAGTTTGAAAGAGTATGAGTATTATTACAATATGTTTCACTGCTTTTCGGCATGAGAATTAGACTAAAATTATTGCAAGTGAAAATTCGACCAAAATCATTTACAACCCTCAACACACTCCCTGTGAGCTGCCCCCAAGCGACGCGGGCAACTTGTTGGATGCCCGTAAAATCCGCCAGTAAATGAGTTTTTGCCAGCACAGCAATGAGGGCGAGCTGCAGGTGTGCGGTGGTTGCTGTGACGCGCGCTGGTGTACGCTGCCGAGACGAGCAAGAAAAGTGAGTTGGTTCAGATCACCCCTAAACTTAATTGGTTTTATCAGGATGTTAGTTTTCTTGGAAACGAAAAAATGCGCAAAGCTCATCCTGGCTGTAGCAGTTCTCAAGTTTGATAATTACAGCAATTCACCAACCAACTTTACAGTGGCAAACGTTTTTTTCACTTGACCACAGAACGGCTTTTTCTTCAGATTACCTTTTCTGCGAAGCCTTCCTTGCAACTTATCGCTTGTTCATCATTCCCATGGAGCTGCTCAGGAAGCTGTTGTATCGATATCGTTTGCAATGCGTGTGTGTTGTTTTGTTGCGTGATTAGCGTGAATGAACTTGTTTAGCAAGGAGTGTAGTTTGCATGTTCATCATCGTGTTTCACTACACCATTGATCTTGATCCGCTTTGCGTCAAAGGCCCACAGCTTGTTTGGTTGTGATCAAAGTGCCTGTTTTAATTAATGTTCATCCCAAGTGATTTCAACCGAATTTTGATCGTTGTTACTCTTGTTGGAAACGAATATGTTAAACTCCGGCTGAACAATGCGCTTTGGTAGTGGCTACGGCTCTGGCTGTCACCGCCCTGACAAATAATCGGCCGTGCAAGGCCACATAATTTGGCAAGGTGCAGTAGGGAGTTACTTGGACCCTGCCAGTCACTTAACCTGTAAACTGTTCCTTAACACGAGCCAAGCAGCAGCAGTTCAGATCGGAGCTTGGCATCGATGCGCAGCAGTCGCCCTACAAGGCATTGAGGAACGCCTTCTTCCTCCTGCTGCGTGTTGTCAATGAACTCAGGTGAGTTGGTGGTGCGCCACACAGATGCGGTGGAAGTTTGTTGTTATTTATTTATGCATTTAAAGCAAGTACTCTACCTCTGTTCAACCACACCGACGCTATAAGCATCACTTTTCAGGTTCTGTTTGCAAGTATTTCGCCAGCTCGGGCCACCACAGCGGGTAGACTGCTTGACCCCAATAGGAAATGAACGTTGAGCATTTATCAAGAACAAAACGATACATTGCGAGTTCGAGAATCGAACCGGGTATCTTTCGATTACCAAACGGATACCAACGAGACGATCGCTTTCACCTCTGTGCTGACATTCCCTCGCTATCTTAGCAGGAAATATCGAATAACTTTGGTTATTTTTTCAGACTTGTTCCGTTCAAACCTATCTTCTCATAGCCAAGTGACTCGGAAAGATAAAACTCAATTATCCAATCTTTTTATAAAACCGTTTTAAACTTGACCAGTAAGGGGTAGGGCAATTGGGACTAAAGCTTTTCCAATTAAAATTCTTCCGAGCTTGTGGCTCCAAAAACGCGCAAAATTTTGAATAGAGATTAAAACCGCAATTTTTGTCGCAATATAAAACAATCACTGAGCAGTTGAAAAATTCGGCTCCAGTGCAGCTTAATTATTTTTTGTGCAATATGCTCACCAATTGCCCAGTGTTTTTCTCATTCAAATTTTTGGCAGATTTAATTTGACGCTATTAACAAAAATGAAATTTTGTAGTTTGCATGGTGTTATTAGGTTGGTTAAATTTCTCAACTTTGTGGCAAAAATTGTGAAACTTGAAATAACTGGTTAAAATAAATTCGTAAACAATTGTCCAGTTTGTTTCAACTCCAGCTCATGCGGTGAACGCCTTTTTTTGAAGGGACGTGCTTTTTAGGATTTTGCAGTTTGCAGCTCAGTGACTTGCTCAGCTCAATCCAATGTTTTTGTTAAAAGTTTCGTTTACCGGGCACGGAGTTCGGGCTTTTGGTCGAGTGCTGACGCTGTGGATCGCGATTTGAACTTCCTGGAACATTCGCACAATTCCACCATCTGAATCCAGAGCATTCCGCTTTCTTTCGAAACCAATCCGATCCTTCGAGTTGAGTTTACTCACCAGTTATTCAGTCGGTTATTCAGCACACTCGCTTGTTGCAAAAGCCGTGGGTGGTTTGTTTGTGGGTTTACTTTCGTGATTCATTGACAACTGCATATTCATAGATTTTTGTGAAAAACAATACAACCTTGCACTTTTCGAACTAACTTAATTCAACATATGTATGAGTCAGCGTTTATTGATTTTGCTCTTTTCAGATTACTGTTACTGATGGTGAACTAAGTCAGTTCGAAACGTTTAGAATGAAAGTTAATTGTAAGTTCAAGGATAATTTATCCTCGATGGTCAAAAAAAATTTCCGACTGGGACTTCCTCCTCCCGCCTGAATGTTTGCACCACTGGTTGGTTATTTTCGTCTCAAAAGTATCTGATACAAGCCTATAACGTCATATTTCAAAAATATGACCATGATGTAATTAAGATGATGTTATCAACTCAAAATTAGTTTTTTCTAAAAAAAAAATGGTGAACAACAACCCGCATGCCAAATTTGGTATGACGCGATTTCTGGTTTAGGAATTAACTAAAGAGGCATTTTTTGCTCCCCTCTCCACAGTGTAAAACGTTTTGGCCCAATATTCCGTGTAAAATACCTTTATTTTTCACAATTATAAGATCCCTTTGGTGGTACAGTAGCTCTTTTGCGAGCCCAAATGCCCTTTATTATGAGAAGTACTAATATTTCGCTTTTATCTCGTTTTTATCGCGTTCTCCACTCGCAATACAGCTCAATATTGTTACAAAACTGCTGCGATTTGCTGATTTCGCTGACGGTACGTTTTTTTTTCGGCGGGTCGGATTACGCCCGTGGGCCATAGGTTGCAGACCCCATGATCTGGTGTAGATCTACGTGTTAAAACTTCGTTTTGTTCTATTTCAAGCCTAGTCTACGGGTAAGCCTGTACGCTAGTTGGTTAAATTAGCTATGTTCTTCAATGCTCAGCAGTAAATGATTTAAGGCCATGATTTTGCAATCATATTTCAAAAAATTTTGTTAAATTTCATCAAAAAATCAAGCCAACGGTATTTGCTTTGCAACTTAATGCGCCAATTTGTCGTAACGATCAGAACTGTAAACGGGCCGACTATTTCAGGGCTGAACCCGGCCCGAATCCAAAAATAATTTGAAGCCCAAATCACGCCCGAAAAACCCGAAAGTTAAGTTGGGTCTGAAATAAGGAAGCGTTATTGCCGAATTATTTTGATTATGTTTTTGTGCACCTAAGACAAAAAGCACGTCTCAGGCTCGAATTACCCCCGAAATTTTGTCAACTTTAGGCCCGAACCCGACCCAAAAAGCCCGGCCCGACTTACAACTCTGGCAACGGTATATTGCTGGAAGGGTCAGTTACAATTTTGTCATCTTGTCGCTTGAACATTGTAAAAATTGATATTTCAATTACAATAAAGGAAGAGGCTTGGCGAATGCTCCATTAGGGCAGACATTTTGAAATAAAGCCTAAAAAAATAACCCTAAGTCCTAACCCTAACCCAAAGCCTAACCTAAACCTTAACCCAAACCTATAAGCGTAATAATCAAAATAAAAATTTCCGAAAACGAGTGAAGTCACTGGAATCTTTGTTTATTCAACCTCGCCTGTTCCATTTGCCAAGTCACTTCGTACAATAAATTCTTTCTATGACGTAATAAGAATTGAAGTTCGATATTTTCAGATTTTTTGCTATCTCTGGAATTGCAAGACGTAGAAACTTTGTTCTTTCAGCAAACGATAGAGAAAATAATAAAAAAAACATGAAAAAAAGTTTTTTTATTAAAACTTTACAACTGTGCCGTGATTTGAAAATATGGAACTTCTAGTTTTTTGGTCAAAAAAATCAATTATAATGTTTTTGACGTTTGCAGGCCAGAGTTTTAATGTTTAATCGTTTTGCGTGCTTCTGGCCTATAGGCTACCAGCGTGGAAGCCTAGGGAGGAGCCATCTGAACGGCGACTACTAAAACAGGGAATGCGAAAAAGTTGTCTTCCCGCAGAATTTGAACCTGCAGCCTTTGGATTACTGGTCCACTGCTCTACCACTTGAGGTAAAGAAGACGTCTCCTCGCTTGCTTAATTTTGGCTGTTTAAACCCAGCAACGTGCTTGTTCTATGATTTTAATAATAAGTCAATTATAATGTTTTTGACTTTTGCAGGCCAGAGTTTTGATGTTTAATCGTTTTGTGTGCTTCCGGTCTAAAAGCTACCAGCTTTTTTTCGCATTTTTGCTCTTTTCGTAGTAAACAACTTTTTGGCATCGCTCATTTTAATAGTCGCCATTCTGGTGGCTTTTCCCTTGGCTTCTGCGCTGGTAGCCTTTAGGCCAAAAGCACGCAAAACGATTAAACAGTGTCGTGATCTGGTATTAAAATGGCATTCAACCCGAATTTTGAAAAATTGCGAAAAAATCTTTAAAAATATGTTTACCAACATGACCCCATTGCGATTCTTGCAACTCATTCGGTTAAGAAAGTCTAAGAGAAAAAATTTTATGTTTTCCCCTTAGAATCCAAATTTTGGCCATCTTGTTTCAAGTAGATTGCGCATTAAATCAGTTTGTAACTTTTATTTCCGAGTCTTGCTAAGTACCGGGCTTCTTGGAACTAGGTGAGTGCTGATGGTATAGGTAAATAAATGAGTGGAACAGCTACCGTTTAAATTCAGAGAGGTTAGATGCTTTCCTAGTCTGCTTTGTCCGCTAAGTAGTCGGAATAAGGCTTTAGGCGTAGTAGCCTATAGCCTATTGCAGATTGTGACTATTGCTTCGTATAGACAGCCTATCCGAAAAAATTATTGCCTGTTGAAGGCTACGGCATCGTAGCTGACAAGATAGACTAAGATTCTAGTTTTTGGTGAGCCAGTAAGTTTTATGCGATTATTGCGCAATTGATGTTGGCCTCAAGATCAGAAAAGGCCTGTTAGTTTTTTACGTAAATATGAAATTGCAAGCTTCGGTGCTAAGCATTTTAGTTAGCATTTTTCGTTTAGGTTTGTTGCGGTTATCAGCAGATACCTGCAAAGCCATTTCCTCCACAGCTGCTAATGTAGTCAGTCATTTGGAACGATTTTGACCTACGTCCTTTCAGCTTGGTAATGTACAGAAAGCGTTTCTCCTTAGTCTAAGGGGAAAAATAATTGCGAATATCTAACGATTTCTTGGCCGAAGAGAATCAAAATTGGTGCGAAAAAATTGCCAAAGTTGTTTCACTATGGTTTCACGGAAAAAATTTTTAAACAAAAACGTCCTGAATGCCCTTTTAAATCTGGTTGTTTGAAGATGTGCAACTGTTTCTACAGTGTGTAAATTAGAGACGCACGATACAAAGCACTGTACTCGCAAAAGCCGTAAATTTGCGTACTGTTTTCTGTTTACGCCGTTTTCTGTGTTACAAAACTGATTAGTTGTAGAACAGCCAGATACATGGATCGTTAAGTTACAACCGTAGAATCTGAGTTTACTAATATTATGTTTCCATGTTTAGCTAAGCTGTTACGTGAAATTATCATTTATGTTTGTTTATTTGTTTATTTCACGTCGAAGACGTTAGGAAGGCGCAAAAAACACATTGAGCGTTATAGCATGAGACGCGGAAACATTAAAATGCAAACGATATACCAAAACTACTTAAGGAACACGACTACATGCATGCACCACCTTGCAAATAAAAGTAAAATTAATGTGACATAACGAAAAAGTTGTCAAAAAAATGCTGACCAGTAGGCCTGCAGTACCATTTTCAATTCGAAATAAGCAATTTATGTATTTAAAATTGTCTTGAAATTTTGGTCATAAATAATCACGGTTTTTGAAAAATGACAAAAACTTACGGTACTAGCACGTTTATTTACAATTAACATCAATTTATACAATTAAAAAGACAATATATACATTATGTACACAATTGCTTAACATGAAGCAACGAGTTATGTTACACTTACGATTAGCTTATCATAAGAATTCAGCTAATGATCAGAGCTGGGTACCCGCTACTTGAAAAGCAGCTATTTTTGCTACTTGGCAAAAAACGCAGCGGCGCTGCCGCTTATCGCTACTCAAATAAAAAAGTAGCACCGCTGGCGCTACTTGCATGCAAAACAGCGGCCGCTGCCGCTTCTTTAAAAAAATAAATAGTACAAAGAACGATGGCATTCAAATACGGTATCTAATGGTGAAATTTCAACTTTACTTGCGAAAGTTAAATATTCAAGCCTTTTAGATATTGGTTCTGGTTACAATCGGCATTAGCAGGCTTAAATGGTAGACAAGTAAGCAAATCACCATTCAATTAGCTGTTGGCATGCTCCTTTCAAAAAAAAAACAAGCATTCAAAAAAAACAATCTATGAAAAAAAACAAGAAATTACTTTAGGAAGTTACATTAGGAAGTTAACACACTCTCGGCCCTCAACCACTAAATTATTTTTTCGCGTAGTAATCCGAAAGGAAAATTTATCAATCGACCGAGTTCCAAAACATTTCTTGGGAGTTTTGTAGAAATGGTAGGTGATTCACGCCCCTGCGATGATTTGGTCCAACTTTAACACAAAAGTAGATTGAGCGCTTAAGATATTGGTGTTTACGAAGTCGAAGGAGATACGTACTAGTAATGACGTACAAGTTAAGCAAATGATGCTCAATGCGATTCATGTTGCACTGAGTATTTTTTCTACGAGGATAACTCCATAACTAAATTGTCTTTGAAGCTGGTTCTATTTGTTAGTTCAATTCTCAGTGCACTATAAATTCAATTCTTAGTTTTACTGTTAACTATTGTAGCAAAATTTATTTTACTACGAATTGACGTAACTACTCAGGCCCGGCGCCACAGGCCA